>OX244264.1:3478428-4678428 GCA_945867215.1 Epinotia demarniana
CCCGCAGCGCTGCCCGCCTCGCCTCGCCGCCGAGGTCTCACTCACGCTGCTTGCACGCATTGGAGACCATAGTGCAGGTAACATAAGGTCGACAATCGACTGACACTATCCTGACGACCTTCACCTCCCCACCCGGTCTGCTCACCGCCGAGCATTGAAGCTCTGAGATGGGGGGCGACATGACATCATATCTTCTATCTTATGTATAAGAAGGGTGTAAACACTAAATTAAATAATCAACAATGTCATATTTTCTCGAAAAAGGATCGGAAAATTCAACGCAAGAGGTTAATAATCATGAAGAATGTCCAAAGTTTTAAGAAGAGGTATGTTCTGTCGCCCGTGTGGTGTCGGGTTAGAATTTCACCATCCCCTTTCTTCCCGTGGGTGTCGTAAAAGTCGACTGAGGTACCAGGGTTGAAGTGTGTTGTGGGCGCAATATCACATTTTGTCGATCTTTTATACCCACACTCATGCTAAAAGTGGCGCTGGAACATACGTTTCATGTATTCTGCCTACCCCTTTTGAGAATAAAGGCGTGAATGTATGTATGTTCTGTCCCTTTTCGCAAACACTTCATATTAAACGATGACGCTTGAAGATTGTGACGTCACGGCGCCGCCGTTGACGCGGCCCACCGGCAGCCTCGCGTAACGTTACGTCACGCACTGCTATCGTTTTCTCTCTCTAACAAGCAATATTAAAACTGTTGTAGCTTCGCAATTCTTTGAAATATCTGAATGATATTTTCGTCACTAGGCATATTTTTTGTATCGCAGGTGTTATACGATTGTAATTGACATAGTACAAGAAATGTTTGTTTATTGCAGTCGTGCAGCAACCTGGAATGCGGGCAGGCGGTGTGCAGCGCCGCGCTGCAGGTGGTGCTGCGCGCCATGCAGCGCAACCAGAGCGCGGCCGTCCTGCAACACATGTTCGCCACCGTGCGCTCGCTCATCCTCAAGGTACTCGCTACAGGGGTCCTTCTCCTAAGGCCTCCACTACACTACACAGATGCATCTTATCAGTCTGCAGATGCGTCCGCCGATGTGCACTCTATTAAAACGCGGTCAGCTTCCGCCAAGCTCGCGCATCTGTTGCGACGCGGCGCCAGGCGGCCCGGCCCGGCCCGCGAGGTGGGGATCGTACATTAATTGCGCGTTCAACGCGTGCAACGAGCGCGGCATTTGACTCGCTCGATTTGCGCGCGAGTTGGAATACTAGAGCGTGGCGAGTGGACGTATTTGGTTCAAAAGGGAGCGTGATAACTTCGATATAACTGTCTAAGGGCGGGTTGCACCGACTTACGATCACAGACAACGTTAAATATGGCGCTGACAGCTGTCAGTTCATAGAAACTTGTCAAACGTTCCATACATTCAGATTTTAACGAACACCGCTTACGATTACAGACGGTTTGGTGCAACTCACCCTAAGTCCCTCCCGCGTACGAACGCGCGTAAAACGCGGCGTCTGAACGCTATATAAATTGAATGTACTACGACGAAACTATGGAATGACCAGTGTATGATAACGAATTGTTTGTTCTCCAGCTGGGCTGGTCCTGCTGCGGCGAGGAGTCCGGCATCTGCCGCGTGCTGCTCCGGCACTGTGCCGCGCTCTGCCCGAGCACGCGCGCGCACGCGGCGGCAGCGTTGTACGCGCTCATGCGGCACCACTACCAGCTCGGCAACGTGAGTACACACGCGGAGACTGGTCGTGCTGCGGGGAGATCGTACTGTGCCCAACGCATTCAAGTGTGCGGCGTCCAGGGTAGATAATGACTACACAAGACTTGGGTAATAACTGTTTTTATTAGAGAAAACACACGGTCTTTTATAGGAAATAGATTCCTTTGTTCTAACAGATGGGATGAAAACAGACGGAAATGCGTGCGTGTGGACCTACAGTACTAGTACTAAGTACAAGCTGCGCTCACATGTTACAGGAATGTGTGCTTTACATTGTCATGATTTATTATTTAATTACATATAGAAAATAGGTATTCATAGCTATCCACACTACAGCATTGAAGCGAAATATGTTTCAATAGAATTCTGAGCATAACGAGGAGTCCTTTTATAGAATATTGAGCGGATTCAAGTGTATAAATAAAGTGTGTATTGTGTGTTCAATATTCAGTGTCTTTAGGAAAAATAACCACGTACGTCTTCGATGAGAAATGATTTTTTTTTTCAAACCTTACGATGTTTCGACAGAACTTCAGCCGCGTGAAGATGCAAGTGACGATGTCGCTGTCGTCGCTCGTGGGCACCTCCACCACGTTCAGCGAGGACTCGCTGCGCCGCGCGCTCAAGACCATCCTGGTGTACGCCGAGCGCGACCCCGAGCTGCAGCAGAACAGCTTCCCGGAACAGGCCAGTAGCAGATCTATACGTCTAACATAACTTGCTGCCATATTCTCTGCTCCTGCGGAACACTCATGCACAAAACAAATACCTACCTAGGGCGGCACATCGTGCACCCAGAAGAGGTACAATATCACCGGCCAAAGAATCTCGAATTTCCTAGAGGCAACGGGCCTTAACGGCGAAATCTACACAAAGGGCTGCCACAATAGATCACTTGCTGGTCGAAGCGGCATATAAAGGTCCTCAAATCAATTGTGTATCGACGATAGACTATTATATTTTAACGATAGTGCAAAATCAATGATTTAGGAATAGTAGTTTATGCGACTGATCCATAATGAGAGGCCTTAAAATACGAGTGTGGTTTTATGAAACGAGCGTTAGCGAGTTTCATAATAGGATCACAAGAGTGTTTTAAGGTCTAATTATGTACAGTTGCATACACTACTTTATCTACACACATATCATATGTAGTAGTAAGTAACAGCAAACAACCAACAATAAAATGACAACAGCAATGGCGGCAATTCGATCATCCGTCATGACGAATGGTTTTTTATTAAATCCTAGACAAACGAATGAAGTCCCTATACTCATATCACTCGAGATCAAATGTCGTACGGTTTGTATTAAAAAACTTACTGAATTGACGTTTCGTGTCGATAACTGTTTTAATATCTATGGATACTAGAATAGAGACCCACTTAAGTTTTGACAGCTGTTCCAAATTTAAACTTCATAACGATACAAATTTATCAAAAATCTGTACTGTAATGACATTACAGTACAGATTTTACCTACTACCACAGACAAGAAAGTTCTCATAGTAAAATCGTTTGTAGTAATGCTGGTCATTTCCTACTGTTTCTGAACGCATTTTAGAGCACTAATGATATGTGCGTAGATAAAAAATTATTAAAGATTAAGCTTTGTCTCTCAAGTAATTTATGTACGTTATATAAAAATATGTATTTAATTTCCCCCCACTGATACTAAACTTCACGCAGGGTTCGGACGGGGACTATAGCCCTGACGGTGTAAGTCATTTTAACCCTTATATTTTCCTCACATTTCTATAATACGTATTTGTTTGCACGAACCAGTGTACAAAACAAAAAGTGCTCCATTCATGTTTGACTTTATCCCCATAAGCAGCACGATCTTCCAATCGTTGTACACAGTTTTGTAATAAAATGCTATATTTTAAATTATTAACCCATCTTACTAATGCACAACGGAAGAACAGCGCTGGCTTTGCCAGCTTCATGCTGAGTTGTGGCCCTTTTGTGACAAACAGTGTTCGTCATATTTTTGTATTTCTCTGTTGTTATATGTGTATGTCATAAATAAATGTGTTTTCTTTCTTTCTTTTTCTTCTTTCTTTAATGTGAACACTGATCACAGAGTCTGCGCAGCTACACGTGGCAGGTGGATATAGGCACTTGTCCCGCCGCCGGCGAGTAGCGAGTACTCTCATAGTAATTCTTACTCCCGCGAGTAAAAGCGAGTAAGAATTACTATGAGAGTACTCGCTACTCGCCGGCGGCGGGACAAGTGAAATTTTCACTGTCACATTAAAACAGTGTTTTACAACCCATTTCGGATGAACCCCCAAAGTATTTCGCAAGCCCCTAGCCTCGGATGTATTTAATTTATAATTCTATTTTCCGTTTTAATTTTCAAAAGACACGAAGCCGCCACCATCTTTTATCCCTTTACTATTATGAAATAAGTTACCATTTTGAAATAAGTCCCGCCCGTTTGCAATTTGCCCGCTCATTGTGTAAATCATGTGATTGAAACAACCATGTAATACTCTTGTTTTATTTTAACACAATAACAAATATAACATTATTTCAGAGAACACTGGTAATAATTATATTCTTAAAAAAACACATCATTGCACTTCTATATTATCGTCATTAGCTTGCCCCCTTCCCATTTACTTGGGGTCGGCGAAGCATGTTTTCTTCCATACTTCTCTGTCACTCGTCATCACGTCACTCGCTTCCTTCTCCTTCATATCGCTTCTTACACAGTTCATCCACCTGTCCTCCTGTCCCTATGTCCCTGTCCTTACCTCATCCCTTACATACCTTCAAATTTATATCTAACACTATTTGTGTCACATGAATTTCGTCCCGCATTACATGCCCATACCACGCAAGGTAATTGGCTCTCAACTTATGGACTATAGGTGCTACAGGCTTCCCATTATATTCTCATTCCTATTCCATCCTCGTCACACTCGCACCACATATTCATCTCAAACTTCTCCTCTCCGTAAAATGCAATCTCGTTTCATCTGTAAGGCCCTTTCCGATCCATACATGACGACAGGTCTCACAATGGTCTTATAGATTTTTGCCCTTCAACCGAAGGAGCATTCTGCAGCTCTTCATTCAAGTTCTGATAATCACTGGTACTGTGCGAATATTTTTTTGTTAAACAATAGCCGATTGCTTTGTCTTAAATAAGCAAGCCGGATAGACCTGTCGCCATTTCTTCCACCCACCGCTAATTCGGTGTTTCACATCACAGTTTGACAAATGTAACGTTCACAATTCCAGGTGAAGGATCTAGTGTTCAACCTGCACATGATCCTCTCGGACACGGTGAAGATGAAGGAGTTCCAGGAGGACCCGGAGATGCTGCTGGACCTGATGCACCGCATCGCGCGCGGCTACCAGCACAGCCCCGACCTGCGGCTCACGTGGCTCAACAACATGGCGCAGAAACACATGGAGGTTCTGTTAACACTGTTCACATTGAACATGTCTTAAGGCACTAGAAACACTGAACATCGTCTGTTCTGAGCCACGCTTCTGACCGTGGCGTGGACTTACGATTAATACAATATAATTCATCTATTGATTTATCTGCGGGTTCTTAAATATCTGGATATTCAAGAACCCGCTGTTCCGCTGACTGAAATAGCTATAGAAGAGTAGTTTAGTATCTTTCGCTATCCAGAAAGGTGTTTGTATGTGATATATCTGATTATCGTATCTTGCGTTCACTTCAAATGGCTTAAATGGTTTAATGAGATTATTCACTTCGCAAAGTAGTGCGTTTAAAAATTGGTTGTTGAAGAATCTGATACATGTTTCTTTGTGTGATACCCATATTTTCACAAATCTGACCGTGTCGTGTTTTTTGTATCAACTAATCCACAATTGTTACTTCCCGGCCGCTGCAATAATGTATTATTTCTCAAACATGCAATGAAATATTGACGTTGTGTTCTTCATAATGGGCACCGAAGTGTCACGTTTCGGGCGCAGCGAGACGAGAGACACGTAATGGCATTTCATACAAAATTGGAGGCCCAGGCCGGCAGGATTTCCATTCCACAATTTGTGGCACAGGATCACGGCATTCAGCCATGAAAATTAAAGTTTGATTTTTTGAGTTTCTTTAATTTATTTAATTTGAGAAAAGCACACATACCTTGGCGTGAAAAGGGGTTGCCGACAGCAATCGGCGATCATTGGTGACCGTCGCCAGCTGCGGCTGGCGAGCGCCCGCGACGGTCGTCGGCGCCGATTGCTGTCGGGCGGTCGCGGCGTGCTGTCGCTCGTCCGTAAGAGCCCTTCCCTCCCAGCCTCTGTAGTAATGCAGTATTGTACGTCGTCCCTTAGCGCTCGAACCACACGGAGGCGGGCATGTGCCTGGTGCACGGCGCGGCGCTGGTGGCGGAGCAGATGTGCGCGCGCGGCCGCGGAGCAGCCCTGCTGGACCAAGTCACGCACAACGCGCTCGACGAGTCCTGCGCCGACACTCTACACCACCATCTGACGCACCACGAGCTGCAGGTACACACGGAGGCGGGCATGTGCCTGGTGCACGGCGCGGCGCTGGTGGCGGAGCAGATGTGCGCGCGCGGCCGCGGAGCAGCCCTGCTGGACCAAGTCACGCACAACGCGCTCGACGAGTCCTGCGCCGACACTCTACACCACCATCTGACGCACCACGAGCTGCAGGTACACACGGAGGCGGGCATGTGCCTGGTGCACGGCGCGGCGCTGGTGGCGGAGCAGATGTGCGCGCGCGGCCGCGGAGCAGCCCTGCTGGACCAAGTCACGCACAACGCGCTCGACGAGTCCTGCGCCGACACTCTACACCACCATCTGACGCACCACGAGCTGCAGGTACACACGGAGGCGGGCATGTGCCTGGTGCACGGCGCGGCGCTGGTGGCGGAGCAGATGTGCGCGCGCGGCCGCGGAGCAGCCCTGCTGGACCAAGTCACGCACAACGCGCTCGACGAGTCCTGCGCCGACACTCTACACCACCATCTGACGCACCACGAGCTGCAGGTACACACGGAGGCGGGCATGTGCCTGGTGCACGGCGCGGCGCTGGTGGCGGAGCAGATGTGCGCGCGCGGCCGCGGAGCAGCCCTGCTGGACCAAGTCACGCACAACGCGCTCGACGAGTCCTGCGCCGACACTCTACACCACCATCTGACGCACCACGAGCTGCAGGTACACACGGAGGCGGGCATGTGCCTGGTGCACGGCGCGGCGCTGGTGGCGGAGCAGATGTGCGCGCGCGGCCGCGGAGCAGCCCTGCTGGACCAAGTCACGCACAACGCGCTCGACGAGTCCTGCGCCGACACTCTACACCACCATCTGACGCACCACGAGCTGCAGGTACACACGGAGGCGGGCATGTGCCTGGTGCACGGCGCGGCGCTGGTGGCGGAGCAGATGTGCGCGCGCGGCCGCGGAGCAGCCCTGCTGGACCAAGTCACGCACAACGCGCTCGACGAGTCCTGCGCCGACACTCTACACCACCATCTGACGCACCACGAGCTGCAGGTACACACGGAGGCGGGCATGTGCCTGGTGCACGGCGCGGCGCTGGTGGCGGAGCAGATGTGCGCGCGCGGCCGCGGAGCAGCCCTGCTGGACCAAGTCACGCACAACGCGCTCGACGAGTCCTGCGCCGACACTCTACACCACCATCTGACGCACCACGAGCTGCAGGTACACACGGAGGCGGGCATGTGCCTGGTGCACGGCGCGGCGCTGGTGGCGGAGCAGATGTGCGCGCGCGGCCGCGGAGCAGCCCTGCTGGACCAAGTCACGCACAACGCGCTCGACGAGTCCTGCGCCGACACTCTACACCACCATCTGACGCACCACGAGCTGCAGGTACACACGGAGGCGGGCATGTGCCTGGTGCACGGCGCGGCGCTGGTGGCGGAGCAGATGTGCGCGCGCGGCCGCGGAGCAGCCCTGCTGGACCAAGTCACGCACAACGCGCTCGACGAGTCCTGCGCCGACACTCTACACCACCATCTGACGCACCACGAGCTGCAGGTACACACGGAGGCGGGCATGTGCCTGGTGCACGGCGCGGCGCTGGTGGCGGAGCAGATGTGCGCGCGCGGCCGCGGAGCAGCCCTGCTGGACCAAGTCACGCACAACGCGCTCGACGAGTCCTGCGCCGACACTCTACACCACCATCTGACGCACCACGAGCTGCAGGTACACACGGAGGCGGGCATGTGCCTGGTGCACGGCGCGGCGCTGGTGGCGGAGCAGATGTGCGCGCGCGGCCGCGGAGCAGCCCTGCTGGACCAAGTCACGCACAACGCGCTCGACGAGTCCTGCGCCGACACTCTACACCACCATCTGACGCACCACGAGCTGCAGGTACACACGGAGGCGGGCATGTGCCTGGTGCACGGCGCGGCGCTGGTGGCGGAGCAGATGTGCGCGCGCGGCCGCGGAGCAGCCCTGCTGGACCAAGTCACGCACAACGCGCTCGACGAGTCCTGCGCCGACACTCTACACCACCATCTGACGCACCACGAGCTGCAGGTACACACGGAGGCGGGCATGTGCCTGGTGCACGGCGCGGCGCTGGTGGCGGAGCAGATGTGCGCGCGCGGCCGCGGAGCAGCCCTGCTGGACCAAGTCACGCACAACGCGCTCGACGAGTCCTGCGCCGACACTCTACACCACCATCTGACGCACCACGAGCTGCAGGTACACACGGAGGCGGGCATGTGCCTGGTGCACGGCGCGGCGCTGGTGGCGGAGCAGATGTGCGCGCGCGGCCGCGGAGCAGCCCTGCTGGACCAAGTCACGCACAACGCGCTCGACGAGTCCTGCGCCGACACTCTACACCACCATCTGACGCACCACGAGCTGCAGGTACACACGGAGGCGGGCATGTGCCTGGTGCACGGCGCGGCGCTGGTGGCGGAGCAGATGTGCGCGCGCGGCCGCGGAGCAGCCCTGCTGGACCAAGTCACGCACAACGCGCTCGACGAGTCCTGCGCCGACACTCTACACCACCATCTGACGCACCACGAGCTGCAGGTACACACGGAGGCGGGCATGTGCCTGGTGCACGGCGCGGCGCTGGTGGCGGAGCAGATGTGCGCGCGCGGCCGCGGAGCAGCCCTGCTGGACCAAGTCACGCACAACGCGCTCGACGAGTCCTGCGCCGACACTCTACACCACCATCTGACGCACCACGAGCTGCAGGTACACACGGAGGCGGGCATGTGCCTGGTGCACGGCGCGGCGCTGGTGGCGGAGCAGATGTGCGCGCGCGGCCGCGGAGCAGCCCTGCTGGACCAAGTCACGCACAACGCGCTCGACGAGTCCTGCGCCGACACTCTACACCACCATCTGACGCACCACGAGCTGCAGGTACACACGGAGGCGGGCATGTGCCTGGTGCACGGCGCGGCGCTGGTGGCGGAGCAGATGTGCGCGCGCGGCCGCGGAGCAGCCCTGCTGGACCAAGTCACGCACAACGCGCTCGACGAGTCCTGCGCCGACACTCTACACCACCATCTGACGCACCACGAGCTGCAGGTACACACGGAGGCGGGCATGTGCCTGGTGCACGGCGCGGCGCTGGTGGCGGAGCAGATGTGCGCGCGCGGCCGCGGAGCAGCCCTGCTGGACCAAGTCACGCACAACGCGCTCGACGAGTCCTGCGCCGACACTCTACACCACCATCTGACGCACCACGAGCTGCAGGTACACACGGAGGCGGGCATGTGCCTGGTGCACGGCGCGGCGCTGGTGGCGGAGCAGATGTGCGCGCGCGGCCGCGGAGCAGCCCTGCTGGACCAAGTCACGCACAACGCGCTCGACGAGTCCTGCGCCGACACTCTACACCACCATCTGACGCACCACGAGCTGCAGGTACACACGGAGGCGGGCATGTGCCTGGTGCACGGCGCGGCGCTGGTGGCGGAGCAGATGTGCGCGCGCGGCCGCGGAGCAGCCCTGCTGGACCAAGTCACGCACAACGCGCTCGACGAGTCCTGCGCCGACACTCTACACCACCATCTGACGCACCACGAGCTGCAGGTACACACGGAGGCGGGCATGTGCCTGGTGCACGGCGCGGCGCTGGTGGCGGAGCAGATGTGCGCGCGCGGCCGCGGAGCAGCCCTGCTGGACCAAGTCACGCACAACGCGCTCGACGAGTCCTGCGCCGACACTCTACACCACCATCTGACGCACCACGAGCTGCAGGTACACACGGAGGCGGGCATGTGCCTGGTGCACGGCGCGGCGCTGGTGGCGGAGCAGATGTGCGCGCGCGGCCGCGGAGCAGCCCTGCTGGACCAAGTCACGCACAACGCGCTCGACGAGTCCTGCGCCGACACTCTACACCACCATCTGACGCACCACGAGCTGCAGGTACACACGGAGGCGGGCATGTGCCTGGTGCACGGCGCGGCGCTGGTGGCGGAGCAGATGTGCGCGCGCGGCCGCGGAGCAGCCCTGCTGGACCAAGTCACGCACAACGCGCTCGACGAGTCCTGCGCCGACACTCTACACCACCATCTGACGCACCACGAGCTGCAGGTACACACGGAGGCGGGCATGTGCCTGGTGCACGGCGCGGCGCTGGTGGCGGAGCAGATGTGCGCGCGCGGCCGCGGAGCAGCCCTGCTGGACCAAGTCACGCACAACGCGCTCGACGAGTCCTGCGCCGACACTCTACACCACCATCTGACGCACCACGAGCTGCAGGTACACACGGAGGCGGGCATGTGCCTGGTGCACGGCGCGGCGCTGGTGGCGGAGCAGATGTGCGCGCGCGGCCGCGGAGCAGCCCTGCTGGACCAAGTCACGCACAACGCGCTCGACGAGTCCTGCGCCGACACTCTACACCACCATCTGACGCACCACGAGCTGCAGGTACACACGGAGGCGGGCATGTGCCTGGTGCACGGCGCGGCGCTGGTGGCGGAGCAGATGTGCGCGCGCGGCCGCGGAGCAGCCCTGCTGGACCAAGTCACGCACAACGCGCTCGACGAGTCCTGCGCCGACACTCTACACCACCATCTGACGCACCACGAGCTGCAGGTACACACGGAGGCGGGCATGTGCCTGGTGCACGGCGCGGCGCTGGTGGCGGAGCAGATGTGCGCGCGCGGCCGCGGAGCAGCCCTGCTGGACCAAGTCACGCACAACGCGCTCGACGAGTCCTGCGCCGACACTCTACACCACCATCTGACGCACCACGAGCTGCAGGTACACACGGAGGCGGGCATGTGCCTGGTGCACGGCGCGGCGCTGGTGGCGGAGCAGATGTGCGCGCGCGGCCGCGGAGCAGCCCTGCTGGACCAAGTCACGCACAACGCGCTCGACGAGTCCTGCGCCGACACTCTACACCACCATCTGACGCACCACGAGCTGCAGGTACACACGGAGGCGGGCATGTGCCTGGTGCACGGCGCGGCGCTGGTGGCGGAGCAGATGTGCGCGCGCGGCCGCGGAGCAGCCCTGCTGGACCAAGTCACGCACAACGCGCTCGACGAGTCCTGCGCCGACACTCTACACCACCATCTGACGCACCACGAGCTGCAGGTACACACGGAGGCGGGCATGTGCCTGGTGCACGGCGCGGCGCTGGTGGCGGAGCAGATGTGCGCGCGCGGCCGCGGAGCAGCCCTGCTGGACCAAGTCACGCACAACGCGCTCGACGAGTCCTGCGCCGACACTCTACACCACCATCTGACGCACCACGAGCTGCAGGTACACACGGAGGCGGGCATGTGCCTGGTGCACGGCGCGGCGCTGGTGGCGGAGCAGATGTGCGCGCGCGGCCGCGGAGCAGCCCTGCTGGACCAAGTCACGCACAACGCGCTCGACGAGTCCTGCGCCGACACTCTACACCACCATCTGACGCACCACGAGCTGCAGGTACACACGGAGGCGGGCATGTGCCTGGTGCACGGCGCGGCGCTGGTGGCGGAGCAGATGTGCGCGCGCGGCCGCGGAGCAGCCCTGCTGGACCAAGTCACGCACAACGCGCTCGACGAGTCCTGCGCCGACACTCTACACCACCATCTGACGCACCACGAGCTGCAGGTACACACGGAGGCGGGCATGTGCCTGGTGCACGGCGCGGCGCTGGTGGCGGAGCAGATGTGCGCGCGCGGCCGCGGAGCAGCCCTGCTGGACCAAGTCACGCACAACGCGCTCGACGAGTCCTGCGCCGACACTCTACACCACCATCTGACGCACCACGAGCTGCAGGTACACACGGAGGCGGGCATGTGCCTGGTGCACGGCGCGGCGCTGGTGGCGGAGCAGATGTGCGCGCGCGGCCGCGGAGCAGCCCTGCTGGACCAAGTCACGCACAACGCGCTCGACGAGTCCTGCGCCGACACTCTACACCACCATCTGACGCACCACGAGCTGCAGGTACACACGGAGGCGGGCATGTGCCTGGTGCACGGCGCGGCGCTGGTGGCGGAGCAGATGTGCGCGCGCGGCCGCGGAGCAGCCCTGCTGGACCAAGTCACGCACAACGCGCTCGACGAGTCCTGCGCCGACACTCTACACCACCATCTGACGCACCACGAGCTGCAGGTACACACGGAGGCGGGCATGTGCCTGGTGCACGGCGCGGCGCTGGTGGCGGAGCAGATGTGCGCGCGCGGCCGCGGAGCAGCCCTGCTGGACCAAGTCACGCACAACGCGCTCGACGAGTCCTGCGCCGACACTCTACACCACCATCTGACGCACCACGAGCTGCAGGTACACACGGAGGCGGGCATGTGCCTGGTGCACGGCGCGGCGCTGGTGGCGGAGCAGATGTGCGCGCGCGGCCGCGGAGCAGCCCTGCTGGACCAAGTCACGCACAACGCGCTCGACGAGTCCTGCGCCGACACTCTACACCACCATCTGACGCACCACGAGCTGCAGGTACACACGGAGGCGGGCATGTGCCTGGTGCACGGCGCGGCGCTGGTGGCGGAGCAGATGTGCGCGCGCGGCCGCGGAGCAGCCCTGCTGGACCAAGTCACGCACAACGCGCTCGACGAGTCCTGCGCCGACACTCTACACCACCATCTGACGCACCACGAGCTGCAGGTACACACGGAGGCGGGCATGTGCCTGGTGCACGGCGCGGCGCTGGTGGCGGAGCAGATGTGCGCGCGCGGCCGCGGAGCAGCCCTGCTGGACCAAGTCACGCACAACGCGCTCGACGAGTCCTGCGCCGACACTCTACACCACCATCTGACGCACCACGAGCTGCAGGTACACACGGAGGCGGGCATGTGCCTGGTGCACGGCGCGGCGCTGGTGGCGGAGCAGATGTGCGCGCGCGGCCGCGGAGCAGCCCTGCTGGACCAAGTCACGCACAACGCGCTCGACGAGTCCTGCGCCGACACTCTACACCACCATCTGACGCACCACGAGCTGCAGGTACACACGGAGGCGGGCATGTGCCTGGTGCACGGCGCGGCGCTGGTGGCGGAGCAGATGTGCGCGCGCGGCCGCGGAGCAGCCCTGCTGGACCAAGTCACGCACAACGCGCTCGACGAGTCCTGCGCCGACACTCTACACCACCATCTGACGCACCACGAGCTGCAGGTACACACGGAGGCGGGCATGTGCCTGGTGCACGGCGCGGCGCTGGTGGCGGAGCAGATGTGCGCGCGCGGCCGCGGAGCAGCCCTGCTGGACCAAGTCACGCACAACGCGCTCGACGAGTCCTGCGCCGACACTCTACACCACCATCTGACGCACCACGAGCTGCAGGTACACACGGAGGCGGGCATGTGCCTGGTGCACGGCGCGGCGCTGGTGGCGGAGCAGATGTGCGCGCGCGGCCGCGGAGCAGCCCTGCTGGACCAAGTCACGCACAACGCGCTCGACGAGTCCTGCGCCGACACTCTACACCACCATCTGACGCACCACGAGCTGCAGGTACACACGGAGGCGGGCATGTGCCTGGTGCACGGCGCGGCGCTGGTGGCGGAGCAGATGTGCGCGCGCGGCCGCGGAGCAGCCCTGCTGGACCAAGTCACGCACAACGCGCTCGACGAGTCCTGCGCCGACACTCTACACCACCATCTGACGCACCACGAGCTGCAGGTACACACGGAGGCGGGCATGTGCCTGGTGCACGGCGCGGCGCTGGTGGCGGAGCAGATGTGCGCGCGCGGCCGCGGAGCAGCCCTGCTGGACCAAGTCACGCACAACGCGCTCGACGAGTCCTGCGCCGACACTCTACACCACCATCTGACGCACCACGAGCTGCAGGTACACACGGAGGCGGGCATGTGCCTGGTGCACGGCGCGGCGCTGGTGGCGGAGCAGATGTGCGCGCGCGGCCGCGGAGCAGCCCTGCTGGACCAAGTCACGCACAACGCGCTCGACGAGTCCTGCGCCGACACTCTACAAAAAATGAGATTTTGCTCAGTGGACGTGGCGCAAGCAACATCTCCTGCCAGCATCTCCTGATGATGCCTCGTAGAGAGGCGAAACACGTGTCGAGGTTTTTGTCATTATTGGTGGTGGTTTGCTGTAATTTTTTGCATGTTTTTACGCAAATAGTTGCATCTTATCTTCACTAATAGACCAGCACGTTTTTTAGCGGAATAGCAAAGAAATATTGTTCTCCTAATATATCATGGACTTCCGCAAAGTAACGCCTGATTCAATAAATTAATTCACAAGTCATTGGAAAGCCACAACTCCTTCAAATTGATCTTAAGTGTCGCAACAGACCACGACGACTGTCTCAGCGACAGAGGCAACTCATTCCACAATTTAACAGCGCGCAAGATCTGGAGTATGTTCGCGTCTTTCTAGACGGTACAGCAAGAGTAAGGACACTCTTGTTCTCAATATTCCACTTACGGCCCTCGTTGAACAATGTACTGTGGACCGTTTCAGGCGTTGCTGGAGCACGCGGCGAGCGAGCTGATGACAGCCGGCATGTACGAGGCCGTCAACGAGGTGTACAAGGTGCTCATTCCCATCGCGGAGGAGCATCGCGACTACAAGAAACTCGCCAACATACACGGGTAACAAACAGCTTACCACTAGTATTTTATTTGGGATGCTTACTGCCTAGTATACATTAATTACTTAACTTAATAACCAAAAGCTAATTACAAGCTTCCACATATATAATGCTACGTAACATCATGTTTACAAAAGTCTCGAAATTATATGATTTCACACTATACTTCTGTATAGGTCAGCAGAACAGTAAACAGTAAATAAACACAATTTTTTAACGGGGATTGTTGGCTACCTATTGAAAATAATATGTTTAACAGGGTTAAGCTTACTATAAGATAGATCCACACTGGGCACATCATTAAGTTCGTTAAATAACTTTTTCTACTCCTATACCGTTATCTGTCATTTATATAGGCTTTAGCTCAAATATAATGACACCGATAATAAGTCGTCGAAAAACTCTATGCTCTATGGCCCATAAACGCACACTTAAGTGTACTTTTTTGGTTCATACATTTTCCATAAAAGCACTGTTTACCACGATGTCAAATCATCTAACTTTTTTTTAATCAGCCACTATATTGCAGAGGTGCCAACTTCATAAGCAAATTTTTCGAAATAAAGAGTTTTTATTTACTATCAAATATTTGTATTTATTATAATAAAAATAAATTATCATTTATTGTGTAATATACATATTTTACCAATTATTGGTATTATTTATAAATATAAACCGATCTGATTCGGTTCGGATCCGGATTCAGTTTGGTTCGGATGGAAAGTGCAAGGAAATTAAAAACAAAACAGACCATGTACAAGAAGTGTCAATGTGTCATATTTCTAAAGTTCCAGTTCAAAATTAAAAGACGAAATGTGATAACTATTCGTTATTAATAACATAATAATAATAATAAATAATGGCGTAGGGATGTGACGGCCCCATCGCCCACCAGATTTCTGGTGCAATCAGTCAACGTAAGGCAGCTTGTGGCGGGCTGTTAGGGAGTAGCGACCCTACGTACCTGAGTGCTCCTGGGGGTGTCCTGTGGTCAGGCTGAGCCGATCGGGTGGTTGGTTGGACAGGCCCTCCGCCTCTGGCTTGCCTTTATTGGCCGTCCAGAGTGGAGTCGCAAGAGCTGTTGCTCGAGGGTAGATGTGGACACCTAAGTGGCAAGTTGGCTATATGTTTAAAGTCCAGTGCCACCTCTCTACCCCCCAGCTCTCTGACCGGTGTTGCCCTTAGGCCATTTTTTAATGTCGCTATTAATAGGGGCCCATGTAGCAGTTAGCGAGTCACCGTCTGCCAGAGATAAAGATTGAAACAGTTTTATTAGGCAGGCGTCCGATGTTTCACCCAATAGCCCAGCCACTAGTCCATCATTTCAACCCAATAACCCGTTTTATTTAGATTCCATCAACCATCAATAGTCCCTATACACCCCAGCGGGTGCTGTCTCTGTGTGCGTCCCTTGACACGGCCAGCGACAGCATCCGCTCGGTGTACTCCTTGCATTTCATTAAATTGTCAAAAGGGCCTCTACGTGTTGGCTCAGTTGGTACTTTGTGTAACGTTGCACGTACATGTCGTTTTTATAGCCTTCATTTTTACTATAATTTACAAATAAATTGATATATATACATTAAATTATTATTTTTACTGAATTGTTTACACTATTTATACAAAATTATTACATTTTAATTATACACCTAATGAATTATTAAATTATTACCTATTCAATCAAATTATTTATTTATACACAAATTAATGAAATTTTATCGAAAATGTGTACGTTCCTTTTAAAATGGACGAAGAAGAAAATAACTGCACCGCTGAAGAAATTGTGTGAGTAGTAATAGAACTAACGGAAAACTTACTGCTTGAAAAGTCAAATGCTATTTATTTGAAATTAGTCGTAGAAAAAGTAATGTATGCACCGGTGTATAACTTGGTCTTAAAACGCTCGTGGCGTCTTTAATTGCGATGCTCGCCAATGCTCGCATCGCAACTCACGACACTCGCGTTTTAAGACCCTACTTATACAACAGTTGCATAAAATACTATAGTAGTTCGAGGAAACATTTTTTACGAATGTTTGTGCGGGATCGTTTGTGCGTATATATGTATACAGGATGTATCAGGGGCATCAGGGCATGTTCGGTAGCGTGTAGCGATTTCAATGCATTCCTTTAAAAAAAAGATTTTGTTCTGTTTACATTGAAATGTTTGTTTTCGTTTGCATTACAGTCTTTGTTTTGGTTGACATTGCTTGTGTATGACATCAACAGTGTAAAAGCTGTCACCTGCGTGTCATAGAAACATACACAAAACATTTGTTTTCATAACATAGCTGTGCGCGCAGCGGTTGAAATTAAATTAACCCTCCTAGCATTCACCCCTCGGGGGAACGTTGTCCTAGAAAAGCAATGTCTACAAAAACAAAGACAGTAATGTTACCAAAAACAATATTTACATTGAAACAAAAATAATTCGCCGCCCTAGGTACAGGTCGTTTCACGAAAGCTGGCGCGAGATTTCTATTGAGTGACAGCTATTTTCATAGAAATTCTGTCAAATCTCGCGCCAGCTTTCGTGAATCGACCTGTACGTAATGTACTATTTTATTCAAAGCAAAGTCGTTCCGTAGGTTTGAATAGGGTTTGTAGACACTAAATAAAATAATCAATAATGTAATATTTTCTCGAAAAGGTATTAAAAATGTAGTCAAATAGAGAAAAAAATAACGCAAGAGGTTAAATAATCACGAAGTTATAAGTGTCCAAAGTTTTAAGAAGGGGTATGTTCTGTCGCTTTTTCGCAAAACGCAACTTCATATGAAACGATGACGCTTGTGGATTGTGACGTCACTAGAAGACGGCAACGTGCCGCGCCCCGTCGTGGTCGGCGCCGCCCTCGACGCGGCTCCCTTGTAACGTGACGTACTACACTGTTTGCGTTTTCTCTCCAACCAGCGATATTAAAACGGATAGCTTCGTAATTCTTTGAGATATCTGAATGGGATTTTCGTCACCGGGCATATTTTTTTGCCTTCTTTCTTTTGGAGTAATAATAATTTTCGAGTACCCGTATTGTATAACAATGATGTGTTCCAGCAAACTGAACGAAGCCTTCACCCGCATAGACCAGCTGCACGGCAAGCGCGTGTTCGGGACCTATTTCCGCGTGTCCTTCTACGGCGCGCTGTTCGGGGACCTGCACGGCGAGGAGTTCGTGTACAAGGAGCACGCGCTCACCAAGCTGCCCGAGATATTCAGCAGGCTCGAGGTAGGTCACGGAACCCCAAAATGCATGACAGCCAGAGGTCCTGGGAAGCTGTGGCCTCCTTCTGCAAGTCCGTAATGGCACAGGAGGCTGCGGCGAGAGAGCGGGAGGACGAGCCTTCCGCTCCTCATATCCGCAGACGGAGAGCGGGGCCGCAGTGGGCTGGCCGGCGGGGGCGGCCCCGAAATTATCCCGGGGCGCTCGCCCTGGGGACCGATTTTTGACTTTCGAGCGCTCGAAAATCAAATAAAAGTAAATACGTTTGTAGTGTCAAAATGGCAGGCACTTACTTTCTACCAATAGAATTGAATACGAGTGGTCAATACCACTCGTTTTTGCATTTTCTGTCGCTATTTCGAAATCCTCTTTTCGGTGAAGTATTTTCCATTTCTCTCTGTCGTACGCCAGCCCTTTGATTTGTTGATACGACACGACACCAGCTTTTTCCTTTATTTGGTCTATATAACTGCGTCGTGGTCTTCCCCTGCCCCTCCTTCCTTCTATCTTTCCTTCCATTATGGTTTTAAAGAAGTTGTCGTGCCGTATCAAATGACCAATCATTTTCCCCCTTCTAGTGCTGATGGTGTTCAAAATCGATCTCTTCTGTAACCAAAAAATACTCCACCGACAAAAATAACTCTTAAATTAATGATTAATGATGATTTCGAAATAGCATTTCATAATTTTTGACAGTTTTCAAGTGAAAGAGTCGAGCGCTCGAAAGTCAAAAATCGGTCCCCTGGTCGTGCCCGCGCAAACGGGCCAGTCGCGAGGGTCAAGCTACTTTTTTAATTTATTCATTGGCATTGTAGCATTTACGCAATGTGCCAATTGAAAACAGATCTTAATAAGTCAGTAAATTATTACTGTAATTTCATCGTAATCGAATAAAAACGAACATATTGCAAGTTTTAACTTTAACAAAGTTATACGAAAATCTATGATTTTTTCGTAATATTGAAAAATGAGTTACCTAATAAAAATTAAGAAAATTTGTTAAGTAATTTTAGCGGCATCTTTTTTTAATTTCTTCATATACTATTTTGCTACCTTGTGACACAATAGTTATTTGTGTCACAAGGTAAAATAATTTTGTTACCGAGTGACATACTATTTTTCACACCGACTATGAGGATTTTTTTTAAATATTACGAAATATTTATAAATGATGAAATTACAATCGATTATTTTATTAACATCTGTGTTCAATTGGCACATTGCGTACAAATGTTCCAATAAATGTATAAATTAAAATAGTAGCTTGAACAGAAAAGTAGCGTTTTGGTCCCTCTCGTCGTGGAGCAAAACTTACTTTTCCGAATGACAGGTGTGAAAATAAGTATTTCCCACAGAACTTCTACGGGCAGCGCTTCGGCGCAGACAACGTGGTGATAATAAAGGACAGCAACATAGTGGACTCGTCCTCCCTGCCGGCCGACAAGGCGCACATCCAGATCACGTACGTGGAGCCCTACTTCGAGCCGCACGAGCTGCGCGCGCGCACCACGCACTCCGAGCGGAACTACAACATCAGTACGTGCAACATTCATTACTTCGCAGTTCACTTCATACATAGTGGACTCGTCCTCCCTGCCGGCCGACAAGGCGCACATCCAGATCACGTACGTGGAGCCCTACTTCGAGCCGCACGAGCTGCGCGCGCGCACCACGCACTCCGAGCGGAACTACAACATCAGTACGTGCAACATTCATTACTTCGCAGTTCACTTCATACATAGTGGACTCGTCCTCCCTGCCGGCCGACAAGGCGCACATCCAGATCACGTACGTGGAGCCCTACTTCGAGCCGCACGAGCTGCGCGCGCGCACCACGCACTCCGAGCGGAACTACAACATCAGTACGTGCAACATTCATTACTTCGCAGTTCACTTCATACATAGTGGACTCGTCCTCCCTGCCGGCCGACAAGGCGCACATCCAGATCACGTACGTGGAGCCCTACTTCGAGCCGCACGAGCTGCGCGCGCGCACCACGCACTCCGAGCGGAACTACAACATCAGTACGTGCAACATTCATTACTTCGCAGTTCACTTCATACATAGTGGACTCGTCCTCCCTGCCGGCCGACAAGGCGCACATCCAGATCACGTACGTGGAGCCCTACTTCGAGCCGCACGAGCTGCGCGCGCGCACCACGCACTCCGAGCGGAACTACAACATCAGTACGTGCAACATTCATTACTTCGCAGTTCACTTCATACATAGTGGACTCGTCCTCCCTGCCGGCCGACAAGGCGCACATCCAGATCACGTACGTGGAGCCCTACTTCGAGCCGCACGAGCTGCGCGCGCGCACCACGCACTCCGAGCGGAACTACAACATCAGTACGTGCAACATTCATTACTTCGCAGTTCACTTCATACATAGTGGACTCGTCCTCCCTGCCGGCCGACAAGGCGCACATCCAGATCACGTACGTGGAGCCCTACTTCGAGCCGCACGAGCTGCGCGCGCGCACCACGCACTCCGAGCGGAACTACAACATCAGTACGTGCAACATTCATTACTTCGCAGTTCACTTCATACATAGTGGACTCGTCCTCCCTGCCGGCCGACAAGGCGCACATCCAGATCACGTACGTGGAGCCCTACTTCGAGCCGCACGAGCTGCGCGCGCGCACCACGCACTCCGAGCGGAACTACAACATCAGTACGTGCAACATTCATTACTTCGCAGTTCACTTCATACATAGTGGACTCGTCCTCCCTGCCGGCCGACAAGGCGCACATCCAGATCACGTACGTGGAGCCCTACTTCGAGCCGCACGAGCTGCGCGCGCGCACCACGCACTCCGAGCGGAACTACAACATCAGTACGTGCAACATTCATTACTTCGCAGTTCACTTCATACATAGTGGACTCGTCCTCCCTGCCGGCCGACAAGGCGCACATCCAGATCACGTACGTGGAGCCCTACTTCGAGCCGCACGAGCTGCGCGCGCGCACCACGCACTCCGAGCGGAACTACAACATCAGTACGTGCAACATTCATTACTTCGCAGTTCACTTCATACATAGTGGACTCGTCCTCCCTGCCGGCCGACAAGGCGCACATCCAGATCACGTACGTGGAGCCCTACTTCGAGCCGCACGAGCTGCGCGCGCGCACCACGCACTCCGAGCGGAACTACAACATCAGTACGTGCAACATTCATTACTTCGCAGTTCACTTCATACATAGTGGACTCGTCCTCCCTGCCGGCCGACAAGGCGCACATCCAGATCACGTACGTGGAGCCCTACTTCGAGCCGCACGAGCTGCGCGCGCGCACCACGCACTCCGAGCGGAACTACAACATCAGTACGTGCAACATTCATTACTTCGCAGTTCACTTCATACATAGTGGACTCGTCCTCCCTGCCGGCCGACAAGGCGCACATCCAGATCACGTACGTGGAGCCCTACTTCGAGCCGCACGAGCTGCGCGCGCGCACCACGCACTCCGAGCGGAACTACAACATCAGTACGTGCAACATTCATTACTTCGCAGTTCACTTCATACATAGTGGACTCGTCCTCCCTGCCGGCCGACAAGGCGCACATCCAGATCACGTACGTGGAGCCCTACTTCGAGCCGCACGAGCTGCGCGCGCGCACCACGCACTCCGAGCGGAACTACAACATCAGTACGTGCAACATTCATTACTTCGCAGTTCACTTCATACATAGTGGACTCGTCCTCCCTGCCGGCCGACAAGGCGCACATCCAGATCACGTACGTGGAGCCCTACTTCGAGCCGCACGAGCTGCGCGCGCGCACCACGCACTCCGAGCGGAACTACAACATCAGTACGTGCAACATTCATTACTTCGCAGTTCACTTCATACATAGTGGACTCGTCCTCCCTGCCGGCCGACAAGGCGCACATCCAGATCACGTACGTGGAGCCCTACTTCGAGCCGCACGAGCTGCGCGCGCGCACCACGCACTCCGAGCGGAACTACAACATCAGTACGTGCAACATTCATTACTTCGCAGTTCACTTCATACATAGTGGACTCGTCCTCCCTGCCGGCCGACAAGGCGCACATCCAGATCACGTACGTGGAGCCCTACTTCGAGCCGCACGAGCTGCGCGCGCGCACCACGCACTCCGAGCGGAACTACAACATCAGTACGTGCAACATTCATTACTTCGCAGTTCACTTCATACATAGTGGACTCGTCCTCCCTGCCGGCCGACAAGGCGCACATCCAGATCACGTACGTGGAGCCCTACTTCGAGCCGCACGAGCTGCGCGCGCGCACCACGCACTCCGAGCGGAACTACAACATCAGTACGTGCAACATTCATTACTTCGCAGTTCACTTCATACATAGTGGACTCGTCCTCCCTGCCGGCCGACAAGGCGCACATCCAGATCACGTACGTGGAGCCCTACTTCGAGCCGCACGAGCTGCGCGCGCGCACCACGCACTCCGAGCGGAACTACAACATCAGTACGTGCAACATTCATTACTTCGCAGTTCACTTCATACATAGTGGACTCGTCCTCCCTGCCGGCCGACAAGGCGCACATCCAGATCACGTACGTGGAGCCCTACTTCGAGCCGCACGAGCTGCGCGCGCGCACCACGCACTCCGAGCGGAACTACAACATCAGTACGTGCAACATTCATTACTTCGCAGTTCACTTCATACATAGTGGACTCGTCCTCCCTGCCGGCCGACAAGGCGCACATCCAGATCACGTACGTGGAGCCCTACTTCGAGCCGCACGAGCTGCGCGCGCGCACCACGCACTCCGAGCGGAACTACAACATCAGTACGTGCAACATTCATTACTTCGCAGTTCACTTCATACATAGTGGACTCGTCCTCCCTGCCGGCCGACAAGGCGCACATCCAGATCACGTACGTGGAGCCCTACTTCGAGCCGCACGAGCTGCGCGCGCGCACCACGCACTCCGAGCGGAACTACAACATCAGTACGTGCAACATTCATTACTTCGCAGTTCACTTCATACATAGTGGACTCGTCCTCCCTGCCGGCCGACAAGGCGCACATCCAGATCACGTACGTGGAGCCCTACTTCGAGCCGCACGAGCTGCGCGCGCGCACCACGCACTCCGAGCGGAACTACAACATCAGTACGTGCAACATTCATTACTTCGCAGTTCACTTCATACATAGTGGACTCGTCCTCCCTGCCGGCCGACAAGGCGCACATCCAGATCACGTACGTGGAGCCCTACTTCGAGCCGCACGAGCTGCGCGCGCGCACCACGCACTCCGAGCGGAACTACAACATCAGTACGTGCAACATTCATTACTTCGCAGTTCACTTCATACATAGTGGACTCGTCCTCCCTGCCGGCCGACAAGGCGCACATCCAGATCACGTACGTGGAGCCCTACTTCGAGCCGCACGAGCTGCGCGCGCGCACCACGCACTCCGAGCGGAACTACAACATCAGTACGTGCAACATTCATTACTTCGCAGTTCACTTCATACATAGTGGACTCGTCCTCCCTGCCGGCCGACAAGGCGCACATCCAGATCACGTACGTGGAGCCCTACTTCGAGCCGCACGAGCTGCGCGCGCGCACCACGCACTCCGAGCGGAACTACAACATCAGTACGTGCAACATTCATTACTTCGCAGTTCACTTCATACATAGTGGACTCGTCCTCCCTGCCGGCCGACAAGGCGCACATCCAGATCACGTACGTGGAGCCCTACTTCGAGCCGCACGAGCTGCGCGCGCGCACCACGCACTCCGAGCGGAACTACAACATCAGTACGTGCAACATTCATTACTTCGCAGTTCACTTCATACATAGTGGACTCGTCCTCCCTGCCGGCCGACAAGGCGCACATCCAGATCACGTACGTGGAGCCCTACTTCGAGCCGCACGAGCTGCGCGCGCGCACCACGCACTCCGAGCGGAACTACAACATCAGTACGTGCAACATTCATTACTTCGCAGTTCACTTCATACATAGTGGACTCGTCCTCCCTGCCGGCCGACAAGGCGCACATCCAGATCACGTACGTGGAGCCCTACTTCGAGCCGCACGAGCTGCGCGCGCGCACCACGCACTCCGAGCGGAACTACAACATCAGTACGTGCAACATTCATTACTTCGCAGTTCACTTCATCCATTTCTTTCCAATCTGTGACTCTGGCGACTTTCCCGCTTCATTGTTTTCGTTGCTATGCGTTCTTCTTATGAATCGGTGTCTTTGGTAAGTGAAGATTGTGTTTCTTATCCTGTAATGAACTTTTTACGTATGTGATCCTACTCAACTAGCACGATAGCTTTATCATTTCTCATGCACTAGAGCATAAAGTAAAATCTTCGTCAAAGACCAAGGCAATCGGTCCAACTACCACACGAGCAACGTTAACTTCATAGAATAAACTCTTTATTTTTGTTCTTATTATGTTCGTTAGCATTCTGAGACCAAGGCAAGGATACCAACAGAAATAGCTACACAATAAAACTTCATGAAATAAACATGTTTTCATTTCGTCTTAATAATATTTTTTTTAAATTTGGTTTTTGTGTTAGTAATTCAATATATTTGAACCATAACAATAAGTAGTTATAGATATACAAAACAAAATATTTTTATAATTGAGCAGTATTGTAACGACCTAAGTCAGTTGTCACGTACGTACTGAAAAAAAAATCATTTCATTTCCTCGCATCGAAGTGAAAAATAGAGTCTAAAATTATCACGCGTCTCACATAAAATGGTGCGTTTTATGCACTTGTTGTACAAACTATTATCGTTACTTTTACGGAGAATACGTACTAAACCGGCACGTGAAATGTAAAACGTGACGATAAAACCTATCGTGCTAGACTCTAGCAGCTAGAGGGTCCCTGGTTGCGTCTGCCTTCATTCCTGAGCATACTCCTCACATCTCTACGCCCCTGGTAAATGTGAACTCCGGTACTTTCCTACAGATTACTTCCTAAATCTGTAAGTCTGGGTTTTACTCCTTAAATATTAGGGGGACAATCTTACACAAATCAACCTAGTCCCAAACTAAGCAAAGCTTGTACTATGGGTACTAGACGACGATAAACATACTTATATAGATAAATAAATACATAGAAAACATAGAAAACATCCATGACTCACGAACAAATATTTGTGTTCATCACACAAATAAATGCCCTTACCGGGATTCGAACCCTGGACCTCTTGCTTCGTAGGCAGGGTCACTACCAACTAGGCTAAAGCGGCCGCCTTTCCATCCAACTTACTCCTAATCCATAGTAAAGCGACGAGAGATGGGGCTCATTGGTTCAGTGGCCTTATGTAGGGCCCGGAATTTTGAAACACTCGAATGTTTATCGACATATAGATAAATCATACATAATAATCGTAAAAAAAAATTTGGTTAGATGTTTAATAAAATAAATAAAATAAAATAAAATAAAATGCATTTATTTCGGACAATTAAAAAATCCATATCTTGTTAGTAACAATTTGGTACTTAAATAAATATATTAGTTCTATGCCTACAACTTAAATGATGAGAGGACCAGTGCTTAACTAAATTGCTGTCCCATCTATCGGCTACGACTGTCAGGAGACTGGCGGCTGCCGCGAACCCTACAGTACAGAGCGTCGCGGCGCAGCGCTTGCGCAGCGTCGCATGAAACCCGTCTACATGCGCGTCCGCAAACATGCCCGACGCGCTGCAGTACCGCGGCAGTCGCAACAGCACCCTGAACGCGTCATTATATTGTACACGCAAGGCATTCATGGCACGTTGCGTGTACTTCGACCACAAACTGCCGGTGTACAGCGATGTACAGTACGCACGAAACAGGGTTATTTTGACTTGCGCTGTACATCGACCGAACCTGCGAGCTATCATGTTGGCTCTAACGGCCAACGCCCTTCGCTCCCTCTCTATATCGGCGTCGTCCCGTAGGTCGTCAGTTACAATGTGACCAAGATATTTGAAAATGTGAACCCTATTTAGCTCTTCGCCGTTTAAACGAATGGGTGGTACGTGTGAAGGGCACTTATTACCAGCCTTAAAAACCATGTATTCGCTCTTCCGCACATTGTATTTTAAGTTATGGCTTAGAGCATAGGATTCACATTTATCAATAAGGATTCTCAGCCCCCCCACTGATGGGCTCAACAGCACCATGTCATCCGCATAACTTATATTATTGTGACATAATCTGTTAATGTGGCATCCGACATGTGTACTGCTGAGCCCACCGATGAGTTCGTTTACATAAAGATTGAACAATTTGGGGGATGTAAGCCCCCCCTGCCTTACACCACAATCCAACCCGTACTCGTCTGATAAGATGTTCCCCCATCGGACGCTATTTCTTTGGCTCGCGTACCAGTACCTAAATATGCGTATTAGTTCCCTGGGAAATTTGGCATCATCAAGCTTTTTCCATAGTAAGTTATAATTTACAAGGTCAAATGCCTTTGAAAGGTCCAAAAAACACGCATAAATAGGTGTTCTACGCCTGGTATAGTACTCGACAGTGTTTTTTAGGCAAATGATCGCACTCTCGGTGGACAGGCCGGCTCGGAAGCCGAACTGGCCATCATGCAGCTGCAAGCATTTGTCCAACTGCTTACTAAGGAGACTATCCAGAACCCTGGCCACGATTGTTGCCAAAGAGATTGGTCTGTAATTCGTTATGTCAGATATATCTCCTGTTTTATTTTTAATTATAGGAACAACTACCGTTTTCGTCATATGGCTGGGCAGGTATGAGTGTCCAATACATAGATTAAAAAACATAGATAAGAGTCTGGGCAAATGAGGACCAGCGAACTGCAGGTGTTCGATGCTCAAATAATCATGACCAGGGGATTTGCCCCTTTTCATATCCCGTATTATCTTGTTGATATCCTTCGAGCTAAAACGTAAGTGAGGGTCATTCCTTACCCCACCGTCGAACACCGGCAGCCCGTCCGAACCTCCTACCGATGACTTGCAATTAAAATGGTCCTTAAACAAATTAGCAATGCCCTTGGCATCAAAAGTGCCGTTGATATTAACTGAGAGACTAGTTTTTGTTTCCATTTTCTTTGTACATTTCCAAAAATTTCGAAAATCATTTTTCCTATGATGTGAAGCGAGTATGTCCATTTTGACTTGGTCTTGATGATTTTGTACCCATCGCAATCTGGATTTAAAAACTTTTCTGCTGTGACACATCAAATTAAAAATATGGCCTGTACTAGGTTTACCAAAAAGAACCCAGTTTTGGAAACAAACCCTAGCCTCTCTGTGGGCTTCGCCAACATGCTTATTCCAACCTATTATTTTCTTGTTCCCAGTATTAGCCGTAGTAACTTTACTGTACATAGATGCCTCACATAATGCATTAATAATATTGAAATACAAATCATCCAAAACAATATGGTGCCCTGAATTATTTGTACAGCATCCGTCACAGCAGCCTCTAAGTTCGTCAGGGAAATCAATAGCTTTTAATAATTCGTTACATTTATCAGTATATTTTTCAATCTCGAGAGGTGTCCTATTGCCCCAGACTATTTGTTTACATTTTGATGGCAAGTCTAAACTATACAGCTTGGGCACAACTACATTTAAATTGCACTTAACAACAAGCGGATAATGGTCAGAGCAATAAACGCCATAGTCAACGAAAACATCATCTATCGAATTCCATCCCGCTGTAGAACACAAACAATGGTCTAGCCAGCGACTGCAAAAATGTGAATCGCTCACATAATTTAATGTATAGTCGTGAAATACTAATGTAAAATTATATTTTCTTCTTTATTACCTATATCAAATGGTAGGCGAACAAGCACTCAGGCTATCTAGCGTTATGTAGTCCGGAGGGATGTGTAATCTGTTCACGTTATAGGTTTTCGTCAATATACTATAAAGAGTGACGCATCGTGTTTCGGACCGTCTCCGACACGACACTTCATTTTGAATAGAGAGTATCACGTGATCTTTGTTGTGAATATAAAGTGAAGCGTCGGATGTGTCGTGTCAGACACCGTTTAGAACACTTAATCCTTAAAACAATCAAACGGATGAAACTCCTATATTTCGTAAATTTTTCGTCACTGACCATTGAAAGAGCATAGAATGTATGTCCGTGAAGTTAGCGTAACAAGTTCCAGCAGATAAAGTTTTTGTTGGAGTTCTATTCGCATCCAACATAGTTCTATAGTTCCTGATACTTTTTAGAAATAGTTCCGGCCGCTTACCAAAAAAAATGGTACTATGGTTTTCAACCAAATGATATGCTAACTTCGCGTAGCATATCACTTTCTTCTGAATGGGTTAATAATTAATATTCTGTCTTTATACAAGGTTCACAATAGTTCCTGATACTTCTTATACATAGTTCTAGCAAAAAAAAAATTTTTTTTTAATTAATTTACCCAATGATATGCTAACTTCGCATGTGATATGCTGATAGTTTTTGAAGAGTTCTAGGCGTATTTAAGGTCTCGATTAATAGCTCTAGCCCTGTAGAGTACAGAACTCCGGAGTTACAGCCTAAAGTGTCACAGCTAACCTTTTTTTTATAGAATGTATCATCGGAAAGATTGAGTTATTATTTAAAAAAAAAACTGATAAATAAATTCGGTTTATCGATGTATCGATAAACGTCGGTGTTCTCGGGAGAGTCTAAGGGATTAGACTTTTCCAAAACCGCGCGCAAAATTCCGGGCCCCAGTAATATGTATGTATGTATTTCCAGAGCGGTTCATGTACGCGACGCCGTTCACGGTGGGCGGGCGCGCGCACGGAGACATCGCGGAGCAGTGCAAGCGCAAGACCATCCTCACCACCGCGCACCACTTCCCCTACGTCAAGACCCGGATACAGGTACACACACACACACACACACACACACACACACACACACACACACACACACACACACACACCAGGCTAGCTCTCGTCATACACTAATACAGTTGTACCATTAAGGTTCAACGTCACTGGTTCCTGTCGAGCTGTTGCTAACAGATGTCGCGATATATAATTTCGATGGTTGCTCATCGTTTTACGCAAAACCGTGACGAGTACCAACATGTGTTTCAAACTGCGGAAGCCGAAGAGCTTGCTACGTATGAATCGCAATCAATCTGCACTAAACAATGTTTCCTTTTAAAATGTAGTCCGAAAATATGCATAAAAGTGCTTTTTCGTGAATTTACGCAGACTAACGTAGCTAAATGTCACTTCGAAGTTTGTCATTGTCAAACATTTTGCATAAATCAAACTAGAGGGCGCAAAACTAAATCTACAGTAGCGCCTCTATTAGGAAATAGCGAAACTAAATGTACTTGTGTCTGGCACTTTAGAATGTACGACGAATGCATCTGACTTTTTCACTCGTTACCTAATGTCATGCGGTAGCGCAGTGTTATACACTTTTGCTTAAATCTGTCTGTAATGCCATCGTTGAACCGGGTTCAAATCCCGATGAACGTACATCTTTTTTGTTTTTCAATTTGGATTTCTAAACCAATATGACCGTCTAAACTAACTTAGATTTACTTGTAATGTGCAAAAAATTTTTTTTTCATATTTAACTTGTTTAAGTTTTCTTGATAAACATGATTTGTATCAAGATTATCCACAAAACCCCCTATATTTTTGGCGGACCTATTCTGTCATGTTACATACTACGTAAATATTATGATGCATAGGTATTTCATTTAAAAAGATGTTACGCCTTCATTTAATTGGAAAATCATGATTCATGAGTACCTATCCGTAGGTTTACTGTTGAAAAATCAAAGTACTACCTTTATCTATTCTATACCCTATTCCACATGATATTAGACAAATCGTGCGTAAATCTTCAAGTCATTCGCGTCATGAAAACTATTTTGATAAACAAAAAAACATTTACATTGTTCCATTTGAAACACATTAAATAATCGAAATAACACTAGTAAGTACAATATTTATAAAGGAAGATAAAAGAGGTATTTTTCCTTACAAAAATCTAACGTTATAAGGAATAAGGTATCTATACTTAGGAAGTATATTGGTACTTTGATTTGTTATATCCATATTCACCCGCAGTTGCGGTACTACATAATTACAATCAGAGAGGCTACGTATTATTCACAAAATGTTTTGTATTCGCCCGTGACTCGCGTCTAAAATAATGACCTCAAAGTTGGTAACAATTTTGCGTTACCGGACGGACGAATTTAGTAAGCTTTGTGAATAATTGGCAAGTTTGTATATCAAAACTCTTAGTGGCCAGTCTCTCGAATCTGGACCTAGACCGCATCAGAAAGAGAGAAATATATCATTTGACAATATGGTACTGTTTTCGATGAACGTCAAAATTCAAAATTCGAATTCAACTTTTTCACGCGTTTACGTTTCTATACGTTTATGATGCTTTCACTCATTCATTACTAATCTTCAATGGTTGGGTTATGGGCATTTGCTTACAAAATTATTGAATGTCTTGTTTAGGTAAATATGAGATGAAACTTATCTGTCGAACCCACGACCGCCGTTTGACAGTCGCATGCCTGAACCACTATGCTACCGGAACGATTATTGTAAAGTGTTATTTATTTGTATGTTTGTATGTACGGTATAACCTCCGAAACCACTTATCCGATTATAAAAAATCTTTCACTGGTGATGCTTACTGGGGGGACATAGCCGTGCTTAGGCATAGTAAGTATACTTAGGTATACTTATACGCAAAAAACGAACTAGGATTTTTAGACAGATTTGACTGCGTACTAAGTTAAATGCAGTTTTTATTCTTTCTAAAATCGGTCTGGGTGACTCCTTAGAGCAAATTTCCGTGTCCCTTATAGTTTCGGATTGAATGTCACTCTGTATAATCTTCAAATCAGCTCACAAAATTTCCCGAGAATCGGTTGAGAAATATAGCTACCTACGACATATAGAGGAGAAGTCTAGACTGCCGGACATACGAAAGAATATTTATTTATTTAATCTTTGATTTGAACAAAAGAACAACTTATCGTACAAAAGGCGGACTTAAAGCCGTAAGCATTTCAACATTTGGGCAAAGCAGACAAATTTTGGTTAGTGCAACTACAGATATAAACACACAGTGGTTATACATACATAATAAATAACGACAATAGACAAATAAATAAAATACATATAAATACCTTCATACAATATATATGCATATATATAAACAGACGAAAATCGAGAACAGAAACACTAAAAATTTACGGCTCTGCTAGCAAACAACTTGCGTAAAGTAAAGATCTTTTAAACGCGAATCTGGAAATCTGGAATAATTGCCTAGCTGAAATGAAAATCTTCGTTCGTCTCGCTCGCTCGTTCAATTAAGTATATGGATATTGTTATCGATTCAGTTTTTAACAATTGGCGAACACTTTTGTTTTCAAAGGCTGACTTACGAGCATGGACTGATTTCGGTTACGTTATACCGGTATGCAATCGGTATTCCATTACAATAGCGTTATCTTGTAAAGGTTAGCCGCGCCGCCAACGTAACGGTACCGGATCCGGACCCGTGTAGAAATACATATCGGTTACCGGTATTTATTTTTAATTTTACTGAAACTTTTATAATTCCTTTTCTAAACCGGTATAATTATGATACCGTTATTTTTTTCATTTAATTCTCGTCCATGAGAGGAGGTCTGTGCCCAGCAGTGGAACGTAATATAAACTGATATATTATTTACTATGCCAATTTACACGAAGTCATTATTATAATCGTCAAAAACGAAATAGATATATACCTTCAATATCAGATGATCCTCAATGCTGGTAGCATTGAATTTTGATATTGGACCTCAATAGCGGGATTACCGGGGCTTCGATAATAATACCTATCAAGATTTGGTTGCAAATTATAGTGCATTTTTTTAGGATTAGAAATGCGCTAAACAAAGAAGAATTTGTCGTCAACCTTTTCTTCTTGGGATAAATATTGAACAGACACGGTTTGTTACACGGAAATTCATTATTGCTGCAAAGTTCACACACCAACTTGTAAATGTTAAACACCAACGTTTCTCATGCGTTGTTAATGGACTTTGTTTCTGCCTCTTTGCTTTTGTTGAAGGCAAAACGTTCGGGAGAGAACGAGTCGGTCTTTTTTGCAAGCCACTTAGGCCTGCCTCTGGTAGCTCCATCGCAGTCCGCACACCACCACACACAGCGAAAAATAAAATCTTAATATTAATTAACAAATAGATACTCGTTTAATAATCTCGTGATCTGAATTCAATAATTTGTTGATTAGCAAGAAAACAAGAAAAAGAACGTGATACGATTTTCAATTTTGACAATTTCGATAGCGAAAAATACGAACCGATCGTTTCAAACCTCTTCTTCTTTAGGTTTTTTATTTAAGCAACTTTTCGAGAACTGAATAACGAAATTTAAAATTATAGAGTTAAATAATAAATACATTCAAAATAAATATATTGATTGTTGTAAGTACTATTTAGATATAAATAATAAAAACACTTGTATGTGGAACAACACAGCTGTGTGGCATAAAGTGTCTTATATAAAAGACCTCGTGCTTTGTGCTTTATCCTTCTTTCTAATGCTTATTTTAGCATAAAGTTCACTTTTTTTGTAAAATAAGTCTGAAATTAAAAGTGTAAACAATAAATACATTTGTGTTTTTGTGTTTTGGATTAACATTATTGGAAGTTTTACACCTTATTTTTTTGTCCAAACATTACTAGTGGTATATTACCTAATATAAAATTAAACACTCATCTCTCACAGCAAAACCAACCTATTTACTTAAAAATACCTATGGGGCTGTTTTCGACCACTGCTTTTATCTGTTCAGGGAGTCATTGTAAATTTGGAAACTGTCTATACAATAGAATAAGTGCCCTCCCTGAACCGATAGTAGTAACAGTATATTTTTTTTAGATGCATAATTTTTTTTTTACATTCATGTTTACAACCAAAGGTTTAGTACTTAAAGTTTTATTTCAGGTAACGTTTGTGTAATCAGTTAACAACCCTAAAAACTACGTTTTTTTGAGAAAAAAGAAAAAACTTAGCAGAAAAAAAAGTCAATAAATCATTTTTTTCCTACATTCCCCATTTACGGTGTTCTACGTTCATTCATAGAAGTTACCCATTCTAGCGGAAGCCTATTTTACCTTCTAACAGTTCAAATAGTGCTCCTACCACCAGCAACAATAGAGTGGAAAAGCGATTATTCTTCAGTAGAAAAATTACGTAGGACAGACAATAACAACTAACAAATAAATTTAACTACATTAGATTATGCGTTCCTTTTTTTTACAAATGCATGTCAATTTTTTTTTTATTAAAAACTAGATTCCACTCACGGTTTCGTCTGCGTGAACCTGGGATAAAAAAAATGTCCTATATTTTAATCTAGGCTCCTCCTAAGGCTCAGCATATATTACAAATTGGCACTGGAATTGGAATCGCATTGTGTTGGAAATAGAGTTGACTTTCGTTTGTTTTGAAAAGTGCCCGAAACAAAACAAATCCAGCTCTATTCCAGTTGAGTATAATTTAAATGCCTTCGACAGAATAAGTCCCATGAGTAGGCCCATGGGCTTTAAGAGGTTAGGCAGGCAATAAGGTTGCGCAGTTTAAGCGTGATTGAGTTACGAACATCCAAACATCTAAACATTCAAATATTTATACATATAAACATCTAAACTTTCGCATTTACAATACTAGCAGGATAAAAATAATAATAATACACTTATTTCGACATTGGTCCTTTTAAATTCTGGTATTAGAATATTGGAAAAATCGGTAGGAGATTCCGGGATTTCGGGATTCCATGATGGTGGTTTGCATTCCCTATCTGTACCTAGTATGTTAATAATAGCATAATTAATTAAATATATCGGGTTTCTCCGGGACATAGCTGGCTGCAGCTTTATATTTTATGTCATTTTTTTCGGTACCGTAAATACGGTTTCATAAAAGTTACAAAGGTAACCGATATTTCGGCTTCGGCGTGGAGGGCAAGGTCGACCCGCTTAAGAACAAAAAAATATCTAAGTAAGTATCGAAATAATACCGGTTTGTAACCGGTATTAAAAAGATATCACAAGGCTTTAAAAAAATACCGGTAATGGACATTTCTAACTGGTTGCGGCACTGTTATGCTGTCCCCTAACCACTTTGCCTAACCACCGGTCGTAACTGGCATCAGTACCTGCACCGAAGAATGCCTACGAGTGTATAATTCTACCCTCACAACATTGTACTCGTAAAGAAGAAAAATTGTGACTTAGTTAATTTACATTTTGGGGGTAATCTAATATTCTAGTTGAACAGTCGATTCCTAAATAGGTTGCAGTAGGTAATTTACTGTCAATCGATGTGCAGTCGACTAAAGCGAATGTTTAAATTTATCAGGTACTTACACTCCTAATAATTGTCTGTTATATTTAATGCTACATTACGTAACATTCACTCAATCGAAACTTGCTTATAATCTGCAAGTTGGAAATTCAAACGGTTCATTTGATCAACAACACCCGTTTCTTCCCGTGGGTGTCGTAAAAATCGAGTAAAGGACCAATGTTGAAGTGTGATGTGGGCGATGGGCTAGCAACCTATCACTGCAATATCACATTTTGTCGATATTTTATACCAACATTAAGTGGCGCTGGAACATACGTTTCAGGTGTTCTGCCTACCCCTTTTAGGAATAAAGGCGTGAATGTATGTATGTATGTATGTATGTCATTTGATCAAAACCTAAATATGTATACGTTCGGTAGCACAGATTACGTTTCAATATTGGATCTTACTTCTTTCTAATAAGACGCAAAATGTACCTATGCATAGTTATCGTTCCGTGGACTTGAAGTAGGTCTATCATGGCTAAAGAGCAAAGCATTGAAATTCATTCATTGTTGCTTGAAATTCAGTCTATCAAAAACAAATGACATTGCTCTTACGTCATTACCAAAATGAGCAGCGTAGCAAGATAAAAATAATGCTATCTCTTTCACCACAAACTAAAAGTGTTTGTACGATGGTGTCACCGTCTGGTGATTATAATTACTACTATTCACTCCGCTATCTAACTAATCTTGTTTGATATTAAAGACATCTAGTGAAGGTTTTAGGCAACGTGCTGTCATTGTGACGCGGCCATGTCATTTACACGGACAGTGTCTAACTCACGCACACATACAAGGCTCGGAGTAAAATTTTATGAATTTCAAATGGCTATTGTTTGAATATTACTGATTTTTGCGTGTATTTATTCAAACTGCGGGAGAAGAGGGTCATATATTATCTAAATATCACAATTTCAAGTTCCTGACATCGATAGATTAGACGTCTAGTCCGAACGAAAATTGTATGGAATTCGTCAGTGACGTTGCACCTTAATAGGGTGTGAACCGATCAAGGGGGAAACAGGTCTCGTGTTCTGATAAGAAAAAACGAAAATATTTTTTTGACACGTTTTTTTAACATTTGTATCAGGTCGAGTCGGCTAATGCTCCATACAAATGTAAAAAAATGCGTAAAAAAATCTCTTAGTTTTGGTACACCCTGTATACCATACACAGCCCATACCTCATTGTCTATGATATAAAGGTAGACTATAGAAGTGGCAGATTGGACGGGTGATCGAATAGACGATGCACGTTGAATACTGCTTTACATTTCAGGTGGTAGCTCGAACACAGATCATCCTCACGCCTATTGAAGTGGCCATCGAAGATATCCAGAAAAAGGTCAGAAATCTTATCAATTGCCTTCCGTGAAATAATATTACAAATGTGGACTTCGATAATATTATATCTTTAGGACGTTGTCATCACACAAAATGCCCTTGAGGATTCGGGATAGCGCGGACACTGTCTATTTGTATCGGAGTAAACGAGAGCGAGTGTTACTGGGCGGCTCGGTTTATGAAGATAAATAAATATTTAAATAAAAAAGTGTGGATTATTTGTGAAATATATGACTCGTTAGCGGTTCAGATATGAATATGTTGATTTCATGTTTTTAATTGCAGAGCCATACGTCAAAAAAATAAATACGTAGAACCGTGATGATTTTAAGACCAATCTTTGCAATTATTTTCTATCGAGCCGAATTCGTCTAATTATGTATCGAGTCCGGCCACGGTCTTTGAAATATGGTGAATATTAATGTATTTTTTTTGATGTGCTGGAACAAACATTTTTTCTTAAAAAAACTGCCTAAATAAAATTCAATTCATTTCATATTCAACAAAATTAGGTCTTGTCGGCCTGTTAATAATCTTCATCTTAATTCACATTGTACTCTGATACGGTGTTGACGCGATTCGACCGTTCCTTATTCATATAACAGTCGTTACCATCATAATTTCATAATACCTCTTAACGATACAAATTTTATTAAGATATTCTTTTTTGTGTTAATCGTGGAATTTAAAACCATCAAATTTTAAAGCATAATTCTGTACCGGCAATACAGAGGACACACGTTCGAGTCCTGTCCTGGGCTTCAGACTATGATGGATTATTTGCCCATTATACAACGTGTTTTTTTAACTGTCTTAGAGCCGGAGCCCACTGAAAGTGTCCAAAAGGTACTAATCATTCGTGAAAAAAAAATTTTTTTTGTTATTTTTTTAGTAATAAAAGGTAATTAAGTTTGAAAAATTCTCTATGGCGCACGGAGCGAAGTTCATTCACCCGGTTAGAGTTCGTACCTATCTACATAAGATGGCGGCTCGCGGACACTGCGGTCACTGGTCAGCTGGATTATTAAAATTAATATTAATACAAAAAAAACAATATTTTATGCATTTAAAAAAAATCGTAAATAAAACCTTTTTTTAAGTTCTTTGTAATAACCGGGACCGTGTGGTCCGTAATGTCGGATCCGCCGTCACACATGCCTGTCCGGCCTCCTTATACTCCTACATATATATTAACTGGGCTTCGCCTCTAAGACGGTTAAAAAAACACCGTGTATTTGTTATCTGTATCATATAGTTTAATCATCATAATGTAATGTGACTAGTAAAGCCAATACTATAGGGACAGCGACGTCCGCATATATGCTGTTATCCAAGTTAATCCCCTAGCCTGATCCCCCAGGGGAAAAATCGGTTAGGTGAACTGCGACCCTACAGCGCACGAGCCGAGCGAGCGAAGCGAGCGTGACGCGGTAGCGTCCGGCGAAGCGCCATAACCGAACATTTTTTCCTAGTTGAATATAAAATAATTGCCGCTAATTCCCCTGGGTGATCGGGGTCAGGTGATTAACGTGGATAACGTGGCATATATGGCTTATAAAGGTCACCTCACCAGTGTGTTGACATAATGTGTGGTTGTAGATAAACGAGCTGGCAGCGGCCACGAGCCAGGAGCCGGCGGACCCCAAGATCCTGCAGATGGTGGTGCAGGGCTGCATTGGCACCACCGTCAACCAGGGCCCGCTCGAGCTGGCGCAGGTATGCCCTTACCAAACTATGTGCACGAGCCACCTAATAGTACATTACGTAACTAGGGCGGTGAATTCGTGAATGCTGGGGCATCGCAGGTGTTTGTGAATATAAATATGCGCTCTGGGGCTTTACGAATTACCGCCCGTGTTGAGTACAAAATTTTACGTCTTTACCTGGCCACAATGTGAGTTTTCCCGTATTTGCGCGAAATTTCCCCATTTCCTAGAATAAACTTGAGTAAACTAGAATAATTTAAGAAATTAATTTGTCACGTGATATTATTGGAAAACGATTATTCTCAAATTATTCTACTAAGGTTATTCAGATATTTTTTATCTCTGAAAACGTACATATTTTCATTCCACAATTCTTAGATAGTTTACATGCTTTTCTGATTTTAAAGGCCAGGGATTTATCTTACAAAGCTACAAGTTACCATTTTACAGTTTATTACCGGCAATACTGATCTAAAAGGCCGTTCTAAGTTTATCGAGCTCCTCAATAGTGCCAGTAAATAAACAAATAAATATACTGAAGATAAAACCGGACAAGTGCGAGTCTGACTCTAATTACGAATGTATAGTTTTCAGATTTTTCCCTGTACATATAGTATAAGATGATATTACTTACCAAATTTCATAGTTCAAGGTCGACGGAAAGTACCCTATAAATTTTGATTCCGTTGAGTTGAGACTATCGAAATATATGTTTTTTTTGCGGCATAAGCGGCCGTATCTTTTTTTTACGTTATCTTAGTAGTCAGATTTTTCTACAGCTCCAAGGTACTAGACCTGAGTATGTGGTTTTAATTTCAATTCGATACCGTTTCTGAGATAAAATGTGTTGACAGACAGACAGACGGCCAACAAAGTGACCCTATAAGGGTCCCTTTCCACCAGAGATGCGCTATGCATGCTATGCTATGTTTTCATACATTTGAAACGTAGCTGTAGCTGGAGCTACGTGGCAAATGTATGAAAACTGCATAGCATGGCTTAGCACATCTCTGGTGGAAAGGCACCCTAAGGGTTCCGTTCCCTTTGAGGTACGGAACCCTGAAAGGAGTTTAATAGCTGATGTTGACATGGCAGGTGTTCCTGGCACCGGTGGCGGACGGCTCGCAGCCGCACACGCGGCTCTCCAACAAGCTTCGGCTCGCCTTCAAGGATTTCTCCAAAAAGTATGTCCGCACGATTTTAAACTCACCAACAACACCACCCACCCCTCGTCAACAAACTGTGAATACAGATTGGCGGGGTAAAATCTATACCTTACATTTTAAGTATTTTTTTAGGTCAATTAATGAAATAACCACTCGGGATCTTGGCTTGTCTATAAAATGTATATATTCCGCGCGGTATAATGGGTACTTGTGGATCAAGAATGTCGCTAAATAGAGCTTAGATTGCAAATGGACACATTTAGCAAAGCAACGAATAAATGAGTTATCAAATCAAATCATTTATTTTGAGTAACATAAAACTCAAAATACATTTTTTTCTCTAAATCCATACAAATACTAAAAACTTAAACAAAAGAGGGTAGTCCGATAATAAAAGTTATCACTCGCGATTCCCTTTTCTTAAACATATAATTATTGGGAAATAAAAAAATAAAAAAAATTAATCTTACACAAATCGATCTAGTCCCAAACTATGGGTACTAGACGACGATAAACATACTTATATACATAGAAAACGTCCATGACTCAGGAACTAATAATCGTGCTCATCACCAAACCCCGGATGACGGGAGCAAAAATGCACTTGTCACTAGTGCTTAGTTAAATATCGACTATTCTATCGACATCCATACGAACAAATTATTGAATCAAAAATTTATAGATCAAACTTATTATCTTACATGTCAGGTTGTTACACAATATTAGGTACATCAGGTAAGTATAGATACCATTTCAGTCAACTAATTACATTGGTACTATAACTATATCATACTCACGGGAACGATTTAAATATTTTGAATGATCTAAAATGGATAAACAGTGATTTGACAATAATACCTAGTACAATAAAACAATTACAAAATCAAAATTTAAGCCTGGAAGCCAGTTTAAATATAGTACACAAGTTGAAAGTGCACTTGTCAAGATTACGGTTACATCCTCAAGGTAAAGTTATTCACAACAAGTATCAGGATGTGTTGAAGAAAAACGTTGGCTTTTTAACTTTAAACATCTTAAATAATTGATATCTGGTAAAGAAGTGGAAGTACGTTGTACAGAAGAAATCCATAACCACTATGAATTATTTAATTTTGCTCCGATTACTACAGTAGATTTAGAACGGTCCTTTAGTTGGATGAAATGGATTTTATCGCCAAGGCGAAGGAGTTTAAAATCAGAAAATTTAGAAAAAATGTTAATTGTATATTACGAAAACTATATAAAATACTGAAAAAATACAAACATTTCGTTTTGTTTATTTTCAACAACAATTAATACTTCTGCATATCATAGCGGTAGTCCAGTAGGTACATCGTGCTTTTTATCGACATCGATTTAAATGATATAAAATGTGTGTCCTCGCACTATAAAGCTGTCAACGCATTTTTGCTCCCGTCATCCGGGGTTTGCTCATCACACAAATAAATGCCCTTACCGGGATTCCAACCCAGGACCTCTTGCTTCGTAGGCAGGGTCACTACCAACTAGGCTAAAGCGGTCGTTAAAAAGTATTAAAAATAAAATGTCACATTAATGAAATAAAATAGGTACCTACTCGTCCGATTTATCTTGCTGGGAAATATCTGTCACAACAATGCCGGATGTATGGGCAATCTAATTTGTCGGCTATCATAGATAGAACGGCCTTCTGAATTACGTTCACGAAGGCGGTTACAGTAACTGTAAAGTTAACAAGGTATAAATAAAATTCTGTCAATTCCATTCAGCTGCGGATAAGTGATCCTTGTCCGAATGTAAAACACATTCTCCTTTTATGTTAACTAAAATGTTATAGTAATTACATTTTATTTTACAGTATTTAATTTACAGTAACGTCTGCTAACAAAAATGATAAATCAAATTTAACGGAAAGATTTAAAAAAAATGTTGCTCCAAGCAGAATTCAAACCTGCGACCTGGAATAAGCGGCCAGTCGCTGCTGTCAACTGAGCTATCTGTTTTATCCTACAAACAGAAATGACAGATAAAAACGATTTTTTTTTCTCCTGCAAATTTACGAAAATATGTTTAATGTAGCACTAATGTCCCCACAGATGCCATGACGCCCTGAAGAAGAACAAGAACCTGATCGGCAGCGACCAGCGCGAGTACCAGCGCGAGCTCGAGCGCAACTACGCGCGCTTCGCAGAGCGCCTCGCGCCGCTCGTGCTCCCGCAACACTCGCACGCGGCCAAACTCAGGTATGCAGACACTTTACCCGCTTCGGCCGCCTACGAAACCAGTTACATACATACAATACATGTACAGGGTGTGGCCTGAAACAGGGGCGAAAAATCAAACGGTAGACTATTGGGCGTGTGAGCACTTATTGCCAGGTAATTTTAATTGAAAATTATAAAGTTTTTTTTTTTCTTAAAGCAAGTTTACGTTTATTGTTCAACCTTCTGGGCTGACACAGGTTGTTTTTTTATTTAAAAAAATACTAAAAAGATTTTAAAAAATGTTAAAAAATCACTAAAATATCTTTTTAAAACAAAAAAGCAAAAACTATTATGACTCAGTACATGATGTTACCTCAAAATCTGCATTGACTGCTGTGCTATGATCTCGTGGTGCCAAGATACATTACTTGGAGGTCATAACTTTAGGTCAACATTACTCCGTATTAACAATTAAAAAACTGGACACAAGGGGTTACTTCAGATGCTCTAAGGAAGCGTCCTTTTAAATATTTGCCCCTGTTACATCAGGCCACACACTGTATATGTTCAACGCTCACATGCCGCCAAACTGAGGTATTGAGATACCTCCCCTTGTGTTCTATAGTCCAAAATAGAGAAAAGAATGCCATTGGCATCCCGGTACAATAAACGTCAATGATGACATATGATGACATAAATTGTACTGGGATGACAGCTGTCAAATGTTCGAAGTAAGATCTCACCAACGATAAGCCCACCATTTGCACATTTCTGTGTTTGTGCAATAAGGTTTGAATAAATGAAAATGCCGCTTATAGTATAGTTCGCAATCAGAGACAATCAGAGAGAAGTGCATGTTGTTATTTTAATTGATTAAGCTTACTGCGAGACTAGTTCGATTTGTAGATTATCTTCTTATATTTATTTGTTTATGTAACCTGGATCAAAAAGCCGAAGAGAGGCTCCAAAGATTTTCTCTCCCTCTAGTAATGATTTTTTCCAAACTCACTTTTTTATGGCATGTATTTAACGCGGCGACAAATTAATCTGATTTAGGGATTTATAAAAAATTAAAGCAGGTAGCAAAAATAATAAGTTGGCGACTAATTGCGGAGACTAGTATAAAGTAAAAAGTAGCAGCTAAGTAATCAATTATTTTTTTTATTTATTTATCGTATGGCATAAAGTTTCTCTACTTAAATGTTTATGATATTATATTTAAGGTAAGCAATTGCATCCGTCGAGAGAGTCTTGAAATCAGCCGAATTCCCGCTAAATTTGGTGATGGGACACTCAAAGATGGTATGGTGTACCGTCTGATCTGGGCAGCCACTCACTGAACTGGCATCAAATTGTTTTCATGTTTGACAGTAGTTCTTAGTGTTGCCAGTTATGTCCAAATTAATGGTGCGTATAAATCGTATAATGTGCACAATAATGAAGGGTCGGTTTGGTATTTGAATCTGCGGTTTTGCTGACAGCTAGTCTTACGTGGGGAATTAAAAAAAGGCAGGTTAAGGTAAACTAAAGTGATGCTTAAGTTACGTCTAACCTGTCGGTTTTGTTACTAAATGTATGCGATTGACATTGACTCTCGGTTTAGTTACTACCGGTAACTAGCCGTTTAAGAGGCAAGAATAGTACGTACTCGTCCATACAAAAAAATTAAATGTTTTTCCACTTCTAAATATTTTGATGAATGGGTAAGGCCGTTATTTCTTGTACCTGATTAAGCAGTTAAAAACGTCCACTTTTTAACCAATTCCAGTGTGTTACGCCAACTAGCCATATACAGTGTGTAAGTCTAATACGGCCGAATCTCTTAACGGTGTTTAGTATAGGACAAAGTAAAGGTAATTAGATAACATTTACTTAAAGTTGCAACAGTAATTTTGTCCATACAAAATAATTCAGCCCGCAATGTAATGCAAACACACTCACGTTAAACGCTCGTTGACAGTTGCTAATGAACATTTGACATTTCGGTACCGCAACCATGTTTACAGTACATTGCTGTTGAGAAATTTAAAAAATAATAATTATGGGGTCGTAATGGCCTGCAACTTAAAAAGACCTTTTACTTCATGATTACACTAATGAATACTATGTCCGATTTAATTTATCGCCCGTATTAGACTTACACACTGTATTTATATGGCTAACTAGCTTCCGCCCGCGACTTCGTCTGCGTGGATCCGGGATAAAAACTATCCTATATTTTAGTCCAGGCTATAAACTATCTTCGTGCAAAAATTCATCCAAATCGGTTGAGCCGTTTAAGCGTGATTGAGCAACAAACATCCAAACATCTAAACATCCAAACATCTAACCATCCAAACTTTCGCATTTATAATATGAGTAGGATTGGCGTAACACACACATGTTTTTTTTTGTCCGTTATTGACAATGAAAGACTAGGTTTGTAGATTTTCCTTTTTTCAAAATTTGCAATAAATCCAAACGTATAGGCACCATAAACCTAGATATTGTCATGCTGAAGCGATCGACACCAAAATCCAAGTGATTTGTTAAGATTTAGTTAGTGAAAACCGTTTTCTACGGAAATGGAAATTTCATCTAATAAGTACCTATCGTCAGTCGCGAGCTGCGAGCTGCTGTATAGATATTACTCCCTCTTAACGGACATACATTAATGAAATTGTCCTAACTATGTAATGACGTATGTAGCATATATTTAACATTAACTTCTTTCGTTATTTCCAGTAACGGCGTTAACAAGCCCGACTACAAACTTCAAGCATAAATGAAGAAGATTAATGTCATTCGGGGTCGCAGTACAGTCGGGTCTAGAGAAAGCTAACCTTCCTGCTCGGTTAGCACAAGACGGCGCGCTAGATATCTCGCACTACCTGTCTCTTTCTAAGTTTTCTAATAAGAGAGAGACGGATATTGCGAGAGAGCACGCGCGCCGTATTGTGATAGCTGTACTGAAAACGCTATATTGTAAGCATTATACTTATTAAGTACATCCCGTGAAGATTTGAGGTGTCCGACATTTTATAAAACTACCATTGAAATTAGAATCTTCTACCTTGGAGTTTAGAGTCGCTTTTTGAATGGACTTATTTGGTGTAATGCGGCCAACTCGAATAATCTAAGGTATGCAAAGTCACGGCCACGACTGCAGCGGCATCGGTGCTGTAATATAATCGGAAGCCTTTTTTCAACTCTTCTTATTAGAAAGAGACTTCCGCTTCTAATGCACGTTAGAACCTGTTGTAAAATGGGCCGCTAGTGTTGAAAGGGTTCATATTATGACTATAATAGTACATTACGTAACTAGGGCGGTGAATTCGTGAATGGCCCAGATCGCAGGTGTTTGTGGCCCGAACGGAAGGTGAGGGCCATAAATATGCGATCTGGTGCTTTACGAATTACCGCCCGTGTTGAGTACAATATTTTACGTCTTCACCTGGCCACAATGCGAGTTTTCCCGTACGCGCAGCGTGCAGTAAAACTCGCATTACGGCCAGGTGTGACGTAAACTCATTTATGAATATTAAAAAAAGACCAACAGTTAGTGAAAGATATACCTAGTCTCATCACAATTGAAAAATCGGATTTAAAAATAGTTGAAGTGTAATATCGTACTTGCAACGTTTTCGTTGATTTAAAATAGTTTCTGCTATAAACCTTAAACTAAGAATGCGTCAATATACTCATATAATTGTTTATTACACATAGGATTAAATATGATTTAGATATTGATAACACACTTATTGCACAAATAGGATAATTTTAATGAACGAATCCTGAATATCCGTAATTTTGTGGGTTTTCGTAAACCGATCTTGTGCTACATCTGCTTTTGAACTACATTTTGTATTGTGTGTAACACTAATTTTGTGTTACGGATTACACTAGTTTCACAAAAGTACCAATCATAAAACAAATCGTAACACAAATGCAGACTTTGATTCTAAAGACTTAATTTTCACGGCCTTATCCAAATTTATAATTTAAATTGTAAAAGCGACCTTGATATGCACAGAATATAAGTATTAACAGAGGGACGGGCGGTCCGCCGGACCCAAGGGGACACAGTTATCTGAAATAATAAATAAGGGAGCTATATATACAGGGTGAGCCTTTAGCAAGGGCGGCTCACTCCGTGATTTGGTCGCGCCGCTACAAGTACAGTCAACAGCAAAATTAGATGATCATTTTAGTACTTTGTCGCACTAAACGTAACAATACTGCGACACTTGGAACGCGTCTAAGTAGTGAAAGTGACAAGGTACTAAAATAATCATCTACTTTTGCTGTTGACTATACATGCCGAGCCCGGCCGGTATATTAGTAGTAGCGCTGCTACGGCACGCACCTTTTTTTTTTTTTTTACCCAGGGAAAATCTTCATAGATTCCATTGCGCTGGGGAGGCGCAATGGATATGCCGGATTCTTACCGGCTAAAAACCCTGGGGAGGTCTTCAGACTGCTTTCGGCGGAGTCACGGGAACGCTCTCGCACACATCCGCGACTCCGCCAGCAGTTGTCCAGCTCACTGGACCCAGCTGTGGAGGAAAGTGGACAAGTGTTCCCCCGCCACTGTCATTTTTGGGGTGCTTTCGCACTCACACCTCCCATGGGACCTCGTTCCGGAGGGCACCAGCTGTCCCCGCGTCTGCCACCCTGCGGTCCTTACTAAGGGGGCAGCCGGCGGTCGTGTGCCCGCCGTCTGCGCCCAGTTCGCCTGCGGCGCAGTTGGTCGGCCGCATTTGATTCCTCCCTGGCCCGTTCCGCCGTCTCCTTCTGCCGCATTACCTCCTCGCAAAAGGAGACAGCCGCCTGCCACGACCTCTCGCTGTCGACCATAGATTTAATCATGGCCGGCAGCGTGATGTCGGGTCCCACTGCAAGTGAAAGGCGGGCCCTCTCTTCGGCAAAAGCGGGACACACTTCCAGCGCGTGTTGTGCTGTGTCTTCCGCCCCTCCACACTGGTGACAGACGGGTGTCGGTTCCCTCCTTGCAATCTTCCACAGATACCTTCCAAAGCAGCCATGCCCCGTGAGCATCTGTGCCAGGTGGAAGGAAACTGCACCCCACTTCCTGTTAAGCCATCCCTGCAGGACTGGCTGCTCTGCCGTTATGGTCCAATGGCCAGCATTCGGTTGCTCCAGGGCTTCCGACCATTTCCGGAGAAGGGTTTGGTGGGCGGCTTCTCTCCATCGTCTTATCTCCTCTGGGCCTGGTTGGTCTCCTCTATGGCGGGACTCAGCCACCCGACGGTACACATCCGCCACCACCTCGGCGTCCAGCTCCCAGGGTGGGGTGCCCACCAGAACGCAGGCCGCCTCAAACGAGGTGGTGCGATACGCCCTCGACACCCTGACCGCCATGACCCTTTGCGGTTGCCGCAGGTGGGCCTTATTCTGGTAGGCGGACAGGGTGTCCACCCAGATGGGTGCCCCATACAGGGCCATCGACCGCACCACGCCAGTGTACAGTCGGCGGCAGCCCGATTTTGGCCCGCCTACATTCGGAAGAAGCCTACTTAGGGCGGAGGCTGCACCCACGAGCTTTGGGGCCAGTCGCCGGAAGTGCTCCTTGAAATTCCATCGGCTATCAAGGACGAGTCCGAGGTACTTCATCGTCTTCGCGACGCCAACAGAGACTCCGCCGACAACAATCTGTGCACCAGGTGGGGGTGCCCTTCGCGGGCCGTGGAAACACAGGGCTTCCGACTTGTGCAGGGCAACCTGTAGCCCCAGTTTCCGGATTCTGTCCACGACGTTGGCCACGCCCGCCGTTGCCAGGAGGGAGGCATCTCTGAACGTGCCGCCACGGGCCGTTACAAGGGTGTCATCAGCGTAGCACGTTAGTGTGACCCCCTGCAGGTTGGCGCCGCGCAGCACCCAGTCGTAACCGATGTTCCACAGGAGCGGTCCTAAGACTGACCCCTGTGGAACACCGCACGACATGTTTTTTTCTATCCACCGGTCTTTGGTGGGGTACCGGATAGTCCTCTCCGACAGGTATGCGGCCACTACCCTGCCCAAATACTCCGGCACCCGGTGGTATCTGAGCGCCTCTTTGATGGTCTCCCAGGGGAGGGTGTTGAACGCGTTTTCGATGTCAATGGATACTGCCAGCACCACCTCTCCCTGAGACACCGCGTCTTCCGCCAGGGCCCTCACCCGCGCTATGGCGTCGATGGTGGACCTGCCCCGACGAAAGCCGAACTGGCACGCGCTCAGATCTGGCCCAGGCCCCTCCAGGTGCCGGACGAGGCGGTTTGCGACAATGCGCTCGAAGAGTTTTGCCACCTCATCGAGCAGTACTATAGGCCGATAGGCGGATGGTGAGTCAGCTGGTCTTCCCTTCTTTTGGAGTAGGACCAATTTTCCCGACTTCCAGGCGCGGGGTATCTGCCCCTGTCGAAGGCAGGTGCTGAACAGCGCCCTCACTCTTGGCTCCAACGGGCCGAGTGCCAGCACCCACGCACGCCCGGGAATGCCGTCGGGACCCGGAGCGGTGTTTTTGGGACGAAGCCTCAGTAACGCCGCTCCTAACTCTCCCTCTGTGACCTCGGGGGGAGCGATCTCCACGTGCGCCCCATTCGTTGTTTCCATGCGCGGGGGGGTATGGTCACCCCTCTCTGGGAACAGAGTGTCCACGACCCGGCTAAGTAGGTCTGGCTGGAGACTTTCCGTGAGCGGAGGAGCCCACGGGCGTAGCTTGCACCTCACCCTCTTGTACGGCCTCCCCCACGGATCGCTGTTCAGAGTCTCCAACATTTCCTGCTCCGCCAGGTCCATTGCCTGGCCGATGGCTGCGCACAGGGTTTTGCTGGCCTCCCTGTATTCTACGTACAGCCTATCCTCCAAGGCCCGATCGCGTCTCCGCCGCCTACGGCTCCTAGTGTACTGGCGTCTCGCAACTACGCAGGAGTTGCGCAGCTGCATGAGCTCTGCGGTCCACCAGTACACGTGTCGCTTCGGGGAGGCCACTTTGGCCCGCGGCATAGCGGCATCGCAAACCTCAACCATGGCGTCGCCGAGTTTAGCCGCCTCCCGCTCCACCTCCACCGGGTCTCCGGGCTCCTCCATCCAGGCTTGAACTAGGGCCGCCTCGTAGAGAAGGTCCCGGTCCAGGCGCTTCAAAGCCCATCGGGGGGCATCGTGTATCTGGGGGCGGCTTGGGCTGTGCCGATTTGTCGGGTGGGCGGGGACTTGAAATCGGACATATCTGTGGTCCGACAGGGTCTCCACGCCCTCCATCACTTCCCATCCCTGGATCCTGCGTGCCAGAGCGGCATTTGCGAACGTGACGTCCACGATGGATCCGCCATTTTGCCGCACGCACGTGTCAACCGTCCCTCGGTTGAGCACCACTAGCCCAGTCGAAACCGCCCACTCCTCCAACAGTTGCCCTTTCGGGGTCGATGCGGGGGAGCCCCACGCCGTTGACTTGGCGTTGAGATCCCCAGCGACGAGCACTAGTTCTGGACGTCTTCTACCTACGAGTGCTCCGACCTCGTCAAGAAACGTCTCAAAATCAGCCAAGGTCTTGTTTGGCGAGAAGTACACTCCGACGACCATTACACCACCGATGCATGCCGAGACGTACCCCCTGCCTCTGACGACATTTACGAGTGGCGCGGAACCAAGAGTTGTCTGCGTGGCTATGGCAACCACGCCATCATGATCGCCCACCCAGTTGTCCCTTGGCGGAACCGAATAGGGCTCGGCCACCACCACTATGTGTATCATCCACTCCGCCATGCTCTGAAACAGAAGGTCCTGAGCTCTGGCGCAGTGGTTGATGTTCGCCTGGAGGAAGTGACGGGTGGCCATACTACCCTACCGTCATTATAACCTCCTCGTCCTGGGAATCGGCGTTGCCATCCCGGCTGTCGGGCTGAGAGGGGGCACTGGGGCCATCAGCAGCGCGGGTCTTCCGCTTAGGAGGGTCACATATTTTGCTCCCCATCCTGTGGTTTGCAGGTCGGCCTGCCTCTTTGCACAGCGTGCATTCCGGGGCTGCTGAGCATGTGCTTGCTCTGTGCCCTGTCTGTCCGCACCGGTAGCACTGCTGGCTCCGGTCTACCCCCGCCTTGCATTTCGCAGCCACGTGGCCTACCTCTAGGCAGCGGAAGCACCGTAGAGGGCGGGCATCGAGCAGTTTAACTTGCGCAGACACCCAGCCAACCAGCAGTCTACCTGACTCCACTATCTTTTTAGCGGCTGCGACCGGGCAGCTTAGCCACACGGTCCCCAGCCCCGAAGGGCCGACCACTACCTCTCCATATTTGATGTCAGTCGCAGAGCACCCTCCGGCTTGAGCAACGGCCTCCGCGACCTCCTGGCATTGGACCGATTCGTCAAGGCCTGAGATACGCAATTCTTCGCGTTTGGTGGGTCTTGAGATCCGAACCACCTCAGGGTCCAGCACTGTCTCCAGCTTTCTGGCGAATGAGTCTGCTTTTGCGCCGCAGTCAGCTCCGTGTACCTCCAGGACAGTTGCACCGGTGCGCGCTTTTCTGAAGCGAAGCCCTTTAATGTCGAGTTCGGCTATCTGCACCTTGGCCTTTGCCTCGGCAATTATCGACCTGTAAGTGGCTTTTTTCTCCTCAGCCTGCGGCTGTAGCAGTGTCAGTACCACGGCTACGGCACGCACCTAACCTAACCTAACCTAACCTAAACAGGGGATTTGTTAACCTTTTGTCAGCCAGAGTGCAAAACAAAACGCTGCCTACCTAACGCCAGTGATAAATTAGAAGTGACGAGCTAGTATGAAAATTATCGTCGTCCGTGGCCGTCGTGGCGTCACTGGCACGACTTTTAGCTGTTGGCCACAGCCGACTGTGGCTGTCAAAAGATTAACAGAGTATGTAGTACTATTCTTTATTCTGTACCTTGAGGCCAGTAATCGTTTGAATGCTTCGTGATATTTGTATGAAGGGACAGACCTCAGCCCATTGCTAGGAATTAGGTTTTTTTTTCTGAAGTGGATCATAGCGAACGCAGGCGATTTACGTCCCTCTTAGGCTGGGTCTGTCCATCTGACCCCGTATCATGGCCTTCCTTATCACGTGATAAGTGACAAGATAGGAGCGTCGTCTCGTTCTCTCGCACGGTGTCAGCCAGTGACGGACGCTCTATCCTGTCACTTATCGTGTGATAAGGCCGACCATGATACGGGGTCAGAACTCGTTAACCTTTTCACCGCCTGATGGTAAAGCAACTTGCCGTGCCACCTCACGCCACAAGGGTAAAAAAATAATGGATAAAGAAATAATGCCAACATGAAATTGGGCCATTTCACAGTAGGTTTTCATAAATTAAAAAAAATGACGGCAAATGCCGTCTTTGGCGTCGATGTCACGAATCGTTGATGACGTGATTTCACGTGTTTGGCGGTGAAAAGGTTAAAATCTGTCTGTTTGGATAGTTTGACAAGTTTCCATGGGATGGCAGCTTCCGGCGCCATGTTCAGCGTGTATCGGTGTGTAATCGTAAGTTGGTGCGACCGCTCCTTCGTCCGCCAGACTGTTCGATCCTCTGTAAGCCCTATAGCGTGCGTATTTGGCAAACTGTTTGGACGGTTCTTAGTTCGTAGGCAGTTTTCGCTACAGAGTGGAAAAAACATATTGGCAAGGCGCGTAGTTAGTGAACCAGTGTTATTCTCAGTTTTATGAAGGAAAGAAAGAAAAATAAGATCTGTAGATATCTAGAGGCTGCTATACGCTGGTTCGACTGTCGATGACCACCGATCGAGTTTACAGGCCCTTAGAAACTAACCAATCCACCACCGATATTTAGATATTATTTTAGCGCAAGGAACGAAGCATAGTTTATTCAAATATTTTTATATTCTCAAAGACAGTATTTGTAAGTGTACTTTAATTATCCATGTGATTCTATTTCCCAGTATTATGTTTTCCGTTGCACTTTAAAGTATTTTATAAATAATTTCACTGCACGAAATTGTATTAAGTATGATTCATTCATTCAATTCATAAATTGTATACATAATATGTTATACATAATTTTTGAATTGTTATTATTCATAACAATTTATAAGTCGCATATTGTAACAATTTGACAAACGTGAAACTTGTCATGTCGTTGTTTTAGTCACCTTTATGAAATGAGTGTGGAATTTGTAATTTAGGAAACATTGTTTTAACTTAAATCTGATACTTTATGGTGCAAAATTATGATCTTTTTTTTTTAATGTTATCGTATAATCTCCTAAATATGTAGATTTTTCCATGACACATGTAAGTGATTCCAAATAATATAATCATTTTGAGAACACATGTACTGTTTTATTTCATGTTTCTTGTTTTCTCCCAGTTCAGAAACTTGTCATTTTGGCTTAGTACAGTCAGATAAACAAGCTGCATACTGAGGCGTTACTTACTAATATGCTTGGAAGATGAATAAAACTACTACTACTTCGTTAAGACGGAGAAAAAAAGAGAAAAATATGAGAAAAAACTTGATATTCCCAGACATGTTCAAAGAATAAATGAAAACACGATATTTTTCATAACATTTAATTAATTAGTACATCAAAACAAATAACATACAATTTCAAACATTTCGGCAAGTTGCATTGAATGAATTGGACCGACTAGAGATCTACCGACAAATAGCAAGCATTTACTAAAAGACCTATATAATCTGCGATCAAAATTAGATCGTAATCTTATAAAGATACGGTTCAAATTAAATATAAATCTAGGGTCCGGTCTTTATACTATAAATGCTGCTATTGATTGTGTGCAGAGCACCATTGCATACATATTCTCAAGAATTAAGCTCATAGGCTTGAATCACATTGGCGCGGCCTGCGGTGGCGTTCAATGTTAATTTTGACAAGTGGCAGGCCGCGTCAGTCTGTGAGAGGCCTTACTGTTTTTCTTCAGCAAAGAGAGATTCAACTATGTAGGTAACAAGGATAGTAATGTCTCTCTCTAACGGTTGCGTCTCTCTCTGCTGTCAAACAACATGAATACCCTTTTGTACATTGTATTGAATCAGATCCATGATATAAATCGTCAGTTTTGAGGAAAATGGCGAACCATTTAATGGTAAGTAATAAGCACCAAGGACGTTGGTTGAGATGATATAGTTAAGGTAAAGCGCTTAAATAACGAATAAAAGATTTTCTCCGACACGATTTTAATAATTTATGGAAGACCACAGTGATCTTTAAAATTTGAATTTGAAAGCACCTATTCAAACAATAACTAAGATATAACATAACAAACGTGAATCAAAAACATACATTTTCTCCTTATAGCTGTTAGTTACTGACTTATCGTGAATTCCAACAAGTCAAGCCACTGGTTTAACCTACTAGTTTCGACTCTGCCATTTGTCAGTTAAGGTTCAAAACTGGTTGACCAGTTTCTAGGTTGACTGTACTCACAAGTCATCCCTTAAGCTTTTTTCACATCCAGAGAAGACATTAAATAAAGTACTACGTAGTTGTCATCTCAACTCTTGCTTGGCTTTCTAGGTTTAAAACCATATCACATTAATAAAAGGTAAATAACGAGTAAACCTCAATACTAGACTTGGTCCATGTAACACGGTTATAAACTGTTTTAAATATATAATATGGGTCAAAGAATACTGCTCTATTCTATTTATATATGTCGCTTTTACAATTTAATCAAAATATAAAATTTATAAAATTGTATTCAAAATATAAACGATTCAGCACATGTTACAAACATTATAAAGACGATTCTTTTTATCATTTGTGACTATCATTAATTTGAACTTTGACCTAATTGTGATATGTCAGTGTACATTTCAAGGTTAACAGCAAGCAGACATAATTTGTCTTACTGTGACTGAAAAACGTAATGTTACAATAAATATGAATTTCAGTGATTCCTATGTATATATTGACATATATGTCAAGATTATTTACTTTTGGGGACTTATGGACCTCATTAGCATCATGCATCAGACAATCCCATGTGGGCAAGATTGTAAGGTCCTATTTTGTACTGTAAGTGTTTGTCAACTTAAAATTCCACTGATCCTATATAAACAGGTATACCCTAATAATCTATTAATTGTATTGTTTATGGTCCCTGGTACAGGTTCTGCAATGCAAGTTGGAAAGGCACTCTGCTGGGATTGTATGCTCGCTGTGTACCGGTAATGAATTACGGGACAGAAAACTCATCAAAGTAAAAATCAAATCTCATCAATCGTTAGAGCCGTTTTCGAACACCCATTTACAAATCTATAAATATACAAATGTGGCTCGTTTAATAGAATATGTGTAATAACACATAAGATAACACAATTGAATTTATTTGAATTTTCCTGACAATTTTTGTTGCAAATCCAACAATATCCAAGAGAATGTCAAAGTTGTAAGCCAAATTAAATGGTACAAGTCGGCCGAAACGACGCGCCCTTAACCGAGTAAATTTTAACGACAATTATGTCATGACAAACGCGATACCTGCAATGGATAAAAACTTTCGATCAGCACTGTTAGCATGATCTCTGATACGTCCGACAAAGCATTCGTCGCAAAAATCTGTCTTAGTTCATGATAGTTAGTGAGTGACAAATGCTTTACGTACAACATAAAACCGATGAGGAGGAGGTCCACAATTCTACGACAAGTGTCTACCACATTCATTATTGGCGACAACTCAATAATTTGTAGCAGGGTAGCCGTCATTTTTACTTTTATCATAATAGCCAGAAGCTCTACAGTACATTCGACACCGCGTACCCGACACTCGGGCACTCGTAAACTTTACTCAGATGCCAGCGTACCCGGTAGTCGGGCAAGAGCTATAAACCTACACGCGACGCCAAAGTGCCCGACAGGCGGGCAAGCATTGCATCTTCGCTACCTCAGGGCTGCCACTGCCACTAACAGGAAAATTTGTAAGTCTTCTGATTATTATGTACTTATGTGGTCGAAAAGTTGGCACAGTTGATTATTATATTTTATTACTTCACTTTGTATTTTTATTTACTTTACCTAATGCGATTAAACTAAAAATTCTTATTAATTGGTTACGTTAACACAGCCCTGAGCGTTCGCCGCTTGCCCGACTAGCGGGTTCGCGGCGTGCGGCATTGAGTTGCACGTCGTTGCCCGACTAGCGAGTACTGGCGGTTTCTGGGGTATTGTTCGAAATTTTGCCTGGTTGCGAAAGTGTTAAGGCAGTTGTCTAATAGTGCTGGAACGGCAATAGCTTTACATAGATTATAGACAATATCAAATTAATGGGAATACCGAAAAATGTATGCTCCGAGCCGTTTTTCCCACTTTTCCTTTATTCTGAAGTGTATACACTTCGTTAGCAGACGTTACTGCATAAACATTTGACTATAGGGTTTATAGATAATGCAGATGACACATTTGTCATGACAATATTGTCGGTGCTAAGGGTCGGTCCAGGGCTCAGGTGCGCTTACATAACTAAGCTAGGCTAGGGGTTACACACAGTAATGGCACATTTAACATGTAGCATTCAATATTACTATAAAAACTATCCGTTTATATGATTATAATAATTCTTTGCTCTAATCACATCAGTACAGGTTTCCTTATACGTTATATATTTAGCTACTATGTCGACATTAAACTAATAATATTTTTCGTTACATATCACAAATATGCGGACATGCACGCCGGTTCTATGTGACCTGGTTGTCGGATTATCCTCAAGTTAGCATGCACAAAGTGGAATTCAATGAAAATTAACCCGTTCGTCGCGTCAGCAAAAAAATGGCACCTCCACGCCTAGCAAGTCTTTTAAAACTTTTTTTCGTATGAAGTCGGTGGCAGGTGGGTCAACAGTGATAAACTTAGTTCAAGCCAGTGGCGGTGAATGGGTTAAAGTATTGTATGTCTGAGACATTGTCAGATCTACATACATATGTGACAATATCCGTAAAAGTGTTCTGTTCTGACTATTAGGGTGGATGTCCACCATAGTTGTTTGATATTTTTCATACCACTTGCAAGACTTGGAATTTGAGAAAGCACTTCTGAAATTTAATCATCTGGACATTTTCCTCCGTAACAATTTTAGGAATGATGTCCAAGATTTCTTCACAATAGTTTCGATTTAAAGCACATAAGTATTCGTACCTTGTGACACATCCAGATACTAAGTGATGTGTCATGTGACAAGGGTTTGTCATTGTCACAGAACAACAATTTTGTCATGACCAGTGGCCCGCTTGTCGAAGGTACAACTTCACAAGTCCATGGCGCTCGACCGACTGTGACTGACCATTATGTAAATAATGAATATTAATTAAATATGACATAGTATAGTTATTTTAATTTCGGTTTTATTTTTAGATAATTTAATTGACTTGTATCTACATTTTTGCACGCTTGCATGCAAGCTAGATAATTTATTTGTACAACCCTTGTACTGTGTCTATGCAAATAAATCATTTTAATTTCCATTTGTCCAGAGTTGTATGCTTGGCTTGCTAAATTGTTACTTGTAGCTACGTAATGGGGGCCATCTGCTGGAAAAATTACGTATTAATATAATTTTAACGTCACTATAATTTACGTAAAGTACGTAGCTTGGCACGTCAGTCACGGCAAAATTGTTGTAAACAGTAGAGTTGTCGCTTTATGAAACGGACGGTGAATGATGCTAACAAACATACTCAACCTATCATACCTACATACAAGCAACATTCAACTTGCATCGCGTCCTACAATGCATGAGATTAATTCAATTTAATTTACTATTTAATTTCCTCTTTATACAAATAATTATCCTATGACTACTACATATTCACTTATGTTTAAAATCTAAAACAATTAATCAGCTCGATTTCAAAAATATGTAAAAGTAATGAAGCTAAACTAAACAGATTTTTAACAAATCCAGTCGTCAATCAAATATATTAGGATAACTTAAAAACATGTTCAAAATAAATGTTACATTTTCATAATTTAGTTTAGCACACGTATATCCTCCCATAAACATGGGTACTTTATTATTTTATAGATTTAACTTTTATTTATACACCTTTCTGGCCGTCGAGTGTAGATCAACAAAAAATCATGTAAGCTCGAACTACATTTTGGTCAAAACCGTTTGAAAATGCTGTTCTATACTTTCAGCATGTTCAATAGTCAATTGGTTAATATTCGCTAATATTCTAAAAGCTGCAGGATCAATTTAATCGATCATTTAGGCAACAACCAATAACAACGTCTAGTCGACACCGTAATGATCGAATCAATTTTCCATCTACCGACCAACCCACGCACGACAAGCTTCGCGACCTGATTATGTGTATTCCACGCATCGCCACACTTATAAAAATACCTAATTCATTTAGCAACATCGATACAAAGCTATCACTATTTACATAAAATTCGAAATCAAAAACTCCATCCACACGTCGATAATCCAATGATTCAGTTGCAAAATATAATGTATATGTAATTTATTAGCCCTGTAATACTGACTCACATGAAACATAATTGACATGTCCGCTTTCCAAACTCGCGCCGCTCCGAATACGCATATAATATTGAGAATCATAACACTTCCTGACATCGCAAGGAGATTGTGTCCTACTGTAGCTTATCCTAGAACATTGTCCTGTCCATTAACAATTCACGTAAAAACTGCTTTGAGCACCACGTCACTCGTGGGACGCGCATCACTGTCCCGGGGCCCGCAGTTTACACTGCAACAAACATACATTTGTTAGTTTTGTCGAAATCATTTTGGCAGAGATCAAAGCTTATGTTACTATAAGTAATATGCCATACAGTCTAAATTATTGTCGTTGAAATCAGATTTGGGCAGTTGGTACAGAATGATTAACGAACGAGACCAATCAGAAGTAGAACTCACCCTGGTCGAAGGTGCTCGGGTTGATGTAGGAGAGCAGGTCGCTGTCGCTCATGTCCGTGAGCCCCTGCACGGGCGCCGTCATCTCCTGCGACACGGCCTGCGACACGGCCTGCGAGACGGCCTGCGTCACGGCCTGCGTCACGGCCTGCGACACGGCCTGCGACATGGCCGACAGCGGCTGGTCGGCGGCCGGCTCGCTCGGGCTCGGCTGCTCGGGCAGCTGCAGGGCCGCGCCGCCCGCGCTCTCCGTCGTCAGGATGTTGGCCGTGTTGATGGCCGACGTGACCAGCGCGTTCATCGTCGAGTCCGAGGTCAGGATCTCCGCCGCGGCGTTCAGGATCATGGACTTGACGGCGGCCGGCGGGGTCTTCACCGAGCTCGGCAGCTCCGCCATCAGCATCAGCTCCTCCTGCGAGGGCGGCGGCGGCTGCAGCACCATGCGCGGGCCCGCGTCGCACAGCATGCTCGGGGACACCTGCGGGTTCATGATGCTGTCGGCCGCGGGCAGCGCGGGCAGCGCGGGCAGCGCGGGCAGCGCGGGCAGCGCGGGCAGCGCGGCCACGGCGGCCGCGGGGCTGAGCAGCACGTCGGACGCGTGCGGCGGCCCGGGCGGCGAGTTGGACGCGCCCGACAGGTGGTCCTCCACGCGCGAGTTGACCAGCTCGTCCAGCTTGGCCGCGTCGGCGGGCAGCATGGCCGCCGTGGCCTTCATGGCGTCCTCCACCAGCGCCTCCATGTGCGCCGTCTGCTGCGCGATGCGCTGCTCGATCTGATCCGTCTCCATCTCCATCTTGGTGATGGTGAACGGGTTGAAGGAATCGTTCGAGCGCCGCTGCGGCTGCGACAGGTGGCCGAAGGTGAGCAGCCCGGGCTCGGCGGCCGCCTGCATGCTCTTCTCGGCAATCATCAGCTCGCGATTCAGCGCCTTCATGTCCTGCTGCATCGGCATCTGACTCTCGCCGGAGATGAGCCGCTGCATGGGATCCATGGGCATGATGGGCTGCGGGTACATCTGGCCGCCGGCGTCGGTGTCGGTGAAGATGGCGGCGGTGACGGACTCGACCATCTTGTCGGTCTGCGCCTGGTTCTGGATGGCCTGCAGCTGCTGCGTGAAGCAGGCGAGCGGCGAGGGCGGCTCGCTGGGCGGCGCGGCGGGCGGGGACCGCTTGATGTCGTAGGCGGCGCTGAAGGTGTCGCGGCCGGCCTCGGCCTTAAGGCGCAGGTCGACGCCCTCGAGCTCGGGCGGCTCGGGCCCGCACGAGTCGTGCTCGTGCTGGCTGGACTCGTCCTGCAGCTCGGCCTTGAGCCCGAGCGGCGAGTGCGGGTCGGGCACGATGAGCGACGGCCGGCGGCCGGGCAGCGCGGGCGGCGGCATCATGCCGGCCCCGCCCCACATGAGCACGGGCCGCGCCTCCTCCACCCCTGGCGGAACAACAAGCCATCATTTATAACGGCAGAGCGTACCGGGCCAGCCTAACTAACGTGCCGTAACACAGGGCAGCTAGCTACGTGTGGGTGCAGTCTGTACCTACAGTCAGTCTGGAGTGTATGTGAGCAGTGAGTTCGTCCCGTATACAGAGAGTGCGTTGCAATACAAGGTTCGCCCATATTCAATTAAGAAATTCGAATGAAAATCATTATTTTGATTATGTGTGAATTTGTACCGTATTATATGAAAGTGTTTTATTTTATTGTGTCCTTTCGATTTGGATGATACTTATTGTTTTGGGAAATAAACAAATGTTCTTAAATACTGGTAAGTATACTATGTCTGTCTGTAACCTAAATGAAATAAGGTAAAGTAATGGATTGACGACCTAGCCGACTATACAAATAATGTAAATAAATGCTTATTTTCGAGTGAAATTTTTGGATTTTCAAATTTTAAGCGAGAAATGTGAAAATCATATAATAATTAGGAAAATTATTGTAAAACATCTATCTGCCTAGGATAATATTCTTTTTACTTTACTTTTATTTATTCAACATAAAAACTTATGCTACTACTACATTCTCTATTTTATTCATACTGAAGCTATTTAAACCACTTATAAATGGGGTGCTGACGAGACACATTACGAGATGGTTAAGTATCGATTTCTTATCAAATCGCAGTGTTATATTTCTATCTGACTATTTCAGGAGTCTAGTTGAGTCGAGTTCAATTATCTGTCTCGTGTAGTTTGTCATATTAGTCAGCCTAGGAAAGTAAGTGGTCAAACAAAATCTATCGACGCAAAGGACGCCAATTCTTGATGTGAACGTATCGTGCAGTTAAAACAATGTTGTACGGAGTAATTGTCGTGTTGTGTTTGTGTGTGCGTATGTGTGCGTGCGTGTCAGTACCGTGCCGGCGAGTCGCAGCGGCCGCCGCGGCGCCCACGGCTACCTAGACAGACCTAGCTTGAACAGAAGGGGAAAAAGAAAGGAATACGCCAGTAACGCATCAGTCAATTCTTCCAAAGTTCAATATGTTGTACCGTGAACATTATGTAGCATGCGACATTCATGAAGCTAATGTGTGCGACATTACTGAAGCAATATCAAACGGTATCCGCGCCCGAGCGTTTGTCAAACATGTTTAAAAAATAAGTACCCTTCGACATGTGTTTTTTATTGTCAAAGACTTGGGCGTTACGTGGCATACAACATTCAACATCACATGAAAATTAAATAGCTCTTAATTAATTTAATCAAGACCTGTTTCTTTTAACAATTAAATGTTGAAACCATATGACAGAAAGTTTATTAATTATTAATGTAAAAACATTACTCACATTGATTTGAGAATATCCATTTTAAAGTTTGATAGTATTTAGGTATTCTCATTCCTAAGCCATTATCGCGATACTGTTTAAATATCAAATATATTATCATTTAGGTACATAATAAATAATATAATTAGTACATTAGTGTACATACACAAAGCAACTTATAAAGCTGGTGTAAATCTAGCCTTATACGATTTGCAGGCATTTATATTATCTATGGTAGTTCTCTATTTTTACGTCATAAATTCTATGTCTATGGTGCTAAAATGGCTGTATGGCAGAACTAAGGAAGTGAGACTTGTCATAAAGAAAATAAATGCTCGCACAGATTACAAAACGACGAATATATTTTCTAGTTACGAACCACATTGACAGCAATTTCATAAATACACACCACGTTAATAAAGAAAAGCCATGTTATGTCTATGATAGTTATTCCAATGTAGAATTGAAGGCGGTTTGCGATTATTCGATATTTTTAATATAGAATTCAAGCAAGATATTTCATTAATTTCAAATGACGCCATCTTGTTCAATGCTAACTGTACTTTTGAAAAACAACAAAGTTACGATAGTAATTTTTACATGACATTTTGACATTCTTTTTTAGGCCTGTAACACACTGGCGCGGCTTGCGGTGGCGGACAATAGTAAATTTGACAGCGAACCTCAATTTTACTATTGTCCGCCACCGCAGGCCGCGCCAGTGTGGTGCAGGCATCAATCGACTGGCAAACCACAAACAAAATCCAACTTTCGGCATGTCGCCGTCACAAAATGGCGGCGCATGTGACCGAAGCGCAAGCGATGCAAGGCGGGGCCTCTCGGGCCGCGGCGGTACCTTGCGTGTGGTGGCGCGTGCAGTGCTGCGGGCCCGTGTCCAGCGCGGGAGGCGTGTACTGGAAGCTGTGCGGCTCGGAGGCCTTGCCGCCCGAGCGTACGAACAGCTGCACGGTCACAGGCTCCGTGATGTCTGTGCGGGCGTATGGCGGGACGCAGCACACTAGGTGTGTCTGGAATAGGGGTGTACACTCTAAATATAAAGTTTCTCACAAATATTTCATTTTTGGTAAAAGCATTTACTGCCGACTGTACTTTTCTGTATACCATCATCAACTACTCATTGAAACTAAACTCGATGGGGTTGCGTCGTTTAGTTACGGAGTTTCTATGGCCACCTTCCAGCTCCATCATCAGGTTTATACATCCATGCAAAATTTCAGCTCAATCGGAAGCCGGGAAGTGGATCAAATTTAACTTGCAAGATTTGATTACAGACAAAGGGACAGGTGAAACTAAATAAAAGCTTGTGAAATAATAAATAATGTCATATTTTCTCGAAAAAGGATTAAAAATGTAGTCAATGGTGAAAAAATCAACGAACAAGGTTAAATAATCACGAAGTTATAAGTGTCCAAAGTTTTAAGAAAGGGTGTGCTCTCCCTTATTCGCAAAACACAACTTCATATGAAACGATGACGCTGGAAGACTGTGACGTCACTAATAGACGGCAACGTGCCGCCGCCGTCGACGCGGCCCCCCGGCAGCATCCCGTAACGTGACGTCACACACTGTTTGCGTTTTCTCTCTCTAACAAGCAATATTACAACGGTTGTAGCTTCGTAATTCTTTGAGATATCCGAATGGGATTTTCGTCACCAGGCATATTTTTTGCCTTCTTTCTTTTTGAGTAATAATAATTTTCGGGACTCACCACACGCCCCTATTGATGTAGGATATTAAATTTGAAGATCCATCATAAATTTTTCCATGATCAGACCAGCACAATGACGCATAATTTGCATTTGGTGCCAAAACTCGAGAGGGATAGATCTGGTTGAACACCTAAAATCTTTAAGTTATGGTTGAGATTATGTAATGTGGGTGACTTTTTATAGTACTCTCATTGGATGGCGAAGCTTTTACATTGGATCGATGGTTGATTGATGCAATACGGTATTTGACAAAAGTCAAATCAGCTTCTTATAAAACGTTTAAAACGCTCCGTTAGCGTGGAATTTGTTGGGATTACTTGCTTGGGACGTCACAATCACACAACGTTCTTTTTGTTCGTTTTTATGAATTTAAAAATCTTTTTGCAAACATAATAAAGATTGATACTCTTCGAATATTTTCGTAATGTTTATCCCATCAAAAACATTCTGTAAAAAACTAGCCAAGTGTCGATGGACCTGCTTGTTTATCTCTAAGAAGTAATGAAATCTAGACAAAGTCGTACCAAGTCTCAGGCATTCTTATTATTCTTTATTTGCTAACTAAATAAAATTCTGCAACTTGGCTATCACACAACTTTATTGCATTTAATAATAATAATAATAATAATTGAATCAGTTTTATTTTATTAGGCAGGCGTCCGATGTTTCACCCAATAGCCCAGCCACTAGTCCATCAACCCAATAACCCGTCTTATTTAGATTCCATCAACCATCAATAGTCCCTATACACCCCAGCGGGTGCTGTCTCTGTGTGCGTCCCGTGACACGGGCAGGGACAGCATCCGCTCGGTGTACTCCTTGCATTTCATTAAATTGTCAAAAGGGCCTCTACGTGTTGGTACTTTGTAGGTACCTAGCTCCACGCACGCCTCCCAAAGGTCCGGGACATCATTGTCCCGTGAACGGGAAATACATAATAATTATTATTATTGCATTTATGGATACCTAAAACTATGTAGTATTGTGTAATTGCCAAGTCACAAAATTTTATTTAGATAGTAAATAAAGAATAATAAGAATGTCTGAGACTTGGCACGAATTTATCTAGATTTCATTACTTTTTAGAGATAAACAAACAGCTCCATCGAGACTTGGCTAGTTTTTACAGAATGTTTTTGATGGGATTTCACTTCTTTTTGTAGAAACGTGGGCTTATTAAAGAATAATAAGAATGCCTGAGAATTGGCACGACTTTGTCTAATAGTTTGGTTGGGCTCTTGTGTTTTCTAATCAGGGTCACCAGGTACTCCAGATCTTCGATTATCCTAGTTTTTATAGTTTTCCTTTTATGTTTTGGCAGTGCCCCCGCCAAGTCGAGCGCGAAGCAAACAGTAACGGATGTACGGACCAGTAAAGGATGGTACGGCAGTGTTTGCTTCGCGCTCGACTTGGCGGAGGCACTGCCGTGCCCCCGGACCTGTTGCTAATGAAAAAACAATATATTTTCACTGTTGTCAAATACCCTATTTGGCCAACTCAAATGCCTACCTGCTTCTTCAGTTGGGCTGCTCCAAATAGCGTGATGACATTCTGCTGTAGAGAATTAGCTCCCTTATCTAACAACCAAGACCCCTAGGTTTTTCTCCAGCTGGGCACCAAATACTAGCGTGGTGACTGATGAAATTCTATTGTAGAGAACTATCTCCCTTATCTAACAACCAAGACCCCAAGGTTTTTCTCCAGCGCCGCTCCAAATACTAGCGAGATGACAATCTGCTCAGACAACTAGCTTAGCAGCAAGCCAAGCAGTAGCGGCGTTAGGGTAGGGCGCGGTGGGGCGACCGCCCAGGGCGCCGGACATAAAGGGGCACCGGCGCCCCTTTACGTCCTCTCGCTCATTGAGTTAGGGGGCTCCTTAGAAATCTCGCCCAGGGCGCTGGTAGTGCTGAAGCCAAGTTACCTGCTGCAGGAACTCCTTGTCGGGCACCACCTCGTCCTCCCACACGCGGCCGTCCAGCCGGTGGCAGAACACCACGCGCGTCTCCTTCAGGAAGTTCTTCCCCAGCAGGTACAGCTCCAGCCCGCCGCCGGCGGGACACGACACCAGCGACTTGCGGCACACTTCCGGAACTCCGGGCGGTTGGGCTGGGGAATGAGATGTTTATTTAGCAAATAGTTTACACATGTGGTTACCCCCGGTCGATGAAGCTGCGATGCAGAATGATCCTGCGATATAGGCAAGTATACATAGACCACGCAAATGCATGTAATTCGCGTGTCCGAATTCGGTCTCCGAGTTGGCACTCCGACTGACATTCCGCGCGCGTCTGTTGTGCTAGCCGGTTGTTGTGAAGATTAAGAAAATGTTTTATTGCAGAATGTATTTTGCGCGGACAACGGGGAATTCCACATCACTAATTCGCCCGTGTGACGTCACAGTAGATAGAAAAAAGTGACACGGCCGGTTTTCATACAGATTGAGGTGTTCAAGTTATCTACTGTGTATCTATATGTATCGCAGGAGATGGAGACCAATTTATAATAGTGTTGTTCATCAAGAACAGCAAGAATGCCACATACAGGCAGGATTCCGTAATCGAATTTCGTTGCCTAATTCCGACCTGGCAGGGACACCTATTTCATACGATATTCCGCTTGTACCATCGCGAACACAGTTAATTGACCATCCGTGCACTTCATGTGCAGTGTAATAAGGTCACGAATTGTCAGTTAACTGTGTTGGCGTTTGTATGTGGCGGGATCTGCGGAATACGTTGCAGAAAAAAAACATAACACATGCCAGTACCCTAGATTTTGGGAAGCGTCTCTCAAATCTGCTACATGACCTTTTTCATGAGCAACTTGGCCACTAGTCGCTTCGTTGGCAGTATGATCAATGCCGTTAGCTTTTCGGTGAAGGAAAACATGACAGTAAAAGGTCTAGTTTTCCCTCTGGGTTGGAAGGTCAGATGACAGTCGCTTTCGTAAAACTAGTGCCTTAGCCAAATCTTGGGGGTTTGGTGTCAAAGCGGACCCGGAATAACGCTAGGAGAATGATAATTTTAAGTTTCTATACTCGATTTCCTTACGGTAAAAAATGTGTGGAACTTTGTCGGAAAAGTCTTAAAATCCGCCGGCTCCCCAGACCCCGTATCACGGTCGGCCTTATAACGCGATAAGCGACAAGATAGGAGCGTTGTCTCGTTCTATCGAACGGTGTCAGCCAGTGACGGTGGCTCTATCATGTCACTTACCGTGTGATAAGGCCGACCATGATAAGCGACAGCAAGCCGCATGGAAGCGGGCAGTAGTAGTCGGCATCTGAGCAAACATTACAGCACTATTTCCACCAAACGGCCCGGAACGAAAAGAATTTTATAGTCTTCAAACGATACTGAATCATATATGTACTATGTTTAAGTCTACATTACCAAGCTGCGCACAACAGCTTGACCGCGGGCGTCTTCCGCGACATGTGATCGTAAACGAAAGTATGCCGCGACACGCGAACGGCTCCGTTCAGGTGTCGATGCCGAACGAAACTACATATTTGACTGGGTGCGGATACGTTCGCAAGCAACCGTACGGTGCCGTTCGTATGCGTCGACATCCTGTCGGCCGCGAACGGCTGTTACCGCTGGATCGTATGCGTGATGACATGCTGCCGGACACGATCGGTTGTCGCCACATCCGTTGGGGCCGTTCGGTGGAAATAGTGCTTGCGAGTGCCCGCTAGGCGGTTTCTTGGTTTCGCAAGGTCAACAGGAAGTGAACTCACTGCATATGATCTGCGTGGAGCAGACCTGCAGCGTCTCGGGCTGCCCGTCGGCGGTGAGTATCTCGGTGCGGAACACCATGCGGCAGCGCGTCGACTTTTTCTTGCCGCGCGACGCGTGCGCCGCCGGCCCGCCCAGCTCGCCGAAGCGGTGCTCCACGTCCACGTTGCGCTCCTGAGGGAACGGCGAACTCAATAAGATTCTGACGATATAGTACATTGTTGTAAAGGCGAGAAAGTAGGCAATAAATGGACGAGTGGGATTTAGTCAAACTGTCCAACGATCACATTGTTGGACAGTTTGAACTCATAGGTTGGCCTGTTCGTGCGATGTCGAACTAACCCCAGCTTTGAAGCCTGTTTTCTGACCATCTTTTGCCACATTTCCGAGCAGTGTCGTGAAAAATACATTTTAGTACAATCTTTTGTTGCCGACTGTACCGTCAGCGTCATATAGTTCGTAGCAGCCAGAGTAGCCAAATATTTCGTAACACACACTTATTCTTACAGTAATAAAGACGAGTATCGAAATATTTGGCTAACTTGGCTGCTAATAACTATATGACGCCTGTACAATACAAATACGTGCATATAGATTAAAGTAGAGGTAAACAACAGGCGTTCTAATACCTAAGGATCGATTGTTTCCAGTCGCTTCTAATACGTAAGGAGCGATCGTTTCCAGTCGCTTCTAATACCTAAGGAGCGATCGTTTCCAGTCGCTTCTAATACCTAAGGAGCGATCGTTTCCAGTCGCTTCTAATACCTAAGGAGCGATCGTTTCCAGTCGCTTCTAATACCTAAGGATCGATCGTTTCCAGTCGCTTCTAATACCTAAGGAGCGATCGTTTCCAGTCGCTTCTAATACCTAAGGAGCGATCGTTTCCAATCGCTTCTAATACCTAAGGATCGATCGTTTCCAGTCGCTTCTAATACTTAAGGATCGATCGTTTCCAGTCGCTTCTAATACCTAAGGATCGATCGTTTCCAGTCGCTTCTAATACCTAAGGAGCGATCGTTTCCAGTCGCTTCTAATACCTAAGGATCGATCGTTTCCAGTCGCTTCTAATACCTAAGGATCGATCGTTTCCAGTCGCTTCTAATACCTAAGGATCGATCGTTTCCAGTCGCTTCTAATACCTAAGGATCAATCGTTTCCAGTCGCTTCTAATACCTAAGGAGCGATCGTTTCCAGTCGCTTCTAATACCTAAGGATCGATCGCTTCCAGTCGCTTCTAATACCTAAGGAGCGATCGTTCCAATCGCTTCTAATACCTAAGGATCGATCGTTTCCAGTCGCTTCTAATACTTAAGGATCGATCGTTTCCAGTCGCTTCTAATACCTAAGGATCGATCGTTTCCAGTCGCTTCTAATAGCTAAGGATCGATCGTTTCCAGTCGCTTCTAATACTTAAAGAGCGATCGTTTCTAGTCGTTTCTAATTCATAAGCAGCGATCGTTTCTACAGTCGCTTCTATCGTATGCTCATTGGAGCCCTCTCTCTATTATATGACTGTGAAAAATAAAACTAGTATTGATGAATATTTTGCCCTAACGTTGGCTGCTGGAAGAGATCGCTCTCTAGCCTGTTGTTTGCCTCTACTTGAGTTTATAATGTTCTGTACCTACGGTGTTCTTTTATTGAGGTGTGCAATAAAGAGTATCTATATTGTATGTTGCATTATTTTCGCTATCAAAGGTCTCGAAAAATCGAAAAATCTGAAATAAAAAAATATTTAATTTTAATTTTAAAGGTGTTCTGACCCCGTATCATGGTCGGCCTTATCACGCGATATGTGACACGATAGGAGCGTCGTCTCGTTCTATCTGACGGTGTCAGCCAGTGACGGACGCTCAATCTTGCCGCTTATCGTGTGATAAGTTATCTACCGTTAGCTTTTCGGTGAAGGAAAACATCGTGAGGAAACCGGTCTAAAATCGATGTTAACAAGTTGTAAATGGTTTGTTTATCTGCGGCAACGATTTCCGTTGACGGTCGACGGCTATTCCAGTTCATTATTAGCCACAGTCACTTTCTTATTCTAAATAAATATTAAGGCAGTGGTCGTGGGTTCGAATCCCAGCTCGAACCAACGAGTTTTTCGGAACTAAAAGAAAAAATTGTGATTATCCCAATAAGGTCTAGTTTTCCCTCTGGGTTGGAAGGTCAGATGGCAGTCGCTTTAGTAAAACTAGTGCCTATGCCAAATCTTGGGATTAGGTGTCAAAAAGGACCCTGGGCTCCTTTAGGGCACAACCTGGAATACCGCAAGGAGGATGATGATGATAAAAATTACAATACACATTAAGGTCATTGTGAGATGTAGGCTCGCGGCTCTAGTGGACATTAACAAAGTTACGGGCTATAAACATTGATTTAATATTTTACATAACGCCTATTTTTTAAACTCTGAATCCACATAAACGGCGTCGCCTCTTCTACAGTTATATGCTATAAAAACATACTATATAAGTAGGAGGCAAACGAGCAGACGGATCACCTGATGGTAAGCGATTACCGCCGCCCATGGACACCTGCAACAGCAGAGGTGTTGTGAGTGCGTTGCCGGCCTTTAAGATATGTTTGAGGATTCGCCGTGTTGACAGCTGAAGGAACAAATTCCCTCGCTCTCAACACGACGCATCCTCGGGAGCTCTGGCGACCTTGATATAAGCCCTTAACTATTGAATAGAAAATACTAATTTAGTTTTTTTTTACTTGTATACAATGTCAAGATTATATGATTAAAACAACCCTTTGCACGAAGAGCACAGAGGCTCTAGTATAAGTTTTACTGAAACAAAACTTTACAATCGCTTTTGCGTTTTACCCTCAATTTGTATGGGATTTGACAGCTAAACGCGAACGCGGTCGTAGCGTTTTGTTTCGGTAAAACTTATACTCGAGCCTCTGGATATCGAGCTGACATTATCGAGCGAGTAAAAGATTCGACGGCTACTGTCGCCATTAGTACACAATCATGCTTATAATAGGGAGATTAGCGGCACCGGATCGTATAATTTGGCGATAACGTATCAGCGGCCTTCACCTCTTCTGGAGTCTCACGGGTCAGAGCTAACTAAAGGCAAGTGCTGTACTTATTACCTACGCCATTAAGTGTAGCTGATTACGTATTATCATCAAGTAAGTACTCCATTGTATCCAGGTGCCATTTTTGGAGGCGAAACTAACGTTGAGGGGCAAAGAACTTGTAATGATACATGGTGATTACAAAAAGATGTATCCATTGTTGACAAACCGGATATATCTCTTTTAAGGGTTCAGAGTCAGCGCGGCGCAGCGTGCCGCCGCGTCCACTCGGCGCGAGCGCAGCGAAGCGCGGCGCGGACGCGGCGGCACGCTGCGCCGCGCTGGGTCATATCAAGGAATGAGCGACCCTCCGCGCGCGCATGTTGTATACGGGCGCGAGTCACGCCCGCATCGCGCCGCGTTCGCGCGCGCGATGAGGGCGTGTTGAGAGCGCGAGGCCGGCGCGATCCACGCGCGCCCTGTTTGAACAGTCATCGCGCCGTCATCACGCGGCGAGGACGTCGCGCTGCGTCGCGCCCTGTGTCTGGGCAAGCCTTAAGCGCGCGGCGTATGTGAAATGAAATACTTTATTTGCAAGATTATGGTAACAGGATCTTAAAAATAATAAATAAACCGACATAATCAACCTGTATACAGGTGTGCAAATTTTTATGAAATAAACAGCTTTTTTGAATTTTTCTTCCATGATGTCAAGTCTTAATACTAATACTTACAGCTATTTGTTACATAGGTACCTAATATTTTCTTGTCAAATACTCCTTAACACTATAAAAACATTTTTCATGCAGCCATTTGGTCAACTTAGTTTTGAAAGACGTCATATTTTCTAATTTAATTATTTCAGGTAAGTTATTGTACAGAAGTATACACATATTATAACAATTTTTTTCGTATATGACAGATCTGCAGGCAGGCTGATCTAAAAGGTTCATATATTGAGCTCTTACATGCCTTTTACTGGTTTCGCTGCGTTGAGTGAAATATTGCTGGTTTTCCTTGACCATACAGCACGCGGCCCTAATGTACTGACATGGAAGTGGAAGTATGTTAAACTTATTAAATAAAGGCTTACAGCTGTCAAGAAACCATGCTTTATCTAAGGCACGAACGCATTTTTTTCGCACTCGATTTCGGTACACTGAGTTCTTTTCCCAAGATAACTCTCGATCCAGTCGTAAGCTTTTCCTCGAATGCCATAGGTATACAATTTATTTAAAACACTTTCGTGATCAACGAAAGTGTTTTAAATAAATGTTCTGGGTTTCAAATAACCGGCCGGCATGATTTATATACCCATGCCGAATTACAATTTTCTAATCTTCTAGTAAGGGTTACTGAGCTAAGCCGAAGACGGACAGATGGACATGACGAAACTATAAGGATTCCTTGTTGACTACGGAACCCTTAAAAGAGATATATCCGGTTTGTCGGTTTGTATATAAATCAATCACGCCGACAAAAAAGTAGATGTACCAAAACAAGGGTTACACAGCATAATGCACAGTTAAATGTACGCACTGCATACCTAATTCTTTGTTGGCGAACAGCACTCATGAAAGTTTCGTTATCTACTGTGTGATAATACTTATCTATTAATTGTAACTAAGTAGGTACTTGCAATATCTATTGTTACGTTTAACAATAACATACAATGCAAGATTATAAGATGTAGTTGACTGTCCCTACGCTCACGGTCACACTTATTTGGTGATAGACCAGAAAGGTAATTGATCAGCGGGGCTAGAACAACTGACGCCGCGCCGCGACGCGCGTCGAGAAAGATCTACCCTTCTCTTTCTAATATGCACGGTGCGAGAGAGAAAGGAGACTCTCAGTCGCGCGCGAAGCGACAGAGCAGCAAGTTGTGCTAGACGTGCAGGTGCACGTTACATTTACCCGGTATACCCCCAATGATAGGCCCAAGTGCGTACTTTGCCGGCCGGTTATTTGAAACCCAGAACATACGCCGCGCGCTTAAGGCTTGGCCAGACACAGGGCGCGACGCAGCGCGGCGCGGGGCGCGACAGAAGCGGGGCGCGATGCTGGCGGGACGCAGTCTGTTTGACGTCGGTAACTTGTTAGCATGTATTTATGGCCGCCGCGGTCGCGCCCTGTGTTTGGCCAAGCCTTTAAGGTGTTAGTGTGTTACTTATACGTTTTGTATATTGTTATGCTTTTTAGTCTCTAAGGTATTTGTAAATATGGGCTTTGTTGCCTGAGAAAAAAAAATTAACTCCCCACCAGCGTTTGTGTTTGTCGCAAAAGAAAGATAAGATAGAGTATTCAGTTCTTCCTCACACAGCTTGATAGAAAGTGACACATGCATCTTGCTTCTGTCACGTGATACCTTAACGTGAAGCATCGCGTTGGTCATGTTATATACAATAGGATCACCTGAATAATCCGTTATTGAGTTTTTTTTTGGAGGATCTCAGTGGGATTCAGTAATGTAAGCGGTTTACCAATAGTAATTAGTGACTTGACGACCACTTTCAGTTTAAACTGTAACTTCTGACCAATCAGTTGGTAACCGAACTGACCAGACTGCCCTACTATCTCGTATTTATATAAACAATTAATAAAACGCGAATCACGTAAACTATTGACGCAGATTCATGGATATTGTGTAATGTTTTGACGATATCGACGGGGTCAGTGGATGTCAAAACATAAGTTATCGAAAGGCATAAAACGAGTGACTATATGAATTCAGTTCTTTAGATAAGATAAACAAGTCAGCTGAGTATGGAGTTACAGTTTTTAAAAATAAATTTAAGTTTAATAAAGATAGTTGACGTCCTGATAACCTCATGATTTAGATAAACACAACACGTGATCATACAAACTTGCTGTTCAATATTATACATTCCCTAGACCAGCATAACATTACACACTGGGCATTACTACACAGGCTGGGAAGTAAAGGGGTTGCCAGATGAGGCTATAACCCCTTTTCACCGCAAAGTATTTATGTAATTAAAAAAAAACTCCAAGAAATCAAACTTTAATTTTCATGCCTGAACGCCGTGATCCTGTGCCACAAATTGTGGAGTGGAAATTAAAAAAGACCATCTTGCAGGCCTAGGCCTCCAATTTTGTATGAAATCCCATTACGGATCTCTCGTCTCGCTGCGCCCGAAACGTGACACTTCGAAGCTTTTTTTCTCTTTTTTAACCTTCAACGAAAAAGAGAGGTGATATAAGTTTAACCTGTCTATCTGTGTGATACGTGTATTGGAATTAAATTTGAATAGGCTGTATTGAATGTGTCATTGTCTATTATAAAGCTAGTACGGTATTTGGCCACGTGTGGCGTTAGTGGTCGGTGTCAACTCATTCGGGCACACACGTTATACTTACTGGGGTATTTCGAATTAAACGAATGTATTCTTATTAATCTGCTTATTATTTAATTGGTTATGGGCCCAGCGCCCTCGCGCGTGTTGGATTAATAAAGAAAGACAGTAAAGTAGTGTGCAGTGTATCCGCGATTAAAAGAATAAACTTACACGGGAAGCCATTTTTTTTCATAACCTAAAAAATGGAGGTTACCGGTAAAGTGGACAAATTCGACGGAAATAATTTTAAACAGTGGAAATTCCAAATTAAGTGTGCATTACGTGCTAGGGGGTTGAATATCAACGAAACCCTGACTGAAAAGAATGCCGCACAATGGAACAAAGACGACGGTATGGCGATGTTTATCATGACGTCTGCCATGCAATTAAGTCAAGTTGCCCTCATCGAGAATTGCGAGACAGCGTTAGAGATGATGACCAAACTCGAATCCATCTACGAGCAGAAGTCTGAGCTTACTAAAATGATGATCCATGAAAGATTTTATAAGTATTCAATGTCGTCATCTGACAGTATCGCTCAGCATATAGCGAAAGTTGAAAGTTTGGCAAAACAACTTAAGGAAAGCGGAGAGAATATCAGTGATACAGCAATCATGACTAAGATTCTCGGCACCCTGCCTCCTAAGTACAGATCTCTCCGCCAGGCATGGATGTCACTCCAGACTAGCAGTCAAACTATAGTAAATTTGACTGCATGGTTATTAGATGAAGAGGCTAGTTTGAGTGTAGAAGAAGAGAATGAAACTGCTTTGTTGGTAGCTAAACAAACCACAAAGAAGAGAGTATCCACTTCTGCAAAACCAAAAGAAGATGTAAACAAAGAGCGGCAGGGTCATCGTTACCCATGTTATAACTGTGGTAAACGAGGGCATTTTGCCAAGGAATGCCGTGCTCAGAAGAAAAGTCAAGAACAAAAAGATATGTTGGCTTTCAATGTTGCACACTGCGAGTGGACGGAGCAAGATGAAGACAACAAATGGATACTAGATAGTGGTGCCTCGGCTCATCTTTCATATAAAAGAGAATATTTCACAGAGCTACATAAGTACAATGGAACACCCTTGAAACTTGGAAACCAAGAAGTTGTGGAGGTGGTTGGTCAAGGAAATATTCTTATCTCGAAATGGGTCGACGGTCAGTGGGAGACTAGTATCTTGAAAGAAGTTCTCTATGTGCCTAAACTCAAAAGAAATCTATTCTCGGAAGGAGTTGTTACTAGACAAGGCTATGAAATAGTAAAAAAGGATAGTGAAGCATTTATTTACAAGAATAATGAAATGGTAATGTGCGCCTCCTTGCAAAGTAACAATTTGTATGAACTTAAGGTGAAGACAATTTTAAACCAGTGCAATTTAGTGCAAAAGTCGGACTTGAAGACTTGGCATGAGCGTTTAGGACATTTAAACGTCAAAGAAATACAGAAAATGTGCAAGAATAATGTGATAAGTGGAGTGGACCTAACAAACTGTGACAGTTTTGTGTGCGAGGGTTGTGCCTATGGAAAACAAGCTCGGAGACCATTCCAGAAGTCCAGCAGAGGACCACTGCAGCCAGGTGATGTGGTATATAGTGACCTCTGTGGGCCCATGAGCGTGCCCTCAGTACAAGGTATGAAATATTTCGTTATTTTCAAAGATGGTGCCACAGCTTATAGACATTTGTACTTTCTTAAGAACAAAAGTGACACATTTGAATATTTCAAGAAATATAATGCCATAATTAAGAATAAGTTCTTGCATAGTGTGCATGTGTTGCACTCAGATAATGGTGGTGAGTACAAAAACAAACAATTTAAAGAATATCTTGACAGTGAAGGCATCTCTCATGAGTTAACTGCACCATACACACCCGAAGAAAATGGTCGAGCTGAACGAGAAATGAGAACGATCATGGAAAGTGCTCGGTCCATGTTGTATGCTCGAAATGTACCACTCAATCTGTGGGCAGAAGCAGTTAGCTGTGCAGTTTATCTGTTAAATCGTACATCTTCAAGCCAAACGCCAAATATGACACCTTATGAACTGTGGACCAGTACAAAACCCAGTCTAGATCATGTTAGGGTATTTGGGTGTTTAGGTTATGTCCATGTACCGAAGGAACTAAGAACAAAGTTGGAGAGTAAGAGCCGGAAACTGATGTTGGTAGGATATGATCATACAAATTACAGGATGTATGATCCAGAAACCAGAAGAGTGACAGTGTCAAGAAATGTTGTTTTTGATGAACAGAGCTCACTTCCTGTACAAAGAAATGAACTTGAAGTTACACTTAGCTATGGGGAACAGAATGAAAATGTAACAGAACAAACAGGGACTGCAAGAATAGAACCGGTAGAGGTAGGAACAGTGGAACAGGAAGAGATAGAACGGCTTCAAGAGGAAGAGCTTGAAAATACTAATGGCCAGAATAGTTCATCTGTTGACAGCACATATTCTGATGCAAATGAGCATGATGATACTTATGAACCATCGCAAGAGATTGACCTAGAAGGTTTAAATAATGATATGCCATACTTCTTGCGGCCACGTAGAAACGTTTTTGAAGCAAATATATTAGAATATGATATTCCACTGACTTATAGTGATGCAGTTAACAGTCCGGAGTGCAAAAGATGGTTGCAAGCAATATCTGGAGAGTTGGATTCTCACACTGAAAATGACACTTGGAGTTTTGTTAATCGAGAAAATCACCGAACTATTACTTCGAAATGGGTCTTCAACATCAAAAGAAATAAAAATGGTGAAGTGGAGAAATATAAAGCTCGCCTTTGTGCTCGTGGGTTTACACAAATCCAAGGGATTGATTATAGTGAAACCTTCTCGCCTACCACCAGATACGAGTCAATAAGAATATTACTAAGTTTTGCTGCCCAATACAAATGGAATATACGAATATATTTCACATCCAATAAGACAATTGGATGTGAAAACAGCATTTTTGTATGGTGATGTAGAAGAAGATATATATATGGAAGTTCCTGAAGGAGTGAGAGCACCGCCCAACAAAATATGTAAACTAAACAGATCCCTCTATGGGCTTAAACAGGCATCAAGGTGCTGGAATAAAAAGTTTACTGACTTTTTAGTGAAGTTTGGGTTCAAGCAGTCACAGGCAGATAACTGTGTTTTTGTAGGTAATTTTGAAGGACACAAAGCACTGTTGATTTTGTATGTTGATGATGCTCTAGTTATGTCAGAATCAGATCGAGTTTTAAACTTAATCATTGATTATTTAAATACATGGTTACAAATTACTGAAACTGAACTTAATAAATATGTGGGTTTGGAAATAGTCAAGAGTGATGACTCCATCTCTATTCATCAGAAAAGTTACATTGAACAGATAATAAGAAAATTCAATATGAGCACTGCCAACCCATGTAACACTCCTGTAGATGTGAATGTGCCTATACAAAACAATGTAAGCCATGAGAGTGTTGAAATTGATTTTCCATTCCGAGAAGCCATTGGCTCATTGCTGTTTTTAGCAAATGTATCTAGGCCGGATATATCTTTTGGTGTAAACTTTTTAAGTAGATATATTAACAGTCCTAGTTTGCAACATGTTGTTCAACTGAAACGGATAATCAAGTATCTAATGAAAACAAAAGATGTTTGTATTAAGTATCAAAGTCGGGAAAGCTTGCTTGGATATTCAGACTCAGATTTTGCTGGGGATTTGGACACAAGGAAGTCGACGACAGGTTACCTGTTTATGTTAAATGGAGGTCCTATTTCTTGGGCCAGTCAGAAACAGCCGTGTGTCGCCTTGTCAACGTGTGAGGCTGAATTTATGGCAAGCTGTGAGGCAGCCAAAAATCTTTTATGGCTGAGGCAATTTTTAAAGGATATTGAGATTGAGCAAAATTGTACAACTTTATGTATGGACAACCAAAGTGCGATTAAGCTAATTAATAATCCAGTTTTTCACAAGAAAAGCAAACATATTGATGTGAAATTTAATTTTATTCGTGAGAAGGTCCAACAAAAGTTGATTGTAATAAAGTATGTGCCAAGTTCAGAGCAGCTTGCTGACATCTTTACAAAGGCTTTGCCTGCAGTTCAATTTACAAACCTTAGAGACCAGATACTTTCTGTGTTGTAATGTTATATTGTTGTCAAGAAGCTGTTCTGTTAAAGTTAGTGATGTTGTTTTGTTTATTGTGGTTACTGTATGAGATATATAGGTCAAATGAACGATATTGAATTCTAATGAAATACATGTCAAATTTAGTGGGAGTATTGGAATTAAATTTGAATAGGCTGTATTGAATGTGTCATTGTCTATTATAAAGCTAGTACGGTATTTGGCCACGTGTGGCGCTAGTGGTCGGTGTCAACTCATTCGGGCACACACGTTATACTTACTGGGGTATTTCGAATTAAACGAATGTATTCTTATTAATCTGCTTATTATTTAATTACGTGTGTCATCGTAGCTCCTAATACTTGGACCGGTTTAAGTTCGATGACAGCGCCACGAGGGTTTTGATTTATTTAATCGTATGGCATACATTATTTTGGAACCCTCCCAACGAGATAACCGCAAGAAAAAGTACAGTCTCCAATAACCCTTTTTGCCAGGACTGGCTTCCCCCGAGGCTTGCCTAGGCCGGACCCTATTCACCTCCCGATAGCGTCATACATCACTCAGATAATTCGTTAATTGATTTCCTTTGTTGCATCTGCCAATCAAGCGGGCGCGACGACCCCAATATCGATATGCTCTAAGCAGTATATTTGAATAACTTGAGGATGATTTATTGCCCAGTGGAATTTTCGCAGCGATATCATGTTTCATGCCTTAAAGGGTAGAGGCTAACGTTTATATTATCTAATAAAGGTATAGAATGAAAGCTTAGCTATAACTAGCATTAATTTATGATAGGTCGTGGGTTTCGAATCATCATCATTATCAGCCAGTTATCGCCCACTGCTGAGCATAAGGCCTCTTTTCGAGTACGTCACCCGTCCAGATTCTAATTTTGATCCAAATGACCTGTGATCTTCCTTATATCGTCCACCCATCGTGATGGTGGACGGCCGAATACTTTAGGATATTTTAATAGTGATATGACTTTGTCATAGCTCATTGAAAAGTTCAGGTGCCAATTTGGTACGGAGTTAACTTTACTTGGCTATAACCAAAAAGTCCACATAGTTTAATCCACCTTTCACCCTTCACCCACCGTTCATGCATTGATACAGCTATTACCACATAATACATGATAGATGTGTACAGAAGGTACCCTATCTAGTAAACCGATGTTTGACAGTCAAATCATGCCATCGCGCTCTACCGCATAGCACGTGCTCTGTCGTATAGTTAAGGTTGTCGCGTTTTGTGTGACACTGACAGTGGCAGAAGTGCGACTATTTGCGAACAATAGTGTCACTGTCCGGCAGTGTCAGCTGCGTTCAGGTGAATTTGTACTTTGGAGGTGAGCGGTAGCCATAATAAAGGTGGCAAGAGGGACAGACCTTAAGAATCCCGACGCAGTCGCACGTGACCTGCCAGTTCCTCGCGGGCTCCAGGTCGATCTCTATGACGACAGTGCCGTCTTCCTTCCGCTCCTTGCAGGTAGTCGAGTTCTTGCCGGAGACCCGACACGCCTGGTAGAACATGTGCGGCGCCACCCGCCCTGTGTCCGTGCCGATGAATACCTGGAGATATTATGAGACTCATAAATGCGAATCCACAAAAATACATAAGCTAAATAGCTGGAGTTTCCGCTTTAAAATTTAACAAACATAATGTTCGATAACCAATAGCTGGTTACGTATACGTTAAGGTGAGTATCCACTCTGGACGGCGCTTTCAGGAGATCACTATTATTTTATTGAATATCAATCGCGGTACTTACTTTGATGACTTTGGGCCCTTGGTCGTCTGACACCAAGAGATGTATTAATGGCTTCTTTGCCCGTCAAAGTCTGCCGGTGCACAGAGGCTAGCTAGACTAGCGCTCTAGGGCTCATGGCGGGTGAGCTGGGTCCTCCATCTTAGTCCTTAATAAACTCTAACGTCAGCGGGCTCAAGCCGCTCCCAAACAGACACATTATGATATCGCAAAAACAATAATATGAATAATTTTCTATAACACTAACTTCTATGTAGACGACTTAACTTCGCCTCCCGCACGCTACCCTCGCCCCGATATCATCCTATCACCGCTCCCGCGGGCGAGGAGCGAGTTAAGTGGTCTACCCATAGACGCAGTGGAAATGAATGTAAAGTCACCTGCAAAACCGCGGGCTTATCATAGCCCACCAGCTTGACTATCGGGAACCCGTTCCCCGAGTTGTCCTTCACGGCCCCTCGGCTGCCCTCGGTCTGATATCTGCCAAGAGAACGCATCTGACGTGACTAAAGGAAGTGTAGTAGTAAAATGTTGTTGTTCACATTGTATTACCAACATGCGCCCATATCTGATACCCGAGGCTTAGCAAATCGGCCAGCGCGGCTATCACGCGATGGCCGCGACATACTCTCGATTTTTATCGCACTACACCTCTTGTTCTAAGTGTTCTAATAAGAGAGAGACGGATAGTTCGAGAAAAATTGAGAGAGCACGCGCGCCGTCGCGTGATAGCCGTGCTGGCCGAGATAGATTTAATTGATTTTTAGTCAGTTACCAGTTCTGGGGCACCAGAGCTTTCTGGGGTAAGCACGGCCCACTCGGCTTCAATGAAACGAATAGGCCTACATATTTTACATTCTATTGGACGAGGTTGACTTTTAAATGGCAATGCAGCCTGAGGTGTACATCGTATAGACTATGGTCGTACAAGTTATTCAACCCACCTGGCTCTGTGCTGCGTCTCTGGTTGACACAGTATCTGCAGCTCCACCGTCCCGTCCCGCGACCGGCCCGTGAGCGGCGCCGCCAGCCCCGGCGTCCCCTGCGTCATCGCCACCAACGCTCTCCGCCGCGCCAGCGCCTGCGCCAACTTCCCCCCGTATTTACCACCTAACTTCCCCCCCAGTTTCCCCCCTAGCTTGCCGCCGGCTAGCTTGCCCCCGCCCGCGTACTTGCCCCCGCTGCCGAGCTTCCCGCACGACCGGTAGGCGTCGGGGTAGTTTAGGTGGGATTCTGTTTCAGTGCTGGGACTAGATATGGTGCAACTTGCTCGTAATCTGGAAGAGGAGGATTGTGTTAGGCATTTTCAAGAAAAATTGTAGCAGTCGGTGGAGCTAGGTTGAATCACAGATGGTAGCGGACCTACACTTAACTACAAAAAAAAAATGTCCAAGGTTTTTTAGAGACCATGAAATAATCACACCAATCAACGACCAATCTGCGATCAATCAATTTGATGTAATTGGATCAGCTGTGGCGATTCTTCCTTAAAGCGAGGTCGACAATATAAAATTTAATAAGAGAGAGTTTAAGACATGTTTTGTGCAGTAAACCATCGGTAGACCTAATATGAAAACAATTTATTTCTATACAAGTTTCAGAAAAATAAAAGACTCAAATAAAGGAATCCCAACTGTCGAGATGGAGTGTAACAAGTGACTCCGATAAACTAAAACTAAAGTATTAACCTAATTACGTTATGAAATCATTTTTTTCCTTTTAGTTCAGGTAGTTCTGGAGCGCCTCCTCCAATTACTACACATGGACGCCGGGGGTTCCTGAAGGGATCCCCCGGGGGTTGTAAACTAATATTATAAATGAGAAAGTTCGGATGTTTGTTACTCAATCACACTTAAACGGCTCAACCGATTTAGATGAAATTTTGCACGAAGATTGTCAGTACAACGACGGCCTCGTAACTTAACATAATGGATAACATGGCAGGATTCAACCGTCTTGATATGATAACTGTATGTCTGATATGTTTAACTGATTATTTATGTTAAGGTACATTCAAAACTATAGTACTATACTGTACAATGCTGTTGCGTTTAAACATTGTAATAAGACGTGAATAAGACCTTCGACGCGAGTTGGGTTTGGTTTCCTAATACGAAAAAAAAACCCTATGGACTTTTAAGGTTGATCGTTGATTGAAATAAATAAATAAATAATCAGTATAATCACTGATGTACATTTTTTGTCATCAATAAGGTTTAACTTGTTAATTGTCAATCCTCTTATTTGTATCTCTGCTAGGTGTACCTTGAGTTGAATCTATCAAATCTTTTGCGAAAGGGTACCAGTACCACTGATTTCGTATTAAATTCGGTGACGTAATATGTGAAGTAAGTATAGTACAAGCGAGTATTATGAGTACCTAGGCCGAGTCAAAAAAAAGGAAAATACGATAAATTTTAAAATAAATTTTAAGCAATAAAGTAATCGATAAAATCAGATGAACAATCATATAGTTAAGAATCATATATGTGAAAATCAGACCTTATTGTTTCTTAATCTAGTCAGAACGGCGTTTCAAAGCACGCGATAATTTCCAATGCACCGCCTTAAAACGACACACCTTAAGTTTCAGACAGACGTGACGGTGCTAGCTAGACTATCGGCGCCTGCGCCGATAATGTACAACGGCCGGCTTGTTGCAATAAGTATAGCGCAGCAGCGACGTAAATATATGTCGTGTACGTAAGTTGATAACGACTATAGCTTGCTAAATAAAAGATAGTGCACTCAATTACAATACCCCGTGCACCGGCATGATTAAAAAATATTTTACCACTGGCCCCAAGGAGTAAATAAACGATAAATTAAGTATTAAGTAAGTTCGGCCCACATTTTCTTCGTACATATCAAGCAAAAATTTGTAAGAGCCTAACTCGTCTTTATTTATAAGAACTTTTCTACTGCTTACCCCCCGGTTTTATTTTCCTTATGTCGGCAAGTAATGTCAAAAAATGAACCTACAGAGTTACTAAAATTTGATCTCACGTTGGTCAAACTCATCTTTAGAAGTAAAACCGGGCCCCTTAGAGCAAATAATCAGCACGAATTGGAGAACTCTTTGGCCTAGTTGGTATGGACTCGATATTGAGAACTACAAAACTGACTGCAAATACTCGCGGGTAAATAAAATAGAAATACCTAATAAAAACACTACCTATGTATAGTGAGAATGAATATGAACGTAAAAATTCTGGATGCTTGTTTGGCCGAGAAGATACAGCCTTTGTCCAAAAGTATTAGCCATGCTTTTTGTATTGAAAGTAGAAATTTTAGTCGAGTGGTAGTGGTAGTGGTGTGTAGGTATATATACCTATATATACCTATATATACCTATACACCTTTTCTAATGAAATATTATCAATTATTTTAAACAGAGTAGGTAGGTGTTTTTCGTTGCGGGGAATTATATGATTCCATAGAAAATTTACAATGTCATTTCGTTCTTTTTTAGTAACTTTTTTAGTTTAGTTTTAGTAACTGAAATATTAGTAACGCATGTACTCGTGTTGTATACCTACCTACATATATTATAGATTGAAATTTAATAAAACTTTGATTTCATTTAGAAAGAAATGATTTTTGAAGCTATGATAAAAAGGGGGTGCTCAATACTTTTGGACGTAGGCTGTAAGTATTTTGGTTTAGAAAATACTTTTCTGCAAATACAGCTGGAAGCTGATTAAGTTAAATAAGCATGATTTTAGACGATGCTTCGCAATAGAACTGAACATAGAAACTGCCGGCACAGAGTGAACCAGCTGCACAAACGCGCTGTGACATAGTGACAACAATCACATGCAGTGAACATGCATATTTACGCACACTGATAACGTTAATAATCAATTAGTTGTTATTGCATGCGGAAGCGGGGCCTTGATCTGCTGTTAGTAACATACAGTTTTACTACTTATACGATATATTAGTATAGTACTTACTTATATGTATATGTACAGTCAACAACATCCATCCATACTAATATTATCAATGCGAATGTGTGTCTGTCTGTCTGTTATCTCTTCATGCTTAAACCGCTGCACCGATTTAAATGTAATTTGGTATATAGATAGTTTTCATCCCGGAAATCAACCCCTAAGGGGGAAGAAGGGGTGAAAGTTGGTATGCAGCTACGACATAAAGGAGTTACATGCGAACGGAGTCGCGGCCAAAAGCTAGTTTAATTAATGTTCACACATATTGAGGGGCATTTTCAAGGTGCAACAACTCTTATGGAAAAATGTAACATCATCATGGAACTCATCATTACATGCTCTCTGTATTTAGTACCGGTTCTCCGACCTTTTCTTACTCATCAAGAATAACTAGAATGAGTCCTTAAAATTACCTACTTGTATGGTATTTGCATAAGAAGCTGGATTAATTCCTCCGTCAAAACAGAATGTAGGTGGCTCAAAGCATTGGTGCTACCCCAATGGAGGACGGACGGGACGTAGGTATTTTGTGACTCTTTCTTTATCATTATGCTAATGTTTGCTTTAACATGTAGGTAAATTATTGATTTTTCATGTAGGTTGATATTATTTGTATTTGCTTTGGTAAACTGCAACGGAAACTTGTCGTTAGTGTATTCGTATTAAACGTGTACTATAATAGTGACCTTTTTCTGAACATAATGTCCAGGAGAATATATGGTAAATATTGGTAAACTAGACGGGCTTTGAACTTTTCTAGTTAGTTAAGTAGTTTTAATCTAGGCTTTAGTACCTAGCCTAATTTATGCGCGCTTTTAAGCCTTCGCCATTATTTAAAAACAAGTTACTGTCCAAAATTTCATTTTTGGTACAAGCTTTTATTGCCGACTGTACTCTTCTGTATACTATCATAAACTACTCAATGAGGTGATTATAACGAGCCCAAACACAACGGGGTTACGTCGGTTAAATACTGAATTCCCATGGCCGCCTTCTGTCTCCATCAACAGATCAGCTCGATGGTACCATAACATTGAATTGACATCCAAACTATACTTTATACCTACCCAAAATTTCAGCTCAATCGGTCACCGGGAAGTGGGTCAAACTTGCAATATTTTTGGACAAACAGTTGAAACTAAATAAAAGCTTGGAAAAAGATATAATTTAAAATTTAAGCACGGAAAAAAATCGTACATGTCGATAAGTTGGCCAGTCGATAAAGTCGAGAAGTAAAACTTGAAGAAATGAAACCATAGTTCAATGCGATAGAATGGATAGAAAAGTCACACTAAGCTGATAGCTAGGCTTACCACTTTTGGTAGCATACTGTGGTTCTAGAATCCATGGAGTCGCTGCGTGTTAAATATTTTTTTCAAAGTCGATAATACAAAGAAATAAAACATATATAGACATTAGTAATTTCGACTTTAGGTTTTAAATTAATATCTCGCGGAACACTGCTTAGTTTTCGCTTGGTGTTAGTTTACTCTATCAAAGTTTCTATCACGCTATTTTCATCACAGTTAAATTTATGTGGTAGACTAGACAAATGATTCACAAAACCATTTTTATCTGCACTAAAATTTCACGTGAGAAATGAGTGTGCTACATTTTTATTTATGCTCTATTTACGCAACATCATTTTAACGTAACAGAGTATATATCATAATAATTGAAAATTACTTTTAACAGTGTAGCGAATCCGAACCACGGTATACTACCAAAAGTCTGAAAGCCTATTGATTCACAAGTCACAACTGTAACACCACCCCCTCCAAACACAAGGTATACTTAGCGTGGAACGTGGAACCTACACGGAGGGCACAGTCGTCATGGTAGCGTCGGGCGGCGCGGGCGCGGGCGCGGGCGGCGGCTGAGCGGCCGGGAACGCATACGCGTCGTTCGCGTTGTCGCACTCTATCTTAACCGCCATCTCGCGGCGTCCGGCGTCCCACTCCTCGTCAATTAATCTGCACACACGATGGTACCACGTTGTATATGTGCTGTTTGGGAACCGAATTCGTTCGCATGAAGTCTGTATGCGTATGACTGAAATGTGTACGTGAGCTTGGATTATATCTATCGATGGCGGGAAAATGCAGATTATGTTTGATAGTGACTATTTGCGCCCAGGCGATTAGCGAGGCCCACAATTATAATAAAATTGTTTTACTCTAAATATTGCAGTCAGTGCACGGCACAACGCTTAAGGCTCGGTCAAACACAGGGCGCGACGCAGCGCCGCGGTCGCGCGGCGTGACCGCGGCGGCATTAAATACATGCTAACAGGTTAGCGACGTCAAACAGACTGCGTCCCGCCGGAATCGCGCCCCGCTTCTGTCGCGCCCCGCGCCGCTCTGCCCCTTGCGTCCACTCGGCTTGAGCGCAGCGCAGCGCGGCGCGGACGCGCGGGCACGCTGCGCCACGCTGGGTCACATCAAGGAAAGAGCGACCCTCCGCACGCGAATGCTGTATCCGGGCGCGAGTCACGCCCGCATCGCGCCGCGTTCGCGCGCGCGATGAGCGCGTGTTGAGAGCGCGAGGCCGGCGCGATCCACGCGCGCCCTGTTTGACCAGTCATCGCGCCGGCATCACGCGGCGCGGACGTCGCGCTGCGTCGCACCCTGTGTTTGACCGAGCCTTTAGGTAGGCCCCTCGGCTAAAAAAGAGGTAGATACTTAAGAGGTTAGGTTAAAACCGATTCAATTGCACCAAGTTGCCTCACGTCGTCAATCGAAACGTATTAAACGTGTCTCAGCTGTCAGATTTGGTGGCCATTTTTAAACGTATGGACACAGTATCTACCTCTTTTTTATATTACATCATTGTGCCTAAGCAGGTTTGTTACAAATATGCGTAACTAGGTAGTAAAAGGTTAGACTAATATCGTTCCAACTACGGTGCGGCGCCGGATCACCATGTGGTTCAGAAATCGTTGTACCAATGTCTCGCTCAACATGCGAACGAATAAAGAAACCGCCAGTTGTAATTATTCTCATCTAAATGGAAAAATGAGAGATGTATTCAGTAAAGAATATGAATAAGATGCTAAGCCATGATAGTATAGAGATAATGTTACTGTTTTATTTCAAATGACTTAAGGCACACACACTGACAGCGGTGGCGATGGCGGAGCGGGGTGGAGGCGGTACCGCGGTTGTATTAATGAACTAATACGAAAGGGTCCGCACAGAATACCGTGCGGATCCTTCATATTAGCTCGAACATTACAACCGGCACCGCTACCGCGCCTTAAGATAAGACCTTTACAAAAAACCGCCTATACTCCGCTTGGTTTCAAAAATCATACTCCTTTAAGGCAGAAACGCATTGACATCGGTTGCGGCGAGGCGATATCGGCCTCCGCGCCGCCGCCACCGTGGTGCGTTTCGGCCTGTAGAGAACAGCTGGACAGACGCGGGATATAACTACGAAAGAATTTTTCCCCTGAAACTAAGGTTACATAAAAAAAAACACGGTAGGATTTAAGTGTTTGAGGCAGTTGCCCTTCAATTCCCACCCCATAAATAGATAGATATAAGGGACAATCGTACACAACTCGAACTAGCCTTCTGCCCAATGAGGCTTGTGTTATGGACACTACACGACTAATATAATATAATCATATGAAAACATCCGAGCTTCAGAAACAAATATTCCTGCACATCACACAAATATTTGCTCTTTTTTTTTTAAGAAAACAAACAGTCATACATAAATCTTGAGTAAGATAATGAACAGAAAGATAGACCTATAGTTTCCTGAAAGTACTAGAATAAAGAATACGTGGCTAATATATTAAGTGTAATATGACAACATAGCAAACATAAACTATATTATAGGTAATTTAACAAATAAAATAAGAGTTTAAGTGTGCAGTAGCAGGTGTTTGATAAAATTGGGAGAAAAACCTATCTGTAAACAGAAACTAAATTATTCATTCCGAATACAAATTATCCTTAATTCTATTTAAATGCTTTTTTAGAGAAGCACTTGTACAATTAAATATATCAAAGTTCGCAAGTTTTTCATTATTACCGGGATTCCAACCCAGGCTACACATGTCGTCAATATTGTAGGTACGAGTATATGGGTAATTCCCAGAGCGTTTCAATTGTTTCAAACGCAACCGTCACTCCCATGTCTGAATTATTGACGAAGTTCATATCATATATTTTCGTCGCATTTCGGGTTTCTTTGATAGTGGCCTCTACCGGTCAATTAAATGTAACGCGGACCGCTTCGTGCATTCAACGATGTCTGCCACCACTCGGCGTGTGTAGATAATACAATGTAGATAATAAATGAATACAATCATCAAGTTATAAGATCCGACCGCAGCGCGATAAGTGGTCCGCTGTTGACGTCACAGTGACGTCAAACGTCGGGCATACCTCGAAACTGGTCTTCGAATGGGGTCAATTGAAACTGCGAAGCGCGAATGTGGCTATACACACGGGGATCGGGAAAGCCTTCGCGTTTGTGTGTTTACAAGGTTTTATTTATCTTACACTGTACCTATGTATGAGTTTTCTTACAAAATTTGCGAACCATCTTTCATACAGTTGTCGATATCCGGTTAAGCTAAAATTTGGCTAATGGATTTCTGTGGCAATGCAATTTATTTATTCATTTCGCTGTACATGTTAACTATATACAAGAGGATACGGTTACTTAGCTCTAGAGCAGGGGTAACACTCAAATAAGTTTCTGTCAAATATTTATTTTTTGGTAGGTACTAAGCTTTTATTGCCGACTGTACTTTTATGTATACCATCATTTTTTTATACTACGACGGTGGCAAACAAGCGTACGGCCCGCCTGATGGTAAGCGGACACCGCAGCCTATAGACGCATGCAACTTCAAAGTAGTAACATGGGCGTTGCCGACCCTTGACATGTTTGAGGACTCGCCGTGTTGACAGCGAATCATCAACTACTCATTGAGACGTCGATTCAAACGAGCCCAAACTCAACGGGGTTACGTCGGTTAAATACTGAATTCCCATGGCCACCTTTTGCCTCAATCATCAGATCAGCTCGATGGTACCATATAGGATGGTACGATGGTAGTGTATAATATAATGTAAAACTAGAATTTAATGCTAACGTTCCTAGGTGTAACATACTAATACTATATGGGTAATTTGTCTGAAATAAAGAGTTTATTATTATGTATGTTTGACGGACACCTTACATACTTATGTATATAGTTACATACGAACAGGTCAAGTTAATAAAGCTTGTAAAAAGTATGGAACTTGAAGCCGTGATGGACTCCAAATATCAGCTGCTAATCGAGAGAAATTGAGATTCAGTGCTGTGAAACATATCCAGTTTGCTGTCGCTGACCAGTAGTGGAATCCCCACAAGCCCAATTTCATAAGAAAACCGCAAATCGATGTACAGTTTAGCCGTTTGGCACACGCATACTAGAGGTCAAAACAATTTTTTTGACCCGCAGTTCCAAAAAAAATTTCCCTTAGGGTAGGAGTGCCGAAACATTTTTCTTTTTGTATGGAATAAAATTTTTTTTTTTCAGAAACCTATCGTGTGTATCATATGAAAGGGCTTTTTGAGGCGATTCTAAAAATATGCCACATCATTACATTTTAGCCATATTTTTTAATTAAAACAAATATAATTTTCGAAACATACCAAGTTTGGGCTCCTCCAGACACGATATGGCTGATTTTTTTAAAATTCAATATACCACAAATGATACGTGATATCCTCATATTTAACCTCAAAAAAGCAATTTTGAAAATAATTGCATTAAGTAATTTTTTTTTAATTTTTCAATATTACCAAGTGAAACAATAAAATAAAAAAATTCAAAAGAAACTATGATATTTTTTCTAAATTGCTTTCTTGGGGTTAGATATAAAGATATAACGGATCATTTGTGATACATTATATCTTGATATCCTTATTATATATTACCTTGATATTTTGTGACAAACTATACCAACTGATGAAAAAGCGCAGTTAAAGGGTTAAAGAGGTATTTCCCGTTGGATATATGGATACTACGTATTATTTTATGATTAATAAGTAACGTATCTGCAGTACAGTTCCATAAGTCACGTAAAATAGGTATTCTAGTAGAACTGTCCCTTGGTGATATTGAAAAATTAAAAAAAAAATACTTAATGCAATCCTATTCAAAATTGCTGTTTTGTGGTTTGATTTGAGGATATCACGTATCATTTGTGGTATATTGAATTTTAAAAAAATCAGCCATATCGTGTCTGGAGGAGCCCAAACTTGGTATGTTTCGAAAATTATTTTTGTTTCAATTAAAAAAATATGGCTAAAATGTAATGATGTGGTATATTTTTAGAATCGCCTCGAAAAGCCCTTTCATATGATACTACACACGATAGGTTCCTGAAAAATTTTTTTTCCCATACAAAAAGAAAAATGTTTCGGCACTCCCCCCCTAAGGGAAATTTTTTTAGGAACTGCAGGTCAAAAAAATTGTTTTGCCCTATAGTATGTGTGTGCCAAACGGCTAAACTGTACATCGATTTGCGGTTTTTTTAAGCGTAGGGCTACCACTACAGTCATTGAGAAGAGTCAGCGCATGGTGCAGGGGTGAGCGAGATAGAGCACGAACTCCAGCCGCCGGGACAGCAAATAGAGTGCGGCGACAGGGACGGAGATACCGGGGATAGGATAATTAAATAATGGTAACATTTTGACATGGAATATTATTTAGTATTATTAATAAATGAGTATGAGTAGGCTCTACTGGATGATTTGATGACGGAGACGGATATACTACACAAGAGAAAAGCGTCGTTCTTGGGCTCATTGAAAGCCTCTTTTGGTGACTGTGCCATAATATGTTGCCAAACTAAACTTAAATATTAAACCCGCTCTACACTCGCGGCGAGAAGTCGCTCCGTGAATTTACGGAGCGGCTCACGCACAATTGTGTCCTTCCACACTCGCAAAGCTTCGCGGCGCGCGAACACTGCGTTCGCGCGCGGCCTTTGACGCGGACCAAAAAACGTCGAAAGTAATTTCCAACACTATCGAACTTATTATTATTATTATTTATTAGTGACCACGGGACCCTACGACTACTTTAGATCGCATATTAAACGGTGCTTTTTGCCACGCCATTAATTCTACATCTAGAAACCGCTTCAAAACATCCATTAACAACCGGATTTCATCTCACCAGGCCCCATCCTAGACAACAAAGCAGTAAGATTACAAGATGGCGATTTTCGTTTGAACAACACGTAGAATTCAACGAGTTTTCTATGGTACTTGGGACATTATTGTATTTAGAGATCGGAGGGCACATTAACATGCGCACAATCATGTATAATCAATTAATCTCATTTATTAGTGTGGGCATATAGAATATACTCGTAGCTGGCGCTTGTAAATAAAAAAAAACGTGTATGGTAATTTTATTGGAATAAAAATTACTTAGCCTTTTAATGACCGTTAAACAGAGGTAGTTTAAAGAATATTTAAACATTAAAGATAATTCAAAGGGGGAGCATCACTGTCACTTGGCTTAACCTTTGCCTTAATGTTTCACTAGACTTAATGCATCTTTGTTTGAAACGGTTATTTTTTCGGGTTTTCTTTGAATAGTATCAAATAAGTAAAAGTTGGTAGGTTAGGTTAGGTTTGTTAATCCTATAAAATACAGTATTTCAGAAAAAATGCATTAGGTCAAATGAGGATCTAACGAGGGCGGAGAACCATTTAAAGATTTACCTAGTTCAATATAAATGTTTAATTTAACTGTTGTAATTTTTGTACCATACTATATAATATATAATATAATATTATAAATGCGAAAGTTTGGATGTTTGGATGTTTAGATGTTTGGATGTTTGTTGCTCAATCACGCTTCAACGGCTCAACCGATTTGGATGAAATTTTGCACGAAGATAGTTTATAGCCTGGATTAAAATATAGGATAGTTTTTATCCCGGGTTCACGCAGACGAAGTCGCGGGCGGAAGCTAGTATGTTTATATAGGTCTAAAGTAGTTAAGTTTAAATAAATAGATTTAACTGATAAACTATAGGTATACTCTTCGTCCAGGTTCTGCAACAAACATAGATACAACAAAACATAGACAGCCATAGATAAAGTAGCGCTGAGTCACAAGAGCAACGTGCCAAAAATACGAATTAGCACGCGTTCGCTGCGGCTGCGCTGCGTAGTAAACTATCCACAGCGACATTGAACCTTATTATATCATTGTTACGTCGCTTTTGGAATGCGCCGTGGATGTAAGATGGAACTCAATGAAGACGGCCTTGAGAGATAGGTAATCTGTAGTGTCGCGTTTATCTTGGGCGCTTTTGTTTTGTGGTTATCAATTAAACTGAAACGTGACTTTTTCAAAAAAAACGGGATATTCGAAGGGAGAGGAGTTCACACTTATTTATATCTTACTAGCTTCTGCCTGCGATTCCGTCCGCGTGGAGCTCGTTTATATCGTATCTAGCTCCAAAGAAACGTTCACCTCCGTAGGTGATAATTTCCGGGAACTCCCCGGAAGTCAAACTATCTCTGTATAGATCTAAATCGGTTCAGCGGTTAACAGACAGACATAGACACACGCAATATTAATATTAGTAGGTACCTATGGATTGCAAAACAATATGGCCTTTGATTGAAAGTATAATGTAGAGTCCTTCTTATTTTTATGAGAATTTGAAAACGTAAGTAATGAATGATCTCATGATACACGGTAATTTTATTATTTTAGTCAACGTCACTCTAGGAACTAAAGCGTGGGATAAAACAGTAGATATACTTACATTAAGAACCTATTTAATATATATCTTTAGATAACTGTATTCATGATAACATTCCATGATTAAGGAATAATAATAACCGCAAATGGTTAAAGAGAAACGCCAATTTGTTCAAAATATATTGCATGGCATTTGATTATTTTTGCATTTTGTAACGATTGGTCAGAGATTGACCAAATCCGGGACGAGTGAAAGTTGAGAGGGGAGGCCTTTTCTCAGTAGTTGGACTCTTTAGTGATATAGGCTTAAAAAAAAGTTTATTTTCTTCATTTCATATATAAGGCCTATGTCCAGCAGTGGACGTCTTTCGGCTGATATGATGAAGTACTTATGCTTTGATGATCTTGTTGTTGATCATAAAGCACAGTCGTGGCACAGAGTCTATAATGATTTTCACGGCCACGCATGACACTGCGCATGCTCTAGTGTATGAGGGGGGGGGGGGGGGGGGGGGGGGTTAGTCACCCAATTGCCGAATCAGAGATGGCCGATACTTTATGAAACTGAATTGATAAACACAAAACACACCCACACTGTTTTATTGTCGACTGGCTGCCCGCTAGTATGTAACTTGGTTTAAGCTCACCTCAACGCTCAACAACAGCACCGAGGTGGGAGGTTATCATATCGTTTTACGGATTTATACAATTGTCAAATAATATCCAGATATTATCAGATTTTGATTTTTTATTTTATTTTTTTTTTATTAGAGAAAATTAGATGAATATAGTATATACTATACCTGATATAATCCAAAACCAAAAAAAGGGTTTCAAAAACCACGAAGCGCTTCGAGAAAAGTTAGTGCCCTTCCGCTTCGCTTGGCTCGTCTTGGCGGGGGCACTGCCGTGCCCCCAGATTAAATTCTCGCTCAGTTATTACTATAGTGCGTATGCCTTGTCTAAATTAGTCGAAGGCCGCGGAAATTCGCGGGCGTGGGCCGCGTCTAGCACGATACTATAGGTGAAGTTCCCATAGTATGCTTAGACAGATGGATATTTTTATGCCCATCGTCGGTTTTATTTTTGAGCAGTTTAATTCTATTCGCCGCCACTGACTTGAACTCAACAAACGTTCAGGCACCGACGTCATACCTCCAAAAACGATAAATAAATATAGACGGAGCGTTACGAACAGTCAAGTGAAGCCAAACCACATACAAACAAAACCAAGCTATGTACATCCAGTTTAGTACACGCTCACGCACACATATACAAACAAAATTGCACAAAACTCTTCAGCACGTGACGCAATGCTGATCATTTATTTCGAGTTTTGTGCTATTTAATTCTTGGTCTGAGATAAATATTAGGGGACAATCTTACACATATCGCCCTAGTCCCAAACTAAGCAAAGCTGGTACTATGGGTACTAGACGACGATAAACATACGTATGTATATAAATAAATAAATACTTAAATACGTAGAAAACATCCATGACTATGGAACAAATATTCGTGCTCATCACACAGATAAATGCCCTTACCGGGAATCGAACCCAGGACCTCTTGCTTCGCAGGCAGGATCACTACCAACTAGGCTAAAGTGGTCGTAGATTTATAAATTTGCGTGGCGTGGGGGTTTATACTTAGTTAGATTCCTTGTATTGTATTTTTGCACTTATATATCTTACCAAAAATATAACGATTATTCCTAAAATATGTGATTCAACATTGATCACCCCTTAGAGGTATTTTGTAACAACCAAGGGAAGAAATGGTTTTAAGCATTCTAATTTAGAACAGTGTGCAAAGTGCATATGCATATATTGATACACTCTGTTTTCACTAGAGCAATAAAAGCAATAAAAGGAATATTGAAATCCCGCATTTGAGTTGTTAAAACGTAATGATCTGCCAATCCGATTCCTTATCGCAGCCACGCACACCGTTAAACGCACTATGCTAACCCTTTATGGCTCCTCTACATGATGGCCCATCCTAATGGCCCACTAGGATGGGCCAGCGTGTAGAGAGGGTAGTGGTGTCAGATGGCTTGTGGCGCGGCGATGTCTGTCTCCGTCTAACGCAAAGTTGCGTCCTGTACGATGGGTCGTGATAGCCCACTGTATAGAGCAGGCTTTAAAAAGCTAGTGAGATCACATCATCGGGTGAGTCAATAAGTCGATATGTAACAACATCGATAAGGAACCGACTGATTCTGTTATCAGTCGTTTGCGTAACTAGTAGTAATATGTATATGTGCAAATTTATTCGAACACCAGGCACTTGGCTATAGATTATTTTGTGTTATGCAACGCATAATATAAATAAGGTTGGGGCGGAGGCCGTAAGTATGTATATAAATAAATTATTGTAGGTATACAAGACATTGATAAAAGTACAGACAAAATAGGCAGGTACAAAGCCGAACTTATCCCCTGTAAGGGTTATCCGTGTAATCTGAGATGCAGCTTCACTTTAAACTCTTCAATGAGATTACAAGTTCTTCTTTTTATGATAACAACTCCAAATCTTTGTAAATAGTAGGTACCTATGTAAAACTGTGTTCGTCGTTACTTCGAATAATTTTTGACATAGGCATATCTATGTAAAAATTTGTAAAGCCAGTAGATATTTAAATTATTGAACGAGCAAGCGAAGCGAACGAAATTATCTTCTTCAGTTTGAACTAAAATTGTTTCGTATAGTCTCCGGCTGTCCGGGTGATGTCCTGTTCAGGTAGCATTTTAACCGATAATCATGAAATTTTGAGAGCAGTTTAACAATGATATACTCGTTTTTAAATACCTAATCATTGTCATGCAAATTACACTCTCTATTTTCTGATATGGAGAGAGAGAAAAAAAGTTAGCATTAGAGTTTGCTCTCTATGGAAGTATTCTCACTACACCTGACTTCACAAAAGTTGTTTGGCGTGGCAACTAGTTCGACTATTGTAGCTACTTGATTTTGTACGATACTTTGTTAAACAAACAAATAAGCAAAGCAATATAGCTGCTCTGTATTCCAGTTACATTCTGGCTATATTTAATTCTGTGTAACGTTGAACTATTTATTACACAGAAGACAAAATGTCGCAACTGTAGAGAAAATGTTCCAATTTTTACATTAACTAGTCTTCTGTTAACACATAAGATATATCTTTCCTGTGCCGTAATTATAGGTTAACTGATGGTTTAACTGAGGCGAACGCAAGTACTCGTTTGCATAGGGGCTGTTCATAAATTACGTCATCATTTTTTGACGATTTTGGATTCATGTTAGTATAAAATATCAAGATTTTGATACCAGTGCATGTTATTTGTAGCTAATGCGGGTCATCTTCATAAACTTTTAATGTCTCATTCTAATTTAGTGGATGATAAATGTACTTAACTACATATTTTCAACCTGATTCATCTCTTTCTTATTTAGTTTTGTGGAATGTGGACAACATATGTATATGTACTAGCAACACACAATGTTACAACCCGGTCACAATATCTGTGCACCTGACCTCGAACAATAAACATTAAAAAACAAAACAACAATAAAGCGAAAATATCAAAATTATCCGGACGTGTAGCGGCAACGAAGATGCTAACCGTACTGTCGCACCGGGGAGTTTCGCTTTATTGTTGTTTTGTTTTTTAATGTTTATTGTTCGAGGTCAGGTGCACAGATATTGTGACCGGGTAGTAATTCACACATAAGTGAAAGTTTGACAAAAAGCTATTAGAACGATCGACATGAACGGACGCAACAGGCAATCATAGGATAAACCCAACAAAAAAATACACTAAAATAAACCCAATGTGGCTGATTAACCATAGCACTAGTTACAACATTATACGAACGAATAAAGCATTGTCAACAAAATGTAGGAATATACGTGTTATAAGCCGACCCCAGAGGATAAGGATGCGACCAGGTTATCGCTAAGACGCTCAGCACACGTCAGGTTCCCGGAACAGGTTTTAAGGAACGGTTTTGCGATTGTGGCGCGTTTAGCGCATATTGTCGTATCGTATTCGAGCGCTTACAAACGGTGGCTCACAGACGCTACTAGCGCCTCGAGTCTCCAAATAGTGCCAGGGAAACAGATCCGGTACCTGATGTGTGCTTCGAGCCAAGAATGAGATGTATGTATGTGGTATGTAACATCTACAAAGAACTGTGAGCTAAGATGAAATCATTGCAGCCGTGCTTCCTAGACACTCTACATAGCATGCATCGTGATAGACAATCAATCATAACGCTAAAGGATGAAAACAAGGATTGTAATTTTCGAGCCAAGATCAGTTACATTACAGTTCAAAAGTAATATAAATTCTACTTTAAGTTCATTTACTTGGAATATAAGATATCTTTATATGTATCTTCAGATAAGTAGCGACCACACCGGTGCGTTACGCTGCGAATACGCGTTGACGTGTCGTATGTAGGGTTTGCAAGATCCGCCAATATTTCGGATCCGGATATTTCGGATCTCCAAATTCAACAGATCCAGATATCCGGATTTTTCGGATAAAACGGATCCACAAGGTTTTTTTGGTATAAAGTAGGAATTGTAGGGCTAAACCAAGAAACAACTAAAAACTGCTATACCACCGTATTTTAAGACCTGAAATATTTTAAATAGATAAGCATTCCCGACTTCATAAGGGGTATAAAACTTTATTTTGTCTAAAATTTTTACTTGTCAATGAAAGTTGTCACTTGAATAACTACAACCAGGTCACGTTAACTCCGTACGCGGAGCTTCATGTTTACAATTAATTCGATCGGGTTGTAAAAGAACATGACATGGCCCAGACGCCTTACTCAGTAATCGATTGGCGGAATGCCAGTGTGGCTGACCAGATCAGACGGTACACCATACCATCTTTGAGTTGAGTGTCCCATCACCAAATTTAGCGGGAAATTTATCAGATCCGGATCCGAAATTTTGCGGATATCTGGATCTTTCGGATATCCGGATATCCGGATTTCAAACCCTAGTCGTATGCGTCACGTATTCTTCATACATTTTGCTGCGTTTACGGTGCGTTAGCGTATTTTGAGCAGCGGTGTGGTCGCTCCTTTATTTGACAGGCGTCGTCATTGCCATTATTTATTACAAATCGGTAGAGTTACTAATTTTAGATCTTATATCCTACCGATTATATCTGGGGTGTTATTCTGTTATTGTCATAAAGGCGAATAACACCCGCATCAAAGTCGCCCCAATCAAATAAAATTGTAATAAAAGCAACATTATCCTTATTTCAAATAAATTATTAACTACAATGACCCGTTTAAGCACGGATGCGTTTGTCCAATAACGAATAGCCATATGATATGTGTTGCCAGTTTACAGTCGAAAATAACCGCGTTGTAACGGAATTATCAAAATCCCACTCTGCGGTGTCTAATACCATTATTCAGAGCATAACACGTAGTTGCAGTATCCAAGGGGCAACCGGAGCAACTCGGGACAAGTTTTAATTCCCTTTTTTCCACCCCAAGTCAGATGATCCAGTTCGGGTTGCACAGGGCGGTTCCCTTCGGGAGCTCAAATGCCGCGAGCCATGCGGTTGCCCCTTTGTTAATGCAACTGCGCGTCATTGCTTTAACTACCTACAACTAAGCGAGCTGTAAGACATCTATCTTGTCTAAGCTTACCTGTTGACCGTGTTATGCCTCTGATCGTGTTCCGGCCCGAGCCCACTGTCGTTGCTATTCTCGCACGGGTCCGGCGGGCGCGTGTGCATGTGCGAGTAATGCAGCTTCCCAAACTTGTGCGCGATCTTGCCCGGGTGGGCCAGCTTGCCCGGGTGAACCATCTTGCCCGGGTGAACCATCTTGCCCGGGTGAACCATCTTGCCCGTGTGCACCATCTTGCCCGCGTGGGCCATCTTGCCCGGGAGCTGCCGCTTGTGTGGCGCGCGCATCACCTTCCTATGCACGCGGGAGCTCATGGTGGGGGAGGTTGACATTGTCATTTTCATGCCTGCCGACAAACGAGAAGCGTGAGTTGGGTTGGCTACGATAAGGAATTGATTGGAAGCCACATGCATTGCAGCGTAAACATGCACGCGAGGGAGGGGAGAATACCGAATTCTCGTTTTACCACTTTCTCGACGGGTCTTCTAACTTCAGGAAATCAATTTGGGAAATGTAGTATTAAGGAATTAATTTTATGAACTGTACAAACTTTTTATCATAATTTAGATTTTTAGTCTTGTGTCAAGAAAGTGGCAAAGTTTTGTATATTCCTAATCGTCCTAAATGTGTTATTTGGGAAGGTTAACATTATATAGGATAGTTTTAAAAGTATAGTGATTAATGTCTAGAAAAATAGGTGCCCTGTTTAGCTTAGCTTTATTGAACTACAATCTTAAGCTTGAAACTATCTAAGTCACAAAACTAAACCTAATTTAGCGGAAATAGAGTCTGGAGTAAACGCAAAGTTAGTGATAATTAATTCCTATAGAACAATTTAACATTGCCTACGAGCAAGCTATACATCCAGATAACGCGAGAAAAAGTAAATAGATCGCCATAATGGAAGGTATACACAGATTTATAAGTAATAAAAACATGACCAAGCTTTGCTAACTACAGCTATACTCATCAATTTAACAACCCCAAACACGTCATCTTATTGTTATTCAGCAGCCCATATTGCTGTAGCGTGATTTCAGATAGCCATCTCTCATTTTATAGTCCGAGCACCAGTTTATAGTCTAAGAGTCGTTACGTCGCTCGTAAACCGGGCGCGACTGGGAATACATAAACGGTGACTAATGTATTGATTATGGAGATATCTTTAGGATAGATCTACTAGGATAATCTATTGTGTATTTCTAATTCGAGTAACCACTTATGAAACTGCGTGGCGATTGGTCTCTTTTAAGTATAACCTTAAACGGGGTGACTTTGAAAATTAGGTTATAACCCCATTGTAACTACCATTTCGTTCTAGTAGCACCTGTAGTTAAAAAAACATTTATGACTGTTGTAAGTGTATAGAATGGTAAGAAGTTGACTAATATTTAATGCTGTTTTGATAACAATTTCATGTTTATCGAAGTGGCCTGGTTATTCCTAACTAGATACGTAGTCAAAACACTTAAAACGAACACAACGAGTTTTCCAACACAATATCATGCAATTGTCGGGATTATGACTACGAAAAAAAATCGAGTGAGTTTACAGCTGCCACTATAAGTGACATATAGCGGTCACCGGCAGCTCAAACATTAGCTTGTTTATTTGATACCCAACAGGAATACGCGATACAGAACCTTATTGCAACGACTTATGGTTTAGGCGTTCGATACTTGAAGTTGATTGATATGAAGGTTCGATGCTCGCGCGACCCCGCTATCGGCCATCCCTCTCGTACTCTACAGACTATATTATATACTTAAGACCAGCTTAAGACCATGGGCGGGGTAGCGCGCGGCCCAAACAAAAACTTTAATATCGAGTCGCTGTAGTCCCCCAATTTCCTCTCTGCATATCTATTTGTAAGATATTAGATTACCGAGTTTTACAAAGCGCGTGGAGCGTGGCTGGTATAAGCCGTGTGGAGAAAGCTTGGCGCTAATTGCGATCTGATATCTTTTTCACGCTGAAAGCTATATGAGCTATGGAGTCTTGGCGATAACTTTAGATGTACTTAATGTTTTTAGTGGGATGTATTATTACTCCAAAAGAAAGAAGGCAAAAAAATATGCCTAGTGGCAAAAATCCCATTCAGATATCTCAAAGAATTACGAAGCTACACCTATTTTAATATTACTTGTTATTCGTAGACAGAGAAAAAGCTGAGCGTGACGTCATGAGTTTTCAAGTAGGCACGCTAGATGCTGTGATGTAACAGGTGCCAACCACATATGTTAATGCACTCACAACAAGTTATATCATCACTCATGAATGATGGACGCTGCTTATAAATCGGTTAGGTCAAATACTCCGCATTTACCTACTGTAAATAGGTAGGTAATATTGAAACGGAAAACCGGAAAAATTCGTGTTTTTTTGTTGAAAAACATAGGGTAAATAAGTGAAAACGAATTTCCGCAAACCCTGCCTTTTTCAAATACTAAGCCAATGTCACTCGCGCGATTATGAGGAATCCGTCGACACCTCATGTGTCAAAATCCACCGAGCCTTTTGGACTGTAGCCCGTGAAATGGAATGTCTTGTGCGCATACACACATACACTCAAAAACAAAACTCTCCTTCAGCGGCAGTCGGGTAAAAACATAGGGAAAATTAGGCCTTGTTGGGATAAGACCGGTTTCCTGACGATGTTTTCCTTCGCTGAAAAGTTGTTGAATTTCAAATGATAGTTCGTAGCTACATAAGTTTTATTAAAAAACCCAGTGGTTCGAATCCGTGACCTCCGGATTGAAAGGAAAGTGCCCTGCCACTCGACCACAGTGCAGAGAATGTGTAAATATCCGAAATAAAGTCTTAACACTATACTTCGCAATTAAATTACGTCAATCAAAGTGGATATGATTTGACAGCGATATCCCATTCCCAAACTAAACGCGGTCGAATAAAGCCTACATCACTGGGGCGGCCTGCGGTTGCGGTGAATAAAATAAAATAAAAATAATATAACTTTATTTAGTCTTAACATAGGTCATAGCTGCTTACAGAATAGGTACGAAATATCTGGTGGCAAATAGGAAAATATAAACAGTGAGTAAGCGTCTTCTGTTCCCCGTACTAGTAAAAACTGTATCACGGTGAAACAGGAATAGTATAATTGACAGTAGTTTTACCTTTGACCGCCACCGCAAGCCTCGCCAGTCTGTGAGAGGTTTTACCTACTAATCTACCGTAAGCCGTTTCGTAGTTGATCTGTACGCTTACCATGAGTTTGACAATGACGGCTTACGCTAACGAGTATCGAGTTTTCTATCTGTGCATCTCTATTGCACTTTGACAGTACGAGCGGGATGCACAGATAGAAAACTCGATACTCCTTAGCGTAAGCCGTCATTGTCAAACTCATGGTAAGCGTACAGATGTAATCGCACGCGCAGCGTGGACGGACACGTGACGCAGGGCCGAGTTTGGGCGCATTACGAGAACCAGTTCCAACTGGTTACAGTTACAACTAACAGTTTCGTCGCATTATTTGCATATTTTGTATTCGTGGATTTCGTAGACAAGTTATATTAAATGTTTAGGGCCCGATTACAGGTCGACGGTCTAATTTGACAGTACTGGGGTGAGTTTATCTTGGCTGTTACACAAGGAGTGAGGTGAGAGTTGAGGTGATCAGTGAGTTGAAGGCGTACGACGCGGTCACAATCACAAAAGACATAATTGCTGTAAAGAATAAAAGCCCTGCTACCATAGGTAACGCGTGACCCGCGTTTAAGTACTATCGACAAAATTGAATCCTGACCCACCATGGAATCTTGTTACAATTAACTGACATATTAACGTCATACGTCATATGATCGTACGTATTGTTCTTTAATTGTAACAAGGTTATATAGTGGGTCATGATTCAGTTGCTAGTTGGTTCGATAGTACCTACTAGCTAGCGACTGCGTAAAATATTTGTATGAAGAATCTATACGAGTGACCACACAGAACTAAAAATCGGATTGGCACCGCTATACCAGGAGAAGATGGTGCTGCCCAGTTGTCGACCTTTGAAGGCGGAGACCAGGGGCGGCTTTACCTATAGTGCAGGGGGTGCGGCCGCTACGGTAATGTTTGCACCCGGGCGCTACGGTAATGATTGCACCCGGGCGCTACGGTAATGATTGCACCCGGTCGCTACGGTAATGATTGCTCCCGGGCGCTACGGTAATGATTGCACCCGACCGCTACGGTAATGTATGTATGTATGTATGTATGTTTGTATGTATGTATGTATGTATGTAAGCACTTTATTGTACACAATAACAGGTTAAGGAATATAGATGTCACACAATAGATCAAAGTACAAAGGCGAACTTATCCCTATAAGGGATCTCTTCCAGCTAACCTTTGAGCAATTGAGAGGAAGGTAGGTAGAACGAGATAGGCAAACTTATACCGTGTACAAAAACAGAGAAAATGAAAGCAAATCCTAATAAGTAATAATTCTAGACAAATCAAAACATGCCAATACATATATAAATATACAATATAAAATAAAATACACACTAACATATTTAACATATATATGGCAAATATACAATAAATAAATAAATACTATATTCAACCAATGGTAATGAATGATGACATAAAAAAGACCGCGGGTCATTTCTGGATGAGACTAGCACGGGACCGGGATAAGTGGCGTACTCGAAGAGAGGCTTATGCTCAGCAGTGGGCGATTGAAGGCTGAAAATGATGATGATGAATGATTGCACCCGGGCCCTAAATTGGCTAGAGACGCCTCTGTTTGAACTTTGACGCCATGTCTGATGAGGTGATGAGAAATGAAGAATCGGGGGGTATATTTTTTGTGACACCCTTGCAAAGTTTACAGTTATTTAATACTTTTAGATAGCAAATATATATATATATATATATATATATATATATATATATATATAGCGTGTTATGGTTTTTCGTTATATGTATGTATGCGGTAAACAGTTGTCAGTTAAACAATATTATTGTGAAAACTTGTTTGTAATCCATTCAGTTCCGAGATAAGAGTGTACAGTGGCACACAAACGACATGTTTATTTATTGGTGATAGATAATGTGCTCGTCTTCCTTTACGGTAATCACAGATCGATGCCATTTTAGTGTTATTATATAGATTACTTACTTTTGCCCGCGACTTCGTCCGGGTATTCTCGTCCATCGCCTTAAGGATTTACAATTATTAATGTAGCATCAATTAAGTATAGCCTCGTAGCGTCCAGCACGCAAAAACGAACGGGTAAGTAATACGAGGTATAAGAACTTATCATATAGGGGTCATAATATATACGTACTCTCACTCTATATAACTTTGTTTAGTATAACGTTCATTGCACATAACGAACGAAAGATATAATGTCAAAACATATAATCTCGTAAAGTATAACGTACTTTAGAAATAATATCAATTAATATATCGATTAAAGCGTATAATATTCATAACACCTAAGGTTTATAACATATATTGTTCAATTTATCTAACATCAAAATGTATAATGCTCCTATAGTATAATTGGCTTCATTCATTTTAATAGCAATGCCGTATGAAGAAAATATGTGAATTTCTTAGAGCGATAGCCTCAACTTGAGTTTGAAAAAAAAACAATACCGTTTGTAAGATTGAAATTAAATTTCTTTTGAGATCAAACACGTCAATTATTTTAACCTAACCTTACCCAATCGCCAGCGTGTCAACTCCACCCCGCTTCGCGGGGTATCTATTTCCGCTCTAAGGGACACAAGGCAACCCTAACCTAACCTACAAGTAATACCATTTATAAGAGTATTAGTTGTTTTTTACTGCGGGGGGCGTCGCCCCCCGAGCCCCCTTTGATGTGGGCTCCGCCCCCCCTCTTCCTGGCTGCCCTAGCTAAATTTTCCGTATTATAATCCTTATACGAAAATATATATGCGTATGATCGTTATACGTTATGTATGTTATACTAAATGAAATTAGTCAATTAGAGTCTTATAGAAAAAAATGTTATATAATATGATTATTATGGCAACTGACCGTTATTCCTTATAAAAGTATTGGTATTGTTGTTATAGCTAACGTTCATTATATCTTGTGAACGTTATTAATATGAAATTATATATTTTGTTGTTATATCTCGTGGGACGCACCCAAAACGAACAGTGAAATTTGAAGTTTCTCATCAATGGAATTAATTTGAATTATCATCAACTGACACCGCCTTTTAAAAGGCGCGTGGGCGCCACGAGGATAGTACTGCTTTGTTAGTGTAAGGTGTGCATTTGTGCAACCGGTGCAGCTTTAACTATGCACACGGGAGCAGCGGTCCTAGGAGGGGGGGGGGGGGGGGGCCGAGAGGTGCTAGAGTGCGCTAGGGTAATTAGTGCAAATGGGCGCAAAAGGGGCTGGAGATGCCTCTGATGTATAATAAAAGAATGTTTGTATTGTATTGCACTTCCAGAGAGTTCCACTCTCCTTTTATTCCCTTTAAGGGATGATTTTCTGGATAAAAACTATCATATGTCCCTCTCAGGGTCTCAAACTATCTCGATACCAAATGTCATCTAAATCGGTTCAGCGGTTTAAGCCTGAAAAGGTCTAACATACAGAGCAACTATCGCATTAATTATGTTACCGGCTTCTGCCCGCAAGTCCCGCGACTTATCTATAGCTCTACGGAGTCGCGGGACTTGCGGGCAGAAGCCGGTAACATAATTAATGCGATAGTTGCTCTGTATGTTAGACCTTTTCAGGCTTAAACCGCTGAACCGATTTAGATGACATTTGGTATCGAGATAGTTTGAGACCCTGAGAGGGACATATGATAGTTTTTATCCAGAAAATCATCCCTTAAAGGGAATAAAAGGAGAGTGGAACTCTCTGGAAGTGCAATACAATACAAACATTCTTTTATTATACATCAGAGGCATCTCCAGCCCCTTTTGCGCCCATTTGCACTAATTACCCTAGCGCACTCTAGCACCTCTCGGCCCCCCCCCCCCCCCCCCCCCCACCCCCCCCCTCCTAGGACCGCTGCTCCCGTGTGCATAGTTAAAGCTGCACCGGTTGCACAAATGCACACCTTACACTAACAAAGCAGTACTATCCTCGTGGCGCCCACGCGCCTTTTAAAAGGCGGTGTCAGTTGATGATAATTCAAATTAATTCCATTGATGAGAAACTTCAAATTTCACTGTTCGTTTTGGGTGCGTCCCACGAGATATAACAACAAAATATATAATTTCATATTAATAACGTTCACAAGATATAATGAACGTTAGCTATAACAACAATACCAATACTTTTATAAGGAATAACGGTCAGTTGCCATAATAATCATATTATATAACATTTTTTTCTATAAGACTCTAATTGACTAATTTCATTTAGTATAACATACATAACGTATAACGATCATACGCATATATATTTTCGTATAAGGATTATAATACGGAAAATTTAGCTAGGGCAGCCAGGAAGAGGGGGGGCGGAGCCCACATCAAAGGGGGCTCGGGGGGCGACGCCCCCCGCAGTAAAAAACAACTAATACTCTTATAAATGGTATTACTTGTAGGTTAGGTTAGGGTTGCCTTGTGTCCCTTAGAGCGGAAATAGATACCCCGCGAAGCGGGGTGGAGTTGACACGCTGGCGATTGGGTAAGGTTAGGTTAAAATAATTGACGTGTTTGATCTCAAAAGAAATTTAATTTCAATCTTACAAACGGTATTGTTTTTTTTTCAAACTCAAGTTGAGGCTATCGCTCTAAGAAATTCACATATTTTCTTCATACGGCATTGCTATTAAAATGAATGAAGCCAATTATACTATAGGAGCATTATACATTTTGATGTTAGATAAATTGAACAATATATGTTATAAACCTTAGGTGTTATGAATATTATACGCTTTAATCGATATATTAATTGATATTATTTCTAAAGTACGTTATACTTTATTATATTGCCTGGATTAAATTTTGTCTATAACACTCGCCTAAATAATAATAATTAATGCCATGCAATATTCGAGTTATGTGGACCAGCGCAGGGTGATTGGAGAGGTTTTTATGCCACGTCGGTGGCAAACAAGCGTATATGGCGCGCCTGATGGTAATAGTGGAAGCCCCACAAGCCCAATTTCATAAGAAAACCGCAAATCGATGTACAGTTTAGCCGTTTGGCACACGCATACTAGAGGTCAAAACAATTTTTTTGACCCGCAGTTCCTAACAAAAATTCCCTTAGGGGGGGAGTGCCGAAACATTTTTCTTTTTGTATGGAAAAAAATTTTTTTTTCAGAAACTTATCGTGTGTAATATCATATGAAAGGGCTTTTTGAGGCGATTCTAAAAATATGCCACATCATTACATTTTAGAGGGGTTCGATCAGTTCACCAAACGCGTTAGTTCCGCATAGCAGAGTTTCCATTCGCGTTTTTCCCCACTCGAATTTGTTTTCGTTCATGAATGTCACCATTGGCATACTTCCCCAAACGCGTTAGTTCCGCTTAACACCATTTTCCAGTCGCATTTTTCCCCACTTCTTATTTTTCTTAGTCGATTTAATTCATATACGCAATTCGTCTCTAAGGCAGGTCGGTGTAGGTACGACGACGAGCGAAGCGAGGAGGAGTTTTAGTTGTACCGCGACCCTAAGCGCGCGAGCCGAGCGAGCGAAGCGAGCGTGCCGCGGCAGCGGCCGGCGAAGCGCCAGAACCGAAAATGTGTTTTTTTACTTCCTCATATTAAATGTTCGTCATTGTCGTGGCACCGACACCGACCTGCCTTGGAGACGAATTGCGTACCTATATGAATTAAATCGACTAAGAAAAATAAGAAGTGGGGAAAAATGCGACTGGAAATGGTGTTAAGCGGAACTAACGCGTTTGGGGAACTATGCCAATGGTGACATAAATGAACGAAAACAAACTCGAGTGGGGGCAAACGCGAATGGAAATTCTGCTACGCGGAACTAACGCGTTTGGGGAACTGATCTAATCACTCACATTTTAGCCATATTTTTTTAATTAAAACAAAAATAATTTTCGAAACATACCAAGTTTGGGCTCCTCCAGACACGATATGGCTGATTTTTAAAAAATACAATATACCACAAATGATACGTGATATTCTCAAATCAAACCTCAAATAAGCAATTTCGAAAATAATAGCATTAAGTATTTTTTTTTAATTTTTCAATATTACCAATTGAAACAATCAAATAAAAAAAATAAAAAAAAAACTATATCGCATGGTGGACGCTTGCGACTCAAGGGGACTAGACCGCGTTTCCGACCCTTTAAACCTGATGTTTCTTGATGAACTCCGACTGTCGTTCCTTGGAAAACCTGTAGGAGTTCATTACAGCAGCAGCCGTTCTCAATTCGTCGCAATCTTTTATTTTCTATGTACCTACCCCGATTACTCGAAGATGCCTCGACTGTTTTGGAACAGTATTTGTCAGAAAGGGTATCCTTCAGGGAGTCATCAGGTCAGACCCCGTATCATGGTCGGCCTTATTAACCTTATCACGTGATAAGTGACAAGATAGGAGCGTCGTCTCGTTCTATCGCACGGTGTCAGCCAGTCACGGACGCTCTATCCTGTCACTTATCGTGTGATAAGGCCGACCATGATACGAGGTCAGGATGGGATCATAGTGAAATCGAGGGAACTCTTCAAATTCTGCACACTTGAACCGGATACGAATTTGATACTAATTTGAAGTTATTAAAACCTTGTTAACCGACTTCAAACAAAAGGAGAACCTTCTCAATTCGGTTGTATTTTTTGTTTAAAGTAAATACATACAATTTACTAACGATATGATACAGAGAGAAAGAATATAGTGGAATTAAAAAACATCTTCGTCTGTAGTTCCCGAAAGGACTCGAACCTGCGATCCCTCTATTACCGTTCCTTAACCACACACGGGGGTAGCCGAAGATGCAGGTTTATTTTTCCACTATGTCGTTTAAATACCTATAGTTAAAATAGTGTTTATGTAACCCGCAACAGTCACAGATATCAGTAGAGCAAATGTAAACAGCCCAAACCGAGCTAGTTAGTAGTTATAGTTACGTAAACATAGAACTGTGTCACGGAGAACTCCACGATAACGCGGAGTGAACGATAGGGGCGGATTATAATTATCGGCCCACACTTCAGCTGCGACTGTGTTCTAAGACATGTTTATATCATAGTGGTATGTAGAGAAGAGAGGCTCATGCTAAGCAGTCGGCGCCTACTGGCTGATAAAAGATTTTTGTGAGTAAACGGAAATATCCAGAACTCATCATCGTCATCATATCAGCCGAAAGACGTCCACTGCTGGCCATAGGCCTCCCCCAAACAGTGCCAAAGTGATCGGTCTTGCGCCACCCGCATTCAGCGAACTTCCGCGACCTTTGCCAGGGCATCAGTCCACCTTGACCATCGGTTCCGCGTGCAATGTGTCCACTGCCACTTAACACTTAAGGGTAGCAATTTGGAGCGCTATATCGGTTACCTTAGTTCTGCTGCGGATAGCCTCATTACTGAAGCGACCACGCAGAGAAACTCCTAGCATAGCCCGCTCCATTGCCCTTTGGGTGACATTGAGCCTTCTTATGAGGCCCGTGTGAGGCCCATAGTAAGCGACCACGTTTCGGTGCCGTACATCATCAGTGTCATCACTGGCCACACATTAACTACTTGTACATTTTAATCTTTGATATAGAAGTTATTTAACAATTAGTATACAGTCATAAACATCCTAATTAACTTAATTTGCTGTGGTTTATCTCAATTACTTATTTGTGCGTCTTGTGTCACGAGTTCAGGCTGTGACTAATATAGTATCTTGAAAAAAAAAATGACTCGGTAAACAAGATGTGTTTGATGATTACCAGTATTACCTACCTCAGATTAATAGTAGGTACATTACGTAACTAGGGTGGTGAATTCGTGAATGCCCCAGATCGCAGGTGTTTGTGGCCCGAACCGAAAGTGAGGGCCATAAATATGCGCTCTGGGGCTTTACGAATTACCGCCCGTGTTGAGTACAAAATTTTACGTCTTCACCCTGGCCACAATGCGAGTTTTCCGTACGCGCAGCGTGCAGTAAAACTCGCATTATGGCCAGGTGTGACGTAATAGTACATTACGTAACTAGGGCGGTGAATTCGTGAATGCCCCAGATCGCAGGTGTTTGTGGCCCGCACCGAAGGTGAGGGCTATAAATATGCGCTCTGGGGCTTTACGAATTACCGCCCGTGTTGCGTACAAAATTTTACGTCTTCATCTGGCCACAATGCGAGTTTTCCCGTACGCGCAGCGTGCAGTAAAACTCGCATTATGGCCAGGTGTGACGTAAAAACCATTGTGTACAGTTGTTTATTAAAATGCCTACTCTTTCTGGTTCTGGCAGTATGAGGTTGAGTGCCGTTTGGTTTAATTATCTATGTTAATATGGTTTTTTTTAATTCTTTTCTGCTACACAAAAAAGCGACTAAAATCTAAAAAAATTTTTAACAAGAGGACATACAAATTGATTATCTTCTATTCTCTTCTCATATACTTAAAAAATACGCATACATTATACGTATTATGCTAGTCATTTATGTTTGATAAGAAAAATCGCGCATAAATATCTGACTCGTCCTGCCGGCTTTAGAAATAGAGGTGTGACAACATATTTACCCATTACGAGCAGATTTTTTTTCACTTTATCTGCCAACCACAGTTTCACTGTTTTAACACATGTCAATGGCGCTATAAAATATATACGCGGGAAATTGGGCGCCAAACGCCTCCGCTATGTTATTAGGACTTACGGTAATTAGGGTTACTTACCTGGGTGTTTTTCTAAAATGTGTTGCTGAAGTGAACAGAAGATAAAATTACAAAACAATTCACAGACAAGCCATAAACTATATCTTCGCCATCCTCCACCATAAACAACCCAACCCGCATGTCTGGTCCGCGAAATATTCGCGCCAAGAATGTCACGAGCACGAACGATTTTTAAATTCAAATTATGAATGGTAGGAGATTAGTAATGTACTTATATTTATGTTAGAGAAAGGCGAGTGAGTTTATGTAAATTAAATTAAATAATAAAAAATAAATATTTGCGGACAATCTTACACAAATCGACCTAGGCCCAAACTAAAAAAAGCTTGTACTATGGGTACTAGACGACGATATAGATACTTATAAAGATAAATATGTACTTAAACATCCACTCAGAAACACTCGTGCGCACCACACAAAAAATGCCCTTACTGACCTCGGTCGCTATTGCTAGTTCGAGCGACAAAGACGGAGATACACGAGAGAAGTATGAAGGGTATGAAGTATGTATGAAGTATGATAATGAAGTTCGTTTTCGTTTCGCGGTTGGCCCTCAGGATCCCTTGCTTCGTAAGCAGGGTCACTACCAACTACGAGTAGGCTGAAGCAGTCCTCAAAAGACAGATCTCAGCTCGTCAGATGTTTCTGGCAGTCCGAGAGGACTGACCGGTCGAGGACCCGTCGCCCCGCTGCCTGCTGCCGTACGGCTTAAGAGCCAGATAATTAGTATCCAGGGGCCGTAGACAAGGTTACAATCGACAAGCGCTAACGCCAATAGAAAATAATAAAATGTATGGGAATGACAGATGCCGACGAAACACTTATCGATAGTAACCTTGTCTACGGCCCCCGATCCGTTCTATGTCTATCAGCTCGTCACTGAGGCCCTACCGGGAAAAACTTGCACTTGCGAATTCGAGCGACGGAGAGGGAGATACTCGAACGAAGTTCGTTTTCACTTCACGGTAGCCCCTCTGAGCTCACATGGTGTACATTAGAAGCGAATCACAATTATAAAAGTGGTTTTCCTCATTCGATTTGTTATCTATTTGTCGCGCTATTTGGTCAAACGATGATACTATCGTAGCTCTATACAAACTTTTACCCCAATTTCACCACCATTTCTGGGATAAAGACTATCTTATGTCCTTCCTCCGGCCGGACACAAACTACCAAAGTCGGTTCACCGGTTTAAGCGTGAAGAGGTTGCAGACAGACGCATTTTTGCATTTATAATATTAGTATGGATAACTATGGATGGAGAACAAGAGATAAACTTTAACACCAAAATCTCTGTATGATCCATTTTCTCATCCCCCACAAACAAGCTGCTTACGACCGATAAGAAGTGACCGCGCATCCTGTCAAAACACGGCGTGTAAACATTGACCCAAATAGCGCGACAAATAGATAACAAATCGAATGAGGAAAACCACTTTTATAATTGTGATTCGCTTCTAATGTACACCATGTGAGCTCAGAGGGGCTACCGTGAAGTGAAAACGAACTTCGTTCGAGTATCTCCCTCTCCGTCGCTCGAATTCGCAAGTGCAAGTTTTTCCCGGTAGGGCCTCAGTGACGAGCTGATAGACATAGAACGGATCGGGGGCCGTAGACAAGGTTACTATCGATAAGTGTTTCGTCGGCATCTGTCATTCCCATACATTTTATTATTTTCTATTGGCGTTAGCGCTTGTCGATTGTAACCTTGTCTACGGCCCCTGGATACTAATTATCTGGCTCTTAAGCCGTACGGCAGCAGGCAGCGGGGCGACGGGTCCTCGACCGGTCAGTCCTCTCGGACTGCCAGAAACATCTGACGAGCTGAGATCTGTCTTTTGAGGACTGCTTCAGCCTACTCGTAGTTGGTAGTGACCCTGCTTACGAAGCAAGGGATCCTGAGGGCCAACCGCGAAACGAAAACGAACTTCATTATCATACTTCATACATACTTCATACCCTTCATACTTCTCTCGTGTATCTCCGTCTTTGTCGCTCGAACTAGCAATAGCGACCGAGGTCAGTAAGGGCATTTTTTGTGTGGTGCGCACGAGTGTTTCTGAGTGGATGTTTAAGTACATATTTATCTTTATAAGTATCTATATCGTCGTCTAGTACCCATAGTACAAGCTTTTTTTAGTTTGGGCCTAGGTCGATTTGTGTAAGATTGTCCGCAAATATTTATTTTTTATTATTTAATTTAATTTACATAAACTCACTCGCCTTTCTCTAACATAAATATAAGTACATTACTAATCTCCTACCATTCATAATTTGAATTTAAAAATCGTTCGTGCTCGTGACATTCTTGGCGCGAATATTTCGCGGACCAGACATGCGGGTTGGGTTGTTTATGGTGGAGGATGGCGAAGATATAGTTTATGGCTTGTCTGTGAATTGTTTTGTAATTTTATCTTCTGTTCACTTCAGCAACACATTTTAGAAAAACACCCAGGTAAGTAACCCTAATTACCGTAAGTCCTAATAACATAGCGGAGGCGTTTGGCGCCCAATTTCCCGCGTATATATTTTATAGCGCCATTGACATGTGTTAAAACAGTGAAACTGTGGTTGGCAGATAAAGTGAAAAAAAATCTGCTCGTAATGGGTAAATATGTTGTCACACCTCTATTTCTAAAGCCGGCAGGACGAGTCAGATATTTATGCGCGATTTTTCTTATCAAACATAAATGACTAGCATAATACGTATAATGTATGCGTATTTTTTAAGTATATGAGAAGAGAATAGAAGATAATCAATTTGTATGTCCTCTTGTTAAAAATTTTTTTAGATTTTAGTCGCTTTTTTGTGTAGCAGAAAAGAATTAAAAAAAACCATATTAACATAGATAATTAAACCAAACGGCACTCAACCTCATACTGCCAGAACCAGAAAGAGTAGGCATTTTAATAAACAACTGTACACAATGGTTTTTACGTCACACCTGGCCATAATGCGAGTTTTACTGCACGCTGCGCGTACGGGAAAACTCGCATTGTGGCCAGATGAAGACGTAAAATTTTGTACGCAACACGGGCGGTAATTCGTAAAGCCCCAGAGCGCATATTTATAGCCCTCACCTTCGGTGCGGGCCACAAACACCTGCGATCTGGGGCATTCACGAATTCACCGCCCTAGTTACGTAATGTACTATTACGTCACACCTGGCCATAATGCGAGTTTTACTGCACGCTGCGCGTACGGAAAACTCGCATTGTGGCCAGGGTGAAGACGTAAAATTTTGTACTCAACACGGGCGGTAATTCGTAAAGCCCCAGAGCGCATATTTATGGCCCTCACTTTCGGTTCGGGCCACAAACACCTGCGATCTGGGGCATTCACGAATTCACCACCCTAGTTACGTAATGTACCTACTATTAATCTGAGGTAGGTAATACTGGTAATCATCAAACACATCTTGTTTACCGAGTCATTTTTTTTTTCAAGATACTATATTAGTCACAGCCTGAACTCGTGACACAAGACGCACAAATAAGTAATTGAGATAAACCACAGCAAATTAAGTTAATTAGGATGTTTATGACTGTATACTAATTGTTAAATAACTTCTATATCAAAGATTAAAATGTACAAGTAGTTAATGTGTGGCCAGTGATGACACTGATGATGTACGGCACCGAAACGTGGTCGCTTACTATGGGCCTCACACGGGCCTCATAAGAAGGCTCAATGTCACCCAAAGGGCAATGGAGCGGGCTATGCTAGGAGTTTCTCTGCGTGGTCGCTTCAGTAATGAGGCTATCCGCAGCAGAACTAAGGTAACCGATATAGCGCTCCAAATTGCTACCCTTAAGTGTTAAGTGGCAGTGGACACATTGCACGCGGAACCGATGGTCAAGGTGGACTGATGCCCTGGCAAAGGTCGCGGAAGTTCGCTGAATGCGGGTGGCGCAAGACCGATCACTTTGGCACTGTTTGGGGGAGGCCTATGGCCAGCAGTGGACGTCTTTCGGCTGATATGATGACGATGATGAGTTCTGGATATTTCCGTTTACTCACAAAAATCTTTTATCAGCCAGTAGGCGCCGACTGCTTAGCATGAGCCTCTCTTCTCTACATACCACTATGATATAAACATGTCTTAGAACACAGTCGCAGCTGAAGTGTGGGCCGATAATTATAATCCGCCCCTATCGTTCACTCCGCGTTATCGTGGAGTTCTCCGTGACACAGTTCTATGTTTACGTAACTATAACTACTAACTAGCTCGGTTTGGGCTGTTTACATTTGCTCTACTGATATCTGTGACTGTTGCGGGTTACATAAACACTATTTTAACTATAGGTATTTAAACGACATAGTGGAAAAATAAACCTGCATCTTCGGCTACCCCCGTGTGTGGTTAAGGAACGGTAATAGAGGGATCGCAGGTTCGAGTCCTTTCGGGAACTACAGACGAAGATGTTTTTTAATTCCACTATATTCTTTCTCTCTGTATCATATCGTTAGTAAATTGTATGTATTTACTTTAAACAAAAAATACAACCGAATTGAGAAGGTTCTCCTTTTGTTTGAAGTCGGTTAACAAGGTTTTAATAACTTCAAATTAGTATCAAATTCGTATCCGGTTCAAGTGTGCAGAATTTGAAGAGTTCCCTCGATTTCACTATGATCCCATCCTGACCTCGTATCATGGTCGGCCTTATCACACGATAAGTGACAGGATAGAGCGTCCGTGACTGGCTGACACCGTGCGATAGAACGAGACGACGCTCCTATCTTGTCACTTATCACGTGATAAGGTTAATAAGGCCGACCATGATACGGGGTCTGACCTGATGCCTCCCTGAAGGATACCCTTTCTGACAAATACTGTTCCAAAACAGTCGAGGCATCTTCGAGTAATCGGGGTAGGTACATAGAAAATAAAAGATTGCGACGAATTGAGAACGGCTGCTGCTGTAATGAACTCCTACAGGTTTTCCAAGGAACGACAGTCGGAGTTCATCAAGAAACATCAGGTTTAAAGGGTCGGAAACGCGGTCTAGTCCCCTTGAGTCGCAAGCGTCCACCATGCGATATAGTTTTTTTTTTATTTTTTTTATTTGATTGTTTCAATTGGTAATATTGAAAAATTAAAAAAAAATACTTAATGCTATTATTTTCGAAATTGCTTATTTGAGGTTTGATTTGAGAATATCACGTATCATTTGTGGTATATTGTATTTTTTAAAAATCAGCCATATCGTGTCTGGAGGAGCCCAAACTTGGTATGTTTCGAAAATTATTTTTGTTTTAATTAAAAAAATATGGCTAAAATGTGAGTGATTAGATCAGTTCCCCAAACGCGTTAGTTCCGCGTAGCAGAATTTCCATTCGCGTTTGCCCCCACTCGAGTTTGTTTTCGTTCATTTATGTCACCATTGGCATAGTTCCCCAAACGCGTTAGTTCCGCTTAACACCATTTCCAGTCGCATTTTTCCCCACTTCTTATTTTTCTTAGTCGATTTAATTCATATAGGTACGCAATTCGTCTCCAAGGCAGGTCGGTGTCGGTGCCACGACAATGACGAACATTTAATATGAGGAAGTAAAAAAACACATTTTCGGTTCTGGCGCTTCGCCGGCCGCTGCCGCGGCACGCTCGCTTCGCTCGCTCGGCTCGCGCGCTTAGGGTCGCGGTACAACTAAAACTCCTCCTCGCTTCGCTCGTCGTCGTACCTACACCGACCTGCCTTAGAGACGAATTGCGTATATGAATTAAATCGACTAAGAAAAATAAGAAGTGGGGAAAAATGCGACTGGAAAATGGTGTTAAGCGGAACTAACGCGTTTGGGGAAGTATGCCAATGGTGACATTCATGAACGAAAACAAATTCGAGTGGGGAAAAACGCGAATGGAAACTCTGCTATGCGGAACTAACGCGTTTGGTGAACTGATCGAACCCCTCTAAAATGTAATGATGTGGCATATTTTTAGAATCGCCTCAAAAAGCCCTTTCATATGATATTACACACGATAAGTTTCTGAAAAAAAAATTTTTTTCCATACAAAAAGAAAAATGTTTCGGCACTCCCCCCCTAAGGGAATTTTTGTTAGGAACTGCGGGTCAAAAAAATTGTTTTGACCTCTAGTATGCGTGTGCCAAACGGCTAAACTGTACATCGATTTGCGGTTTTCTTATGAAATTGGGCTTGTGGGGCTTCCACTATTACCATCAGGCGCGCCATATACGCTTGTTTGCCACCGACGTGGCATAAAAACCTCTCCAATCACCCTGCGCTGGTCCACATAACTCGAATATTGCATGGCATTAATTATTATTATTTAGGCGAGTGTTATAGACAAAATTTAATCCAGGCAATATAATTACAAAAAAATACTAATAAGACATCATTAGTATTGGTAGAATAAATGAGTTTAGGTACTTTCAGATCGTAGTTGTTATTTTGGACGATAAAATAGGTGTAGTAAGTAGGTATGAAATGGATTTACTGTCGTTCTGATACAGCTATCTGGTAAATACGTAATACCTAATTAATTAGTACATAATGTTGTGACTATTTCTAAGACATGCTATTTTCCTGGTAAACTGGCAATGCATGAACATTCTCAGCATAACAATATAACTACAGTCAAGGGGAATCAATGCAACGTCAGATTTTGATAGTCTTATTCTACGGCAGACCACCGTTGTTAAGTAGTATCTTATTAAAGTTTGTTAGTTTTAATATTCATAAATTCGGTTAATACTAAATTTGACTTTATCATTTCATTTGTAATTTTAACCACAGGACGCTATAAACAGGTACATACTTATACAAATAGACATACTTTAAATCAAGTATAAACAAAGTGATATCACAATGTCTTATGAAACAAGCAGTTTATAGACTGGACAGTGTCAATAAATATGTATCGATTAAACCCTCTCATCGTCATATTTATGAGTAAGTTGCATGCACCCATAATTTTACACATTACTGTATCTGCCAAGTTTTTAGAACAAAAGATGAACGCTAATAAGAATTGTACGTGAAGAGCCTCAGGTACAATAGCTTGGCTTGGCGGTCTAGCGGGTCTCACACGCAGCGAGCGCGTGGCCATCGAATTGGTTACACAAGAGTCGTTAGTGTATCGTCAACCGGATATTGGACTACTATCCTTTGATAGCTATATCTAGTGTTACTACTGCCGCCGTCCGTTTATTTGAGGAATCGCAATATATAGGAACGCAATAGAGACATGAAATTATATCGTTTTTCAGTCTTAAAAGGCTATGGCAGAATCTCACTGCGTACTGTCTCAGCGATCAGCGAATATTCAATAGTAAGGGAGGGTTGAAACCGTCTGTAATTGTAAGCGGGTGTTCGTTAAAATTTGATAGTATGGAAAGTTTGACAACTTTCTATGGAATGACAGCTAGCTGGCGCCATATTTGACGTTGATCGGTGTGTGTGTAAGTCGGTGCAACCCGGCCTGTGTACAGCTATACTGACCGTATAAATAGAATATTTTTGGGGTCCAGGTAAAATGCCCAAAGACATACTGAAACTGCTCACCGCCCCACTACGCTCGTAGCGCTACGCCGTAGTCCGTAGCAGCTAAAACTCCATATGAAACAAACGCGCCCGACGCGCTCTAATGCACGTGTGTCGTCATTGCACTGAATGGGTACAGGCAATGCACTAAGTACAAAACTTTTATGAAATTAGGTAGGTACAGTACAACAGCAAACATAGATGGTAATCACTTTAGTACTTTGTCTCACTTAACGTAACAATACGACGACAGTTGGGATGCGTCAAATTAGTGAAAGTGGCAAGGTACAAAAATAAACTTTTGCAGTTGACTATACCTGTTTCCCTAACTGTTCCCTATTTAGAGACGTGGACGCTACGTGAAGTGGAGCGAAGGAAGATAGACGCTCTAGAAATGTGGTGCTGGAGGAAAATGCTTGGGGTATCTTGGACTGTATTTCGTACCAATGAGTCCATACTGAAGCAACTCGGCATCAAACAGCGTCTATCAACCGTAGTGCAGTCTCGCATCCTAACGTTTTTTGGGCACGTGTGTCGTCGAGGAGACGTAGCTATCGAGCGACTCGTGATCCAGGGAAAGGTCGAGGGCACCAGACCACGAGGCAGGTCACCAATGAGATGGACAGACCAGATAAAAGCTGCAGTAGATGCATCCTTACACGCAAGCATAATAAGGAAGGCGACTGTCAGAGAGGAATGGCGGCGCGTGTTGTGAAGCTTGCTACCAGCACCTGAAATGATGACCACGACCACTCTGTCAAGAGTGAAACGACGAAGAAGAGAAGATACCTACTACAAAAATGCCCAAGTTCTTTTTTGACCAAGTTAATGAAGCGAACGAAGCTCTCCGTTTCAGCTTGGGATGAAATTCTTGCATGTCTCGGCGTCTGGACGGCTGTTCTCCTCACGTCTATCATTGGACGGCCGCGACATACTCTCAATTTTTCTCGCACTATATCTCTTGTTCTAAGTGTTCAAATAAGAAAGAGACGGATAGTGCGAGTAAAATCAAGAGAGCTCGCGCGCCGTCGCATGATAGCCGTGCAGGTCGCATTTCTCAGCATTGTAGTGTTGTGAGCAAGTTTAGTAATTAAGTATATAGATTTTTTTGACGATTAATTTTTTGAAATCCATTTTTTTTATAGACTGTCTTGGCTAGTTTTACATCTCACAGAGCCACTATAGTCGTATTTATTGTAAATAGCTCCCCAAACCCAAGTTACTTGAGCAGCAGGTGCGTCATTGACCTACAACGATTATTAAGTGATTTGGGCCTCGTTACAGATAGTTACGGGTACATTAAAATTGTATTAATACGATAGCGGCCATCTTGTGTCCACTGACACTTCCGTCTGATATTGGACACACAACGTTTCACAAACGTTACAATTTATAAAATGGCTAGTTTCTAAGGCTGTTATTCGGGACGCGCTAATGTGGCTCACCTCACCCGTCACGCGTGCTTAACAAAACTAGACCTCTAACTACGCTTAGTAAGAATCGAGTCGTTAAGATATCTTTTTATTTTTGAAGTTAAAACTTCTTTAGCGGCGCTTTGCACTTTTGTAATGGGGTAAAAATGTTAAACTCGCAGCAGGTCACGTGAACGTAAGATGTCACGATGTCAAAAAATATTATATTTATATATTATATTTTTTGCTCAGTGGACGTGGCGCAAGCAACATCTCCTGCCAGCATCTCCTGATGATGCCTCGTAGAGAGGCGAAACACGTGTCGAGGTTATTGTCATTATTGGTGGTGGTTTGCTATAATTTTTTGCATGTTTTTACGCAAATAATTGCATCTTATCTTCACTAATAGACCAGCACGTTTTTTAGCGGAATAGCAAAGAATTATTGTTCTTGTAATAATAATAGAATCGGCATAATATCTCACACTTGTAGTGATCGATACACAATAGAACATGTGTAACGACAGCCATCACGCGACTCGTTAAACGAACGATCGGCGATTGTCGAGATTTACGCTTCGTTACCGCAGTGCCAAGTCAATTAGGCGGCTAGTCGGCGAAACGATAACATTTTACTAGCTTTTATTTGACGCCAGTTGTCTGTTAACTGGGCGAGTGAAAACCATGCAAGTAATCGGGTTAAGTTCTAGTGTCATCAACAACACGGATTTTTTCTGACAAATAAATGTGACAATCGAAAATTATGTGATATAAAAAAAGAGGTAGATAGGTTATAAGACTTATAAGCACTCCAAAAGTTGCACACTAAAACTGAGTCGAATGCCACAACATGCCTCAGCTTCGCATCGTCAAAGAAAAAGGTACCTATGCTGTCAGATTTGGTGGGCTTTTAAAAAAAACCGGTCAAATGTGAGTCTCACTCGCGCACCGAGGGTTCCGCACAAACTATCGATTAAGTCAAGGTAAAGTAAATGTCCCAACTATTGATAAATTACATATTTTTACCCAACACAACAGAATTCAATTTCAAACAACGAATTTACACCAAGAGCATCGAACTACCAAGACAATTGGATCGCGATCTCTTTTTGACCTGCCATTGAAACAACCGTCCCAACCCCATTAATTCTAGAATTCTTAAATTTGTTTTTTTTTTGCCCCCTCCTCATATTCGTAAGTTTTCATAGAAAATTAAAATGTATATAGCTCTCATTTATATCCATTCCAAATTTCAAATTGATAACTTAAGTAGTTCGTGAGATATTTCACTTTGTGTCAGACAGACAGACGGACGGAGTCGCACCATAAGGGTTCCTTTTTACCTTTTTTGGTACGGAACCCTAAAAAGGAATTTCGTATAGACAACGTGTGTATACTTATTTATTTATTTTATTTTCAAATTAATTTATTTAAACTAGTTACACAGTATATCTGTAATAACTAAGCAACCGTGACATTTATTTACAACATAATTTAAATTAGAAATAATATAGCATTAACATGAACAGTTCTAATAATTAACAGAGGAGTGACGCACATCAATCTTCTCGCAAAACTTCAGACATTCATCAGTTCATCACGCACTACATTCCAGTATCAAACAAATCGCACTGGGGAGCTGATGCAACGAGCTACATATCAACTACCTCTTTTTTTATATTACATCATTGAACAAATCAGTAACTTTATCTTTATACGCCTGAATAACACTGGCGCAGCCTGCGATGACGGTCGATAGTAAACTTGACAGTTATAGTCATGGAACTTCAAAAATCTTCGAACTTTATAGGGAAAAACAGTCTTGTGGCGTTGCAGTTTTCTACGGTCAAACAGCGTCCTTATTTAGCAAACAACAAAAATAGCTACCTACCCAAATATCACCTTACTCGGCAAATTCGCTGCCATTCTATACACACATTCCAAAAATAACCAGACATAAGCACGTGTAGATAACGTAACTTGCATCGTGATTCGTGACAGATAATCTTCTAGAAGAGCGTACAACATTCATTTTCCATCGGCACTTGAGTCGTTTCTAATCGGAAAGCATCAAGACGAAAGATGTTTGTGTAGAACCGGCGCCTAGCCGCTTCTAACTGGATCTCTTGCCTAGCTTTTACATACATATTTAATTAGCAAAATAACCGTATTTGGTTCTGTTATAGTTAAAAAAATCGTAACAAACAAATATATCTATTACATGCATACATATAACACTATTTAAAGACGCCAAAAGAGGGATGTTATAAGTTTGACGTGTCTGTGCGTCTGTCTGTGGCATGTGTTTTTTTGCCCGAAACCTGACGTGATCCAGAACGGTGGTTCTTAGCTACGGTTCAACTAAATCGGTTCAACCGTTTTTGATATATGGAACTTTGAAATGAAAATGACGGGAGTTTTTCAACTTTTTAGGGTTCCGTACCAAAAATGGTAAAAAAGGAACCCTTATGGTGCGACTCCGTCCGTCTGTCTAACTGTCTGTCACAAAGTGAAATATCTCACGAACTACTTAAGCTATCAATTTGAAATTTGGAGTGATTATGATTATAAATGAGAGTTATCCGCGTACATGGAAAATGAAAAAATTAAATATACACTTAAATTTACTATGAAAAATTACGAATTTGAGGAGGGGGCAAAAAAAATATATATTCAAGTATTAGGTCAAGTGGGGTATCATATGAAAGGGATTGAGTTGCACTTTTTGAAACCCTTTTTCTTTTTTTTACATTGGTAAAATTTTGATCTGAAGGAAAATGTAAAAAAATACCATCCCTCCCCCCCCCCCCCCCTTATCTCCGAAGTTATCAAAGCAAAAAATTTGAAATAATTACTTGTGATTAAGATAAACATAAATATTACTGGAAAAGTATTTTTTTTCTGTATTTAGCATATTTTTGTTTTATTTACAAAAATCATATCCTGGTTAAGTTTGCAATTTAATCAACTTTATAAGTATTTTTTCGTTATCAAATTCCTATAAGACTATAATAGAAATACTCTCTTTCAAATAAAACAAAAATAATAGAGATCGGTTCACGTGATAAACACTAATCGCTAAAAGACCAACATACATACTAAGCCCGATTGCCCCTGCACGTTAGTACCAAATGGGGCCGATAGATGGCGCTGACCCCATTCGCGCTGTTAAGATTTTTCTAGAATTAGTGGGGTTGGGATTGGGACGGATTGGGATTTATTTACAATAGCAGGTCAAAAAAAGATCGCGATTCAATTGTCTTGGTGTAGGTCAGGGGTACTTTTCACAAACATTTGGCTAGTGTTTGCTGGTACGCAGAACCTGGCATCCCGAGCTGCTATTGCAATTCCTCCCTTTCCCTGAGCAATAGTATCCTATTCCCTTATCCTGTCCGTCCCAAATCCTTTTATCCTATCCTATCACCTACTTTCCCTTTCTGTCCTTCAGCCCGGAGTGGGGTCTCCGTCAGGTACCAGTAGGGCAAGTCCCGAATAAGCCGCAGGCCCCTGCAGCCGAACTGGCGCCACACGTATCGACTTGTCGTTCCTGTGGACCCAGCCAGCGAGGCCGAGAGGGTGCTGCAGGTCTTGGGCAACCCTGCAGTTTCCTTAATTGTGTCCCAGGCGACGCATTGCTCGTGGAGAGGACACTTCACCCATGCATTTTATTGTATGGAAAAAAACACGGGAAGTGACAGTCTACCGGTTATAAGTGTGGGTAAATAGACGTAAACTCAGGCGCCAGGGGTCACTTTCGACAGTGGGAGGGTCCATCGTAGGCCCATTGACCAGTTACCGCCCGCTTTAAGCTGGACAGCCCCCAGTCAATTAGGTACTGGTCCGTCTCGGTGCTGGTTTGCTTCTTTGGGGTGTAGGAAGCACTAGTCTAAAGCTAGATAATTGGCGCCGTTACCTACCACACCTGCCAATACAAAAAAACACATCATTAAAAAAACAGATCTGCACCGCCAATCCATGCGCCTTGCAACATGGAATGTCCGTACAATGAGGACAGGTTTCCCGGACGCCAGTGGAAGCTCAGATTGCGCACAAGAACTGCGTAAAACTGCTGTGATAGATGTAGAATTGGCCAGGCTCAATATTGCAGTTTGCGCCCTTCAGGAGACCAGGCTCAAAGAAGAAGGCTCATTGCGAGAGGCTTCATTTACTTTTTTCTGGAAAGGCAAAGCCATATCCGCTACGCGCGAGCATGGTGTTGGGTTTGCGGTTCGAAACGACTTACTAGCCACTATAGAGAGTCCTCAAGGTATTTCGGAACGCATTATGCTGCTGCGCGTACACACCAGCTGTGGGTATGTATCATTAATATCTGCCTATGCACCAACATTACCATCCCCTGCAGAAGTCAAGGATCAGTTTTACGAACAACTAGCCGATACAGTACGCAGGGTAAAATCTTCCGATCATCTTTACATACTGGGCGATTTTAACGCCCGAGTTGGTCAGGATACCGCTGCATGGTCCGAGTGTATTGGTCTACATGGTGTGGGCAAGATTAACGAAAATGGCGAACGCTTGTTACAGTTCTGCTCCGAACATCTTCTTTGTGTGACCAATACCTACTTTAAAGGAAAGCAGGCACATAAGGTATCCTGGAAGCATCCACGTTCTGGTCATTAGCATCAACTTGACTTGATTATTTCCAGGAAAAAAAACCTCCGCGAAACTCTCCACACGCGTACATTCTACAGTGCTGAATGTAATACCGACCACTCCCTAGTAGTAGCACGTGTAGCCATCATCCACAAAAAGATTCATTCATCCCGACAACCTGGTAAGAGAAAGATTGACACTCTAAAAACTAGGAATGATGAACTGGTCCAGCAATTTGCAGATATGGTGAAAAACGAAACTACTTCCTGGGACATTAACGCCTCAGTAGCTGTTGAATGGAGTCGTGTCAACGAACTTCTTACGAATACAGCGGGGAAAGCTTTTGGATACCAAAAAGCAAAGTGTCAGGACTGGTTTGTCGAGAATTTAGAACACCTCCAGCCTTTGCTAGATTCGAAACGTGAAGCTGCTCTTTTAAATCGGATGTATCCCAGTGTTGATACACGTGAAAAGCTGCAATCTGCGAATGCAGTTCTACAACGTAACGTGCGACATTACGCCAACGCTCATTGGGCCGGTGTTTGTCGTAGTATACAGTTGTGCGCCGATACTGGGAACTTTAGCGGTGTTTATTCGGGCATTAAACAGGCACTAGGCCCTTCGCCGAAAAAGACTGCACCAATTAAGGAAGCGAATGGCTCTGTAATTACCGACACCCTCCGTCAACTGGAACGTTGGGTTGAACATTATACAGGTCTCTATTCCTGTCCAGTCGATATCCACCTAGAGGCTGCCCAAGGTATGCCCAAACTAGCTACTTGGACGGAACTAGACGCCTTGCCCACTATAGAGGAATTCGTGAAGGCAGTCAAGCAGCTTAAGAGCGACAAGAGTCCCGGCAACGATGGTACTCAGGCTGAAGTGGTCAAAATTGAGTGCGTGACACCCGTTCTGCACAATCTACTGTGTAAATGCTGGGAAGCGGGACACGTTCCTCAGGATATGCGTGACGCCAATATCATTACCTTATATAAAGGAAAAGGAGACCGCGGCGATTGTAACAACTACCGCGGCATTTCCCTTTTGAGCATAGTAGGCAAGTTATTTGGACGTGTGCTGCTTGAAAAACTCCAAAAACTTGCTAATCGCGTATATCCGGAGTCACAATGTGGTTTTCGCCCCCAGCGTTCCACGGTGGATATGGTTTTCTCACTTCGTCAGCTGCAGGAAAAGTGCAGAGAGCAGAACATACCTCTGTTTGTAGCCTTTGTAGATCTTAACAAGGCTTTTGACACTGTCAGCAGAGAGGGACTATATACGGCGCTTGAGTGCATTGGATGCCCACCAAAACTTTTAAGTCTCGTCAAATCATTTCACGAAGACATGAACGGTGTAGTTGTATATGACGGTAAAACATCTCAGAAGTTCGTGATGCGAAGAGGTGTTCGCCAGGGCTGCGTTTTGGCTCCTACCCTGTTTGGCATTTTCTTTTCACTTCTTCTCAAAATGGCTTTTGGTGACAGCCAACAGGGAGTGCATCTGCATACAAGGGTTGACGGGAAGTTATTTAATATTGCGCTCCTCAAATCAAGAAAACATCGAGAGGACTTCTTTGTCGACAGTCTCTTGTTTGCTGATGACGCAGCATTTGTGGCGAACTCTGCTCTCGAGCTCCAGAATACCATGGACAAGTTTTCCCGGGCTTGTTCTTTGTTCTCTATGACCATAAATGCCAAAAAGATGAAGGTTTTAGTGCAGGGTAGTGCGGAAACACCAATTATACTGGTGGATGGTACAGCTCTAGAAGTCGTCGATAAGTTTTGCTACCTCGGGTCGACCGTGTCGAACAATCTCTCACTTGACGCAGAGATCGGTATTCGTATCGGCAAGGCGGCGATAATGTTTGGGAGGCTGCGTACAAGAGTATGGTGCAATAGACATCTAACCATCAGAACCAAAGCGATAGTTTACCAAGCATGCGTTCTGAGCATACTCTTGTACGGTGCCGAAACCTGGACGACGTATGCAAAGCAAGAGCGACGACTTAACACTTTTCACATGCGTTGTCTCCGTAACATCTTAGGCATTACTTGGAAGGACAAAGTGACGAATCACAGGGTTCTTGACATAGCACAGCTGCCTAGTCTGACCGCTCTTCTCAAACAGAGACGCTTGCGGTGGCTGGGGCATGTGTACCGGATGGAACCATCTAGAATACCTCGTCGTGTTTTGCTTGGTGCAGTAGCAAACGCCAAGAGAAGCGTTGGGAGACCGATGTTGCGTTTTAAGGACTGTGCTAAGCGAGACATGGCTATTTTTAACATTGACTGGAAGGCCTGGGAAAAGCTTGCCGACGACAGATTTCAATGGCGCAAACGCGTTGTGGACGGTAGAGCTTTGTGCGATGGAACCTGGTTCGAGACACTGGCCAATAGAAGGTTGCGCAGACAACGGACCGGGGCCAGAGACCCTGGCATGAACTTTGTTTGCCAGAAATGTGGAAGACCGTGCCGGTCTCGTATCGGTCTTCACAGTCACCAAAAACGATGTCTTCTCAGCAATGCTTAAATCGTCTGAAATAGACGTAAAGGCCTATGATGATATTTTTTTAGATGCGTCTACTTGCCTAACACAGACGGTTTTCTTCTTTTTGGGGTTTCAAAGTTGCTGCTTTCCAATTTCCAATGAATATTGTCTACTGCCTCGTTTAGCTGAGGAAACTTTATAAGATACCTATTTAATCAGTTCGTCGATACTATCTGTTATTGTACAAAGCGAACGGAGTCCTCCAGTTCAGCTTGGGCTAAAATTATTTCGTATATCCTTTTTTCCGGCTGTTCTCTTCTACAGGTGAAATTTTGTGAGAAGACCCCGTATTATGATCGGCCTTATCGCAATATAGAGCGTCCGTCACTGGCTGAACCGTTCGATAGAACGAGACGACGCTCCTACCTTGTCACTTATCGCGTGATAAGGCCGACCATGAGACGGGTCAGGTTAAATAATTATATAATATATCTTATAAATTTTTAAATGAAAGGAAAAATTGAAAAATTTAATGCTCCGAGCCGGATTCGAACCGGCGACCACAGGCATTCATGGCCCGTCGCTACTACCAACTGAGCTATCGGAACAATCTGGTTCGGGCACCAAATCCTTCAATCAGTTCCTTCATATAACGCCTTAGGGAGGCGTATGTAGCGACATCTACCAGAAGACTTAGGCTTCTTTACGGCACCAACGTCTCAAATTATGTTGAGAAATCGTCAGTAACGATGCGCCACCCCATACTAAATTAATATTTGTTTTTAAGCAGTAACGCTGCTAAAGACGTTATATGAAGGAACTGATTGAAGGATTTGGTGCCCGAACCAGATTGTTCCGATAGCTCAGTTGGTAGTAGCGACGGGCCATGAATGCCTGTGGTCGCCGGTTCGAATCCGGCTCGGAGCATTAAATTTTTCAATTTTTCCTTTCATTTAAAAATTTATAATTTTCTTTAGCAGCGTTACTGCTTAAAAACAAATATTAATTTAGTATGGGGTGGCGCATCGTTACTGACGATTTCTCAACATAATTTGAGACGTTGGTGCCGTAAAGAAGCCTAAGTCTTCTGGTAGATGTCGCTACATACGCCTCCCTAAGGCGTTATATGAAGGAACTGATTGAAGGATTTGGTGCCCGAACCAGATTGTTCCGATAGCTCAGTTGGTAGTAGCGACGGGCCATGAATGCCTGTGGTCGCCGGTTCGAATCCGGCTCGGAGCATTAAATTTTTCAATTTTTCCTTTCATTTAAAAATTTATAATTTTCTTTAGCAGCGTTACTGCTTAAAAACAAATATTAATTTAGTATGGGGTGGCGCATCGTTACTGACGATTTCTCAACATAATTTGAGACGTTGGTGCCGTAAAGAAGCCTAAGTCTTCTGGTAGATGTCGCTACATACGCCTCCCTAAGGCGTTATATGAAGGAACTGATTGAAGGATTTGGTGCCCGAACCAGATTGTTCCGATAGCTCAGTTGGTAGTAGCGACGGGCCATGAATGCCTGTGGTCGCCGGTTCGAATCCGGCTCGGAGCATTAAATTTTTCAATTTTTCCTTTCATTTAAAAATTTATAATTTTCTTTAGCAGCGTTACTGCTTAAAAACAAATATTAATATAATATTTCTTGTCGATGAATTTTTTAGCTTTTTTTTGTTCTACAACTCACACAGCCAATTGTTACATACTATACATATATGTTACGTTTACTTTATTGTTTCACCACGGACTTCATCGTTATCGATATCGCTCTTGCATACGGGGTGATGGCGACGACCGAGTTATGGCGCCCGAGTGGACGGTCCGGAATTCCGGATCTGGTGAAAGGGGAACTTCCGGCTGGACTTGATTCGACTTCTCTGGCCACACCTCGAACATGATTGACAAGTCGGATAATTCATGCAAGCATGCATGAAAAAAGTATCCATGCTCGTACTCGTATATCTAATTGGTATATCTAATAAATATACAGCTAATGATTCGGGTTACGAATGACCACGTCTTTAGTCACCCCGTTGGCAAGGAGAAATTATATTGTGTTTTGAACACTTCAGCTTGGGGTCTGTCCAGACCCCTTATCATGGTCGGCCTTATCACGCGGTTATGACAAGATAGAGCGTCCGTCACTGGCTGACACCGTTCGATAGAACGAGACTGACGCTCTATATTATCGCGTGATAAGGCGGATACGGTGCCTGCTGTTCCCCTTGCTTTATCTACAAGTCGCTTTTCTGAATCAATAGGGCTGTAGGCTCAGACCAAGAAAATATACAGACGGAGCGTTACGAACAGTCTAGTGAAGCCAACCGGTTTTCAACCAAGCCCCATAAGTTTAGCACACGCTAAACAAATTAAATCGCACAAAACTCGAAATCAATGATCTTGACAGCATTGCGACACGTGCTGAAGAGTTTTGTGCAATTTTGTTTGTATATGTGTGCGTGAGCGTGTGCTAAACTTGATGTATAGCTTGGTTTTGTTTGTATGTGGTTTGGCTTCACTTGACTGTTCGTAAGAGACGGAGCGGTCTGTCTTTCTTTCTTGGTCTGAGGGCTGTAGGTAGACATTAAATAAAATAATCAATAACGATGTATTTTCTTGATAAAGGATTATACGAATGATGTAGTCGAATGGAGACAAAAGCAACGCAAGAGGTTAAATAATCACAAAGTTATATAAGTGTCCAAAGTTTTAAGAAGGGGTATGTAGGGGTATGTGTAGGGGTGTGTATGGGGGGTGTATTTTTTCTGCAAAACGCACCTTCATATGAAATGGTTGACGCTCGAGGACCGTGCAGTCACGATCAGCTAGCGTTTTCTCTCTCTAACAAGCAACATTAAAACAGTTGTATCTTCGTAATTTTTTGAGATATTTGAATGGGATTTTCGTCAAGGCATATATTTTGCCTTATTTCTTCGAAGTAATTCTAAATTTTGAATCCCTTATTCTCGTGTCATTCTGGGAGCAGGTTTAATAATTATACACTTGGCTTTATTTTGTCGATAACACAGACTCGCAAGTTCTGAAGTTCATAGAGCCACTATAGTGTAAATACATTAACTGATTGGACCGGATGGCTGTAGAGTCTGCATTGGGAAAATTCTGCACTGTATTAAGAGATATAGGTACTTTTACGATATTATATTACTAGAATTGAAGTATCATTGTTAAATGTTTAGAACGGTGGATGGAAAGAATGCTTAAAAAATGCGGGTAAAATTCTAACCTCAAAAGTGGAAGAATTTTCTCTACACATAAATCTTTAAGTAAACTATGCATAACTCGACTTACCCGCGCCCGGTCTGGTTTAGCTGCATTTTAATAAAGTATTTGCATACGTCTAATTTACAAACTATACTAACATTATAAATACGAAAATGTGTCTGTCCGTCTTTTACCTCGTCACGCTAAAACTGCTGAACCGATGAGATGAAATTTGGAATTTCGATGAAGTGGCTCGACAAAAATAAACTATATAATTATAATTAACGAACCTGCTAACGAAATTTCACGAGAATCGGATGAGAAGTGCGTCCTGTAGATTGATTGATTGAATTGCTTTATTTCATAATATAAAAATACAGTATAAATTACTCTTGGAGAGATACAATTTTCGACCCAAGCTGAAGCATAGAACTGCGTTCGCTTCGATCCCTCGTTCGATTAGTAGTATAAGAAGGACTATCCGTGAACATTATAAAACTTTTACTTTACCCAACTCGAAGTAAAACTCGAAGGCGCGTTCGCGGCCCTACAAAGCAAATATACCTACAGGTTTCCACCCTGTTTGTGCCCCCACCCACCCCACCTGTTGCTGGGAGCCGGACACCAAACGACTTCGACATTGAACAAGAACGGTTTAAGGGCGAAAATACCATTGAAAGTTAGATAAACACTGTACTTCAGTCGTGTATAATTCAAACCAAAGTTTTTCATGCATAATTTAACCAATATCATACTTCATCATCATCATTATCATAAACTTAAGAGCCGTGCTCTTGTCGGTGGAGTAATCGCCACTCTGTTCTTCGCTCTGCCACTTTTTTGAGCTCTTGATGCGATATTACATTAACTTTCTCTTTAGCTTGGTCCATAATCGCACGTCTTGGTCTTCCCCTGCCTCTCCCTCCTTCTATCTTTCCTTTAATTATAGTTTGAATGTATCTATCATGTCGTGGGTATCAAGTGCCGCAACATATTTCCCCTTCTGTTTTCGATAGTTTTTACTTGACATACTTCATGTTACTTTAATTCATCGTTTGTAGATGCATTATTGTCTATGCTTAAAATAATGTGTTCGTGATCTATGGTAAGAGGTTAAAAAAAATACAAGGACTTCCGCTCAAGACATGGCGCTGTTTCATTTGTTCTCCTCCTTTAAGGGTGAGTTGCACCAAACCGTCTGTAATCTTAAGCGGTGTTCGTTAAAATCTGAACGTATGGAACGTTTGACAAGTTTCTATGCACTGACAGCTGTCGGCGCCATGTTTAACGTTGATCGGTCTGTAATCGTAAGTCGGTGCAACCTGCCCTAATATTTAATTAAAATACTTCCGCACCACACCCAAGGCCTAAACCTCCATCAATACAGTAGATACCATTCGTTTTCAGCGTGTAAGATTAGTTGCGATACCCTTACAGGGCTCATGTTTGACCTACTACCTAAAATGTATAATATCTATGTAACAACATGAACGCAATAAACTATTTGATAAAATATGGAAGACCTAAGTTATTGGCTACAAATATGTTTGCAATATAACTGCCGAAGCGTAGGTAAAGTCTTACGCCAAGTTCAATTGTCTGTTGATGAAATTAACCTCTTTCCAATAGAAGTTCAGTTATTCAAGGGTAAGGAAAAGTAGATTAGTATGAAAGCCTAATTACTTTGGAAATTCGCAAAAACTTTTACAATGTGTCGCTGAAATAAGAAGTCAAAGAAATGAATCGTATGGGTTCTTCGGCTTTCTAAGTTCAAACCACTGTAGAATAATTATAAACGAATAAAATACGAAAAAGCTCCATGTACAAAAATGTGTATCCAAGCGGTAAGGTAACCAAAATAGCGCGAGCCATGGGGATACCGACGTAAATAAGTTTATTACGTTCCGAATCTTCGGATCACATATCACCTCACGCATAGATCGGCGAACCAAGATAAGTGTTAGCAAGGAGACAGAGTCTCAAAGAAGGATATAGATGTCTATATATACCCTAATGGAGTGAGATGTTTCTCTATTTCATCATATATCAGCCGAAAGACGACCACAGACTGCTGGCTTAGGCCTCCCCCAAAGAGTGCCACAATGACCGGTCCTGCGCCACTCGCATCCAGAGGACTCCCTATTATTTATTTATTTACTTACCAAAATCTTGGGATTAGGTGTCAAAGCGGACCCCGGGCTCCTTTAGGTGCATTACCGGGAATAATAACGCTAGGAGGATGATTATAATGTACAAGCCTTAAGGTTGCAGTGGCGGAGCGCCTATACGAGCCGATACCTAAAATGTCTTGCTAGATATCAAAAACAGTTCTTTGTTTTGCTCCGAGTTGTCCAGTGAAAATTCTCACGCGGCGCCACTTAGGTAGTGTAGGTATTATTCGCGATTCGGGGTAAGCAAAGTCAAAATCAAGTTTATTGTCATTTATAGTAAACGATTGTTAGAGTAAGAGCCAAGTAACCCACAAACAAAACATAATCAAAATAAACAATGTTCCAAATTTAAACTTTTAAATGAAGTAAAAGATTCAAATCGCAAACGCGTCCGTAATAGTGGTGCTGTCGCGCGTCGCTCACGCGGCCGATGCAAGCTAGTTCACTTAATCGATTCAATCGCGACAAGTGGGTGCATTGAACCGAGTGACGCGCATCGCTGTCACAGAAATCCCAACTGTAATTAAGTTATTTTTTCTCGGAAATACTCCCATAGGCTTAATTTGTCTGGACGCTTCCCGTGATTAGTGCCTGTTGCCGTAAATCGATAGTCAATACGGTCTCTCCTTTTCTCCTTCGATGTTTTCGTCCGGTCCGGTGTTATTGCGGTGTTATCGTTAGCAACCTGAACTTGCTGTATTATTTAGATGAATTATTGCCAAGAGAATTGGAATTGATTTAACAAAATCTTCGAATATAGGCGAAGAATAAGTCACAAAATTATACCTACAGGCGTAATATCTGAAGGAAAAAGGAGACGTGGAGGATCACCAACTCCGTTGGACCGACGCAGTAAAGGAAACTTGCAGGATGACCGAAGCCCGATTAGTCTGGAGTACCTAAGTGCGCAAAGCCACGAGCTCGTGTAGTCCTCAGTCATGAGTTCATGAGGATGCGACGAAGGAGAAGATTATCTTTAGACTATCATTTGACTAGGCCGGATCTGTAGGTATGCACGCAGTTGAATGCCGATAGCGATCCTGCAGCGCCCCCCTTTTAAGTGGTTTTACACGGTAGTCAACGGTTTTATTTATTCGGTTAGTCCGTCATACCCATCGTGCCCCGGACAGGATCCGATGCGTAAATGCATTTACCCAACGTTAAAAAAATCTTTCGCTCAAGACTACTAAGCTGGGTTATTTGAGCCGATGATCTAACCTATACTTTAATCTAACTAATATTTTAAAGAGAAAAAGTCTGTGAGGTTGTTGCTTGATTTTTTTATGTTACCCTACAACCCTACATCGAGTTTCAGAACTTCTCACCCGATTCCAAAAAATCTTTCACCGTTATCGATGGATATTAAGCTAGTCGGGCGAGGGAGCGAAGCGACCGAAGTTCTATGTTCAGATTGGGTCGAAAATCGTTTACATGTCCGGATTCCCCTCTGTTCTTCTCTAGGTACAGCATGTAGACTACGTCGCATTTCTCAACCGATTCTCGTGAAATTTAGTGAGCAGGTTATTTAATTATTATTTTTTTGCCGAGTGGCCAAGAGGCACTTTTTGGAACACCAAAAAAAAAATTGTATAATGGCAGGTTTGAGTTTTTTGCTCACAGTTTTTTTTTCGCAGCTCACAGAGCCACTAGTACCTATATTATTATGAACGAAAAGATAATTCTGCCTTCATATACGTATGAGTCTTTAAATTAAAAACAGTACGCCGTTTTGCCCGCTCTTGTTTTCATTGCAAGTGTCCAAACAACTATCTCCACGCTCAATTTCATGCTTTAACATGCAAAAAGCAACGCTAACACGTTCAAAACAAAGTTTATTTTCATTTCCAAACATTCGCAACCGCTTAAAACTGGTTGTATAATTTAGGTTTTTTCGTTCCTAAAATAACTGAATCTGTCTGATACACGAACATTTGCGCCGCAGTATCCAGCGAAGCGTTATCTTTGTTAATGGATTATACACCTTGTAACATTCTAATAAGGTCGGCCGCTTGAGACAATTCATTGATCTTCGTAAATAACTTTTTTGGTTACCTGTGCTATATTATAAATAGCTTTTTTTTAATAACAGTGATTTATGTGGATTTTTGGCGATCGCGTGCGTCACTAGCGGGTTCAAGGACGTACACGTAAACAGAGTGGCTATTGACTTATTTGGCTTGTGATTTTTAATTTTGCACGCACGTGTACCTTTTTATTGGTTGCAACCAGCGAGCGAAAAAAAACATAGATGATAGCACCGCAAAATGGCCCCATAGAATTTAATGGGTGCGATTGCAATTATGCGGGAATGGGGGAGGAGTCAAAACGATGCCAGGCAGCCGCTTAGTTCGAGCATGCGCATACCGGGTTTTAGGCACGTGTTTGGATAAAAATTTGAAAGGAGCACGCATTTTATGTTTTTTTTCGTTCGCTGGTTGACTGAGTGAGCGAATTTGACTGACTGGGCTGATGATCTTCTAGAGTTTCTTGAGATATGCAATTCAGTGTGTACAGATAGGAATGAACTAATGTAGTCTATTCATATGTGGCAAGATGAGATAGCGTCAAGTGCAGATGTAAATTGGACAAACACTGCTAAAAATAGAGAAAAATGGAATTCGTTGGAGGAGGCTTTTACCCTCAGCTTTTATAAATATATATATATATATAAATAAATTATGTTAATGCATGCAAATTTTAATACTAATTACAAAATTTTGAATACAGTCTTAAAACAATATACTTAAATAATATTAATACTCTAATGAATAGGAAATAGCTAATATAGTCAAGTCTAAATGAGTAACAAATGAATTTTAAAATAATATTGAAATGTTCTATAAATTACAATATATTCTTTTTTGATTGTATACATCATATTTCGCATGTTAGTGAATTATAATTGATGTGAATTATGGAATAAATAAAGCTTATTATTATTATTATTATGTAGTCTTAATTTGTGCCACTGGTGCGTTATACAGCTCTCTCCAATTCTACGCCAGACCCAATCAAAAGTCTTTCTAGATGGGTCAAAATCAGTTTGCCGGCTAGGTACCTACTAAACTATGGTCCAGTCATACACATGTTAGTCATAAGATCCAGCGCCAAAGGCCCAGCTTAAAACTTTGGATATGTCCACAGGAAAGACTGAACTGGACTGAACACACTAATTCATTCATATATATTTGTGTGATGAGCATGAATATTTGTTCCTGAGTCATGGATATTTTCTATGTATTTACGTATTTATATCTATTAGGTATATATATCGTCATCTAGTACCAATAACACAAGCCTTACTGAGCTTACTATGGGACTAGGTCGAATTGTGTAACAAGATTGTCCCCTTATATATATATATATATATATATATATATATATATATATATATATATATATATATATATATATATATATATATATATATATATATATATATATATATATATATATATTTAATAAAATGTTATTGACCCAGATGTCATCTTGGTGGATATTGGGATAGTACTTGTTTTTAAGCCCTTTATTTTTTTATAACTAATTTTAACAGCCGTCATCTCGGTACAATAAACGTCAATGATGACAAATTGTACTGGGATGACAGCTGTCAAATATTGGATGTAAGGCATTTTCACTATAATTGTTGAGATAATTAAGATGATAGAACTTGGTTCCATGGGTTCCGCCCACAATAATTTCATAGCAATATTTTTTCCAATTAGGACGGTTAATACAAGTTCGACGCGGACGACGTCGCGTCGCGGGCAACAGCTAGTGGTGGAGATAATAAAAGAGCAAAATTCAGAACATCTATATACATTTAAGAAAGAAACCTAGAACACAACGAAAATTGGGCCCTGAGATATTATTATTTATTTATTTAAAATATTATATTATCCATGACATTGCAAAAGATATGACTTTTGTAACAGTCGCATTTACCCGGGCAAACTATCATAAAACGCTGTCTAGTAGCTGCTATGCTATTCGACCTGTTTCACCATTTTAAAATTTTATCTCAACAGAATAAGATTCAATTTAATTAGCTATTGATGTGACCCTGAAGACTGCTGCGTCATTGGCCTGGATTAACTTGTTACACATAACATAACCAAGATAAGATGGCTCATGGGTCAAACGAAACTATAGCTTATTCCCGCTGCGTAAGGTATCTGATAAACGACCGACAGTTAGTTGGTTGTGCCATAACTTGCTTATGGCACGCAACTATAATCTTGAGTTCCGTTTGAGAAAACTCTAGAAAATGTCAGGTGAAATTACTTTAATGTGCATCCGTGTGGCTCTGGCAGCGTATAAACACGTTAAGGGCTTCAGAAACACTGTTAGAAAATATTAAACCTTTGAATTCGTTTAATTTGCATGCGATAATACGGGTGTGACACTAAATAAAATAATAAATAATTAGTGTAACGGAAAAAAAAGCAACGCAAGAGGTTAACTCACAAAAGTTATGTGTCCAAAGTTTTAAGGGACAATTAGGTTAAGTAACTTTTAATGTTCTGTCCCTTTCCCGCAAAACGCACATGTGTGCACTTCATGTGAAACGATTGTCATTACTATGACGCTCGACGATCGTGACGTCGCGATCTGCTAGCGTTTTCTCTCTCTAACAAGCAACATTAAAACGGTTGTAGCTTCGTTTTTTGAGATATTTGAATGAGAGTTTCGTCATTAAGTATATTTTTTCGCCTTCTTTCTTTTGAAAGTAATAATACATTTTGAGTCTACCTACCCCTATTGACAAAAGAGTTGTTATAAATGTTGTTCTGTCCAGTAAGTCCATGCCTACAGGTTTTTTTTTTAAGTCGTATAATTGTTTCCGGGATTTCCACTAAATACAAACTTACGAAGCTACAACCTCACGAACATTACCTCTTTATAAATAATATTAGTACCTACAGACACTATGTTGCCATCTGTTCTTCCAAGCCGGGTTTAAAACCGAGCCTTATTGCGATTAGCATTTATCAAGTAGGTAAGTATGACGGAACTTGAGTGTTAGGATTTCTCAAGCCACCCGAAGGCCTTCGATATCAATGATCCGGAAAATCTACATCTACGTTTGCAAATCCTATCGGATCATTCAATGACTTTTATGTCTTAATGATTCATCATTCATTATCATTAAGCTAATTGCATTAAATCGTCTGTTCCGAGAGGGTGGCTCACATAGTGACGCAGCCGCTTACCTTCGAGGAAAACCCGCCTCGGTTCAATGCAATTGTCACTTCTATTCTCAAGGCCATACGGTGCATTTTACAATGTAGGTGACAAAGTAATTAGTTCTTTTGATTATATAACGAGTATAACGACTTTGCAGTCGATCGATGCATTCCTATAGCCAGGAAATGTTTTTCATACTTATAGAAAACCGAGTAGGTAACTATGGATTCCATAACCAAATCATCATCATCCAATTTCTATTCCCGGTTGTGTCCCTAAAGGAGCCCGGGGACACTTTGACACCTAATCCGAAGATTTGGCAAAGACACTAGTTTTACGAAAGCGACTGCCGTCTGACCTTCCAACCCAGCACGTCGATCATGGGACAACCGCGACATACTCTCGATTTTTCTCACACTATATACCTCTTGTTCTAAGTGTTCTAAGATAGACGGATAGTGCGAGAAAAATCGAGAGAGCTCGCGCGCCGTCGCGTGATAGCCGTGCTGAGGGCCATTATTAAAAAAAAAACAGTTACATTGTTAGAACTGTCTAAGCTGGCAGTGTCAGAACTTGGCGCTTGGCCGATGGGCATTTTCGCGAGAAGATACAAAATGGAACACTTTTAACTTATACTCGGTGACGTCACTAACGATGCATCTCTTCTCGCGAAAATGCCCCGATAACAACAGACAATTGAACCTGTCTGTACTCAGTACTGCCTGTTTAAATTGTACCCTCGTGAAAGGGGCCCGTGGCGGCTAAACGTCCGTATTGCTGTATATTTTTTGTAGAAAACCTCAACAATCTGTAAAAAAATATCAAGTCGAGGATAATCATTAATAATACTCTAAGTCTCGTAACATCGAATCTGAAATGCTTATAAAAAAGTCATTAGTTCAAAGAATGGTAAGAATTATACTTAACTTGTCACGTAAACAACAAATAGAACATGTGACTGAGGAGGATATTGAGTTAGAAAATGTGGCAATTGGATTGTTTTCATATCATGGCCGTGACAAAGAAATATAAACCGTATATTGCCTGATGGCAAGCCATCGGAGCCCAAATGCTCTTGCAGTTCCCGAGGAGCCACCGGGCCTAAGTCAATTTCAATAAGATTATCCGCCAAATGTTTAGTTATTTTAAATAATGGTTTGTATATACAAGATGATAATTATAACATTAACTAAATTAAATTAAAGCTAAGTTAAATCTAAAAAAGGCCCTCGAGGCACTGTACCGAGGACGCTGGCGGCATTTCCTCGCTGATTTGCAATGCTGATGCGTTGCGCGAGAAAGCCGCTAGCTCTTCGGTCACCAGTTACGTCAACCAGACGATTCGCGATTTCCGCAAATAGCTTTTGCGCACTGGGACCCCATGGACCGAGGGTCTCGACGCCAAAAGGTACAAAATTGTACTCTCTGCCGAGGCCTCTATATTTAATGCGTTTCAGATTTTCGGCATTTTCCGCCGCTGCACCCGCTTTAGTAGTAGTCCGTTGGAGGTGGGACGGTGCCAGTGTGTCTACACAGGTAGCGTCCCACACAAGCATCCGTCCCAAACTCCACGGAACCAGAGACACTCCATCAGGTCTTTTACCATCATCTCTGACAATGCCAGGCGGCTCAAGAAGAGCAGGCACATTGATGGTGGCAAGAGACCGGCGGATTATGTCATTAAGAGTCGCATGACTTGCAAAGCGGCCTGCACTTTTTCGACATTAATGGTTTTTTCTACTCCTGTACTTTTATCTGTCATTTACATAGTCCCGAACACTGATATAAAGACATACAAAATAAGTCTGCAGAAAAGTCTATACTCTATTCCCCATAACAGTACGGCACAACCGTGCTGTTTTGTCGCCAAAACGATACCCTTAGCAGCCATACGCTTCTAAACCTGGGTAGTGCTACATTGTGCCACGGCCTACTAGACACGATCGAGTAGGCCGCGACGCGACTAATCTAGAGGGCCATGCCGAAACATAAAATACATTAGGTACTAACAACTTAACAAACCACTGAATGTATTTACTTCAAATAAATTATTTTACTAAAGGCATTGCTGCCAACTTAAGAAAAACCTTGGTCTTAATATGACAGTACTGGCAAGTTGAATTAAGAACAAAACAGACCATAAACAAGAGGTGTCAATGTGTCATGTTTCCAATTTCCCACCAAAGTTCCAGTTCAAAAATAAAAAAAAGACGAAATATGTCAAATATGATAACTATTCGTTATTAATAACTTCTTAAGATTTGATTCGTGTTTGTGAAGTGAAGAAAAATGTGTACGTTCCTTTTAAAATGGACGAAGAAGAAAATAACTGCACCGCTGATGAAATTGCGTGAGTAGTAATAGAAGTAACGGAAAACTTACTGCCTGATAAGTCAAATTATGCTATTTATTTAAAATAGTCGTAGAAAAAATATTGTATACAACGGTGTATAACTTGGTCTTAAAACGCTCGTGGCATCTTTAATTGCGATGCTCGCCAAGGCTCGCATCGCAACTCACGACACTCGCGTTTTAAGACCCTACTTATACAACAGTTGCATAAAATACTATTATTTTTCTAGAACTATGTTTCATTTTATAAAAAAGGTAGACATAACTACCTACAACTTAGACAAGTTGAAAAACCCCCGACATTTTCATTTCAAAGTACAATATCTCAAAAACGGCTTAACAGATTTTCATGAAACATGGCTAAGAACACTCGGGTTAAACCTAACTATGATACAAAAAAAACTGCATTCAAATCGGTCCATCCGTTTGGGCGCTACGTTACCACAGAAAGATACACATATACACAGACACGTTAAACTTATAACACCCCGCTTTTTCCGTTCGGGGGTTAAAAAAAACTACAGATATCATGTTTTTAAGTAGTTACGTATTCGTACGAACGGTTTATTCAGGTACTTACGTATATATACGTGTTGCCTTATTATTTCATTACCTATTGTACACAAGACATTGGTAAAAAAACATACAAAATAGGTTAAGTCGGTACAAAGGCGAACTTATGCCTGTAAGGGATCTCTTCCAGTTAACCTGTGAGCAATTGAGAGTTTTGGAAAGAACATTTACGTTTCAATTTTAAACCCTAGTAGTTTTGCGTCATCGACCATCATTAGCAACGGGAAATCCAGGCCAAAGTCCAATATGAAGCTTAGTCTATTATTGACTTTATATTAACAGGCATATAAAATGACTAACATTTACTGACTTCCTGTGAATACTTATCACATAGCAGCATGTTTATGTCGATTACGCTAGCTACTTGATACTTAGAATACATTCAATCGAAGCTGTTTTACTTTACATTACGAACAACTGAAATCAAAAACTTTTTCAAAAAACCCAACCGCTTTTTCCAAATTATTATAGCCCATTACACTCACACGATTATGACGAATCTAAGGACACCTCATGTGTCAAAATCGATCAAGCCGTTTGGACTGTAGCCCCGGGCAAATATCATTTTCCATTCCACATCCATACGTTGGAAAAACTTAACACAAAGGAGGGTGAGAGAAGAGAGGTGAGCTGAGACTGCCTGGGGAGAACGCCAATGTATCAATATCAATAATGAATACTAATGCGATATGTTTAAATCAACACCATGCCGAAAAACGCAAGACAATATTGTGAATAATAAATTAGAAAAAGCAGCCAAAGCGAAAACGTCAACATGCAAAATATGTGATTGATTGAATTTGTATTGTATTGATTATAATGTACTAGTGCCAACCCATCTAGGCTCATATCACTATAACTACAATGTTGTTTTCTACATATTTAAACATTTGGAAAAAAGGCGTGAGTTTACGTTACGCTATGGTAGCAAACAAAAGCATGCACGGCCTGGTTGATGTTTACAAAAACGCGCCTACCAAGACGCTTGGAAGGGCATCCCATGGACAAATAACCTATGGACGCTATTAAGCCCCGTTTTGGAAGACAAGAAGTCAATTTCTACCACCACACAGCTCGCCGTCGGCAGGGCATTCAGCCATTCATCCTCACACCCTGAGGGGCTACCGGGAAGTGAAAACGAAATTCGTTCGTGTATCTCTCTCTGTCGCACTTGCTAGTTCGAGTGACAGGGAGGGAGATACTCGAACGAAGCCCCTCTGGAACCTAAATGGTCGCGTACCGCACGGTTTCAGAGAAATTTCCTCCCTAGGACGCTCCGGTTGTGGATTGAGCTTCCTGCCGAGGATTTCCCGAGGGACTACAGTATGGGGTTCTTCAAAAAAGGAGTTTTATCTTAAAGGGTCGCCAACGCGCATTTAATGCCCCTGGAGTTGCAAGCGTCCAAAGAGCCGTATTTTTTTTTTAAGTTGGAATGCTAGTGCGGCTGTCTATATCAGATTGTCAGATCACCATCAATTGTCCCATCACAAAATCTAACAGGAAAACTGCGGATTGCAAGATTCTTTCGACGAATTGTTACCTACTTCAAACCTAACATCACAAAAAACAATCAGAGAATTCTTAAGCTTTTACGTTTAATTGTACCTAACTTGAAAATAGACTATTGACTCGTTCTGCTCTCAGTTGTATCACGGATGATTCAGATCCATACAACAAAGCAATTTGTTTACAATGATTTAATTAGAGTCGTTAACTGCTACTAGTCCAACTAGTCGGTTGTAAACATTACCTTGACACGTCCTTTACCCGTCAAACCGACTTACTCTAATAAACTGGGTTGGAAGCGCTTTGTTTTATTTCTTTGAAAGGTTAAAATGCTATTCATCGTCGAAAATTTTTAAAACTTATTAGTGACTGAATCAATTTGAAGAATATTGGCTCATATATTCAACAATTCTATTCAACAAAATAGCGTTTGTGCGAAGCCCCAACCCCAACTGTAAGTACTTGCCATTTTCAATAGACCTAACAACGAAAACAATATAGTTTTCTACTGGTTTTCATACGATGACTCATTAATTAAAGCCTATAACGTCGACAGAAGCGATTTTCGACTTTGTTTTTTGACAGCTCGTGATATAGACGATTTTGCGACAAGGCCGGAAAATCTACTTTTCACACTTGCAATTCAGAAAAGAGTCATTGTCGCCCAATTGAGGGATCAAAGTTGCACTTTTCTTCCCGTATCCTGCTATTCAGAAAAGTAATTGTTCTTAAATGAGGGATTTCACTTTTCCTCATAGAAGTTCTATTGCTTAATGCATTTCAATAGCGTTTGGCAGGTCGCCGGTGACATTTCTCTAAAGGGGCTACTCGTCAAGTCAAGAGATATCAAACAAGAATCCTCAGGACATTCTATATCGATCACTTTTTAGCAAAAACACTTACACTGATCAATGTTCACGTTCTCACTCATTCAGTCTCACAAGTCTGGACTTCTGGAGTTTCCACAACATTCGAGCGGCGCGTTCGCTCCCGTGTCGCGGCTCAAACTGAGCCAACCTCGGCTAAAGTAAACATACATTATATAAATTTAATTGGAAATAATTACGCTAAAACCGCACTGTGACGTCGTTTTCCTCGAACAGGCACGGCTGTCATTCATCTCAATTACGACTAAGTAACGCAAGTGTGGCGTCGAACACTATGCGACATTTGATCCAGTATAAGTGGCCCTTCGACTGTGCATAGATGTTGCTAATCTCGGGGTCAAGTATCACTAGACCACAGCCGAGTAAATGCAAATGAATACGCATGCTGGAGGCGTTGACTGTAGGCCTTGCACTTGCACGCAAGTACTGGTATTCAAGACGTTTGCAACTCGGCTCAGGCAAACTAACACTGACCTCTGTTTATGCCTATTTTCAATGAATCTCAAGACCACGCTATACTAAGGATGTGTGGTCCTCCTGGACCTCCTATTTCTGAAGTCGTTTGAAAAACGTGGAGACGGTAGTTTTTTTTTGGACGTCATTATTGCACATGCATTAATCTGTGATAGTACTCAGAAACTATCGAACTGCGTCCTTATATCCATTCTCTTTAGCGTCAGATACGACATTCTACCAAGAACGAAGATTAAGCGATTGTCGCCATTAAACACGTGCTCTTAAAACTTTTGTATGCGTTTAAGGAAAACTGGTCTTTACTCCATATTCATACGTATTTCATTGATCAAAACGACGTGAAACGTCAATGTCCCAGGGAAAACCAGACGTAGTTTGGCTTTACAAAGGGTTAAACACCAGTTCCTTGAAAATGAGAGGCCTTCAGTACTGTGACTCACAGGGTTACATGAACAAAAACATGTAAGTTTTAAGTTCATGGAAATTGAATACCAAGTAGGAATCAACATAATATTATTATATCAGAAACGCGCGTGCGTTGTACTGAAATTATACGCAATCTTCCTCCACGGTTAGCACTAGAGGACGCGCGAGCTCTCTCGCATTATCCGTCTCTCTCTTGTTAGAAAACTTAGAAAGAGACGTCGTATAGTGCGAGAGAGGGCGCCGTCTTGTGCTAACACTGCTAACGTCGATGCACTCGCTTGCGTTAGCGAATAGGCAAGAGACATTAAATGAAAAACTTACTTGTTAAATGGAGGCCTAAATCTAAATGTAATCTAATTTACTGATCGTGTTATAATATAATGATCTACAGTAGGCACTAGGAAATGTGTGAAAAGTTAGCAATAAAGCCAAAGCATTCTTTGACAATGTCGGTATTGTTTCCTAATATGAATTCTGCAAATTACGAGTACTAGCCGTACTAGGTATTCATAATTTGACGAAGTGACTTTCCGATGACTTGTGATTGTGAATTGATTACATATACATATACAGGGTGTTCGGCGCATGAACCGTCAAAATGTTTTGGCGTGCTGGTAGGGTCATTTCCTACCTTTCCACCCTTCTACACTGAGTCCTGTATATATAGAATGGGTATGGGATGTTTTTATTATGTTAAATAATAGTATTTTTCACAATCGTGTTATAATAGAGAGCTTTTTAGTCAAGAACCGTGTTTAGGCCACGAAGCTTGCTGAGTGGCCTAAGTAAGGTACGAGATTAAAAAGCTAGATTATGACAGTATTGTGAACAATACTTTTTGTACGAGTTCATTAAAATTAATAATTTAAGTCATATCGCTTCGTAAGTACTATATTGTCTAGTTCTAATATCCGACTTCTTTTATACAAGATAATCCATGGATAATCACACCACCGGCGTCCGTAATGTTGCAGTACTGTGCTGTGATTGGCCAATCACAAGGCGTAGTTTATTTTTATTTTTTTCATGCCCTGGATACAGCAGCTAGTTTAAGTAGATTTTGACAGACGACGCGACGCTGCATCGTACCGAAACGCCATAGATTGGCAATTTTGTATCGGATCAAGGACACATATTATTGAAATACGAAGTTCTATTTTCAAATTTTTTTCGATTGTCTAGAGCGTATCGAAAAAGTTATTTCGGTTGTTTCGGAACTAACATAGACTATTCAATGACGAAAAGAGTGACGTTGCAATATTCTCTATGAAATCTTAATACACAGATTTTAATCGACGAGTACAAAAAAATATATATTTAATGCGCAACTACTTTTTATTTGGTAAGTGTGTTTGTAGACGGTTTAAGTCGATCTGTCTCTACCTACTGTCCACTCATTGCTCAAAGTTTAGCTGGAAGAAATCCCTTAAATTAAATCATAGGGTGCGCCTTTCTATCTAACCTTATGTGCCATTATACGCTTTAACCTGTTATTGTGTACAACAAAGTGCTTACCTACATACTATTTAATACTGCGTAGGTATGTGAAAAGTGAAGCGACATTGACACTCAGAGTAATGTGTGGTAATGTTCAACATCACACAGCTCGCGTTAACAACCGAGCCTCGAATCGCTCTGTTGGAAAACAGCCATTAAAACCTTATTGTGGCAGTACTTCACAATCAACTCGGTTTATATTGAACAGGCGACGTTCAATCCAGTCAAATAAACAAGTGTACCCACCTCACGGCGCTCAGCACGCCTCGGTGCCTTCTCAATTGGTCAGTATAACTTGCTCAGGTATTCTACGAGCAAGCGGCCCTCCATGGCCAATAAAGCTATATTAAGTGATTAAGTAGAAGTATCTGATAAGACGTTTGAGAAAAATCTAGAGAAGTTGTTATTGTTTCTGAGGACAAAATTAATCATTTTATTACGGCTAATCCCCTGGGCAGATATTACATCTATCGTAAGGCCCCCCGAAAGTAGCAAGATCGTTATGTAATATGGATGCAAGCTTGTATAAAAAAATTAACAAGACGAGATGTTAATATCAGCAATATTTCATGTATTCATTTGATGTCCTTGTATTTCATTAGACTAGAGTTGATACGCTGGACTTTAGCACCTACATTGGTAGAAATATGATCATCAGTAGTATAGCATATTATATACTGCTAATTTGTTCGTAAACATGTGCACTGCAGAATTGTAAATCCCGTACAATTACAATTTGCTGCCCTTCTGTTCCGTGCTAAAAAAGTTGTGGGAGCATCAAATCAAATATCCACGATTTTGACACACGCTAAAACTACATCGGGTCGGGAGTGCTTATAGTAGAGTCAAGTATAAAAATGTGGGTGCATTCCACTTACTCATTGATATGTTTTAATACTCGTCGACTATGACTTTTGAATTAAGACTTCGTACACCTAACTATAGTTCCATACTTTTTTTTAGGGAGCTCTTAACTAAACAGAAAAAAAAATTATAACTGTTTATACAACTAAAATGAATTTGACCAATCACGTGGCGCCTTTACTGAACTATAATGAACTTGACCAATAGAACGTCGTTTTGGCTACAGAGTAAAATACATCAACAAATACTAAGCCGTTGGCTGTGCTTCGTTTCAGCACGGCTAAGATTTTCAATAGATACCAAATGCAACAAGCTTCGAGCCCTAAACGTGGTGGATGAGAATCAATTAAGAAGAAAATAAGCTTATCCAAAGGGATAAGATTATATAAGATTTCTAAAAAGCTCAAGAGTGGATAACAACTTTTAATTCCAACATGCTTCACGTATTATATGATTACAACCATCCTTACAATTTCGTACAAAAGGAGTAAGTGCAGCTATTGTAAGTTTGTAAGTAAATTTTACTTTTCTGAATGCCGATGAATTTACTCGATATTGTATCTACATATCAGGTGTTCAAGTGTGAATTGACGTTCAGCATTCAAGTTAATTACGACACCACATTATGTGAATAGTGCAACATCAAATGTACTCTTTCATGATCATGATGAGTACAGATACCTATATGTAATTTATCGTTATTTACAACACTTACAATGGGGCCAGTACAATGACTTGTCATATATATATATATATACATATCACGATATACTTAAGTAGATATTATGAAGCCCTCTGCGACCTCACAAAGAATGTATTCAAACTAGATAAGATATTACAGGGATAAATAACAGGCATTATGTCACCTACATTCTACATTATTTAGAGCAATGTCGTGTAGTTGAGAGATCATGAGGCAACCGGATGCGTCGCGGTATTTGAGCTCCCGAAGTTTCGTGGAACCGCCCTGTGCAACTCAAATTGAGCCAACTTGAAAGTAGAAAAAAAATGTTTCCGTTTGTTGCGAGGCAGTTATTTGAAACAGCGGTTTCCTGATAGTGTGAACTGTTTATATAATGAAATGCTGGTCTAAATCGAATAGGGACCTGGCGACATTTTTTTTTTCACTTAAGTACTTACAGTTAAAGCTCCTAAATGATTCTACATTTGGCGAAAATTGAATCAAAATGGTCTGGAATGCGTATTAATATGTAATTAAAGTAATAATTAAGGTCACGAGGGCAGCTATTAGTAAACCTGAATACACTGGTTGTAAAGTTACCGTAATGCAATCAGAAGCATGCTCTAGTCAAATGATCGCTCATTAGTCAGATAAAATAATTAAACAAGTTACGCCTTGTGCCAATAAGACAAGTACTGAGGTAATATAAGGATGTGCACTGTAAAAATGTAGAAACAATCTGCATCTACCGTAGCAGAAGTAACTACGCTGTAATAGTAATAAGCTGATGATCCGCACAAACCGTATTTTGAGGTTCGGGTCTCTTCTGTGGACAATGCGAAAGTTGAGGCCAATAAAGCCCAATTTGTGGTTCGACACATGATCCGCATAAAGAGCGTCTCCTCTTATAAGACTTCATGCAATCTCATATCTTTTTATATGCACTGAACCCGTTTACCATTGACAGCGGCAAAGACGACTTTTGTTTTACTCAATCCGTATGAACCATTTTCTGTCGTGTGCATACTTTCAAGCCTAGTTATTTTTGCTGATGTAATGAATTAAATGCAGATTGCAGGTTCATAGAAAATATGCTGGTTTTCTTAATATCGTTTTGTCAAAAATTACATTCCGGAAGAGCGAGTGTTAGACATAGATGAGACACCTGTATCTAAAACAACAGCGTAGTAAACGAGAGGGATATCGGCGAGGCCATTCAGGCTTCAAAATCGGGAGAGGCCATTCAGGCTTCAAAAGCGAGCCATTCGGTGCATATGTGGAGTCTCCTGGGATCACCCCGCTCGTGAACTGTTCAAGGAAACCAAAATTCTGACCCTCCCAAGCTTGTATGTCCTTGAAGTAGCCAAGTACGTGAGAGGTAACCTTGAACAGTTCCCGACGCGCGGTGACTCACACAATTATAACACAAGACAACGCGGTGATTTGCGCCCACCCGCCACACGTCTCGCAAAGGCCAAAAAATGTCTTCACTCGATGGGACCCAGGATTTACAACAGGTTGCCCCAAGATGTGAAAAGCGCGCCGAGTATGAGGTGTTTTGTTAATAGACTTAAAATTAAACTAGCATCCGATGCATACTATTCCATAAACGAATTTATGAATTAAATAGGCATGAACACTGACAGCCAAATGACTTTTTAACTGGCTCGCTACCCAACCAACTGTTACTATAATATAAGGTAGTATAAAATATCTTCTTTCTGAAACATTGACATATAAACATGTGTACTAACCATAATTATACCATTGTAAACTAAGACATACTTTACTTACCTAAATGTTATAATATTATGTAATAAAATTCTTGGAGATTTTGACAAAAATTGACATGGAAAACTACGTTTTATCAAGGAATAAATGAAATGAAATGAAATGATATCCTCAAGAAGAGAAGGAAATTTCAATCTACGAGGCCTGTCAAATCAATGTCAATCTCTGGCCCACTTATTTCTCTTTTCGTGCTACTTTGTATTTGTTCATAGCGTAGACAGCTGCACTACTACACATTTCACATACCTTCTTCTCTGTTGCTCAAATATGCAAGTGTGATAGAGATTCACGAACGAATTTGGCGATTGGCGCTCGAGGTAGACGCTCAGGAGCTTCTAATTGGATTGATAAATAATAGTCAACAATTATCATCACATTATCCTCTTAGCGTTATTTCCGTTGTGCCCTAAAGGTCCGCTTTGACATCATTAGGTGTCAAAGCGGACCCCGGGCCTATAATGGTATTGGTATTAACCAAGATTTGGCATAGGCACTAGTTTGGCGAAAGCGGCTGCCATCTGACCTTCCAACCCAGAGGGAAAACTAGACCTTATTGGGATTAGACCGTCGTCCTCACGAATGGTTTAAAAAACTCATTGGTATGCGCCAAGATTCGAACCTACGACCGCTGCTTGACAGCCGCCGTATGCCTAAACCAGTAGCTTCAGTGGTCGACAATATCAGTGCCAAATATAATAATGTTGCGTAACAGAATTCTAGTAACTTCTGTGTTGCGTCTCAGCATCGTGATGTTGCATTCCCCACAAACTGGCAATTTTATTACCGCAGAATAAGATCTACTTTCGAATGATTCGCTGTTTAGGCTACCAGGTTTATTTGCAGCATTGAACCTAATAACGTGATCCAGTAGGTTCCATTTCAATTAACCTATTAGAATAGAATAGAATAGAATAACATTTATTCATTACAATAACACATACATACACATAAATAAAATAAAAATCAGTAGTACTTCGTAACTCCAACTAGGAGGAAAGCCGAGAATTATAATGCAGTTTGCAACACCCTTCTATACCAAGTAGCCCCCCTTCTATACTATAGATAGACATTGTATCGGATTAAAAGCAAATTTGCACCTGTCACTGGCAAGGAATACAGCAGGCAGCAGTATCTTGCACTGAGTTCAAGTAAAATCCTGAAATTATTTAAGGTCTCAAATACCTTGTATTGCAATTTAAATTGTGTAGCGTAGACCGTAAGATCGCTATTTAAACGGTTTAGCATGTTGCATTGCATCGCAGCCACCTCATGCCGAGTACTGCGTTTTTCCCGAGTCCGGCAGCACAGATGCACATCGTAAACAACGCGCGGTGGTTTTATCGCTTAGGTCGATCGGCTTGCGCACGCGCAGTTGGCGGCCTTGGCATTAATTTGTTTCACATGTTAATGAACTTCAGCTCTAGATGGTACCTGTACCCTGTACCTTATAGATGGAACGTAGAACGTAGGAGATCTCTCTACTGGATGCCAGGTCAGAGGATCGAGGCCAAACCCTGCCCCCCAAGCAGTCTTAAATGTCCAATGCATTAATGCATGAAGAGCCCTCTTTGTATCGCACCAGCGCTCTGAAATTCTTACTCTAGTACGTTTGATATCCAGTTCGAAGGACCATGTTCAAAACAAACTATCCAGAAAAAATGGACAGCAGTTTCTCATCTACATTCTATTTAAAATAGGAACCGAAGACTTTCACGCGCGAATTAGTTTTTCAGAAAATAGTGTTCTGTTTGAATACTACGACAGTGGCTAACAAGTATACGGCCTGCCTGGTGGTAAGCAGACACAGTAGCCTATGGACTCTTGCGATCATGATCGTGGTCGGCCTTATCACATGATAAGTGACAAGATAGGGCGTCCGTCACTGGCTTACACTGTTCGATGGAAAGAGACGGACGCTCTTTCTTGTCACTTATCGCGTCATAAGGCCAACCATGATACGGGACCAGGAGAGTAACAAGCTCGTTACAGACTCTTTATAGATTTGAGTCTTAATTATGTCGTGTCAGCTATAGAAAAATGCAGGTGCATGCTAACCCTTAATACATCGAATAAAAAATACACTAAGTACGTAATAATCTCGAGCTATGATTTTAGTTTTAAAGGAATATTTCACGTATAACTTACAATGTGCTGTTCATTAGACTTTAAATAAAACCAAACTCATGCATTCTACATGATTAATTCGGTTAAAATGCTATGGATGTTAATCGCATTACAGACATTAAAATTAAATACTATCCAGCTCCTAAGGGCCGAGTGGCTAAGCGGAAAGGTTGCCTTCATTATTTGTATATTTCAACAACAAACAAATTAATATTTGTTTTTAAGCAGTAACGCTGCTAAAGAAAATTATAAATTTTTAAATGAAAGGAAAAATTGAAAAATTTAATGCTCCGAGCCGGATTACGCCTCCCTAAGGCGTTATATGAAGGAACTGATTGAGGGATTTGGTGCCCGAACCAGATTGTTCCGATAGCTCAGTTGGTAGTAGCGACGGGCCATGAATGCCTGTGGTCGCCGGTTCGAATCCGGCTCGGAGCATTAAATTTTTCAATTTTTCCTTTCATTTAAAAATTTATAACAAACAAATTGATTAATTAGATTAGATCATTTGTTTGAAAATCAAACGAAGCAAAACAAATGCCAATTTAAATTGATACAAATTCCATTAAATAGCAAGATGTCTTTTAATATGAGGACATTGATGACAAATATCGAATTGCTTCGGCTTACATAAAATCAGTTTAAAATATAAACTTGTACAACGATGCCTTATTTTTATACAAATCCTATGTAAGACTTGTGCGATTCCGTATCTAATTAGGCACTTGACAAACAAACGTTATCGCCGGTCGCTTGGATGACAGGTCGACAACCCCGCAGAGAAAAAACACGATAGTTGCCTAAATAAACGGAAATTACTTCACGAAAGGTCAGGAGAATGTTGATAAATACCGAGGAAAAATAAACGCGCTACCCCAGATTACGATTCGCTATCGAGAATCCAGGAGCGCCTGAGCATGATAGGCGCCTTGACGAAGCGATGCACTATCTATAAAAGAATAGAAACTTGGTATTAACATCACCTGACGGCTACGTCCTGCATCGATACAGTCGCGACTAAGTTGATTATATCAACCCTACGATGCCTTTAAGTTTTGATTTAATTGATTTTAATTTGTGCCCGCAACTTCGTCTGGGTACAACTCATTAATTGCCCGCACTTGCAAATTTTCATTCCCACCACCATTTTATTTCACTTGAGGACAAAAAGCATTTTTTGTCCTTCTAAAAGTTCTAAAGGACTCGCAATCTCGTTACCTGTAAAGATAAAAAAGGCTTCGCATGAAGATGCTCAGAATTCGCATTTGCTATACCTATAATTAAAGAATAAATAAGGACACAAGAGGATTTTATATAAGTAGAGAAATTTAATAGTAATTAGTTACGAAATGTTGTGGCTGTTGGCCTGTTGTAGCTTTCTCTTTAAATGTTTAGGTGTAGGTTTCCGTTTTGCATACTGCAAATTGTTTTTATGATAAAAATAATACGAAAACAAATTGCAAAATCATATGAGAGCCGAATCTCCGTGAACCCCGAGCTAGTGGGAGAAAGGCGTTTTGCTCCAATCGGCGACCAATCAGAATACAGGAACGGCACTTTTGGCCACCGGCGTTTTTCTTATTGGTGGATCAACTTGAATTAGATGTTGTCTTTACATATATTGTACGTATATTTACGGTTTTGGCATTCGCGACGGTACATTATACCTACTTTAAAATTTGTCGGCATGTTTTATATGCCAAGCGATGTTAATTTTTACCGTGTCGGATTGTACAATTTCTTGCTTGCAATTGATCCAACATTATAACTTGATTAATGCAGAAGAAACACTAGCGTGTTGCCGACCCTAATATTAATCATAATCTAATATTTAAATTAATATTACCAGTCCTAACGCTTCAAGCATCTGTAAAGGCAACAGCAATATTAGCAACCGTTTCACACATAGTAACCTAATCTAAGAGGTACATTATTTAATACGTGCAGGTAATAAAAAATATTCATAAGTTAAATATGTAAGCCACCACACACACACCTAAGTTTGGTGGCAAGTCTATAAAACCACATGAAAGATTACCAGCGTCAGATTATAACCATAAACTTGTAGACCGAGACTAAAAACAGTTAAAGATTTAACTGCAGGTGTTACAACACTAGCTAGTTATTGATGTGAAGCAAGCGCGACGCGAGTCAGGCAGTACAAGCCCATGATGCAACCAGTTGCTTATCAGCATTCCATGAAATTCTAATTATCAGAAACGAAAAACCTCACAGGTAAATCAAATGCAGAAAATATTGTGGGAGTGGAAACAAATGAGACGTAACGTACCTAACTTTTCTTTGTATTCTTAGCCTGGCCTCACACAGAACGGCATTCAGGCTGAAATACACTGAAACACTGATGAGCAAATAAAATGGTACACTTTGTGCAGAATTGCTACCAGAAAGTGTACCTTTTTTGCTCTCGAGTAGTATAGAATAAGTACATATACCAAAATTCAGTGCATGAATTCAGACACAGTCTGAAGCCCAGCCTAAGACTCTACCTATCAGCGGCGGAGCGCCCATACAAGCCGGCTCTCACCGGCTTGCCTACAATTACTTTTTAGGCAAGCCTATAGTCGTATACTCTAAAGTCTTTCAGAACTCTTTTTGGTCTACGTTGCCCCTCGAAAATTTTCAAGCGCCGCCACTGCTACCAACGAAGAAGAAAATTCCTCTGCGAACCCTCCTGCTCTGGAATTTCCTTGTCTCTCTCTCCTTTTCTGAATAGACTACAGCATACGATATGGGCTTTAAACAGTCAGCTATGCGCATCTCTTACCATTGAACATCACGCTTGCCACCACCGTAGTATTCTAAAATGTAGTAAATGAAGGCACGTAGTATGTAGTTTTGCGTAATACGGAGCGCTGGTGTGTGCATAGACGACAGTGGCGTCAAGGCCCCGATAATTTGCGATTAGATAGCGAGATCCTCGCGCGATAACTTTGGAGTCACATCTGTCGAGGAATGTGTTACTTCGTCCAATCTCGTTTATTATAAAACGACATTATCTGGCGCAGTAAATTGCACTGTTGTCGATATCTCGTATCTGTCTCGGAATTATCAGATTCACTGTCTGATAAGGGGTCAACTTTCCAAAATATTAAGCCTGGTAGAGAAAAGCCCAGGCCTAAATATCATTAGGAACCATCCTCCTTAAAGCTGCAAACGCACAGAGAGCGGCGGTGGCGGGGCGGCGCGGTTTTCTGTGCGGACCCTTTCGTATTAGCTTGAACATTACAACCGGTACCGCCTCCGCATCGCGCCGCGCCGCGCCGCCACCGCTCTCTGTGCGTTTGCAGCTTTATACATGCTAATAATATGAGGAGAAAGTGTGTCTGTATGTTACTTTTTCACGCTTAAAGCGCTGAACCGATTTAGAAGATATTTGGTTAGATATTGTGCATAGCCTGGATTAACAAATAGATTACTTTTTTCATCCCAGGAATCATTTCCGAAAGGGGCGAAATGGGGGGCGAAGGGTGAACTGAACTGCTTTACAGAGCCAACTGCTACAGCCACGCTATAGCTATGTTTATCATGACATGTGATGCGATGCGTAACAGCAAGACGTTTCAATTGATTCCATATTTATTTAAATTGACTGGCCAAGGTTCGACTGATGTTATTTTGCATAAGTTGAAGGGTCTTCTTGTAAAAGTTGTAAATGACAGTCCTATTAGAGAGGACGTGGATCAGAATATTCAAACATACATACATACATTCATGCCTTCATTAACAAAACGGGTAGGCAGAGCACATGAAACTTATGTTCCGTTGCCATTTTTAGCACAAATGATAATATATAGATATAATGTGATATCGCAATTATATGTTGCTAGCCCAATGCATAGAACACACCCCTGTTCCCTGAGTACGACTCTTGCGTCAGCCACGGGAAGAAAAAGGGTGGTGTTATTCAAACCCGACACAACACGGGGGACTCAGAGAGACCGTAGGTCAGAATATTCAGTTGAAACAATCACAATAAACTTCTCATGAATATATATTCAGGCCGTATCCATCAGTCATCCACAGTTGATTATAGGCCTCTTCTGTACCACTTCACTCTCCTTGGTCCTGTGCTAATCTCATCCACTATTTGCTTCCTGTTCGGCAGATACATAGGTCCATCGGGTTGGGGGTCTGTATCACTTTAACTGTGAAATTCGTTTGCCGACGTCCGCTACTTTCGTGTGGCGTCGAATTCCAGTGGTATCTATCTAATGACCAGTTTCTATCAATGGTCGTTGAAGGAGTTTAATAGACGATGGGTTTAAGTTCGCCTTTTAATTTATTACTGTGAAATAAATAAAGTTTAAAGAAAATGTTTACACAGAGTGATGGCAATCACGTCATAAAACTTTTCAAACCGTCGCCCTCCGACCTTTCACACGGGGGAAACGCCGACGCGTTACTAACTATAATGTCTTGTCCGAATCAAATGCTTAATTAAGTTTCATTTTTAGCCGCCTACTTTCTCCACTATGTTGTGAGAGTTATTTTCGTCAGATGCATATGCATGCAAATGACTAAAATAGCTCTGGCCGCATTCCGGCCCTCCGCTTGTCTGATCTAATGATTGGGACCAGCATATTTTATGGTCATAGACAGTGTCTTTGTAGTATTGTATTGTAACCATAAATGGTTTTTTTATGTGGAGGTCTCACTAATAAACAGCAACGTTTGTTATTGTTTTTGAAATTTTAAGGTTCATATTGCCAATATGTAGAGCCATAATTAACTACATTACATGTAACTACAATAAAAAAAAACAACCAGCTTCATGAATTCTACTTTTATGTTGAAACAGATCAAATTCGCTCTGGCAGGATTACCCATAGACAAACTAATAAAATACTTATACGAGTATAAAGCGCTCCCGACCAATAAGTCGGTAGGGATTAAAAACCGGCGGACTGGCATATTGGTTCACTGTTCATCAGGTAAAAACGATAGTAGTAGTCGATTTATCGATGGCTCTCCAATGGATCACCCAGGATTTATTTGATTCTGATTCTGATTAAACTTAGGTACTACGACAAAAAAAGCATTAATGTTTTAATTACCCTGCGAAATAAAGAGATGAAAGCTAAACGCAAGTCATCTCTGGCGTCACCTCGTGGAGAATGAGAAAATGTATTCTTGTAAGACCTGCAGCCAAAACAACTGTCGAGCAATTCAAACAAATAAAAAATTCAGCTTAACACAGGATCCAATTCTAATTAGAAAGAGCATTGTTAATTGCAATGCGCAAACCTACAATTATGAAGGTGTGTCACAATCACAATCGTATCAACTACTTACTATATTATTTACTCTGAAAAATGCTAAAAATAAATATGTAATAAGATAAGACGTGTGACGCTATACCGTCGGCCTATCAATCACCCGGAGTTCAGCCTATTTACAAAACTTTTGTCAACCGTCAGTTCTATCCTAGCATTACTTGGTCTTTAAATTCGTACCAACTTGAAATGAGATTTAAACTGGCGAGCTTGTGGCGGACTACTTTGAATAATAGTGAATAAGTGAGCTGGAATCACACGCTCCCCTCGTGGTAAGACAATAAGCACCCACGCTTTTCTGAGATGCGATGCATAATCAATGTTGTTAAACTTCATTAAACTTTACTGTAGTTTACTGGATTCACTAATCGACACTTAACTTTGATTATCAGAGGAAGTTAATACGAGCTACATATAGGATACTGCAAAAACAAATAATGAGCAAGTTATTCATTCTATAAGGGCAATTTCTGCGTTTTCTTTGTATGGATTTCGCAGAATGTCTTAAAACTACGGAAACTATATCAAACAATGGCAAAACACGGAATGCTTTCCTCTCATACACATACATAATATAATCACGCCTATTTTCCGGAGGGGTATGCAGAGATCACGGATTTCCACATTTTCCACTTGCTACGATCTTGACAAACCTTTCTTGCTTCATTCGCTTGCCTCTCAGTACGAAGAAAAACTTATGTCTATGTCATGAAGTTGCTAATTCTTTTGTTACGTCCAACTAACGACTCTACTATGTAGAGTGAATTAACAAAATCGCTCGTATTTTCAACATTACACTAGGACGCCCGACCCGAGCCTTTTTACGAAGTTTTGGAACGCAAAGAGTAGGCAAACGCCAATACGTTATATCCTAATATTATTTGCGTCATGTAGATAAAAATAACAAAACAAATAATTAGATGCCAAACAAACATAATGAACTAACATCTCGGCAGCTCACCAAAATGATAAGAATACTAATAAAATCCAAAGTAAATTACGTGCTGGTTACGTAATATTAAATAGCTATTTCAAGATGATAGCATTATTAATAAATTTATGGTATACATAGGCCCATTAGATATAATTATCATAATTTATTTGGAGGCTTTGAAACTTGCGCCGGTGATAAGAAAATTGCCAATGGTTTGGCATTGTTGCCAAGCAGGTCTGAAGCAAAATGTTGTAGATTGTAGACGGTTGTGGAGTACAAAAGCCTAATATTATAAATGCCATTAGATGAAATTCGGTATAGAGAGAACATAGTGCTCTTCTCGTCCCCCCGGAGTCCCGTGTAGTCTTTATCCCGGCAATTATACCCCAAGGGGGTGAAATGGGGGCCAAAATTTTGTACGGAACTACGATATATAAACGAGTTCGACGCTATCAGAGTCGCGGGCAGAAGCTAGTAATTAATATAGGAGGATTCTAATAGGCATAGACGTTGCATAGACGATATGGCGGAAACGATAGGTAGCTTATTATTTGATGCCGATTTTTGATCCCTAGGACCATCCATTTTATTAGTGCCCAACATTCTTACATTAATTTAGCAATAAAAACTTTACAGGATGCTGACTATAAGAACTACTTACTTAATTTGTCGAACATTTATTCATCAAATATCTCTTAGAGGCTGTTACAAATCATATCTGAGTGTTATGTCTGCAGGCTACAATGTAAAACAAATAACTATCAGTGGCATTTTATATTATACCTAATTACCCACTTGGAGGATATGAACTGCTGTAAAAACTGAGAGACCTAGAGACCCAAGAGAGGATAAACTTAGTAGCACAAACCAAACACCATAATAGTAGGTTACTAGGTACCGATCAAGTATCAACATTGCAAATTGCTCAAGAACGCTAAGCTTGATAGCTCGAACACAAGGTCAAGGTTAATCAGTGCGCTCGCGCACGCACGGCTCAAACACTAGCTATCTCCCTCCCACTCACGCGAAACGCGCACATTAGAAATAGGCAGAAACTTAACGCGCGAAGCAGATCCATCACAAGATTTCAGAGACGTCCGCATTCTTAGACTGAAATAAAACATGAAATTAGACTAGGCGAAGCAGGGGACTTGTACTTACGTCATTAATGGGAAAATGATTACATTAAAGACCATAACTTTGGTTTATGTTGAAGCCTTAGCAGTTACGGGAATGGACTTCGTTTTACTTTGATAAATTTCTTTTGAATTTTTCTCTTTGTTTTCCTCTTTTGAAAGACTGCCTACTGTTACGGTTTTATAGGTATTAACTATGCACTGTATTCTTTTTTGTTTAGCTAATACGAATTAGCTCTAGCTAGGTGAGGTTTAGCTATATCTCTACGCGATTCAAAATCAAAAACTTCTTTCTTTGCTAGAATATGGTAACGGGACGGGGTAAGGTCTTAAAGCTGAATTGATTCGTACATAAATATTCAACTTGCATGCAGGTGTGCACATTTTAACATTATCATAACTAAATTTTAATAAAACACCATCACAACTTACAGACTAGAGTCGACGACCAGAATCAGATAAGATGCTATAAATACGAATAAATAGTAGCCAAACCTTATTCGAGTCGTCAATTTGTAACATGTCATTTCCTTATCCTATAATTATCAAGTCCATATATTTATAAATATATCAAATGACTAATTAATTACCTATGTGACCTATTATTTTTTGTTTTTAAGCAGTAACGCTGCTAACGAAAATTATAAAAAAAAAAAAAATAGTATGGGGTAGCGCGTCGTTACTGACGATTTCTCAATATAATTTGAGACGTTGGTGCCGTTAAGAAGCCTAAGTCTTCTGGTAGATGTCGCTACACGCCTCCCTAAGGCGTTGTATGAAGGAACTGATTGAAGGATTTGGTGCCCGAACCAGATTGTTCCGATAGCTCAGTTGGTTACGAGTAGTAGCGACGGGCCGTGAATGCCTGTGGTCGCCGGTTCCAATCCGGCTCACTCGGAGCATTAAATTTTTCAATTTTTCCTTTCATTTAAAATTTATGTGACCTATGTCAATTCAATGGACGTGGCTATCCGGTTATCTTTAGGATTACTGAATAGGTAAGTAGATATCAAATTGTTTAGTTACGATCACAACTAGATCCCTTTTTTAGGGTTCCGTAGTCAACAAGAAACCCTTATAGTTTCGCCTTATTTGGTTAGGTTAGGTGTATACATCAATTACGCCGACAAAACAGTAGAACAAAATGTTGAATTTTTAGGTTACCTCCCCTACACTTGAAATGGGGATGTAATTTTCTTTTCTCGCTTAAGTCATAGGATTGTTTGTTGTTGGATAGCTTGTTTTAACTCAATGATTCTTTTGCGAGGTATTGGGCTTCAAAACCCTGATTTTTGTCTGAGTCATGTGTCCTCCCTGCCGGCTAAATGCTAAATAAATACTACTGGAGATGTGAAAAAAATCGTTGCAGTAGTACATAATATGGAATGAATTTAAAAGGAAACTAGAGCGGCTAAGTAGGCAAACCGAGTAATAGTCGGCCAAATTAATGTACATACTTAGAAAGGACAACTATCGTCCAAATTTGGCCGATGTAACCGCACCATTTAGTTGGCGCGCGCGCATCACTGTAACTAAGACAGACAAGCAACTACGGAACCCTACAGTGCGCGTGTCAAGACACATACTTGGTAGATTTTTTAGTAATTTTGCTGCAGACATCGGTATTTTTGAATTTTCATCCTCATGTCACAAAAACATGTTTTGGAGCGCGACCTTCGGATATCACGTCTCTTAAAGATGGACTTACTCTAAAACTTTATTATCACACTAGTATTATATATTTGTTATATCAATAATATCAAACACTATTTATAACACTGAAGGAATCGTTAAATATTGTTGCTGGCTTGAAATTCAGTGATAGGTATCCGAAATCAATTATTCATTTATTTCTTACTTTCTAAACCAATGTACACACTATGCCTGCCTTTCTAAATTTAAGCACTAAGATTTTAGACAGCGGATATGTTGTATTGTAGAATTTCAATCTGGAGGTCGCTGGTTCAACACGGCTCGTACCGCTGGGTTTTTGAAAACTTGTATAGAGTTTACAAAAAAAATGGGGTGTGAATTGTGAACCGATCAAGGGCATTTAAAAGGTTTTAATTCTGATAAAGAATAAATAAAAGTTTTTTTTTGACGAGTTTTTTTTACATTTGTATGGAGCAGGTCGCTCCAGTCGGCCAATGCTCCATACAAATGTAAAAAAAAACGCATATAAAAGTTTTTCTCATAGTTTTCTCTTATCAGAACGCGATGCCTGTTATACCCTTGATCGGTTCACACCCCGATTTTGGTACACCCTGTATACTTATTTATTTATCGTATGGCATTTTGGTCAATGGATTACATGTAAAAGAATTATGTGAAAATAATAACAATAAATTGACTAAAGATTTAGATTTGTTCTCTTCAAGTACTCTGTATCAAGTTGATTAAGACACTTGAGATCCTCCATCCGCCCTGAAAATTTAGTTATCGGGCATTCCAGGACCATGTGGTTGACCGTCTGATCGGGGTTTCCACACACACACCGAGGGGAGTCGCACCAACCCCATTTATATCAGTGGTGGGCGCAGTTTCCAATGCCTGTTCTTATGCGGTTTAATTGACACCACACCCTGCGCGTATATATAATATCGTAATATCATTTGATATTTATCAGTGGCTTCGGTGAAGGGAACCATCGCGACGACACCGGTCTAATCCCAATAAGGTCTAGTTTTCCCTCAGGGTTAAAAGTTCAGATGGCAGTCGCTTTTGTAAAACTGCGGCGGTTACCACGAAAATCGAATCTCGGAAGTTCGTGTACCCCTGTCACTCGAGTAAAGTGCGATAGAGATAGAGATATCCGAACTTCGACATGCTCTGACTGCGCCAAATCTTGGGATAAGATGCCAAAGCGGACTGCGGGCTCGTTTGCGCACTAGGTACCGGGATAAAACTGTTAAAAATGATGATATTGTATTCTGAGACCAAGAAAAAAAACCGGCCAAGTGCGAGTCGGACTCAAGTCAAGCCGCATTTTAAAATAAAGAAAAAAAAACCGGGCTCGCGTTCTATACAGGGCGTCCCAAACTTATGGGACATGAAGGGGAAGTACCTTAAATATCGTAGATAGTGTATTTTGCTGAAAAAAGACTTTATGTTATTTTTGAAAATTAGTAATTCTGCATTTAAAGTTTTTCAAAAAATTACTTGCTTCTGCTGGGAATCGAACCGACTTAAATGTGAAAAAAAAAATCATCCCTACTTTTACAATGCCAATGGAAAGAATAGCTAAAAAATAATAAATCTTCTTTAGTGACACAGTATTTTAAAAGAAAAGAACAACGTGAAATTAATCATTTTAATCAAATTAAAAACATACATGAAACTGCCGAAGTCAATTATGTAGGTAGTTCTTATCTTACACAAATCGCCAATCTTTTAATAAGGCCGCTGCCCGTTGATTTTCTTATCATTTTATGGTGAATACTCGATATGACATGGCATAATCAATGCTATCTATGGAATGATAATATCGTTACTTTTCGTACGTCGTCGTCGGCAATAAATAATTTTCTTGAAATATGACTTGAACATTATACATTGTTCTTTTCTTTTAAAATACTGTGTTACTAAAGAAGAGTTATTATTTTGTAGCTATTCTTTCCATTGGCATTGTAAAAGTAGGGGTGATTATTTTTCACATTTAAGTCGGTTCGATTCCCAGACAAAGCAAGTAATTTTTCGAAAAACTTTGAATGCAGGATTACTAACTTTCAAAAATAACATAAGGTCTTCTTTCAGCAAAATACCCTATTTACGATATTTAAGGTACTTCCCCTTCATGTCCCATAAGTTTGGGACGCCCTGTATACTGCTCACAGCACCACTAGTGTGTAAATTTGTTTGCATATGTGTGTGCTAAACTTATTTGGATTGGTTGACAACCGGCTTCACTAGGTTGTTCGTAATCCCATATTTTTTTCTTGGTCTGATGTTGTGTTGTAGTTAGTACACGAGCGCTTATATAATCTTTTTCCTTAGACTATGTTTCCTTATTCGCATCAGGAAGTAACCGGTGGTCTGGCGACCTAGTGATTCTGATAACTTTTTTTACCCGGAACGTGTAATGGCCAACGTCATAATTGACGTGTTTAGGGTTCCGCACCTCAAAAAGAAAAAACGGAACTATGTTGTCTGTCCGTCTGTATGTCTGTCAAGGCCCTTTATGTCGGGAGCGTGTGGAGTTGAAATGAAAATCCTTGAATGTTATGTATTCCTATACTATTTACTACTTTGTTCTTAACTTCCTTTTTGTTTTTATTAATATTGTGTTTTATGAACCTCCAGGTCTGTTTGTATCACCTCTGAGTTTTTGTACATTATTGTACTCAACATGTTTATTATCCACTCACTTGATGCCGGATTTTAAAAAAGGTAGCCTAAACTGCATCTAATTTTTCATTATCAAAGCAGCCCATACTTCGATTGGCAACCACATCAGTTTAGGGGTCCGCAAAATTGGAAACTGTAGTTGCCACAAACAAGTGAGTGGCTAAAACTGTTTGTGATCTAAATAAATAAAAAAACAAAACATATATACTCAGGTGTACAGTCCCTTGTAGCTGTGAAAAGATCTAACCTCTATAATATATTTATTTATTTAAAAATATATTACCACAGCATTACAGATTATTTAAGTTCTAATACACTGTGAAACGAAACATAAATTTATAGGGACAAAGCAAAAATAATAAAAATCAAATACATACACCAGAAAGCCTATCATCCTTCATCTCACAAAACTTCAGACACTCCTACTCCCCCCTCTAACCCCCGGTTGCCACTTGTCGGCCCGATTTTTTATCGGATGTCGGCGCCTCATACAAATTGGTGTCCGGCAATAAAATGTTCTGCCACTGGAACGACCAATTAAAATACGGACCGACATCCGACATATTGGGAACCAGCTAACGTAAAAAAATATACGGCCGTTTATGCTGCAAAAATGTATATTTCAAGACTCTTAAGGGAATTAAAGTTTAAAGGGTACTTTCCGTTGACCTAGAACGTTTTATACTAACAGGGAAAAATCTGAAAACTGTAGGTACATTTGTAATTAAGTACGGAACCCTCGGTGGGCGAGTCCGATTAATCGCACTAGTCCGGTTTTATTAACCACTTGGTCATGTTCCTAGATTAATGAATGCTGTGCCCGTTCCGTTTCACTAATACCAGTTGCAGAACTTTGTAGAACAATCTGGATGCAAAAAACGTAATATCTCATAGAAAGTTATTGTGCACTGTAAAACAGGAATTGCACTCACAAGGTGTGGTTGGCATTTTTGTAAATACGAAGAGTACATGATTAATTTCATGAGTCATAATAACCATTTTATATATAAAAAATCATATAACTTTTTATTGATTATATGGATAGACGTCATTCAGTCATATATTAAAATGTATTATCTATAATTTGTAATTCACAGTGACTTAGTTTTTAACTGTCTTCGTCACTATCATATCAGCCGAAAGACGTCCACTGCTAAACATAGCACTCCCCCAAAGAGTGCCACAATGACCGGTCCTGCGCCACCCGTATCAGCGGACTTCCGCGACCTTTACCTTTTTATTAACTGTAATGCTAGGTAATTATTTTAGCAGCGACAAAAAATACTTATATACAAATATCGTGTCAAGTTTTAAGCAAACTACCAGTTATCGATTCATATTCATGTTAAACTTGCTGACGCCAACAGACGAAGGCCGTTACGCGAGTTCTTATGTAACTGTATAAATTGAAGCAAAATATATTATATGTAGTATGTATGTGAATATTTGAGTGAGATCAATCTTAAGATTCTATCACAGACTGGCGCAGCGTGCGGTGGCGGTCAATACTAAATTTGACCATACTCGTAACTACTTAAATACATAAAAAATATCTCTAATTTTTATTTTCTCGCTTACGTTATATAATTTCCTGAGATTTGCAGCATGTCAAGTTCAGTGAGCTACCTCGTAACTTTGCACCTTTTGTCGTATTCAAATGAAGGGTGTTAAATTATAAGTCAATCATACGTACGATAGTTGAACCGATATTATCGGTGATCCGCCAGAGGCAACTGACAATTATCAAGCACACGCTAATAGATCTAATTATCGCGAGCACAGATACTGCTTTTGTGATACAACACGTCGCTAGACTGGCGCGCGCTGAAGATACACACAGAAAAAATACTATGTGAATCAAGAGAAAATCAGGAAGGCTCAAGATAATTTTAATATACTTAACCTAACCTAGCCTAATTCCAAGAACCACTTTTCCAAAAGCGACTGCCATCTGACCTTCCAACCAAAAGGGAAAACTGGACCTTGAGATTAGACCGGATTCCTCACGATCTTTTCCTTCACCGAAGAACCCTGATCCTTCCTCTCCCGGGCTCAAATATTTTGTTCGCAAATCCATACTAAATGCTGACCCATATATGGAGCGGGAATCACTACATAGTATAAAACAAAGTCGCTTCCCGCTGTCTGTCCCTATCCCTACGAGTATGTACGCTTAGATCTTTAAAACTACGCAACGGATTTTGATGCGGTTTTTTTAAATAGATTCAAGAGGAAGGTTTTTATGTATAATCTATATAATAACCGTGCGAAGCCAGGCGGGTCGCTAGTTAAATATATAAAATAAAATTAATTAGCCTATATACGTCCCACTGCTGGGCACAGGCCTCCTCTCATGGATGAGGGAGGTTAAATATATAATTTTGCAAAATTAAAATTATTCAAATTTTCCCTTCTGCCGGCACTCCCGGACTGCAACCAGGTCTTTTTTTTCTGTGAACAGTGAGGAGGTCAAAATTCTCGTATGGCATACGAGAATTTCATGTATCTGATGTATCGCCACAACAAAGTTGTAGTTCTTGTGCCAGATATACATCGTAATGACAAGGTGAACTTAATGAGGTAGGTAATTAGAATTATAAATCTAATCGGCAGTTGTTATAAATTTATCAGTTTTATCACCTAGAAAACAACAGTAATTTAACTAGCTACTTCAAAGGAAAGCCTCACGGTCTTGTTTCATGGCATCACGACAGCCGAACTCATTAATAATTTATATAGTCTGTCTAATGTAATGAAAGTTGAATCCACTAAACTGAATTACGCGGCAACACTAAACGTCATACGCATACATTTTTGATCAACAGTGTTACCGCGTAATTGAGTTTAGTGGGTTCAACTTTCGTTAGGCAGACTCTACATATTGATTATTATTTTCTTTCTTATTAAGTTATTTAAAATAAATATCAATATAATATAATGAGTACATAATCTCATGACTGTTTTATCGATCTCTTTTATAAAGTTTCACTATTGGAAATCAAAACGTAGTCCGTCGGTTGGACCTGTCATTCAATCTGTCATTAAATTTTAATTGCGTCTTACGATTCCGGGAGTCGCCGCTTCAAAAACCATTTTACAGGTAGTATGACTAGTATGTATGCAGTGGGTTTACAATTCGCATGTTACACACGGTTATCTGTCATTGTTTACGCCTCACGCGGATTGCTATGTCAGGTCAATCATAACGACTGGCGTCAACTGTAAACACGCCCTGAATCGATCACGATCGTTATGCAGACCTTATACCAGCTTCTCTAATAAATGTAATTATTCTTCACATGTAACAGATCATCGAGCATTTTCCGTTTTTAGGGTTCCGTAACCAAATGGCAAAAAACGGAACCCTTATGGATCCGTCATGTCTGTCTGTCCGTCCGTATGGCACAGGCGTTTTACTCGAAAACTATAAGGTGTATTTGATTAAAATTTTGAGGATAGGTGTATTTTGTTAGCCGCTACATAGTTTTTAGGGGTGCACTCCATACATAAAACTGAAAGTTAAAAAAAATGTTTTCATTGCAAGCCCACGTGTGGCACATTAATCGATAGGCCTTTCAAAATAAATACAAGGTTTCTAAGCAATTTTTTTGATTAAGTGAATAGAGTCGGAGATAATCACCCCGAAAGTCACTAAAATTGTGTCCCCCCACCCCTCTATTTTATGAACCGTGTATTTCAAAAGTATGAAAAAAATCATGGACATAATAGGGTTAATTAAATTATTTCAGCGAAAATTGTTTTGAACAAGATCGGTTCACAGGTTTTCGAGACAATTCTAAAAAAACTGCCTTCCTTAAAGAAAAAGACGTAAGTGCCATAAGATTTCAGTAACGATACTTTTTAATACACACGGAACCCTTGTTGTGCGTGGTCCGACACGCACTTGGCCACTTTTTTAAAATTTGTCGAACTGGACAACGAACACAACCAAGCATAGAGCCAAACATAACGCCGAAGCAAGTATAGAGCCGAACGCTCTAGTAAAAGTAGTAAAGCTGTGCGGCGTAGTGGCGTGGCGGCATCCCCGGTGTGGGCGCAGAGGGACGGCGCGGGACAGTATCAAAGTTGCTCGGCACGGCAAAGAGCTCGAAGCAAAGGGCATTGGGTGACCTTGTATGAGAAAAAATGACGTTTTTATTTTTTGCAGCCGCCAAGGATGTTTTCCTAATAATCGTTTAGAGGACCTCTTAATACGCACAGATACCTATATCAAATTAAACGCGTTAAACAATATCGGAGCCGAGATATTTAAGTTTGAAGTTTTAATTATAACTTTTTGTGGGGACATAAATAAATAACACAGCGATTGACATAGCGTGTTATCAAGAAACAGATTCAAATTTTATTTCATTTCCTTGAAAAAACATGGTAAGTACATTTCCAGCGATAAGGCTTAATCATAAATATCTAATTAGAAAATTAAATATAGGTACAAGGCAGGTCCTCAGAAACAGATTGATCGAGTGAAAATATACATATACTCGTATTGCAAATATCTCGGCTCCGATGCATTTTAGTTTATTAAATTTCATAACAAAATATGTTTGTTTTGAGTAGATCTATCATAATCTACAACGTTTACGAATGGCCGCTCATCTAAAAAAATAAGTACAATATTTTTACCCAAACCCGTTTACAGCCGTTTCGCTAAAATGCTCGCTAAAACGCTATTTATTTTGTGAGCAGTTACTTTTGTAATGTACCATTTGCTAGAATGTTTATCAGCACCTTATTGAAGGCACGTCGCGTCGAATCAATATTTTTTACTGAGTATATTTGTCCGTTCGCCGCTACTTTCCTCAAGCAGACAAACGTAAACGTATTTTAATTATTATATTAACTTAACAGCCCCATTATTCTGTAACTTATTTTAAGTTCACCTCAACGCTCAACCACAAATATATCTTGACATTCTTGACGCCGTGATTCGTAGTAACTAAGCGTAGGTAGAGGTCTAGTTTCGTTGGGCGTGGCGGATGCGGTGAGACGCATGAGCGCGTAAAGAACAAGAGCCCAGGTTTGAAATAAGCTCAAAAAGTGGCGAACCTTTTAATTCCTCGACTATACATTAAAGACTTAAGTTTTTTCTACAAACCAGGTTTCTTTCTAGAATAATACCAGGTCCTTACAAGTACAGTTTCTGTGTCAGAGAAAGCCTTGACCGCTATTTTATCTGTAGATCAGTTAGTTACAAACAATTTATTCTATGATAACAGATGCTCAGTGCTCACTGCATAATATTAATTCGATACATGTTATAAAACAAGTTAACGGCCGCGTCTGCTCTGCTTACGTGACGAGCCTCTGTTTTAACAAATTATATAAATATTTATTCTGCTAGGCCTCAAGGACTTTCATACGTCAGAGTCCACAGGTTCTGTACAAATACAATGTGTTCTATATACATCATGCATGTGTATGTAGTCTGTAGGTAGCACGGGAATGGTCGCTATGAATACACACACTAAACCGAAAAACTGTTGTAAATCTCCTTCTAGCGATTTTAGGTTTTGCTTCACGTTCGTAATAATTTGGCTGTATACGACAAATTATACAGCTTTTCGAGCATTATCGTTAATTAAAAGTGAATTTAACAGTATTCAATTCTCACAAAACAACTCTGAAAAGTTGAAAAACCCTCGGCATTTTCATTTCAACGTTCCTTTAAATCGATCTTAAAACCGGCTGAACCATCTCGACCACGTCAGCTTTCAATCAAATAGACCAGACATCAGAATAGAACAGACACGTCAAACTTATAACACCCCCCTTTTTGAGTCGGGGGTTAAAAAATAAACAGCATTTGTCTAAATTTTAATAATTTTCTGTAACCATGCTAGATATTATATAGGTATCGAAAACAGAATGTAAACACGATGCGAATGTGTCCAAAGTGTCCACACTAGTTCGCGTTTATATATGCTCATGCAAATAGGTACAGCGTACCAATGTACACATGCATGCACAAGCTAACCGAATCGATTATCATCCTTATGGAGCGCTCGCTGACCGATTTAGCCGGTCATCGACTTTTATTCAAACCTTCATTGGCTATCTTATCACTGGCTTCCTTTTGTAAGGCTGCAGCTATATCATTGTATGTCATTGACTTGACTGAGAATAGTTTTCTTGTAAAAATATCCTTGCATTGCTGGGCAAATATTTTTTTTCATATCAATGTCCGATCATATCAGACGCGTCCAGAAACTTTATTTTTTTATATAGGTATCATGGATCACGGTATACTCTTTGTCAAATCCATACCTAATATTATAAATGCGAATGTGAGTCTGTCTGTCTGTTTTCTTTTCACGCTTAAACCACTGAACCAATTTAGATGAAATTTGGTATAGAGATAGTTTGTGTCCTGGAGAAGGACATAGGATAGTTTTTATCCCGGAAATCATCCCTCGAGGAGGTGAAAAGTTTATATGGAGCTACGATATAAACGAGGTCCACGCGGACGGAGTCGCGGGCAAAAGCTGGAATTTTTAATAACTTCAAGTCCGGCACAATAATTCCTCCTAAGCATCAGGTGAGTAAACCGGTGCGAGCCGGGCGTGTCATCTAGTCGACGCGTGCGCATCGCGCCCAGTAAAGAGAACGAAGTGCGAGTGCTTCTGACCCTCGATAACACCAAGATAACATGTGGCTCCGTCGAGCGAGATGGAAGGACCACAACTAATGTGCAACCGTAAACATATCGTTGTCTTAATTTCGGAAGCGTTGATTATTACAATTAGTTTGCCGTTAGATGGCGTATGCTGCGGGTCTTTGTTCGATATAATTACTTCCAGGAATTACATCTATTAATGAATGAACATTAGGTGCGAATCTTAACAAGAAAACGTTTCACATTAATTTCAGATGATTTTGTCAAAACACACATCAGCTACAAAATGTAATACTCGTGCAATATCATATTCAAGAAGACATACACAATTTCAGTTCTAACTCTCAGATCGTCACAGTTGCAGTTAGTCAAAGTTGTATGCATAATGCACTTGGCCATTAACCGGTTCCTGATTAGATAACCAATTAAGTAAATCACACTCAATATTTTCAAGCTTCTCAGGGAGATCGTTTGTTTGTTAGATGTCGAGCCGGAACTGAATGTGGAACGGTCTTTTGATCTACATATCAATAATATTGACAGTCATAAATTCGTCCGCACTTATGTTTGTTTTGCTATAATTATTCGTGCCTTGACGGCAGTGTGACGCGTTCGCTTTGATACATAATATGATTATTTATAATCAACGGTGTGCGTTTTAAAAGCCATAACAGATGGTCAAATTTGGTCTGGAGAAAACGACGAATTATGATACTGGCACTTCACTTCGCGGTATTGGCCCAAATATACACGTGTTCCATCTTCTTCCTTCTTAAAGCAAATGAAAGAGGCAACCCAACCACGCAACGCCAAATGGGGTGCCAATGCCAACATGAGGCATTCACGGTGAAATCTGGAGCAAATCAGTAAGGGGTACCAATTTATCTTCTGAGATTTTCAGGTGATTCTACTGGAACATCGTCCAGCACTTTATCCAATCTGATGAGAGCATCAGACAAGATGAAGTGCAAATAGAGATTAAGGATCGTATTGTATTCAAGATCCACCAAATGGTCGAAAGGCACCCTAAGGGTCTCACAGACTGGCCCAGCCTGGCCGCGGCGGTCAATAGTAGCTGTCAAATTTACTATTGACCGCCACCGCCCCCATCGCAGGCTGCGCCAGTGACCCAGTGTGATTCCGGTCTTAATCTCTCACAGACTGGCGCAGCCTGCGGGGGCGGTCATTAGTAAATTTGACTGAAGGTACATTTTAGTGAGTATATATTAGGACAGACGATAATTTTAACTTCAACATTATAAAAAACATGTGGCATAGCTAAAAAAAATCATTAAGTTACGACACGTTTTTGGCACTCGGATTCGCTCTTTTCAGGATATCCCAGTATATACTGTATTGCAAGGGACATGAGAATCATCGCCCAATTAATCGATTTTTTTAATAGTTTATGATTAGGTACTGTTTAGCAACGCATATATTTTTTTGATAAAAAAATAAAAACCAGTCAATAACTCCTTAATTACGAGCAATCGTAGAATATCTGGCACAACCAATGACCTCATGGTCTTCTTCTTATCTTCTTTTTCTTCTTACTTTCGTAAGTACAATTATCATACCCAGAAAAATTGTACCTCAGTGCTCCCGTCCCATGGTATATACAATATAATTTTTGTGACGAAAATGACGTTCGACTTAGCAATTTTACGCTAATTAACGCCCTAGTCGACGATGACTATGTTGCATATACAGTAGAACCCGCTTAAACCGATCACGCTTAAAACGATTTCTCGCATACTACGTTGTTTTACGTCAGTCCCCACAACTTGAGACATGTTCTCATACATTTCTTAACGCTTAAGACGATTCGTCATCCCGTTTAATACGCCTACATGCGCACGCGTGTTGTCTCTCGCGGCAGCGGCGACCGTCTGTCTTAGCGGCTGCAGACGAATTCGGTTTATTTTTTAAATTGATGCCAGATAAATCCTATGTTTTCAAGTGAGAAACTTGTCATCCCGTGCCAATTGTGATGAGTCAGAAAAGTTGCGTTTTCCAGTGATTGGTAAGGCGAAAAATCCACGTTGCTCAAAAACGTAAGATCGTTCTCTGTAACATATGATGGACAATCTCGAGCTTGGATGACCGGCCTTCGTTTCATCCAGTGGTTAAAAGCTCTAGATGATCACTTTCAGATAATTCTATGAATTGAAAACTGCCCCGCTCACCCTAAAGTTGTTGAGCTACAGAATATCATGCTTGTTTACTTACCTCCAAATGCGATAAACAAATCACAACCGATGGATCAGGGCATCGTAAAGGTCATTAAACAAGGTTACAGGACAAGACTTATACACCGATATCTTACAGAAATGGAAGACTGCAGGGTTTTCTCGGATATTCTATCCCGTATAATACGATTTCTCGCTTAAGACGCGTTTTTAGTTGGGTTGGGTCCCTGTGAAATCGTCTTAAACGGGTTCTACTGTAGTACCTAGTATACTACATCTACTGTACATTAAATAATTATGCATAATAACTAATAGGCTAATTAAGTAGGTGGTCACTAATTATATTCACAAAGGATCTGGCCTCATAGAATGATGTCAAAGATGATCAGAAGTCAAGGTTACTGATTCTTTCAACACTATTCATAAAGCTTTGATTTGACCCTTTAGAAAATAACAAGGACCACTTTAGGGGTGAAACCAAATGCGAGCGTAATTTAAGAGCAAGTCGCGTAATTCTTTAAATGTCCATCTATAGGTGAACCGAAATACGCGACTTACAGCTCTCAAATTACGCTCGTGTGGCTTCACCCTAAGTATTACGAGTGGCACATTCGTAAGTAAGGGTATGATATTTAACTACAATTAAAAAAAAAACAATCTAACCAACCGCCATCTACCATCTACCTACCTACATTTTCTAAATTAATGTAGTGTACTTACGTACTTATTAACTTCTTATTGGCATAGGCATAGGGCCTGTATTCACTGTGATTAGTGATTAGTACGAGTTCATACATTTGCTTTGCTGCGAGTGCGAGTGCGAGTAGCTTTTGTATGGACTCGCACTAATCACTAATCAATGTGTATCCAGGCCAATTGTAATAGTAATTATTAACGTGTAATTTAAGGATTAAGTGTAAACTTGCATTTTAAGGAACTATGTTTTTTTTATAAGAGATTGATTAATTTATATTGATAATTTCTAGAGTTCAATAGCAAAGTAGATAACTAAAAAAGCGGATCGTCTTAATAATAGAGTAACTTGAGATTAAATGCATCTTCATACTTAAATTAAATCTCGAAGCGATTCCCAAACGAGCTACATGATGTAAGTACTTAGATAACATTAAAGCACATTAGTAAATAAACATAAATATAAAAAGCAAAATGGAAAAACATACCTCTGGCATTTCCCTGACCGACAGCAGCTCCGTTCACTTTGATACGCCTCCCGTCTGCAGTGCATTTCAAAAGCATATTTTCAGCGCGGATCCATCAATTTAAATTACGGTTAAAATATTGTTCCAAAATCAAAACCATTTCTCAACAGCCTGTTGCTGTCCACGGCGCGATTGGCCGGCTACTGTGACGTAAGTCGCAGAAACCACTCAAATCAACACAATACTAATAATGTATACCTAACTAGGTCTAGCAGTTCGCTCAATTAAACTTATCATGAACTAAACTGTCCACACTACACTACACACACTTTCTTTTTGAGAATCCTTGTCGAAATAACACTAAATATAATTTGTCTTCCAAAACTCTTGAGCACAATTCCGACAACACTACTTCTGACAGATAGCAAGAAAACTGCGCGCTGCGATAGTGAGATGTTTTGATACGAAAATGAGAATGAAACACGAGTGAAGTTGCTGCGTTTACATGTAGCTCCTTCTTCTTCTCGCAGGTCACGCAGTTATGTTTATTCCTACTGACATAGAGTCACTTTGAACAAAAATTACAAAGAAACACCAACACTTTATTCGACTCACGTGGTTGCAAAAGATAAGCGAGTAGTCAGAATGATTTTGCCTTAAAATACTTTGAATGGTTTTGACAAACAAAGATAGAAAATGTTTAATGTGATGTTAGCTACGCGACCCGCATGTCGTTATTGTCGTTGTCACTGTCACTTGCAATGATGTAATTCACTTGCCTTTTGACGGTCGGTATATATTCGCATGCATTCCTGAGAAACTAAAGTAGGATAGAACACAATACATTATTGGGTCAAATCATATAACATTTTAAGCCATGTAATCAATTTACTTGTCATTATTTTTTACTATCTGTGTTACATTGCCATATGAATTATGTATTTATAAAAAACTGCATTTATGTCCATAAATACGATAGATAAATACACGTAGGACTAAAAACATCGAGTACCGATTTTTTCCACGCACTATATTCGAAATATATGATGGAAATGATATATTTTCATAATGTTATATTCCTTAAATAAAACTAACATGGCAACTTTTTAAACGCCACAGCGTTACTTACGTACGTTAGCGCCATTTTGTCTCAAAAGTGTAAAGACGCCGTGCCGGCTTTCAAGCAAAGCAAAGGAATATTAACTATTGAACTATAATTTCTTGTTGTTATTTATATCAAAATGGGCAAGAAGAAGAGCGGTGAAAGCAGTGAGCAGTCTAGCGAGGAAGAGTATGTTGTGGAGAAAGTTCTGGACAGGCGTGTGGTCAAAGGCAAGGTTAGTTTGATTTGCATTTCTTATTTTACTTGATTTCTGACCATGATATTCAAGCCTATGCTAGTAATACTTGAGTTTTACTGTTGACTCTCCATACTAATCCATTATGTTTATTTGCTAATAATTATGAGTACCTTCGCCCGTTATTTGTAAGGCTGGTCATTATAGTTTAGGCTCGATCCTTTCACGTTTGATTACCTACATACTAATATAATTCACAAGTTTAGTACTTAGTCTAGATTTTCAAATAAAAAAAAAACAGATTTTATGATTATCGTCGTCTAGTACCGATAGTACAAGCTTTGCTTAGTTTGGGACTCTAGGTTGATTTGTGTAAGATTGTCACCTAATATTTATTTATTTTATATATATATTTAATAACAGCATGTGTTGGTGCATAAACCATGTGTAACAAGCTGTGCTGTGATTAGGCCACAAACAAATGAAGCAACCAAAAAAATTGCTTATGGATAGGGGGCCCAAAGGCAGGGATTGCCTAGGGCATCAAATAGTCTTAATCCGGCACTGGTAACCTCAGAGCAAAGAACAATTTACCTGGTCTGAGCTGGTAACAATACATGTTAAACTAAATCTCATTGTAAAAGGTTGTGTACAGTATTTATTTCAAGCTTTGCCATTGTATGTGTATTAAAAATTCGGTGTTTTTTTGGCAATAGATTTGATTTATTGTATCCAACATTTTAACAGGATCATACTACAATAGTTTCTTTTATCACATTCATGGACAGTAAGTGGAATTAAGTAATAATAATGGCAAAGAAGTGTTTGCCCTACCAGATGTATATGGCTATTAATAATTACAGGATACCTGGGTGGCTATTAATAATGACTAGAGATGCACCAAATATTTGGTAATTACTCATTATTGGGCATATTTTACAACTTTAGTGGTGTGTGTAATCACAATATTCAGCTTTAGTTGCGTTTGTCTGCAAGTTGCTAGATGTAGTATAATCATTGCCCTGTGAAATTATTATTCTTGCACGGATTCTCATTGTTATTCAACTAGCAAATGTTTTTCTTTGAAATTCAAGAAGATTTTACCACTGAATGAAACACTGATTGAGCTGAGGAGACAATCTGTTGCTTGTGTGTATCTGTCACAACCGCAGGGTTGCTTCACTATGTATGTGTCCCATGGGTGGTGCTAAATGAGTGTTAACACTTTCGGCGAAATAGGCAATACAGTTTGCATTAAATATATAAATAGTCGCTGATAGCCTTTATAATATAGCATAATAGCCTTTATTGCCGAAACTAAGACAGTATTACATAATATTTATAAACTTTACTTAAAAACTAACACATCAGATTGTCCGGATTTGTGGTCAGCGTGTCTTGTGACACATAGGCCTCTCCCAGCTGTTTCCATTCCTTTCTATTAATGGCTTTCCTGGTCCCGCTCCTGGCGCCCCCTATAGACTTGATGTCATCCATCCACCTTTTAATTGGTCCTTTTAATAGTCGCTGATAGAGGGAATTAAATATATAAATAGTCGCTGATAGAGGCATTATTTTTAAGTATTAATTCGGTTCAGCAAATGCTGGGCAATATATTCATATTCAGTAAATCTCACATTTGGTGTGTATCTAATAATGTCAGACTGCCCGTTACTATTTGGTTCTCAATTCTTATCATTTCCTGTTCTTGATTTAGACATAGTTTCGCAATGAGTATAGTTTTAGCCACAAGGTTAATTTTTTTCTTTTCCTGATCCCTTTTTCAAAACTATGACCAAATTCGTCATCATTTGATAAGCTATAAAACAGTGTTCATGATATTTGATAATCTTGAGAAAAACCGTAAACTAATAAATTGTGATTGTCTATGGTAGGTCCAGTTCCTGCTGAAATGGAAAGGGTACAAGGAGGAGGAGAGCACATGGGAGCCGGAAGACAACCTGGACTGTGAGGAGCTCATCAGAACCTTTGAGGATGCCCGCAAGGAGAAGGAGGTTTGTACTGATGATATTCTAGTATTAACACTTTCGCAACTGGACATAAAAATGTAACAATACACCAGAAACAGACAGAACTCGCTAGGCTAGGGAGGTTGTAGGTTCATGTTCATACTACTGCCCACCTAGCGGGCTGAGCAAACATTACCGAGGAGTTCTTGGTTGTGAACATCACCAAATTTCCGGTTACTCCCTTTTTTTTATATTTCTCTAATACGCAAAATGGAAATTCATCATTCACTTTGTGACCTGCTATATTGTTAAATTGTACATATTAGGTGTTTTATACAATGTGGGTACAGCTACAAAATGAAAAGATAACTCTGAAAGTATGTCTGCTGTGTAAGTAAAGAAAATTTTAATTATATATTTAATTATATGTCTCTCTTGCATTTTGCTGTGTATCCTCTGTCTTTACTCTTAAAGCTGCGTACGAGTTTGCGTGGCTCAGCCCGAGGCATGCTCGCCCCGCGCGGCGAGCTGCTTGCGAGCCAAATTGTTGCACATAAACATGAGCGGGCGAGGCAGTGTGCCCGCTCGAGCCGACATTGCGCGTCGTTTAAAATGGCGTCGACGCGATTACAGCTGATTGATTTCGGATAATACATCTTTTTCGTTTCATATATTTACGGGACAAAATATTACGGGACAATCTTACACAAATCGACCTAGTCCCAAACTAAGCAAAGCTTGTACTATGGGTACTAGACGACGATAAACATACTTATATAGATAAATAAATACTTAAATACATAGAAAACATCCATGACTCAGGAACAAATATTCGTGCTCATCACACAAATAAATGCCCTTACCGGGATTCGAACCCAGGACCTCTTGCTTCGTAGGCAGGGTCACTACCAACTAGGCTAAAGCGGTCGTCATAACTGACTGGTCGGTGTATCAATAACTGTTTCAAAAATTGCTCCAATTCGTAAACGCCTCGCGCACTAACAATTTCGATCTTGTCGCTCTGTCCGCGGCACATTCACTCAAGGCCACCAATATGTATACACCACAAAGTCTCAAAAATATGTACACAGACTTTATTTCAACAACAATCCTTATTGTAGTATGCATATATATGAAAATTTGAGTGAAGACATATTGGTGCCCTTGACTGTACACATCAGGTACATTCACAAATTACGCGAGGCACGTACACTGAGACGCGTTAGAGCACGACACAAAAGATCACCTCTGGGTGGCTCGCCACGCACTACTTGCGACCTGCTCACGCACAGAGCGTGACCGCGTACGAATTACAGAAAAATAGGTGAGCCGTGCGTGCCTTTACACTTGTCATGCCGTTTTTCTCTCATTTACATTCCATTACACATACATTTGCACCGACCCGCAGAAGGCAGCCAAGAAGCCCGAGGAGCGCCCCAAGAAGCGCGCGCGCGAGTCGAGCGAGGACACGTCGACTCGCAAGAGCCGCGGCGCGTCCGTCTCGTCGGCCGACGACACGCGCGACGCCAAGCGCAGCAAGGACAAGGACGACAAGAAGTCTGGCTTCGAGAAGGGGCTCAAGGCGGAGAAGATCATCGGTAACTACACATACCTTTAGTTCATTCCTCAAGCCGCATAAGTCAGCTAAGAAGCGCGAGACGAGCGGCTTTGAGAAAGGGGCTAAAGGCGGAGAAGATCATCGGTAACTATACGTACCTTTAGTAACTTTAGTTCATTCCTCAAGTCGGCCAAGAAGCGAGTCGAGCGGCTTCGTGAAGGGGCTCAAGGCTGAGTAGATGTAGCGGTAACTATCATCATCATCATCATATTAGCCGAAGGACGTTCACTGCTGGACGTAGGCCTCCCCCAAAGAGTGCCACAATGACCGGTCCTGCGCCACCCGGTAACGATACATATCTTAAGAACTGTTAAGGCTTCAGTCTCTTTCTCATGAGAGCTTGGGTCTGTGCAATCTAAGATTAAGAGTTGCAAGGACTGTATTGTCCATTTGCTATTTTAGCGGGACATATCCTGACAAGTAAACAAAAAAATATTGAATCCATAGCGAGGGATTCTAAGGTAGGATCTTGAGCGCATACAGGGATTCATGTGTGTAAACAAGCCCAAGACAGAAATAACTTAGCTACTAAGTGGCACATACTGCTTTTCACACTATTTATGATGTAAATTGAACAGTGAATTTCAAGTAAAAAAAGCGCAACTTTTATCCCTGTTTTCTGATTAGCAGGTATGAAAAGCAATTTTTACAACTAATGTCATTACAAAAACGATTAAAGGTGTCGTTTCCGCACAGGGGCCAGTGACGCGACGGGGCAGCTGATGTTCCTCATAAAGTGGGCCGACTCGGACGAGGCCGAGCTCGTTCCTGCCAAGATCGCCAACGTCAAGTGTCCACAGCAGGTGACCTACCATTTATAAACTCACTAGGCGCGTGTGATTCGCTCTGTGTCAAATCTTCTTTTGTGTAGATTTAAAAAATAAAACCTTTGTCTTAACCCTTTAATGAGCACAAAGGCATCCGGTTTTTCATAGAATTGAACCCTAACAGAAATATCGTTCATTCATGGTGGGAATATCTTCTCTGCCTTTTGAAAGGGTTAAGCTTTCTATGTGACATGGTTCACTATGATTGGTTCAGTGATTTAACCGGGATCCTGTTCTTCTTCTTCTTCTTTGCCTGTTCCCACGTTAGGTGGGGTCGGCTCTCCTAATTAATCGGCGCCAAGTCACTCGGTCTTGGGTTGTCGGGTCTGGTAATTGTTCCTTTTTCAGAAGCCGGGTCATGCTGGTCCACCATGTAGAAGGGGGGCGGCCTCTGCCTCTTTTACGTTCCGGGATGTTTAAGGCCTTTTTGACAACATAGTCATCAGGTCGTCTCATGACGTGGCCATACCACCTAAGACGGCTTTCAGAAAGCTTTTCTGGTATTGGAACAACTTTGAAACTGCCTCGAATATACTCGTTTCTGATTTTGTCATGCCTGGTTGCTCCTCCTGACCATCTTAGCATCTTCATTTCCGTCGTGTGTATTTTCTGTGCATGCGTCTCTTTTACCGTCCAGCATTCTGCGCCGTACATTAGAGCCGGCCGAACTGCCGTTTTGTAAACCTTGCCCTTAGTGCGAATAGGCATTCGTGGGTCACATAGACCGGGATCCTGTTGTTTTACCAAATTTATTTTGGTCAAATTTCATTTCCCAAACAAATTTTAGCAACTGTTTTGTTTGCCAATGCAAACTTTGGCACAATTTTAATACGAATATTTTCATTACGTCAAATTTTCATTCAGCAAAATATTATTACGAAAAATTACATTATGGCATGTGGTCTTTTAGCAAATGCTTTAATAAGGCAAAAAAATATTAGACAATAAACATTTCGTCAAGTTAATGTTATGGCAAACTATAAAAAGACAAAAATTACAATTGTTTGGGTTATGACATTTTACCAAAATACTATTAATAAAACGGCTCGGTCCCTTCCTCCGGCCCCCCAAAAAATGCACGGTTAAGTAGGTCGGTAGGCAAAGGCGTAAAATTAGGTTAGTGCAGCCAAAAAGGGGGGGCTCGGGGGGCGAAGCCTCCTAGCAGTAAAAAAAACAAACAATCGTAACAATGGTTTATTATTTGGTGGTAGCTTGTGTCCCTTAGAGCGGAAATAGGCACCCCGTGAAGCGGGGTGACGTCGACACGCTGGCGGTTAGGTTAGAATTGCGACTTCTACACAAATTAATTTCCCTACCCACATAACAAAAACGTTGTTATTTTATTGTGTATCTTGTCATTGAAGAGTTCCCCTGCTGATTAACCGACGGAATAGAAATGTACAACTAAATATTGACGATACACATCATTTGCCTAATTTTGTTTTGGTTAAAACATATTATGCCAACTAATATATTTGACTGAATGAAATTTGGTCAAACTACCAGTTGGTAAACGAGAACCAAACAATAACAAACATGAATATGCCAAACATAAGGTTTGCGTAAGAATTATTTGTCGAGTGTTAATTTGGCAAATGAAATTCTACGAAAAATGTTTTGGGAAGTGATAATTTGTAAAAATTTTTTTGGTAAAACAAAGGTAACCCAAACAGTAGACTTCTTTTTTTGACTGAAACTATAAGTTTTCTTTACTGCTTCCAGGTGATCGCCTTCTACGAGGAGAGGCTGACCTGGCACACGCCCGCGGAGTCCGAGTGAGCAGCTACAGTAGGCAACAGCTACGGAAACCGCATCGCCCACAAGCACATACCGCCTTCCTAAACTCAATGGTCACGTAACGCCCGTTTCACTAGAACAAAACTGTACGGCTCGGCCACTACTTCAAACGGCGGCGTCCGCGCAAGAATACGAGAGGCCGCTCTCTCATCTCTCACTCCCACGTTCGGCGTGCAATGCAAAAGAAGGCATTTTTTAAAGTAAAGACTGCCATCACTGCCCGCCACAGACTAAACCAAGATACTCTCATGAGAGTATGTTGACGTGCGCACACTTATGTTAGGTGATGTCTCTAGTAACATAACTCAATGCTCCGGCCGCGGCAAGCGTTTTACCTGTTCATTGCGCGGACGAACAGCGCACTGTGGTCAGTTGGGATCACACGCAATGAATTATAAAAACCGCTGCCGCTGCGCGCGATATTGTGGCCGAGCCCTTAGGGCGGTGTCGTAAAAGTTGACCAATGATGAGCTTGTAGATGATGCGAGAGTACGATAAATTCGGGTGTTGGCGTGCGTTAAGTAACGGGACATTTGTGATCATAAAAATTTGACAACTTTCATTGATACAGTAAGTGTTTTAAGTGATATATGTGACCTTGTCACGAACCTACGCGTTACAATTTTCAAATCTAAACTAGGGACACTGAAGCGCTTGACTGACAACGACTGGCCTTTTGACCCAGTGTTGCTGATAAAGACTTGTAAAACCGTAACTTGTAGCTACGTGAACTGGGCGGTGGTGAAAATGGTTGAGAACGCAAGCGAACACCTCCAACTTTACTAGTATGTAAGTACGATTGTGATGGAACGATTACGTACGCGGCTTGAAATTCCCGTGAGTTTCAATAAGGATACAGTACCAGCCAATAATATATCACCATTCATTCGCATAATCTCCAAAATCACCAGTTTAGACAGACCACAAAAGTCAAGCAAGTACCATATAATAAAATAGAATGTTTCAGTATCAATAAAAGCGATGTAGCAGTGTCCAATCCGCACTGAGCCAGCGTCGGGACTTATTGGGATGTATATATAGACTGAAGTATACTAAAGAGAAAACAATGAATGTGATATATTATTTCTCAGTGCTGTAGGAAAAACATGTCGCGCGACTAGTTGTCTCTTTTTGTTAGAACCGGCACATAAAAGCGGAATTCGTCCGCCTGTCTGTGGTAGGGCCATAGATATCTAGTCGCGATGGCATTTGGGCCGGGATATTGACGGGCCACATACATTACACATCGCGGTTAGCCAGACTAGGATTATTAATGTCATGAACAAGATACATTTCTAATGTCTTAGATAATATATGTATAACGATTATATATGTATACTACCTTATCATTGATATGACATCATTGATTGATGCCGAAAGACGTCCACTGCTGGGGACATAGGTCTCCCCCAAAGAGTGCAACAATATGCTGCTGCAATGTGCAGACAACAGCACATTGCAGCAGCAGATTGTGCCAAGATTATCTATACTGGCCTTGTTTTATCCAAAGTCGACATTGCCGTTATCATCAAGGCTTCGTTGTACCCATATTGCGCAAAAATCTTGATTTGACAATACGATTTTATTCTACTTTGGTTTTATTTCGGTGCCCCCTTATTTCACCGAGAAATGTTTCACCGAATGCTTGTCTCGCCTAATTTTCGTTTCATCGAATTTGTTACTCGGATACCGTTAACTTTTTAGGGCTATAAGCTCATTCTGTAGAACCCATACGGTTACGTTAGGTTTGTTTTGTAATATTCCTGAAAAGTTCACCGATTCTGAAAAAAATGGTTTAAGGTGATATGAAAATTTTGCGAAACATACATTCGATGGAACAATTGTCGGTAAAACAAGAAGCAACCCATTATTTCATACATGGCTAGGTCTTTCGTCGGGAACGGGTCAGCGGTGGACGTCTTGCTTCTTAAGCGGAAATTCTGACGCTTGACTAAACAACGAACAACATCACTTTATAAGCAAACTTGACGAAATCTTGTTAACTCAGATGAAGCCATTTTTTTTAAAGAAGATAAAGATAAGACCGCTATGACTCTCTGCGATGTTTAATGTATATGCCTATGCCGATGTATATCGGCGTTGGATGAACATTTCCTCATATGTATGGACCTAGGTAAGGATAGTATAAGATATTATGACGTCACAGACTGTGACAGTTTCCGTGCAGTTTGATTTAGTTTAGGACTTGACATCGTAAGTATGAGGGCTTTCCAGAAAATTTATCACTAGGAGACTGTGGCGTGTGGAGGACTCAACCGCTTAATTTGTAAACGATTTCGTGAAATCCACCACAATTGATGGATTTCGGCTGCTAGACTTCTGGCCTCAGTGTTGCCAGCTGGTGGAAATGCGTTCTGGAAAACCTTCATTGCTTCATTTGTTTTTGAAAACGTTATATCAGCGTTAAATTCACCATGTTTCAACATTAAGAACTATACAGGAAAGGATTCGCAATCTTAAAATAGTGCTAATGGTGAAAATGATTTTACATATTTATAACAAGTTCTTGATTTTCTGTCGGTGTTCTTTATAAAGCCACTATTTCTGTAAGTTATGTTCAGAATTCTAAAACGAATGAATAAAGTATAAAACAGCTGTTTCTTTATTATTTTTACAACCCTTGAGACCCACATTCGATCACAAGAAACGCAGATTTCCTTACAATGTGGAGTACCAAATTATACGATATATCGTGCAGATCTTTTCGTAAAAATTTAGTACCTAATTTGTACCTAACATGTATAATTTTAAGATTTTTTTACACGCCTATAAAACAATAATTTGGAACAAATCCATCCATATCCATACTGATATTATAAATGCGAAAGTGTGTGTCTGTCTGTCTGTCACCTCTTCACGCTTAAACTTTGGTTGGTGAAATTTGGTTTAGAGATAGAGAGAGATAGTTTGAGTCCCGGGGAAGGACGTATGATAGTTTTTATCCCCGAAATCATCCCCTAAGCTAAGGGGATGAAAGTTTGTATGGAGCTGCGATATAAACGAGTTCCACGCGGACGGAGTTGCAGGCAGAAGCTAGTATGATATAAAGACGACACAATAATACAGATTCGTTAGGTGTTGCAACATTGCACTTCATTTAATTCAATTGATCCTATTTTATACATACATTTTACTATGTATATGAGCGTGTATACAACATAAATTAAATGCTAACATAAACCTATGATACTTAAAATACTTTATTGACAAATAATATACTAGTTAAATACCTAAATATGAACATAGTGTAAAAGTACAGAACAGAATGAAAACTATTAGAACGATGGCGACCCAGGCGGGCATAGTACCTGCAACAGAGGCATAGGGTGAGTAAAGCGATATTAAAACGGTGGCAGCTTCGTAATTCTTTGATATATATGAATGGGTTTTTCGTCACTAGGCATATTTTTTTTTGCCTTCTTTCTGTTGGAGTAATAATAGTCTTACGGACGTAATACGTGACCATAAAACCTATCGTGCCAGCCCGGCAGTCATAGACGAACGAAACGAACGAAGCGTTTCTTAGTAGCCAATCTGATTATCTGTAGTTCTCCTTTCGGACGATCAACAGCGGGAAACCACAAGTCCACAAAGGTACATGACTAGGCCTGATCCCAGTAAGGTTTAGTTTCCTTTCTCGGTCAGAAGGTCAGATAATTCTCATTAGAGCCACCCGGCGCCCGACCCCCACCGCCTCGCCTCGTAACGTAAATGTACTAACTACGGAGTTGATGTAGTGAGCGCATGCCCGTATAAAGAAGAAATCCATATAAAGAATACCTAACCGCTCGAGGCGAGGCGGCGCGGGTCGGGCGCCGGGTGGCTTTACTGAGCACCTTAAGAAGTGCTCCGGGTTCTGTAACCAGTTCCGAAATTTCCCCGGACGGGACGAGGCTGTCCACAGAAAACCTGTATACTCTAATGAAGTACACGCTTCATAGCTAAATAATAATTCCTTTTTAATTGAATTTTATAATTGTATGTATGTTAGGGTATACTCTTGCTTGCCAGAATTTCATTTGCCCGAATTTTATCTGCCATAATATACAACTGCCATAATGTTGTTTTCTATAATTTTGTATGCCATACTCATTGTTTACCATAATAATTATATGCCAGAATCTTTGTTTTCCATAATATCAATATCAATAATCTAATTTTCCATAATCATTGTAATCCATAACTATCACATGCCATAATATCATTTGCCATCCATCTCAACATCCATAATATTCTTATGTGATAAAGTGGGTACGTATTGCAGTGTCTAATATTTAAAAAAAATACCTCGAACCCATCCGCGATCCAAGTCGGTTTTGCCACCAAGTAAAAATTAACTTTTCTCTGAGATTACCTAATGCCAAGATATTGTTGTATCGTAGGCAGTAGGGAACAGGGGCTTAGTGGCAAAACCGACTCGGATCGCGGATAGGTTAGAAGACGGAAGCGGGAGCTTTGCTCCCGCTTTCGTCTTCGAGGTTATTTTTTTTTATAAAAGAGCGGAAAAACCAGCAAATTAACAAAGATGAATCCGAATGCATGTTTAGTATGGCGTTTAAATATTCTATTAAATAATATTATTGCAAACAATAATCTGGAATACAATACGTATGGCATTCGTATCATTATGACATCCAATATTCGGGTAAACAAGAGTATGTCAATTAACTATTATGGTAAACGAAACATTCGGGCCAATGAAATTCGAGCAAGCGAAGTTCGGGCAAACGATTATTATAGTATATGAATGTCGGGCTAACAATAGACAACCGTATGTTAGCCCTAAGGTATTTGTAACTATGGGCCTTAGATGCCTGAAATAAAATGTTTATTATTATTATTACAGCGCTTTTTAGCGATAAGACCGCCTGTAGTCTACCATTGTTTGTCTAATTTACCATTATTTTTTTTCTACTATCTACTATGTCTGTTGAGCAATAATAGTTATTTTCACACCTTTCATTGGGAAAAGTAAGTTTTGCTCCACGACGAGAGGGACCAAAACGCTACTTTTCTGTTCAAGCTACTTTTTTTAATTTATAGATTGGCATTGGAATATTTGTACGCAATGTGCCAATTGAACACAGATGTTAATAAAATAATCGATTGTAGTTTCATCGTAGTCGATTCAAAACGAACATATTTCAAGTTTTAACTATAACAATGTTATATAAAAATTTATAAATATTTCGTAATATTTAAAAATTAGTAATAAAAATTAAGATAATTTAGATATATTTTAACAATAGCTTTTTTTAAATTTCCTCATAGTCGGTGTGAAAAATAGTATGTGTCACTCGGTAGCAAAATTATTTTCGTCTCGGGCGTAAACACTTGTATCCCTCACTACGCTCAGGATCCTACGTTAGAATCCCTCGCTACGCTCAGGATTCTATTGTAGGATCCCTCGCTACGTTCAGGATTCAATACACTGCCCTCGCCGTAAATACACTATTTTGCTCCCTTGTGACACAATAGTTATTTGTGTCACAAGGGAGCAAAATAGTATATTTACGGCGAGGGCGGTGTATTGAATCCTGAGCGTAGTGAGGGATACAAGTGTTTACGCCCCAGACGAAAATAATTTTGCTACCGAGTGACACATACTATTTTTCACACCTATGAGGAAATTAAAAAAAAGCTATTGTTAAAATATATTATCTAAATTATCTTAATTTTTATTACTTACTTTTAAATATTACGAAATATTTATAAATTTTTATACAACATTGTTATAGTTAAAACTTGAATTATGTTCGTTTTGAATCGACTACGATGAAATTACAATCGATTATTTTATTAACATCTGTGTTCAATTGGCACATTGCGTACAAATGTTCCAATGCCAATGTATAAATTAAAAAAGTAGCTTGAACAGAAAAGTAGCGTTTTGGTCCCTCTCGTCGTGGAGCAAAACTTACTTTTCCGAATGAAAGGTGTGAAAAGAATATTAGTATTTTATTGTATTGTACTCGTAAGGTGGATACTCACTCGGATAGGGCAGGCTGTGGACGGTGAGGCAGTTGTCGACGGAGATGGAGAGCAGCGCGGCCTCGGAGCCGCTGGTGATGGGCGGCCCGAAGCCCGCGGTGGGCAGGAACTCGAGCCCCGTCACGAACATGCGGTGCGCGCGCGGCACGTGCAGCACCCGCTGCGACGGACAAACATACATATATATCATCACGCCTGTTTGCTGAGCGGTAGACAGAGATATCGCATTAACTTTCATGGTTTATTCACTTTCACAGAATACATGCTCAATGGTTAAGGGTACTCTTGGAAAGGGTCTAAGAAAGTTCGGTGATTTCTTCCCCTTCAAACTGTCCCGTCCATTCTCTTTGTTAAGGCGCCGTAGGTTCATGGTCTTCTCCCCCTCTGAGCATAAGCGTGAGCGAGATGGAAGTGCGTGCTCGGAAGCGCGGATATCATGTTTTTCAATTTTATTTTTTTGCCCGTTTAAATAAATTAGAAAGTAATCACTGAGTTCTCTCAAACATGATATTGCCGATTTTTAGAAACCATTTTAATATTTTTAGTTTTTGTGCATAATTTGTTACGAATATTTAAGTTTATTTTAGAACCTATGTTCGTGTTTTTTGTTAAAATTGCTGAATCATGTTTCGATTCACTGATCTCCCTGCAGAAAAGCCTCAAGATTACTATTTGTATTTTTTTGAAACCATATTATTATAAACAGACACATTATATTGTTTCAAAAACTCTGTTCGATTCACTTCGCTGAACCTACGGCGCCTTAATCTCCTTTCATCCACGCCAGACCAAACCAACTTAACAAACCCTCTTAATTTATTTAAATAATAATTATACATGTTCATTCGTCATCATTATCAACTATATACGGCCCACTGGCACAGGCGTCCTCTAATGAATCAGAGTAAATGTGCACTAGTCCCCACGCACCCACATAAATTCTATCGAAGAGGATGCAATTTAATAAACCTTTCGACGGCTAGAGGGTCAGTCCTGATGTGAGGAAGTCTTGAACAACTGACCTGCAGACTGAACGCGACATACACGTCCACGGAGCCACTGAACATGGTCCCGACGCCGACGAACCGTCCGTCGTCCCTCACGGCCAGCGCGCTGAGCGACTCGTTGACGACGACAGTGTTGCGGAGCTCCCCGTTGTTGGGGTCCCACAGTTGGATCAGGCCCTTCTGCTTGCCGGAGCGCGCGAGGGGGTTCGCTATGGTGAACATGCGGTATTCGCCCTTCTTGTCTTCGATGGGCCCGAACCTGTGAGAGAGTGAGACATCATTATGTGTGTTTAATCTGGATATATAGTTAGATTACGTAAATAATTGCTCGTGTTACAGGCCACATCCTGTATAAATAGTATAGATGTTTATTTGACGACCGGTTAGCCTAGTGGGTAGTGGCGCTGCCTACGAAGCTGAAGGTCATGGGTTCGATTCCCGGTAAGGGCAAATATTTGTGTGACGAGCATGATTATTTGTTTCCGAGTCTTGGATGTTTTCTACGTAGAAGTATTGGTATTAATATCTACTAGTATTATATATATCGTCGACTAGTACCCAACCCATAACCCAAAATTTATTGAGCTTACAATGGCAGTCCTTTAATACTGATTTATTATTATGTAATTTATTTATTCAGTCATGTAATTAAGTGTTCTTGGTGCAGTTTTGCAGGAAGCGGCCAAAGGCAACAATGACGCAATGACCGAATGTCACTGAGTTAAGACTCAACCCACTTCGACAGAAAATTGGGTCCCTTTCTATATAACCTATGGTCATTGTTATGGCATTCTGTTTAGTTAGCACTGACACATGCCTACGCCGCATTCTGGCCCGTGCAGTCTTATGCGGTGATACATTCATTTCATTCATTCTGGCCCGTGCAGTCTTGTGCGGTGGTACATTCAGTCATTCATTCGTTCTGGCCCGTGCAGTCTTGTGCCGTGATACATTCATTCATTCTGGCCCGTGCAGTCTTGTGCGGTGATAAATTCATTCATTCATTTTGGCCCGTGCAGTCTTGTGCGGTGATACATTCATTCATTCATTCTGGCCCGTGCAGTCTTGTGCCGTGATACATTCATTCATTCTGGCCCGTGCAGCCTTGCGCCGTGATACATTCATTCATTCATTCTGGCCCGTGCAGTCTTGTGCGGTGATAGGTGCAGTGGCTACAGTGTCTAGCAACCATCAGTACTCACCGACAACGTCGAAACAGGTACTTGCTCCCATTAGGCGGCTGGCAGGTGACGGACAGCCGGGGCGGGGCCTTGCGCGCCGTGTGCCAAAGATGCGCCAGACCGTCCTTACCGATGCTGACCAGCGTGGAGTCGCACGGGCTAAAGTCAAGGTCGTCCAGCTAAAAACAAGTGGAAACTTGACGGTATTACTCATGTAAGCCAAATAAAACTGGGAGAATGTCGGGGTTAGATAATGAGGACATATGTAAAAGCCTAAATTACGTAAATGAAGAACTTTCCGAAATAAGTGATAATGATTTGTAGTGATTATCTATGACGACAAGCTTGCTCGCGGCAATGAAATGAAATGTGTTTGTTTACTTACTAGCGACCCGACCCGACTTCACACGGGTACTATATTATACGTATAAACCTTCCTCTTGAGTCACTCTATCTATTAAAAAAACCGCTACAGAATCCATTGCGTAGTTTTAAAGATCTAAGCATACATAGGGACAGACAGCGGGAAGCGACTTTGTGTTTGAGTGATGTTCGTATAAAGACGGTGAGATAAATTGTAAATAATGTCCATATAATGTCAATACCTTATAAAAGTAGGCATGCAAATCTACACATAATTGTTTTGTTATTCGTTACAATCCTTCATCGACCATAAACAATTACTTAGATCTCCATGATCATTGTCGGAGACGTACAGTGCTAAAATGAGGCCAGAAGGAAGATAAATAAATACTGGATGTCCCTAAAACAAAATGTCCTCTTAGTTTCGGCTTGCTGGCTGGTTCATCCATAAGCGCAGCACTTACGTATATGATTTGTATAAGGTACCGATACCAATACGAGAACGGCAGCAATCATACATTTAAGGCGCCGTAGGTTCAGAGCGAACAGAGTTTTTGAAACAATATAATGCGTCTGTTTATAATAATATGGTTTCAAAAAAATACGAATAGTAATCTTGAGGCTTTTCTGCAGGGAAATCAGTGTTTAGAAACATGATTAAGCAATTTTCGCTCGATAGAAAAAAATCACGAACATAGGTCTAAAAGGGTCTAAAACACACTTAAAATATTTGTTACAAATTATGCACAAAATCAAAAAATTATAAAATGGCTTCTAAAAATCGGCAATATCATGTTTGAGAGAATTCAGTGTTTACTTTTTTATTTCTTTAAACGGCCAAAAAATAAAAAATTAAAAAACATGTTTTGCGCGCTTCCGAGCACGCACTGCCATCTCGCTCACGCTTATGCTCAGTGAGAGGGAGAGAAGACCATGAACCTACGGCGCCTTAAATTATAAACTTGTAATTATTGATAAACTTAATGACATATTGTAACCTTAATATAAAACATGAATGTACTAATTTTACTATAATTTGTAAATTCTGAACTGTTAAATGACGTGTAACTAATGCTATTAATAAATAATTGAATTGAATTGAATTGTTGTCATTTTGGGATCTCCTCTCTAAGGTATCTCCATACCTACTACTTTACTAGGAGATCCCAACCTGTGATTTTTTAACTAAAATAATTCATCATCATCATATCATCATATCAGCTGAAAACGTCCACTGCTGGACATAGGCCTCCCCCAAAGAGTGCCAAAGTGACCGGTCCTGCGCCCACCCGCATCCAGCGGACTCCAGCAACCTTTACCAGGTATCAGTCCACCTTTTGGGGGGGCCTACCCACGCCGCGCCTTCCGGTACGTGGTCGCCAGTCGAGAACCTTTCCGCCCCAACGGCCATCGGTTCTACGTGCTATGTGCCCCGCCCACTGCCCCTTAAGTTTAGCGATCCGGAGGGCTATATCGGTTACCTTGGTTCTGCTAAATTAATAACTGCTATAACAATTACTTTATCGTTTTTATACGCGGCCTTGTGGGACGCGCAACAGCATGCTGGTCTTTCAATTCTCGTTTGTGTGCCAAGAGGTCATAAGGTATATACTCCTGTGTCTCACCTCTTTAGTGTGCGCGTCGAGCGCAAACAGCAGTTTCATGGCGGGGAAGCCCCAGACTCGCACCTTGCAGTCCGCGCCGCCCGTCGCCAGCAGCTTGCCGTTGTGGCTGATGCGGACTACCCTCTGCAGTGGGTCTGAACTGTAACCATCGGTGTCCCTTTAGCAATGTAGAGACTAAGGGTGAATTGCACCAAACCGTCTGTAATCGTAAGCGGTCTTCGCTAAAATCTGAATGTATGGAACGTTTGACAAGTTTCTATGGACTGACAGCTGTCAGCGCCATATTTAACGTTGATCGGTCTGTAATCGTAAGTCGGTGCAACCCGCCCTAAGGGCAATATACTACCGGGCCACCATGGCGGCGGTTGCGCCCGCCACCAACAAATTGTATGCAGCTCTATGGGCAATATTTCACCGGAACACCATGGCGGCGCAACAAACTGCATACAGTTTGTTGGTGGCGGCGACTGTTTGCGCCGCCATGGCACTTTCGCATGGTGTCCCGGTGAAATATTGCCCTTAAGCGGCGAGATGGTTGTACTATGCAATAAACAAACATAAAAAGTTTAAAATCAATTTTTATACGAATCCTATTGCAGTTATTAAAATTATACTAGACTTCCTAACGAAACAAATTATTTTATTAATTATTTTTGTGTCGTGTTATCTTTAACGAGGACATTGCCCCGATCATATTTTTAATAATATGATACAGAGAGAAAGAACATAATGGAAAAATAATTGAAGGCCTAGGCCGGGAAGTTGTTTTTTTCGGAGTGAACAGGGGTTGCCAGCCTCATAACTATCCCTGTCTATATGTACTAGGGCGGCAACCCTTTACTTCCCGGCCTTTGTAGTACTACTAAAGTAAATTAAAACATTTCTTATTTCTAAATAAAATATTATTATTTCGTTTATTCCGTTACCAGCTTCCGCCCGCGACTTTCCGTCTGCGTGGACCCCGAATAAAAACTTTCCTGTATTTTATTACAGGGTATAAACTATCTTCGTGCAAAATTTCATCCAAATCGGTTGAGCTGTTTAAGCGTGATTGAGTCACAAACGTCCAAACATTCAAACTTTTGCATTTATAATTAGTAGGATGATGTTATGTACTTCATCAATTTCATCATCATCATCATCATATCACAAAGGCCTCCCCCAAAGAGTGCCAAAGTGATCTATCCCTCGCCACCCGCATCCAGCGGACTCCCGCAACCTTTGCCAGGTTATGTACTTGGTTTCTTATAATTATGTGTGTAATACCGAACTATTACATTTCGTTCATATACTGTTTATTGCTGTTTTTAGTAATGTCACGCAAAGTAAACGCGCAATCACGCCCCAACAGAATGCAAAACAGTTGAAATGCACAGTACCATGACTCAAGAATGGAACGCATTAACTTTCTAATCTTGCTTTGTTTTCTTAAATTGAATTGACTTGAATATTTCTTATGGTAATAAAATAACTATATAGACGATAAACATACTTATATAGATAAATAAATACTTAAATACATAGAAAACATCCATGACTCAGGAACAAATATTGCTCAGTGCTCATCACACAAATAAATGCCCTTACCGGGATTCGAACCCAACACCTCTTGCTTCGTAGGCAGGGTCACTACCAACTAGGCTAAAACGGTCGTCTGTATGCGTATGACGATTAATGTTGTTGTGGAATTGAAACTAGAGAGTTCAACTTTCGTTTGCCAGACTATTATACAGTTCCTGCCTATTGAGAAATATTGGCTCCCAAAATCAATCGAGTTTGGAAAACACAGCAGTGGACGCCATACGCTTTAGTTGCAAGATACTAAAGGCTACGGTGTCCGCTTATCATCAGGCGATTCTATTCTAGTGCATAATGAAAAAAAACTGGACAAGTGAGAGTCGGACTCGCCCACTAAGGGTTCCGTACAAAACTACAAGTGCATAGTTTTGAGATTTTTCCCTGTACTTAGTAAAAGTTGATATAACATGCCAAATTTCATAGTTCTAAGTCAACGTAAAGTACCCTTTAAATTTCGATTCCCTTGAGTGTTGAAATATACGTTTATTGCGGCATTAAACGGCCATATCTTTTTTTAACGTTAACTTAGAAATTTGTTTTTTTCACAGCTTCAAGGGACTGTAGACCTGAGTATATGGTTTTAATTTCAATTCAATACCTCTACGCGTTCCCGAGATAAAGGACCCAGACAGACGGCCAATAAAGTAATTCTATAAATAAGGCTTCCCTTTCTCTGCTACCTGCTAAAATATACCAATAGCTCTAAGCTTGAAGAAAGTAGACAGTGAATGCTAAATAGACATTAGACACTTTGTGAAACCAGCAATGTATTGGTCACAGTCTGATAATTGTGGCAGTACAAGTACGCTTATCCACGCCAGTCATGAATGATTGCAAATCGTTTTGTTATTCAATCAGCAGTGATTTATTGTTTTACGATTTCCATTCATAAGAGATAGGAGCAGGAAAGAGATGATTATAGTGATTATACAAAGAAGTATGTATTGCTTTATGGGTCATACAGATGGTGCCGGTTAATGTATGGCCGATAATATGCGTCCATCAGTCTCTCTCTTTTTGCATGCGGTAACACATTCGCAACCAAGAATGGGTTCTTGGTTGCGAATGTGTTACCGCATGCAACCCACCCCACCTGGCAGGCACTCGTGATGTTTGCTTAGATGCCGGCTGAGCCCGCTAGGCGGGCAGTAGTATGAACCTACACACCGAGCGAGTTCTGTCGGTTTCTGGTGTTTTGTTCCATTTCTAGTCTGGTTGCGAAAATGTTAAAAGAAATAGAGATATAGTGAATGCCAAGTATTGGCATGTACATTAACAGGCACCATTTGGAGTCCAATCAAACATTACCTTATCTTTTGCAATGTCCACAGAAGGGACAGGAACCTACATCTCTATATGACCCTTATGCTGTATCCCTTATTAAATGAATGTCAAGTTGACCAAAAACGCACTTGAGTCTTTAAAAATAATGTCTACAAAAGTTGTTTTAGTTTGATCATTGGGAATTAAATATAAGGCACCATTTGAATACATAAAGTGTGTCCGTCCATAGGTGTTTTGATCTTGATTTAATGGTTGAAATGGCCAGGTGATTACTTCTATGAATACTATACATAATCAATATTTACCCAAAATCTGTCTGCACACTGTCGCTGGGCCTTATTTCAAATGACATTCTCTTCTCCATAGTGTTGCTGTTCTTGTCTGTCTTGGAAATGTTTTCATTCTCCGACACAGTGCGTCGTCTCCTCCTGATAAGTCCGTTTTCGGCTCGAAAGCTGCCTCTCCGCATCTCAGCAGCGTCCACCATGCGGATGTTGACCCGGTAGAGCTGGCAGTGGCTCTCCTGGCCCGCGGTGAGGTACGTGCGGTTGTCCGCTGTCCGCACCGCGCACGTCATTACCACGTTCGGCCCCGTCTCATGCCTCATCACCTCCTCCGCCACAAACCTCGTCCCATTGTGCGATAACTCGAATATTTCCTACAAAATCAAACGTAAACTCATCAGCATCAAAGTGAATGCGAGGCCGTGGACACAAACATGCAATTACACAGACCCTGTTCAAGGATAACATCGTTGACACGTAGTATTAGTCGAATTATCGTAAGTAGTTCAAATTTCGTAAACAATAGCATAATACTCACGAATCCGTTCGCGACTCCAGTGTTAGAGGCCCCACCGCCTCCGGCCACCAGAACATGCCGATTCGTTAAGGTCTGAAGCGTGTAAAGTGGAAAATCCACTCGCGCAAGCAAACCATCACATCGATTCCGAGACATTTTAGTCTATAACATTTATCTTGCTCAAAAAACACGGTCGAGCGTTATAAATAACACTGTCTAGGACCCGAACAGAGCCGCATGAGTCCGTTTTTATTTATAACAACACGGGAACTGATTGTAATATGGTAAAAACAATGCGAATTCTTCCACTAAACTTGATGAAATCCGCTTAGTTCCAACATGACAAAAGTCAAAACTGACAGATCGCGTTTACGGGTCTTGCTACATACGGTTGAGTCACCCAGTAAATAATTAATTTCTTGAATTAAATATGACCAAATAAACATATTATAAATGTAAAGTGTTTATTTACTGCCATGTCCTAAAAACAAATATATTGCAGTATTTTAGCTTTGCATATATATTTTTTAAGTTCGTTGAAGCTAACAAGGCCACGTCATGTTTGACGTTCTCTTTGCCGCGATGCAACAAAACGCAAACAGCTCGGTTAGGGTTACCCACTTTCGCAATGAGGTCAAATTTTAAAAACTACCTGCCTTATCATTCCTTACTTATCTTGTTCTTGATATTTTAAAAATAGCACCCAGTCTAATTATCTCGTATGAGTCACTATAATTGCGTCCTCAAATTGGCTCTAACGATTTCGGGACTGCATGCAGGCCGCCGCCTCGTGTTTCGGTCCGTGTGGATACGTGTCGGAAGCACAGCGGCCAGCCAAATCAAGGTCACTCCATACTAGATTTTCTGCGACCTTGCTTGGCAGTCCTGCCGAGTTCACTCGTGTAGCGTCTCCTTTCAGGAGCAGGGTAAAGTGTTAAAGCTCCTCGACCTTCTCGACACAATGGCGAGACATATATTACACTCTTATTTATGAACTAGCTTTTGCCCGCGGCTTCGCCCGCGTAGTAAAAGTAATTTTCCAATAATTGTTGAATTGCTACGCCGCCTACTAACCTACTACTACTAACTTCCCCTACGAATAGCCTTTCGTCATAACCCATTATGGTAAATTAATTTTTATTTACTATTATTTTTATGCCCGTGTGGTGGTGGGTTAGAATTTCACCACCCTCTTTCTTCCCGTGTGTGTCGTAAAAGTCGATTAAGAGAGCAGGGTTGAAGTGTGTGGGTGGTGGGCTAACAACCTAAGCAATATCACTTTTTGTCGATTTATGCTAAAACTGGCGCTGGAACATAAAGTTCATGTGCTCTGCCTGCCCCTATTGGGAATAAAGGCGTGAATGCATGTATGTATGTACGTATTTCTTCTGTTATTAAATTTACAATCATGATTAATGAGAATCTGTCCTCTGGAATAAAAGCTACTTTATGTTCATGATAATGTTGAAATACCAAAATATCTCCACGAATGTCAAGTCAAATTTGTGGCCTGAACATTGCTATAGGCTAGTTTCCTAAGATTTTTTTCCATGCTTTTCGAACCAGTATTTAACATAAATACCCAAAAATTTGTTTTAATTTAACGGCGGCCAAACTGCTTAACTTATAAAAGTAAGCAGATCTTCGTGCAGCACCTTGAATGTACTTATTACGGATGCAGGCACTTTCCCAATGTCTCCTACCCTCCCGTCCCGCCGCGCCGCCCGCACTCGCCTAGGTACCGATTGCTGACGATCGAGATGGCACCATCTCGGCTGTCGGATAGCCCAATAACGGCGTCTAATAAATCTGTCCACAAAGTTTTAAGTACGTAGTAGCTAAAAATAAGTTTACCTCATACAAAATTTGGACCCTCATTTAACCCCCTTAGGGGTGGAATGTTATAAAACGCTGAAATTACTTTTTTTTGTATCCTAATAAGTTATCTTCCTACAAAGTCTCAAGTCTCTAGTTCAATAAATAATGTTTCCTCCCCACAAACATTGCATACCTATTTAACCCCCTTAGGGGTAGAATTTTATAAAACGCTGAAAGTACTTTTTTGTATCTTAATAATAATATTCCTACAAAGTTTCAAGTCTATAGTACAAAAAAATATGTTTCTCCCATACAAACTTTGCACCCCTACTTAACCCCCTTAGGGACAGAATTTCCAAAAATCCCGTCTTATCCCTTACCTACGTCATAAAATGAAGTTCTGGTGTAAATTTCAAGTTTCTAGTCCCAGTAGCTTTGAATACGAACTTTGCACCCCTATTTTACCCCTTTAGGGGTGGAATTTCATATAACGCTGAAAATACTTTTTTTTGTATCCTAATAAGTAAAATTCCTACCAAGTTTCAAGTCTCTAGTTCAATAAATAATGTTTCCCTTATACAAACATTGCATCCCTAATAAACCCCCTTAGGGGTAGAATTTTCTAAAACGCTGAAAGACCTTTTTTGTATCTTTATAAGTAATATCCCTACAAAGTTTCGAGTCTCTAGTACAAAAAATCATATTTCTCCCATACAAACTTTGCACCCCTTTTTAACCCCCTTTGGGAAAGGATTTCCAAAAGTCCGGTCTTATCCCTTGCCTACGTCTGTTCTGGTGTAAATTTCAAGTTTGTAGTCCAGGAGTTTTTAATTCAAACTTTGCACCCCTATTTTACCCCCTTAGGGGGGCATTTTCCAAATTAAATATTTGAGTCAAATATCGCTGTCCCATGACTTTGGAGTACTTTTTTCCATTAAATACTGTTCTAAAGTATAATGTTTGTGTGTAAAAATGGTAAAATAACTCGTTTACTGTATAATTGTGGTGAATAATCCCTATAAAGCCTACTAAAAGTATTGTTTTTATCAAAAAAACCGAAGAAAAGGTGCAGATTTTTGGGTGCCCCACGTACACTTTGCTAACTTTGAGGCGAAGTTTACCTATATCTGTCTCCTTTTAGGCCTGAACATGGCTGTTGTGTGAATCGATCATATTATCGTTTACAAATTTTGAACCTTATTTTTTAACGTTTAGAGTAAAAATATCATAAAATCACAATTTATTTGCTGTGCTCCAAAACCAACGTGGTGGAAAATTCCACCTACGTAACGGCATTTTTACCAATTAAACAACAAGAAACTACCAAAAAAAACAGTTGTGTTTTTATATTACTGGCAACAGTTTGAGCCTTAGTATTAACCGTTGTTTAGGTTAACTGTCAGTTTCGCTTCAAAAATGCGATAAGTTGAGCGTGCGTCACGCTGTGCCAAAAAAAAATTTCCACCACGAACTGGATATACTGAAGGTGCGAAGCCACTTTGAGATTAAATGTTTATGAATTCAGACATATTGATAAGTGCGGTAACATGTAAAGAAGTTAGAAGTAGTAACTTGCAAGGAATCAAAGCACTATTTCACTTTATTTAACAACTGGCATACTTACGTCACATCCACTACGATACGTTATGTATTAGTGGAACAATAAACGTGACGTATGGAAGGAGCTATTTTAATTCCAAACGTCACGTTTTTTGTTCTATTACGTATCATGTAGTTTCTATACGTGACGAATAATTCATTTACGTCACTTTGTCCTACTGTAGCTATGATGATTTTTTCAAGAATTCATATTAATTATTAAGAATAACTGATACTATTTGGATTCATTTGTTAGAATACTATCAGCCAATTCTGATAAATATAACTTTTGATAGTTGTTTTCAATATTTCTCAAGTTCTGTTAGATATGATGAAAACCAAAAAGTTACGTAAGGGAAAGATTTTGTTAAATAATTTTATTTTGACGCTTAGTGTTGCAAATGTTATTCATTTTTATAAGAATATTATTGTGTCAAATGTTATTTAATAAAGACTGGTTTACAAACAACACTCTGAACTTCACTTAAAACACACCTAAAGTTCGTATCGTAATGGAATGTGACAGCAGTAGTCATTAGGTTCAAAGTACAATATTATCCTTACTAAGCAATTTATATTGAACAAGTATTATTTTCAAAGAATATCAGAAGAAGGAGAATTCATTAATAAGCGTTTCTCCTAAAATAAATATTTTTTTATTGGGTGGAATTCCATTACGTCACGGAACTTATTTTGGAAATTGCCCAGGGGTAGAATTTTATAAAACGCCGAAAGTACTTTTTTGGTATCAATATGTAATCTTCCTACAAAGTTGTAAGTCTCCAGTTCAATAAATAATGTTCCCCCATACAAACTTTGGACCCCCATTTCACCCCCTTAGGGATAGCATTTCCAAAAATCCTGTTCTATCCCCTGCCTACGTCATAAAAAGAAGTTCTGGTGTAATTGTCAAGTTCCTAGCCCCAGTAGTTTTGAATACAAAATTTGCACCCTATTTAATCCCCTTAGGGGTGGAATTTTATAAAACGCTGAAGATGTTTTATTTTGTATCCTAATAAGTAATCTTCCTACAAAGTTTGAATTCTCTAGTTCACTAAATAATGTTTACCCCATACAAACATTGCACCCCTATTTGACCCCCTTTAGGGGTGGAATTTTCTAAAACGCTGAAAGAACTTTTTTTGTATCTTAATAAGTAATATCCCTACAAAGTTTCAAGTCTAGTACAAAAAATAATGTTTCACCCATACAAACTTTGCACCCCTATTTAACACCCTTAGGGACAGAATTTCCAAAAAATCCCGTCTTATCCCTTGCCTACGTCATAAAAGGAAGGTCTGGTGTAAATTTCAAGTTTGTAGTCCCAGTAGTTTTGAATACAAACTTTGCACCCCTATTTAACCCCCTTAGGGGTAGAATTTTGTAAAACGCTGAAAGTGTTTTTTTTGTATCTTAATAAGTAATCTTCCTACAAAGTTTTAAGTCTCTAGTTCGAAAAATAATGCTTCCCCCATACAAACTTTGGACCCCCGTTTTACCCCCTTAGGGGGTGAGTTTTCAAATATCCTTTCTTAGCGGATGCCTACATCATAGTGGCTATCAGCATGCCAAATTTCAGCCCGATCGGTCCAGTAGTTTGGGCTGTGCGTTGATAGATCAGTCAGTCAATCAGTCAGTCACCTTTGCGTTTTATATATATAGATGGGCCATGATTCCGCAGGACAGGATGCAGTTATGCGGTGGAATGAGATGAATACCTTTCTTTCCCCATTTAACGCATAAGTGCGTCCTGTATGATAGGCCATAATGAGCCATTGTGTAAGCAGGCTTTACGATTTAGAAAAATTCGTAAGTCTGTCCGAGCAGAATTCAGCTGCCCACCGGTACTTCCCGATTCTCAAGTAAAACCTTCACTTTGCTTCCATAGTATTGGGTAGGCAAGTTGGTATTCATACCGTAAACAGGTAAAACAATTACGTAAAATAGCAAACCATCTTTATTTCACAGTGGCAGTATATAATAGACACAGGTGTAATTTTCTCACTCATCATTTTCTAAAACAGGATGCCGTCGATTCTATACACCTATCAATTTGTCTCAACAACCGAACTCTACCGTCTCTTTTCACCCTATAACTGCGTCTCTAGGTTGTTGTGAGAAATTGCTAGGTGTATAAGGGCTTTTAATTTAGTTAAATTATGTTGTAAAATTTGTCCTATAATTAAAAAAACACCCACTTATTAAATTAAGGCACTTGTCCCACCGCCGGCGAGTAGCCAGTACTCTCATAGTAATTCTTACTCGCGCGAGTAAAAGCGAGTAAGAATTACTATGAGAGTAGGGTCATTTCGCCGGTTAGCGACCACCTAATTTCATGTGCCGGTTGGCGACCACTTAGCTGAGTTGGTGAACTGAAAGGATATTTTCTCGGTTTTTTAGTAGATTTATATTCTAAAACACCAAAAAAAACCATGTACAACTAATTGTCTCAATAGGGCCTGTAGAATTGATGTTATCTTCAATAGAATAAACCTTCTCCTTCAGGTGGTCGCTAACCGAAGGTGGTCGCGTAACCAGCGAAATGACCCTAGTCGCTACTCGCCGGCTGTGGGACGAGTGCCTTAACATGTCATAATAATTAGGTACTTACAGTGAAAAATATTAATATCTGAACAAAAATATCAATGCACACCTTGGTCTTAGTGATATTAGTAGAGTCCTGAACACATATTAATGTTGCTGGCTGAACAATATTTATAAGCGATTAATTCCCGTTTCGTTAAATAACACGATTGAAGCTTAACCAGAAATATATGAGCTTTGTCATGTTTTCATGCCCTTGTGACAGACCTCATAAAAATTTCTGGTTGATTCGTGGGCACTGTTTTGTGATACATATGACAACTGACAATGCAGTTGGTACATTTTAGTCGTTATCTTTAAAATCAACAATACGCACAGATTACACAGGGTTAATACATCACGCGATACCTCATATTACAATATTTTAATCGCAAATATTGACGTTATTGAAGCAACTTAATCATACAATTTTGAATACCGCGATAATATTGTCATAAAAATATTGCAATCATACTCACTGTATAATCGGTGTCTTATGGCTGAGCCTCCCATAAAGCCTGCTACACACTGGCGCGGCCTGTGGTAGCGGTCAATAGTTGACAGCTAATGAAAAGTTTACTATAGACCGCCGCGGCCAGGCCGCGCCAGTCTGTGAGAGGCTTTCTTCTGGTAAGGTGTTACCTACGTCTGTGATAAAGTTACAAGGGCAGCTAGCCACAGAGGTTTTATGGTCATGTTGGCCCAAAACGTTACGTAAAACGAGACCATAAAACCTATCATGCTAGCTAGGCAGCAATTGTTTACTGCATGTAAACTTCAGATTATGTGTCTAATGGTTCGTTTACATTCGGCAGTCGAGTTTTGACGACCCAGTGTAAACAAACCTTAATATTTAATGTTTAGCCATATCAAGGCTTTATTGTGTGTATACATAATTTTAACACTTAAAACTACTTGTTATACTATTATAAATACGATGCCGTCAGAACTTGTAAAAATAAAAATTGTTACTTGCAATAATAACTGACAGAACACTCAATAATTAACATGGTTTAAAGGCTATATATGGTGTCAGATACCATTGAAGTTGGCTGTAAATACTGATGTGGTAGTGATTTCAATAATTAATTGAATATTATATTACACAATTAAATGCAATTAGCAACTTAAACTGTTAATCAAACAAGCTAAACATGGGCCGCTGACAAAATTTCGTTTCAAAATAATCATTATGAAAATATTATATTACGTAATATTTTACGATAACAATATTACAATATACAAGATATAAACGTTGCGATATTGAATACAGACATATTGTGTAAATTTTATACCTACCGTATATTGTACATTTCTACTAGATAGTATCTTATATTCATATAATTGAGTGTACATTATCTAAGCAATGTTAACTTGAGGTATCTAGCAGTACCTACGTAAGTCCAAGTTTATAAATTTGATGTGACAACTTTGTCTATAGTCAAGCTGTCATATCGTGTAGTCACATCACATCTCCTTATTATGCATCTTGTCACTTCCTGAAAAAGTCTTCTCCAACGATTACTTAATTTTGTGTACATCAAAGTACCGGTAAGTCAGTAAGATGTAAAGTCTCATATTTCTGTCATAATATGAAAGTTACGTTGTCACTTCTTAAAAACACCGTCTTTGGGTGATGTCATCTTGATCTGTCGATTGATACAATTAAAAGCGTCTAAGGGCGGGTTGCACCGAGTTACGATTACAGACCGATCAACGTTAAATATGGCGCTAACAGCTGTCAGTTCATAGAAACTTGTCAAACGTTCCATACATTCAGATTTTAACGAACACCACCTACGATTACAGACGGTTTGGTGCAACCCACGCTTATACTGAAATAAATGACACTTTAAGTGTCTTATTATGTCAAATTAAGCGTCTCGACATTTTTAAACATGACCAGTTGATACGGTCATATTGCGGTAATAATGTACATGGCCATTATGGACTATTTTGTGGTTTCAAAGCGGTCATCATTTGACAGCCACACTGTATTCTAAAAGTTTCTACCCTTTTCGACACTTTAAAAAATACCAACTTTGTTACTTTAAAGGTGCCATATTTTACATTTTAAAAGTGCCTTATCTTGACGCTTTAAAACGGTCATATTCTGTAATTTTTTTTACTTTTACCAAATCTCCGTTTACATTTTGAAACTGTCCTACGTAGTCGATTCAAAAGCGTCTCGACCCTTTTATGACGTCGTTCTTTGACGACATAGAACTGGCATCTCCACACATCACCCTACTCTGCACGTGTGCCTAGTACGTGAATATGATGGACCGTATGAGCCCGTCGCGCACGGAGTCGCTGGACTGCCCGATACCGAAGTTGAAGAACACCGACTCGGCGGCCACCTGCTGGGCGCACGAGCCCATCGGGTACCAGCCCACCTTGTTGAACACTATGCCCACTTTGTACACCTGCAACAGAGATTACACACGTAGCGTAATGTACGATTCTCACCGAACGGGCCGGGCCGGAGCGCATCACTACTTGCGGCTTGTACATTACGACACAGGCCGGGAAGAACTGAGGGGTTGCCAGCCGAGTACCTACATGTAGATGGCCGAGCGTAGCTAGGTCGGATAGTTATGAGGCTGGATACCCCTTTTCACGCCGAGGTATGTATAGTGCTTTTCTCAAACATGCAATGAAATAAATAAATAAAACTCCGAGAAATCAAACTTTAATTTTCATGGCTGAACGCCGTGATCCTGTGCCACAAATTGTGGAATGGAAATTAAAAAAGAACATCTTACAGGCCTAGGCCTCCAATTTTGCCAATACCATTACGTATCTCTTGTCTCGCTCCGCCCGAAACGTGACGCTTCGAAGCCCATTATGAAGACAACGTCAATATTTCATTGCATGTTTGAGAAAAGGAATTTGAACCGTATAAACAGTAATTACATTCCATATTTCAATGCATCGTGCAAGCACTGCGAGGCGGCAGCTACCGACGCGTTCGGTGGGGATTGTAATCAAATATGAATTGCGTCTGACCACTGCAGCGTAGTTATTGACCTGGTGTTTCAATATTCTACAATGGCGCCCTAAATATATTAGGTAAGCGAGACCTTCCGTAATCCTGCGACGTTAGAGTGTATCTAACAATCTTTAAGGCCCGTCTCTCACGAGCCTATTCAAATGCTACGCGACTGAGATGCAAAACATGATGGCCTATGCTACTCGTTTCCGCACACGGTGCTACGCAAATGAGACTATTTTGTGTCAGTTGCGGAACAACATTCGTACGACAATGTCTAGTGACTCCAGCGATAAACTTCTTCTCTATTTATATTTCAAGAACAAGCGAAAACATAAAAGAAGATTCGGGGTGCACCCGTACATTGAAAAAAAAATTGAATTGTAGAGCATTCGTCGCTGCTAGAGAACTGCATGAGAATGATGACAAGATGTTTCGTCATTTTTGTCAATGTCAAAAGAATCATATTCTTATTTGACGCAGTTGTTAGCTCCAAATATTCATAAAGCTGCAAACGCACAGAGAGCGGTAGCGGGGCGGCGCGCCGCGCTGTGCGGATCGTCTCATATTAGCTCGAACATTACAACCGGTACCGCCTCCGCGCCGCGCCGCCACCGCTCTCTGTGCGTTTGCAGCTTAAGATATAATTATACAAACATGGATAATTTTCCACCTCTTTAACGAAATTAATATCAAAAATTTGTTCAGTCGCCGCCATTTTGTCTACGCGCATACGACTCGAGTAGCGTGCGACCAGCAAGACAGTAGCGTGCGACTGATATCAAACGCGTCGTCGTGTGCGAAACGTAGTGAATCAATATGGCGGCTACTCACAGGCGACGCGTAGGATACGCGTATGAAACACAAATCGCTTAAGAGTAGCCTCGTGAGAGACGGGCCTTAAGTATCCCAGTGGGAAGCTTGAATGACAAAAAGAAGCCAGCTTGACCAGGGAATCCATGACCTTGAGGTAGTGTCTGACCTTGTTCCGCTGTATGTAGACGGGCCGGTTGAACATGATGTCGAGCAGGTGCCGGTACGGCACGCGGCTCGTGTAGTGCGTGTACGTGAGCCGCGCGCCGTCCGCGTCGAGCAAGTGCGCGTACAGAAGCTCGGAGTAGCCCGTGCCGCCGAGCGCGGACACCGCGCTTTCCTCGCTTGGAGCTTGCGTCGGGACCTGGACATTTAGAAATAGACAATAATGATAATGCACCACCGCTTTAGCCTAGTGGCCTACGAAGCGAGAGGTCCCGGCTACGCATCCCGGTAAGGGCATTTATTTGTGTGATGAGCACGAATGTTTGTTCCTGAGTCATGGATGTTTTCTATGTATTTATTTATCTATATAAGAATGTTTATCGTCATCTAGTACCCATAGTACAAGCTATGCTTAGTTTGGGACTAGGTCTAATATTTATTTATTTATTATTTATAATCACCGAGATTTAATGGTGACATAACGTTAACATGTTTTTTTTTTATATATTTAAAACACAGTCGCATAAACAAATGTGTATGGGGTACACGAAGAGTACGAACAGACATAATGCTAAAGACCTGGAGGTTCATTAATATAATGGTACCGTGTTAACTAAACAACTTAATCATGCAAACTAAAATGAATGTGACCTTTTTCGATTAAAGTACAGTCGGCGTCATATAGTTAGCAGCAGCCAAGGTAGCCAAATATTTCGATACTCGTCTTTATTACTATAAGAATAAGGGTGTGTTACGAAATTTTTGGCTACTCTGCCTGCTACGAACTATATGACGCTGTACAAGGAGATCTGAAGAGTAACATTTACATCAGATAATGATAATACTCCTGGAAGAACTAAAAAACCCGGCCAAGTGCGAGTCGGACTCGCGCACGAATGGTTCCGTACCATTATCTATAAAAACAGTTTAAAAAACAGGTTTGTTGTATGGGAGCCCTCCTTTATATATTTGTTTTTATTATTTGTTGTTATAGCGGCAACAGAAATACATATTTTTTTTCTGTCAACTGTCTAGCTATCACGGTTTTTGAGTCACAGCCTGGTGACAGACAGACAGACGGACAGCGAGGTCTTAGTAATAGGGTCCCGTTTTTACCCTTTGGGTACGGAACCCTAAAAATAACTTACGTTTTACTAACAGTTTGATACCCAACAATTATTGATGAAAGGGATCAATATCGATCGCATACTTATTATAAATACTAGGGACTCGCCTGAAAAAAGTATGCCGAGAGTAATTTTTGCGGGCAAAGCCGATATGGAATAGAAATCTAGGACGTAGGGGATGATGCGAGCAGCTAAAAGTTACCAATTCCAAGAGGTTTGGACAGTGTATCACACCTTTTGGAATTTTAAACAAGAATATCAACTGAAAAAAATTTAGCTGCCTTATCGATTGGACACATACTGGTTGATTAACCAGTTGACGTGGCACCCACGCCAGTAGTCTTTCAGCGTTTTTTTTTCGCTATCAACATTGTCATAATTGACAGTCGTATCTTACGTTATTTTTCTTGTTTTCTTGGTAATCTACAAATTGTTGAAGATTACGAGATCATTATATGAGTATCTATTTGTTAATTAATTTTCGCTGTGTGTGGTTGCGTGCGGACTGCGATGGACCAACCAGACGCAGGTCCAAGTGGCTTGCAAAAAATATCGACCCGTTCTCCCCTGACCGTTTTGCCTTCATCACAAGCAAAGATATAGAAACAGAGTCCATTAACAATAAATGAGAAACATACAGTGGTGAACATTTGCAACTTGGTGTATGTTTGCATGCAAGGATGAATCTCCAGGTAACATCGAATATTTGTCCCAAGCAGAAAAGGTTGACGACGACTGCTTCTTTGTTTACCGTATTTCTAATCCTAAAAAAAACGGACTATAGTTAAAAAGTGGTATCGGTCGAAATCGAAGAAGGAAGGTTTACGACCACTGCTTCTTTGTTTACCCGTTTGACAGATAATTCTAATCTTAAAAAAAACAAAGTATAGATTTAGTTGAAGTCTTTTTTATGACGCTTTAGGGGTTCAATAAACACAAAATATTATTAGAATCTCACCTAAACCCCCAGAAAATAGATGTTCTTATCCACCATGAACGTTACAGAACAGTCTAGAACGCCGGTGTTCAGACAATCCGTGTGCCTACTGTATGATAGGGCCTAAGCAGTATATTTATATGAAGGCTGGGCGACAATCTGTTGCTTGGGGGACAAGGGTGCCGTCACTTGACAAGGCCTAGTCAAAATAAGGTCTAGTACCCTATCACTTCTGAATTCCATGTCTGCTAAAGACAGTTCCAAGAAATGCACACCTGAACTCAGAGGAAACAGATGTTCTTATCTGCCATGAACGTAACAGAACAGTCTAGAACGCTGGTGTTGAGACAGTCTTTGTGCTGTACGATGGGGCGCCAGAACTAGATTTTTTTGCAGTCTCGTTCAAGTCATTAAAGGGTTCAACAATTAAAGACCGAATATTATTAGAATATTACTTGAACTCCGAGGAGACAGATGTTCTTATCCACCATGAACGTAACAGAACGTATAGAACGTTGGTGTTGAGTAAGTCCTTGTGCTGTACGATGGGGCGCCAGAACTAGATTTATATGCAGTCTCGTTAAAGTCATTTTAGGGGTTCAACAAAGACCGATAATTATCAGAATCTTACCTGAACTCCGAGGAGACAGATGTTCTTATCCACCATGAACGTAACCGAACAGTCTAGAACGCTGGTGTTCAGACAGTCGGTGTGCTGTATGATGGGCCGCTGGCAGTAGATCTTGTTGTAGTCGGTGCTGTGACGTTCCAGGTGCTCGGGCCCAAGTCCTGGCAGCGTGTGGATGGAGGAGGATAGTCGGGCTCCGGTTCCTGGGGATGCAAATACCTTCAGATGTATAATGTGTTTTTTACATATCCGAGAAATCAAGACTGATACTTTTTCAATTTTGTATTAAGCAGCGCTGCTAACGAAATTATAAATGAAGAGATTTTTTTTTAAATGTAATGCTCCGAGCCGGATTCGAACTGGCCATTCACACCACAGGCAATCATGGCCCGCCGCTACTAACCAACTGAGCTATCGGAACAATCCGTCTCGGCCATTAAATCAATGGATATTTTTCCTTTTATTTCCGTGGTGGATGGCAGTTAGCCGACTTTATTATATCATATTAAAATTGATCCAGAAATATTAGAGCGGCTACACTCTAAAGTCGCACGAAGATCGGAGACTAAAGTCATCATCATCATCATCATATCAGCCGAAAGACGTCCACTGCTGGACATAGGCTTCCCCCAAAGAGTGCCAAAGTGACCGATCCCGCGCCACCCGCATCCAGCGGACTCCCGCAACCTTTACCAGGTCATCAGTCCACCTTGTCGGGGGCCTACCCACGCTGCGCCTTCCGGTACGTGGTCGCCACTCGAGAACCTTTCCGCCCCAACGGCCATCGGTTCTACGTGCTATGTTTGTTTTTAAATAGGTCTAGTTTATTTTCTTGAGACGGGTAGTGTAAAACACGCAGGTCTCATGTCGCTTGGCATCACGCTTGCTATAACAACGCGGGGTCATCCAATGACCATTACGTCGCTGCAAGATTCCAGTTTAGAGGACACGGGTCTGTTAAATATGAACCTTAACCTGTTAACAACACAGTCGAGTTGTCCTTAGTGGCGCGGCACACTTCAATACTGCTATCCAATATGAACCTTATGTCAATGCAATAGAGTCGAGTTTACCTTCGTGCCTGGGCCTTGGATAGGGCAGCGCGGGTAATGTCGGGCGCTCCGCGAACACGTGCTCCACCATCACGGGGGACGGCGTGTCCACTGTGAATGTCGGCATCTGGACAACGGATATTACAACCTAAATATCAAATATATCAATACGACAGATCACTAATATCTAATCAATATAGTGCGAGAGACGGGAACGCGCGGATTGCCCAATACGGTATTTGACAAATACTCCAGGCAAAATACGGTTTTGAAAAACATTAATTTATAATAGTGTTCTTTTTTGTTCATATCATTTTACCTAATTATGTAGATTTAAATGAAGCACGCATTGTTTTTTTTTCTGAATTTTTAGAAGTTAATGTATATATTTCTTTATGTATGTTTTTTTTTCGGATTCTGTCACTGGGTAAATATTTCATTCACAGAAAAAATAAGCTATTATAAATTAATTCTTAAATTGTCATTTTTCACATACAAGTTGTCAGTTCATCAGCCTATTATACGTCCCATTGCTGGGTACAGGCCTCTCATGGATGCGAGGGAACGGGCAGTAGTCCCCACGCTGGCCCAGTGCGGGTTGGGGACTTCACATACACCTTTGAAAGTCAAATCAGCTTATTTTTAAGAAACGTCAAAAACGCTCAGTTAGTATGGAATTTGCAAGGATTACTTGCTTGAGAGGTCACAATCAAACGATGTCCAAATTGTTAGTTTTTATGAATTTAATAATCTTAACATAGCAAATTTAAATGAAACATTGATAGTTTCCGCGTATTTACGTAATTTTTATCTGTTCCTAACGTAAAAACAATAAATTTTCACTGTTGTCAAATACCCTATTACGCTATGATAGTTCGGTAAGTAAGAAAAATGGAGCATGGAGACTATGTATACACTAAATAGGAAGTAAATTGTACTATATGACCGAAAATTACTTAGCCGTTATCTTCTTCAGAATTTATAACACGTAAAATGCCATGAAACAAAAGGTAACATATCACTGGGTTATTAAAATATAGACCTCAAGCAGATTCTATTTCACTTTCATACACAATTTATTGTACTTTTGTATGGTTGTAAAATGACGAATAAAACCAAATCAAAGCTTTATAGCAGAAGAAGAATTCATAATTATAATTTTTTAGTTATAAAACGAAAGAAATAATTCATGTAAAGAAACAGCCATGCATTATATCTTGATATATGTATATTGATTTAAAACGATAAAAAAACAAAAACAAATCAATAAAAAAACAGTCGTATTATCTAAGGTACCTTAGTTATGTACGTCTAAAATAAATGTGAACAAATTAAAAGTGTTGTGTGTAAAAGTAGTCTTCTTATGAAACAGGTACGTTTGTGAAAAAAACATGGCACACACATACAATAGAATGGGCTTTTTGTAAAAATAAAGAGGCTCTGTGACATAAAAAGTGTTTCACATAAAACAGTTGGAAAAAGAAGCGATTTTCTGTGATATGCTGGCAGTTTTGTGATGAATTAGGCTTTTTAGGGTTCCGTAGTCAACAAGGAACCCTTATAACTTCTAAAAATTATAAAGGTTCCTTCGGCTTAGCTCAGTAACCTTTTCTGCTAGAAAACTGTAATTCGGCTGAGTATATACCCTCGTAAGTTGAATTTGCAACCTTTCCCTTGGAGTTTCGAACTATAATACAACCTGGTGACAGACGGACGGACAGCGAAATCTTAGGGTGAGTTGCACCAACTTATGAACATACCGATCAACGTTAAACATGTCGCCGGCAGATGTCATCCCACAGAAACCTGTCAAACTTTCCATACATTCAGATTTTAACGAACGCCGCTTACGATTACAAACGGTTTGGTGCAACCCACCCTAAGTGACAGTGCCGTTTTACCTTTCACGGAACCCAAAAAAGTTAAAAAGTGCCCTTGTGGCTTTGCAGAATTAACAATTGTTTTTTTTTTGTAATCAACGGTAGCGAGGCCGCTTGACCCCGTGCGGTTGTACAAGGAGGCGCGGCCTGCGCCGGTACCGTACGTTCCCTGGCCCGCTGCCGATGAGCTGCTTGCGCGGGACCCGGCAGGAGCTGAAGCCGACCGGCAGGGGAACATCAGCGCTGCTGGACAGGATGTTCATGAGCACCGCGAACGCCTCCGACTCGGTGAGCAGCGAGGAGCGCGCCGGGCCCTCCGCGAACTGCTGCGGGGTGAGAGTGAGGAAGCGGATCTTCTCGATCGCGCCGCGGATCGTCAGGTTGTCTGCGGAGAGAATGCGACGCTTCAGCTCGCTAATGCTGGGTCCACACTAACGAGAAATGACATTAATTATCGCGATAATCGTAGTGTGGCCGTACGGTTAATGTCCAGGGGGGGGGCTTTTGCAAAATTAAAATTATTCAAGTTTCTTTTTAAGCAATCCTCAAGTTTTCACTTCTGCCCCGTCTTTTTTTTTACATTTGTATGGAGACTGACCTGAGTGACCCGGCCTAGATGGCTCGCTCGGTCCGGGCTCGGGCTCCCGGCAGGGCTCGGCCTTCGCGCAGCCCTCACCGGAGCCCGACAGAGGGCTGCTTTCAGCGCTGCTCTCTACTACCACCACCTGTACAAAAAAATGAACATTATACTTACAAGTTTTTTTTATACGATGCTGATGGCAAACAATCGCACGGCCCACCTGATGGTAAGCGGCCACCGCAGCCTATTGCCGTGTGGTTAGCAGAATCAGAAAATTGATATGGATCTTCAAGTCACTAAGGCATATTACACCAGGTAAAAATAACACCTCAAACAGTCGTAACATCCTAAACGAAATTTACATATCCCTGGTGCAATCTGTCCTGGTGTACTGCATACCGGTCTGGGGAGGTGCAGCAAAAACTAGGTTCATACATCTTGAACGTGCACAGCGTGCACTTATAAAGGTTATGTATTTTAAAAAGATAAGATATTCAACTGAAATGCTGTATCAAATCAGCGACGTTCTTTCAGTAAGAAAGTTATATGTTATGCAAAGCATATTAAAAAAACACAAATTAATACCCTATAACGAAAACTATAAAAAGAAAAGAAACATGGCAACGGTAGCTAAATGTAAACGAAATAGAACATGTTTTGCAAGATCGCAGTTTAATACGAAGGCTTCCTACCTTTATAATAAAATTAATAGAGTACTAGACATTCACTCTAAACTATATCGCGAGTGCAAATCTGAACTCAGTAAGTGGTTAAAAACGAGAACTTATGAAGATACGGAAAACTTGCTAAAATCGGTGCACTAGGTAGTAAGTACTAATTACGTACACGCACACGCACACATACCAGATACACACACACACACACACACACACACACACACACACACACACACACACACACACACACACACACACACACACACGCACACACACACACACACACACACACACACACATACACAGTTAGCTTAATCGTAAATCGTAATTTTCATCGTACCTACATTTAAAGCCATGTTTAAATAATACATTTCCTAAATTATTAATTTAAAAATCATGTTTAAAATAAAAAAATAGAATTAAATTAAATCTGATGTAAATTACACATTTTTGTAAATTGATATTTGAACATAGGGAAGAGCGGTGCCTCCCAACACAAGCAATACTTTGCTTACCGGGCGGCTCTATCCCCTGTATCAAAAACCATGTATCTTTTACTGAAATAAAGAATTTTGTATTGTATTTTTGTATTTGTATTTGTATTGCCGACCCTTGATATGTTTGAGGATTCGCCGTGTTAACAACTGAAGGACCAAATGCCCTCGCTCTCAACACAACGCATCTTCGAGAGCTCTGGCGACCTTGCCCACCTTCAGGGAGACAACACATACTACAGAGAGCAAGTAGTAGTGTTATTATCGCTGTGCAGCTGTGGTCTTCTACCGTTGGTACTTCCCCAGTTGGGCTGCTCCACATTCGAGCGGGATAAACACGAGTTAAAACTGTATACTGTGTTTGTATTTGGACTAATGGGATACTTTAGAACAAGTTGGAAATAACTAGCCAGAGCCTAGGATGACTAATGCATCAGAGTATGGCATACCATCAACTAACCTGGCGAACTGCACTTTGTATAGGGTTCAAGGTAATAACAAAAAAAAAAGTTTCGGAACTAGTTAAACATGGCAAGCAATGGGCCCCGGGGAAGCTTTGTCCATTGCTGGTTCAGGAGTACAGGTCCTAACAATGGCATATGTCGCGTAGCTTGTCAGCTCATCTTGATTGTGAGCACAATTTTAAAGACTCACCTCTATACTGACTTGGGTTGGTTGTCTCAAAGTCACCCAAAGGGCAATGGAGAGGGCCATGTTGGGTGTTTCTCTGGATGATCCCATCAGAAATGAGGCTATCCGCAGCAGAACCAAGGTAACCGATATGGCCCTCCAAATCGCTAAACTTAAGTGGCAGCGGGCGGGGCACATAGCACGTAGAACCGATGACCGTTGGGGAAAGGTTCTCGAGTGGCGACCACGTACCGGAAGGCGCGGCGTGGGTAGGCCCCCCCACAAGGATGATAACCTGGTAAAGGTCGCGGGAGTCCGCTGGAATTGGGGTGGCGCAGGACCGGTCACTTTGGCACTATATGGGGGAGGCCTATGTCCAGCAGTGGACGTCTTTCGGCTGATATGATGATGATAGATCCATGTTGCGTCAGTAAGTTGTCAGTAGGAACTGTTCTGTAACTGACCTTCTCCCGTTCCTTGTCCCTGGGGCTGGCCGGGGGCGGGGACGCGGGCGCGCGGCGAGCGCGCGCATGTCTCGCGGCCGCCTCGAACAGGTCCAGCTCGCTGTCCACGTTGAGGTGTTCCAGCGAGAACACCGTCATCATCGTGCTCAGTTCCACCTCCTCGAAGCTGCTGTCCGTGAGCACCTCTTTCGTGTTTGTGCTTATTATCTGAAATGTAACAGCACATACAGTCTGAATATTCTTGCGCCTACTTGCGAGAGAACTCTTTGAGTCAGGAAAAGTGGCCGCCTTTTTGATTTTGTTTGTTAATATGATATCTTGGCCAAACACGATTTTCTTATGCCCGGGCCACACTAACGAGAAATGTCATTAATTATCGCGATAATGGACGTTAACCGTACGGCCACACTAAGATTATAGCGATAATTACGATACAAAATACAATACAAATATTCTTTATTGTTCACCAGACATAGTAAAAATAAAATAGAAAACTAGAGGTAAATTAAACATAAACAATGGTAGACAACAGGCGGTCTTATCGCTAAAAAGCGATCTCTTCCAGACAACCTTTGGGCATTAATGGCATTTCTCGTTAGTGTGGCCCCAGCATTAACAATCTTCGTTTGATGGACTATATGAATTTCTCAAATACGCGTCAGCAGTAGGAATCGAAACATGGACCATCATTCAAAATGGTGGTCCATTGCATTTCACCAAATTTGAATCTGAGGTCAACCTCAGATTCAAATTTGGTGAAATGCAATATGAACATATCTATTTATTTAATTGTATGACATGAAGTTACGTATCACATCGCAGTTATACACTCGCGAGCAAAAGTATCGAATCACTTTGCATTTTTACATGTGCACACAATATCTATGTAAAGCTTTTATTTGGTATCATAAATTTTAGATTTGGGTGGGAAATTACAAAAATATTGGATGCACATGAAAAGATCATAATAATATAATAATAATAATTTATTTCACAAATCTTAATTCTAGATGCAAAGTGATTTGATATTTTTTCTCGCAAGTGTAGTGTTATTGTTGTATTTAAGTTTATATTTTATGTATGTTAGTCTGTAAAGTATATGTAAATATGGGCCTTTGTTGCCTGATCCAAATAAATAAATAAAAAATATACACATAGTTGCTTTACTGCTACATAGTATAAAACAAACTCGCTTCCCTTTGTCTGTCCCTATGTATGCTTAGATCTTTAAAACTACGCAAAGGATTATGATGCAGTTTTTTTAATAGATAGAGTGATTCCAGAGTAAGGTTTGTATGTATAATATAGTACCCGTGCAAAGCCAGGGCTAGTGAAGAATATATCACAAAGTTCACAAACCTGTATACATTTGTTCATCAGATCATTCTCCTCAAAAAGCCTAGCAAATTCGTACGCTCTGCATGCATTCTTTGGATACAGGTCCGACCACATATACTGCGTACACTCCTTCACTAGATGCGGCAACATGTACTTCTTAGCTCCATAGCAGAGTTCACAGGCTTTATCGAAGGAGCTTATGTTTATGTTGTCTGTGTAGATGTACCTGGAAATGGAATTAGTTTAACCATAGATTTACGTTATCACATCACTATAATTATATTTATACCCTCGACCGACAACAAACCGGAAGGCGCAGCGTGGGTAGACCCCCCCACAAGGTGGACTGATGACAGTGATGACCTGGTAAATGTCGCTGGATGCCGGTGGTGCAGGCTGTCATTGTGACATTCTTTGGGGAGGCCTATGCATTGGCATCCATTATAAATGCGAAAATTTGAATGTTAAGATGTTTGTTACTCATTCACGCTTAAACGGCTCAACCGATTTGGATGAAATTTTGCACGAAGATAGTTTATAACTTTTATATTCACAAACAAAACTTGGAGTGATCACAAGTATATGGGAGAAGCATAGCTAATTTAGTTTATCAATATAGGAATCCCTTCTGTCATAAAAATTTGCTCTTTAAATTCCGATGTCTGCTTTTTTTTTTTTTTTTTTTTTTCTTTTTTTTTATGTGATAGGAGGCAAACGAGCAGGCGGATCACCTGATGGTAAGCGATTACCGCCGCCCATGGGCACCTGCAACACCAGAGGGTGCAGGTTTTAATAATAAATAATAATAATAAAGTAATTGTATTGCAGTACTCACTCTAAAAGTGCTTTGAAAGCGTCCGGTTGCACATCCAAAATTGGAATCGGTTCATTTCTCTCAGCCATTCCTCCGAAGAACATGGCCTCGAAAACTGGTGACGCCATAGCCAGGATCAGCTTATGGCCCGGGACAACCACCTGGTGGGGCTCCGAACCCACCAGAAACGAGCAATCCGACCACTGTCCCGATTGCAGAAGATGGGAACCTCGGGCCTTCAGCTGCGTGCATTGTAACTGCCAGTCGCTAGGGTCTCCCATGTTTCAACACTGAGGATTTATCCAAAGGCCTAGGCTAAAAATTAACTGTTGTTGTTTTACGTAAACTATTATTCACGCAAATAAAAATAGTTTTTTTTTTTTTTTTTTAAATTCGTCCATTCGGACAGGCTAAGACCATGGGCCATACTGCCTAGTCTTCAGTAAGTATAATTTCATTTGATCGAATCCAGTAATAACGTCTTCAGTAGTTTCAAATCAGAAGTCTCTAGTCCAATAAATATGTCTTCAGTTATTTCCAATTCATATGAACAAATCTAGATATTGAGTCATCAGTATTATCAACATATGTGTCAAATCCAAAAAATAAGTCTTCAGTTGTTCCAATCCAATTCATGAAGTCAAATCCAGTAATAAAGTCTTGAGTATGTTCCAATAAAAACGTCAAATCCAATATTTAGCTCTTCAAAAAAGCTTACACCTCATCCAGACATTCCAAAAAGTCATTTGACCAACAAAATATAGGTACAATGCTTCAATAAAAATATATACAATTTTAAGCAAGTTTTAAATTTAGCGTCATATTTACAGCATACACACAGTATTATGTACAAAATTAAACAAAGGTAAATAAGTAGACGACTCCTTCAACAAATCAGTTACTGAAAGCGGGATTCGATTAGAAGCTCCATAAATCTCAAGCAACTCATCCATCAGCACTAGGCGCTGAATGCCAAAGGATGAGCAACTAAACAGAATGTGATCTATAGACTGAACCTCTTGCTTTTGACAATGATCGCAATAAGGGGAAGAGACAAAGTTTTTACGATGGAGATGAAAATTTAAACGACAATGACCAATGCGCATACGAGTAATTATGGTGTAAAACCTACGATGCATGTAAGTTTTAAACTTACAAAACCAAGGCTTACTATTAACTTGGTTATCTAACAAAGCATACAAATGAGCCTTATTCTCAACTTCTGTAAAATGATACCAATGTCTTCCCCAAAGAACAGTCATACGCTGTTTTAGATTACTTATAATATCAGAATATGGCAAGGTCACAGCTAAGTCCCTGCTGTCGGGAACCAGGGACAAGTCAGATGCATTAGCAATAGTTCTAGCTAGGTAGTCGGCGTTTTCATTACCAGAAACTCCTTTATGAGACGGAACCCATACAAAATCTATTTTAATACCAATTAAAGATAGTTCTAACCATAATTCTTTAATGGAAAAAATTAGATAGCAAGTGCTAGCATTCATTTTGTTACTCGATAAACTTATTAATACACTCATACTATCGCTTACTATGACCCATTCTTTATTATATTGATTATGTTCTTTAACATGTTTCAAAGCAAATAAGATGGCAGTTGCTTCAGCGGTAAAGATACTTGCATTTTTATTGATATTAAACCCAATACCTTTATTAATTTCAGGTTGATAAATTGCAAAGGAAACAGCATTATTATTTTTGGCACCATCCGTATAAATAAATTTACAATTAGACCATTCTGACAACAATAAATAAGCCTCCTCTTTGGAAGTTAGCTTTGAATCTATTACAATTTTTATATCGGGATATTTACTCTTAAAAGAGCCTGTGTAACAGGGAAGAAGGTCATTATCAAGATGTATATTTAACTCCTGCAAAGAGTGAAAGAAAGAAGTAAAATCCTGAAGAACATACATGTGCCTTTGAAAAGGCGCTGATTGGAAATAAATCAAGTTGTGAAGAAGATCGTTCTTAGGCAAGCTGTATAACTTTAAAATAAATCTTTCTTTTAAATAACGAAATCTAATATGAATAGGAGGAAGATTCGATTCAATTTGCATAGCAGCGATAGGACTAGTTTTAAATGCACCCAGTATTGTCCGCATACATTTGTTTTGTATTTTATCTAATGAATTTACAATTTTATCATCTCCAGCAAAACATAGAAAACCATATTCAAAATGACTTCGAACTAGAGACTTATACAAGATTAACAAAATTTTGGGGTCTGCACCCCATGAAGTGGCGCACAGCGATTTTAACACATTGTATGCTTTGTTAGCTTTGGTTATAATACTGTCAGCATATTTTATCCAGGAAAGTTTTGAAGTAAATATAACACCTAAAAACTTTATTAGATCATATGAAATAGGCAGTGATATGTCATTGTACAAAACTGTGGGCAAACACATGCTTTTGCGACCAAAAATAAAAACTTTGGTTTTAGTCGAATTTACATCTAAGTTCAGATAAGCAAAGTATTTATGTAAGTTGATTAATGCCTCATTAATAGTCAAAGCTAATTGATTTAAATCAGATCCTGACACATAAACAACCAAATCATCTGCATACTGCAGATTTTTAACCTTTGTTCCTAGAATAAGATTTAGTCTCCTAATGTACAAAATAAAAATTAAAGGGGATAAGATACCTCCTTGACAAACCCCTAAAGAAGATAATCTTGGGCCATATAAGTGATTGTTAAATTTAACAAAAACCTTCCTGTTTGTTAAAAACATTTGTAAGAAATTTATTATTTTGCCAGGTAACCCTATCATTGACAGCTCTCTACATAAAACGGAAATATTGACACTGTTAAATGCACCTGCAATGTCAAAGAATACCGAAAGAAGATACTGATTATTATATATGCTGTTAAGTGCATCAAGTTGCAACTGACAAATACTCTCACGAGAAGACCGACCTTTACGAAAACCAAACTGATTGCAGGGTAACAGACCATTTTGTTCGACAAAAAATTCCAACCGTTGCTTTAGAAGCTGTTCAAAAACCTTTCCTACACAAGATGTGAGTGCTATAGGTCGATATGAGTCGGGTAACAATTTATCTTTATCAGGCTTTAAAATTGGGACCAAGCAATCTGTTTTCCAATCATCAGGAATTAAGTTTTCTTCCCACAGCTGATTTAATATGTTTAAAAAGGTCTTTAGATTTTGTGAACTTAAATTTTTCAGTAAAATATATGGTATTCCATCAAGACCAAAGGATGTATCTCTTCTTGAAAATAGGGCAGATTTAAGCTCTTGCAAAGAAAACGGTTCAGTAAGATACTTATCATTATCATTTTCTGTGTGAACATAATTTAAAGACTCATTAAGCACAAAATCAGGAGTGTATTTCTTAAGAAAATCTGATATCCAACTATTATTACTAGCGTGTTTTGAAATGAATGTTTTATTAAATTTCCGCATGTAATTCCATATTAATGTCAAAGGAGTGCACCGGTTAAATGAGTTACACAGATTTATCCAACTATTACGCCGTTCAGTCTTAAGAACAAGCTTTTTAAGAGCTCGAAGTCTTTTAAATTCTATATAATTCTCTTCACTAGGTTCACTTTTAAATTTTATATAAGCATGTTTTGAATTAAGTACAGCTTCTGAACACTTTTGATTCCACCAAGGCAGCCGGGGAAATTTCAAAGATTTTGGTGTACACGTATTAGAACTATTCAAAGACCTATGTCTAGGGATGGACTCTACAGCAGTAGATCGCAAAATATTACAAAACAGATTGAGCGCATCTATCGAAGACATATTTTCAAAATCAATATTAGCCAAACAAAAATCAACTGATTGCCTGTACATTTTCCAATTCACCTGTTTGTAATTTGGGTGAATGGGCAAATGTACATTATTACATATTGGGTTACTTTGTGAGCTATTTTCATTACCAACTATCATTTTTATCATTACAGGCAAATGATAACTGCTGCCAAGAGGACAATCCATAACAGACCAATCACATGAAAGTGCCAATGATGGAGAAACGAAAGTTAAATCCAGAGCATTAGGACGCCAAGAAGAAGAACCAGTTGTAGTAGTTTGACCATTATTTAAAAGAACCAAGTCATTGCCATCAATAATATCTAAGACATCTCTACCTCGAGGCAATGTATCAACACAGCCCCATGACATATGATGAGCATTTAGATCGCCTCCAAAAAGCATTGGCTGCGGAATAGATTTTATCAAAGCATCAAATTTACTTTTATTAAATGGGGGATCAGAATTTGATGGACTATAAAAACTTACTACACTCAACTGCTTGTTGTTTATAATTATTTGTACACAGATATTTTGTAGAGCATTGTCAAAATAAGTTTTAATATTAGAATATACTATATTGTTATGAATAAGTATTGCTACACCATTATGTTTATTACCACAGTCATTTCTAATGACATTGTATCCTTTAATTGAAAATTTTTGATGTTGTTTTAACCAGGTTTCAGAAATTATTGCTATGTGAATGTTATTTTCATATAAGAATCTAGTAAAGATTAGCCTATTGCTTATTATACTCTGAGCATTCCACTGCACTATGTTCAATATGTCCATAAAGAAAAAAATTAAGGTTGTTTCCTGAAAGTGTTTTTAAGTGTTTCTTTTATATTGTTAGAATTTATTGGCGTTTCTTTATCAGCACAAATTTTAACTATAGCTTCCACAAGTAGATTCATAAATCTGTCAGATTTGGTCAGATTACTTAGATGGGTGTCAATATATTTTGAGCCGAGCTGCGGAAATGCAACGTCACAAAACAAATCGGAATATTTAGCACTACGTGATTTTAACTTATTTTCCTCAATTTTCTGTTTTTTAATTGGACATGCAGCAGATATAGCCACGTGATCCCCACCACAGTTTGCGCATTGTGTTTTAACCTTATTACAATTTTTGAAATTATGAGGTTCAGCACAAATTGAACATACTTCATTATTTTTACAATACTTTGCTATATGACCAAATTTCATGCAACGAAGGCATTGCTTTACTGGAGGAATATAGATCCCTACTTCGTGCCTCCAATGGTCAAGTGTTACATATTCAGGCAACTGTACAGAGGCAAAAGTCACGGCAACCGTCTGAGTTGGAACCATTGAGACGATACCCAGCGTGTCTTTTACCCGCCGCATAAACCGTCTTACGCTTATCACCTTTTTACTGGAAGCTATTAATTGGAAATCTTCTGGTTCGAATAATCAATCGGCACTGAAGTGAGAACACCCGTAACCTCGGTCTCAGATGCTGGGATTGAAGCATTCATGTGAATTTCATTTAATAATTTTTCATTTTTTAGGAAGACATTGGCGTGATTTGGGAGATCGAACATAATCCCAACTTTGTATGCATTAATTGTTCTTAGATGCATCACGCCCGACACGCAATGCTTTCGGATTGCATTGGACAAAGCAAGTCTATCTTTGTCAGAAAATTTGTGGCCATCCTCTCTGTGATTCAGAAAAACAATAAATTCTTTCTTAGCTGAATTTTCGTCGTACAACCTGTAATAACTTTTGGCCCTGAAAGGAGTATACTTCTCTTTGTCATCTTCTTTAGTCTTCTTTTTTGCAGGTATGCGCTCCGAGGGCGCACCTGTATCCGCATCAGAACTACTTTCAGATTGAAGATCTGGCTCCGGCTCCAAGCCCTCCAACCGAGAACGCTTTCCCGTACGCTTCCCCATGACTGGGGAAGCGCACCAAACCGATAACCAAATCAACTATGAATTTAAATTAAAATTAAGACTAAATATGTACAAATTAACACTTAAAATTAATTTACAATAAAATATTTTATTAAGCGCGCCTATCACTTTCAACGTTCCCGCCAAAAAAAAAAAAAACGCAAATAAAAATAGGATTTGGCGTTTTAGCGTTTGGAGTCCAAATGTCAACGTCAAATTTTAATTTAACCACAGAACAGACTATGTTCAATGTTTGACAGTAGTTGAAATAAATGTATTTTATTCTGCAAGTAGGCCGTAATTAATCTATTTTGGCTAGGGAACCCTAAAAATAACCTGACAAACCCAAATGTCGGCCGGACTGCAGAAAAATCTACCTTGATTTAATCGAAAGCCGTGCTTCCGACACGTATCCACACGGGTTGAATCACGCGTCGGCCGGCATGCAGTCAAGCCGATATCGGCCCGTGTAGCGTCTCCTTATTTTCGATTTTGATGCCGCGTTCACATGCACTCCGTGCAGCCTGGCAATCAGCTTGGCATGCAGCCCGGCAAGCAGCCCGTGCATTTCTGCGGCCCAAGCATGTTCTCACGCTCGTGGGCGTGCTTTTCTTGCAAACATGGGAGATTTTTGAAGTGAAAACGTCTTTAGCGGCGCTGAGCACAGCGACAGATTTTTGTGACGTCACGTGACCGTAGAATTGGGAGAGATTCCGGACGAGGCTGGGGTCAGGGGGAAAACGGGGGTTTGACTAGGGGCACATAGTTCTAATTTATACTTTATTGACAACAGTATAAGGTCGTAACACATTTTCCGTAAATGCAAATTCGATTTTGTTTTATCAAACTGTTATATATTGCTGTTAGCCGATTCGACTTCATTCAAGACTGAACACTATTCGCAAGAGTATAAAGCCGTTAAACACTTTTTGCAATTGCATATTTAATTTTGTAATTTTGTCCACGCGTCCTTTACCGTTTTGCTATTGAGCAAATTCGAACAGTTCCAATTTGGACGTTATTCTTAAAGAGATAAAGCTTTGAAAAATATTTAGCAATGGCAAATACAAATTGGTATTTTATTTCATCGTCACCTTCATCAATGTTGCTGAGTTAAGTTGAACTATAGCGTACTACTAATAAGGTGTTATTAGATATATTGGCACGCAGGAGGAGGATCTTTCTTTGACCATTTTTAATCTTCTGACGACTCCAATTCCGACATGTTTACTTTAGCACGCGAGCGTGTGAACAGGTACCTATACCTACACAAGCACGAGCACGTTCACCCTTTGATCTTTGTCAAAAAACCGACAGTCGTTCCGATCGGCGGCATGCACCAGCACGGGCACGGGCGCCTGCACATTAAGACCGTTCTCACGCTCGTGCCCGTGCACGTGAATGTCACTTTGAACCACAGACTAATAAGAATACAGACGCGCAGTATAAAGCAAGACGATGTTTCATATTGTTGTCTCTGTCACTGCTTATGGTCAGCTGATGTGAGTTAGAATGAGACGAATAGTATTGTATTTTGAGTCTATTGACGACTTGTCTCCAAAAACTGTTAACCACGGTGTTAAATGCTAAACAATCTGTCAAAGTCAAATCAACGTCAAATCTCTTGTGAATCTTGAGGAAAGTTGGTTATTTCAAGAATATTGTGTTGAAAAACTAAATATTTCTGTAATAAGTTAATGATTTAAGTTGTATGAAGTGGCACAATGGCTTGTGCAGTTCCGTACTGCCGAAGTTACGCTAGATTGTTAAAAAAGACCGGAGAAACAATCGGATTTCATCGGTAAGAATCATTTGGTTATTTTTCAAATATTTCATGTACATTACGCAATATAATGGTCTGGGATTACAGCAGATGCTTGATACTATCGGATAAGTACTTTTTACATGTATCAAACTTGATATTTTTGGGATTTTTAGTAAAAATACAATTGTCGTAAACATGGGTAGTGTTGTTACCATGTATATATCGATATTTCGTCGACATGAATTATTCATGTAGGCGTTTAGACAAAATATTTTAATGTTACATGTTTTAACTGTTAACTTCAGGTTTCCGGTAAATAATAATCTTCGAAAAAAATGGATTGACGCAGTAGGGCGCAATAATTGGACGCCGAAAAAACACCATAGAATATGTTCGAAACATTTCGAAACTGTTTCGTTATTATTAAAAATATAAAACACTTGCTGCCAGAGGCGATACCTACAGTTTTTCAGAGGCCGCTTGAGGTAAGTTGGTATAGTGAGTTTTATTTATTTTATTACTTGACATTTCTGAGGTCCCTCCAGATGAGTTCGTTTCATTTAAGCTTTGTATATGCTAAGAATTTGTATTAGTACATTGATTATCTTTATATATCCATAACTACTATAATATGTATTATACATGGGAAAGTAACTCTGTGTCGGTTTGTTGTTTACCTGTTCATACTTAAGCAGCTCAACTGATAGATATTGTATAATAATGTTTTCGTTACTGTATTTAATGCAGGGATCTCACCAGGATCAACAATTAGAAGGCAACTACAACAAAATGATGCTGAGCAGTAATGAAAGGCTACCAGATACAATACCTAAGACATCTGCATTGCCTCTTCAGGTGATGCAAGTTTACTGATTGCAAAAAGTTCTATATAATTGGATATTTATTATTTAAAGCATTAGATGTAACTTTCTTATTAAAATGAGATATTTTCAGGAATATAATTGCGTTGTTATTTTGTGTTAGCCTACTTTAAAAACAAAGTTTTAATCGACTTCAAATCAATACTTCACGAAGCCACATTCCATATTACCGCATGAACTGCTTTCTGAAAGCAAATGCACGATTTCAAAGTACCCAAATCGTTTCAAAATAAGATTTGAAGATTGCCCTGGATTTCTCCAGGATCCCATCTTCAGATCCTGACCTGCCTAGGACCACCTTTTTTAACAAAACACCATTCTTATCGGTCCAGGCGTCTAAGAGTAATCGAGGAACATACATAAAAAAATAAAGAGCCAGCGGAATTGATAAGTTTCAGAAGTCGGTTAAAAATAAATGTGTTCCACTAAAGATCCACAAAATAGTGAGACATAAAAAGTAACTTGTCTGACTACCTATGTATTTGCATAATTTAATTTGTAGCGAACATATGAAACATGAATAGAATAGAATAGAATAGAATAGAATAGAATAGAATAGAATAGAATAATGATTTAATGATTTATTTGCCAAACATTGTGTACATATATGAAGATGTTTTTACAGTATACAGTTGGTCTCAACAATGTTTGATACCTTATAGTAGTAGGTATACAAATATTTTAGCACTAAACCTAACTTACGGATAACTTATGACTACTTATGTAATGGTAAAAAGAAATCTTTTAGTGAATAATAATTTTTTTGAGAGAGCCATTTTAACAGTTGTGGTTTAAATTTCTTAATAGGTAATTCTAATAAAGCCGTGGGCAGGTGATTATAGACTCGAGCAGCCATCCCAACAACATTGTTTTTATAAAACTTTAAATTTGCTCTAGGTGCATATACTTTATTTCTGTGCATACTTCTTGCATTTGGGTTATGATGCGAAATCCTAGTAAAGTAATTACTATGTTTTTTGACAAATAAACATATTTCAGCAATATAAATACACGGTAAAGGAAGTATTTTTAATTGTTGGAAAATTGGTCTACACGACTCTCTTTTGCCTATATTGCTTATCGCTCGTATACATTTTTTTTGGGCTAAGAACGCTCTCTCGACGTCTACGGAATGTCCCCACATAATGAGGCCGTAGCGTAGAACCGAACCAACATAACCGTGGTAAGCACTCAGAGCGGTCTGCGTAGAGGCAATTTTTCTTAATCTATGTAAAGCGAACACAAACTTGTTTACTTTACTACACACTAAGTCTACATGACTTTTCCAATTACAATTTTCATCCAGTGATATACCGAGAAACGCCGTTGAGTTTACAATATCTATTTTATTACTATCATAGCCTATATTTAAATCGATTTGTTTACTTTTATAAGTTTTAAATTGTATTGCTTTAGTTTTACTGATATTTAATTTTAAATTATTTATTTTCATCCATCGACCAACATCTGCCAAAGTAGCATTTATGTCTTTTTCGATATTATTTTGATCAGTACTAGTAAATAGTATGGTGGTATCGTCCGCGAATAATACACATTTATGTTTGGTAATGATCGGAAGGTCGTTTATATAAAGAAGGAATAATAGCGGTCCCAGTATGCTGCCTTGTGGGACACCGCGTTTATTCGTTTTTGGCACTGAAACGTAACTTTTTTTTTCCCCTTCAATCATTAGTGTGATCTCTGTTGACTGGTTTCGATCAGTGAGATAACTTTTAAGCCAATTATGAGCCAACCCGCGAATGCCATAATCGTACAATTTACTGAGTAGTATTTGGTGATTAACAAAATCGAAAGCCTTGGTCATGTCTAAAAATACAGATACTGTGGGATGTTTCTTGTCTACACTTTCTGTAATGCTCGCAATAAGTGAAAAACAAGCCAACGATGTTGACTTTTCATGTTGAAAGCCAAATTGCTCTGGAGTAAGAACATTACATTGAGTTATGAAATTCTGTATCCTTATCGCCATGGACTTCTCGAACACCTTTGCAGTTTATTATATTCGTAGTCGTGTAATGGTTTTTGTTTTCTATTTGGTAAGTACCATATTAATTTTTGCATAGTGTGGATAGAAATACAATTTACTTACGAGTATCGCATATTACGAATTTATTAACAGTAAATATCGATATCGATAACTTGTAAGAAAATATCTTTCTGTGCACTAAATCTCGAGCGAGCGTGAGAGCGAATTACATCGTGCGAGCGAGAAAGCGGAGACAATGACGTATGAAGACCTGTCAGATAACATGGTTCTATCCCTTTCTTACTCGGCGTTCAGTACGTAAGTGAGAAGACATCGGATGTATAGAAAACGTTCAATTTATTAGGGCCTATCTGCTTTTCTCTGTAATCTGTGCTTTGAACGCGAGCATGTGAACGCGGCATCAAAGTTGCGTTCGGCGCTCGAGGTCACAAACTAGTTATAACATTACAAAGAGGAAAAGACTGAGATTGTAGCTTTGAAAGTTTGTATGTGGCTAGAGGGTTAATCTCCGGAATGTAGCCCGAAAAAATCTTTGCAAATAAAATATAAAGGATCTTGAATGGACATAGGCGATATTTTGTCCCGGGGCTCCACCTGTATTCTCTGTTATCGGGTGGAACCGTGTGGAAAGCTAGTAATAATTTAAGTGCGTAAATAACTCTGTCTGTACGTCTGTGACCTTTTCAAGCTTAACCGCTGAACTGATGTAGATAAAATTTAGTAACTATGAAGATAGTTTGTGACCCTAGGAAGGATAGAGGATAGTTTTTATCTCAGAAAACATCTCCTAGGTACCTATAGGGTCTCCTAGGGTTGAAACGGGGTGTGGAAGATTCTATGGGCGTGCAAAAATTGATAGTGTGCCTGCTGGAAGTTAATAGCATATTTACTGTTAGAGTTTTATCTGGTAATGATGAACATGTGTTAAATAATAACAATAATATAATAAACAAGGCACAGTTCTGGATCCAAGCTGCCTGAGAATATCGGTAGTAAGTATGCCACGGAATTGTAGCCAGAACTTGTGTCGCTCATACGTGTAACTGGGGGAGGGCCGTGCGCCAGCTGGGTAGACATGGTCTTTCTTACCATAGAAGCGCCCCCTGTACGGCCATGGCACTTTAAATGATTTGATCCGTCGTTCGCTTGCCACCGCCTCCGTACCAGCAATTCTCGAACCTGTTGGTTTGGAACGGTCGAACACATTGGTGCCATGGAAACTAGGCAGAGCCCTGGTGTGGGATGTAACTTGCGTTGACACCTTCCCCCAGACCCACATCCAGGGCACCCGTTCCCAGGCCGGCGCTGCTGCCGACCAGGTCCAAGTGAACAAGCACCGCAAATACTCCTCCTTGTTACAGGGTTACGATTTTGCAGCGCTTGCTGTGGAAACCTTGGGTCCCTGGTCGTCAGATATGCGTATCTTTTTCAAGGACTTGTCTTCGCGGCTGGTCCAAACCACTGGGGACCCCAGAGCTGACGCTTACATCTCGCAACGAATTTCTATTGCGATTCAGAGAGGTAAGTAATGCTGCCAGCGTAATGGGTTCCATGCCGCAGTCTGACCTCGTAGAGGCGGTATTCTTTTTATAACTTCCCTATTTAATGCTTTAAATTTTAGTTAAACTCAATAAAGTTTTTAGAGTTCCATACCCAAAGGGTAAAAACAGAACCCTATTACTAAGACTTCGCTGTCTGTCTGTCTGTCTGTCACCAGGCTGTAACTCAAGAACCGTGATAGCTAGACAGTTGAAATTTTCACAGATTATGTATTTCTGTTGCCGCTATAACAATAAATAATAAAAACAAAATGAAATAAATATTTATGGGGGGCTCCCATACAACAAACTTTTTTTTAAACTGTTTTTATAGATAATGGTACGGAACCCTTCGTGCGCGATTCCGACTCGCACTTGGCTGGTTTTAATTATTTATTGTTTATTATCTTGTATTTATAATTTCCTTTACTTGAAATGTACGTAACTCTTTCATAAACAAGTTAATTTATTCATATTTTAGTGTGTACAAGCGTTGTATAGCAATGAACAGATTAAACGCTTTGCCGCGCCGCAAACCGCGCAATGTCGTGGAGGATTATCGAGTATGACCGCGGGCATAAGTTAGTCTCTAATAAGCGAGTCGGCTGCGCAACGTGCAGGTCCCGTGCCCGCGAAGCCTTGTGATCCAATTACGGTAACGTGAGGATTACCGTGCGTGATTGAAGCGCACGGCGCGGGGGGTGTTTGGTTTGGGTCGTGGCGTCACGGCGCGACAATCGGCAACCAACATACATACATGCTACGTACGTACATGAGCTTATGCATGTGTTCCAACCTTCCAACGATATTCGGGGTGGGTTGCACGAAACAGTATGAAGCCGTATAGGCGGTGTTGGTTAAAATCGGAATGTATAGAAAGTTTTTCCATGGTATGACAGCTGCTGGCGCTATAGTTAACGTTGATTGGTTTGTTATCGTACAATGGTGCAAGCCGACCTAAGGCCTAGATCATCCACATATAACCTAACCTAATGGCGGATGTCACACTGCCAGGGGCCCGGGGCGCCAATCCGCCAGTGGCGGCAGCTGGCTGATTGCATTTTCTTTGGTCTTCGCGCAGTCATTGATTTCTGGGGCGGCAAAACTTATGCGCCCCTGCACACTGCGCCGCATCTCCGGACGGAGGTGCGGAGCTGCTTACAAATTTCGCCGGACGAAGGTTTATATACAAACTGAGGTAGGTACTTGCATAAAACGAGCTCCGCACCTCTATCCGGAGATGTTGTGCAGTGTGACATCCGCCTATATGGGTACTTAACGCAACCTGGACCACACTGGCGCGGCCTGCCGTGGCGGGCGGACAATATTTGACAGCTAATGACAAGTTTACTATTGACTGACTGAGGCTTAAGAGGAAACCAGAGGAAACACAACGGCCGTTTTTCCATAGAAACGTAGTCCCCTGTTTTCTCCCTGGATAATGGCAGTAGAGCAATATATTTTTTTCCATAAATCTATGGCTACTATTGACATGTTCCTATGTTTTCCTTTTTTTCATAAATTTATTCTCAAAAGAGATATTAGATAACCTTCAAAAACAAAAAAAAAATGCTAGATTTTCCGTTGTGTTCAAACATCCAGAAAACAATTACGACTAAATTATTTAAAAAAAAGGAACACATAGGAACACGGCCAAAGCCTTTCTTTGATTTTTAATTAAAATAGTCAAATATGTCAAGTTTTGGAGAAGAAATCAGGGGACTACGAAGCGTTGATTTTATGTTCTTTTAATAGGTATTTTCGGTCCAAGCTGTAGTTGTCTCTATCGCGCTCTGCGGGGGGAGGCTTGAGGTTGGCGCGACAGCAATACATTGTACAAATACCTATTTCTCAATTATCTCGACCTCTTTGTTTCCTCTTAAGAGCGTCCGCACATTACAGCCACTAAACAAGACGCGGTCACGAGACGCGGCCACTTGTAGCGAGCCATTCCCGCAGCTTATCGCTCAGAAATGGCCAATAAACGCCCGGTGTGCGCCGATGACATACAAGATGTATGAAATAACTCGTCCACAACTTGTGGCGGTCATACTATTGGCTCGATGTGCAACGGCTCGAAATACCCAAGCCTGCCATGTACAGCGGCCTTATAAGTTTGCTGAACACCTAAGTACCTTGTCGTTTTCACTCGTTTGACAACTTCATATGGCAGATTCACATGATATTAATGCGACAAGGTAAAAAAGTGTTAATTTGTTAAACCTCTTATGAGGCTGACCGTACTCGTTTAGTGAAGCTGACCAAAATGTGATATTAATATTACACAACTGATTCCAACCCCATTCTCATAATTGATATTTACGGGACCCACGGAAAGAGGGGGTGCTTAGATAAACAACCCCATGTCATAATAATATAACCTGCTTTTGTTTGGAATTAATATTGAAGTCAATATTTGGGCAGTGACATTTAAAGATTGGGAACATATTTATGAGTAACCTGACTAAAACTACAACTTTTTGGGAACCCTAATAATATACCTAACTAGTTTTCGCCGATCCTGGATAAAAACTATCCTTTTATTTAACCTAGGCTATAAACTATCTTCGTTCAAAATTTCATCCAAATCGGTCGAGCCGTTAGCGTGACTGAGTAACATACATATCCAAACTTTCGCATTTATAATATTATAGCTTCTGCCCGCGACTCCGCCCGCGTGGAACTCGGTTATATCGTAGCTCCATACAAACCTTCACCCCCCATTTCACCCCCTTAGGGGATGATTTCGGGGATAAAAATTATCCTATGTCACTCCATCCATTCAACTATCTCCTCTTAAAAAAGCACGTCAATTAGTCGCTCCGTTTTGCCGTGAAAGACGGACAAACAAACAAACACATACACTTTCCCATTTATTTATAATATTAGTATAGTATGGATTACCCGGCTTTGTTTTATAATAAAGATGTGTAGCAAACAATAAATAAATTACTTTAAAAACAAAGTTTTAACCGACTTCAATTTAGTACTCCACCCTATTTTTTTTTACAATTTACCACATGAACTGATTTCCGATAGCAAATGCGTTGATTACTATAGAAAAAAACCGAATCGCTGTATGTGGGCCGATAATATTTGAGGACTTCCATCGATTCCCCAAGATCACCACCAATGGCACTTCATTAGTTCCTATTTCAACGGAATCTTATCAGAACCTGTGACGTACTTTTGCACTTTTAAGTAGATAGTTGAGGAATTCGATAAGTCATCTGTGGTCAATTCCTCATGGATCCCATCATCTAACTGGATTTTGAAAAAAATGGGACCCACCTGGAAGTATACATATACATACGAACAAAAAAAAATATTCAAATCGGCTCATCAATGACGGAGTTCTGAGGTAACTGGAGGTAACAAACATTGAAAAAAAAAACAGCCGAACTGAAAACCTCCTCCTTTTTTTGAAGTCGGTTAAAAAGCACAATCAAACCTCAAATTAACTTTTAAACATTTAAAACAATAACGGCGCAATCCAAAGCAGTTATTCGCAACGCTCGACAGCTCGTTTTAGCCCATCTAATATAAACGCCAGCTCCGAATACTCTTAGCTGTCATAAGTCTCGGGTTCAAGTTATACTAGGGTCGTGTCCAGGTCGAGAAAGGTTGCGAATCGCGAAACAAGCTACTAAGTGAATTACATCTACGGCCGCGCCCGACAGTACAAACCTCCTTCAGTGCCATTCTGGCTGTATCGAGTAGCGCTTGTGCCTACGCGCGAAAAAAAACCCGCTGCCACCATACTGCGCAATTTTGAATTGCAAATCACTGGCTGGAATTCCTATTCGAAATTTGAATTGACATTCGCGCTTCATTTGTTTCATTGAAACGTGAACTTTAGAGATATCGCAATAGAAATAGCTTTACTGTTATGCTTTTTGGATATTTTTTGAAAAGTGCATTGTGTTGAGAGTAGGACGGTTGTTTTGAATTGGTGTTAGAACGAGAGACAAGTTATCGAAGGTGCAACAGGTGACCGAGACAACGACCCTGGACATGATTTTATACGATGTAAGTTTACTTTGAAAGTGAAATTAAATGCCTTGGAAAACTCCAGTATAAACGTAAGCCCTGTAAAATGTTAAGTATTTTACCTTTTAGCCCAAATAATCTTCAAATCAATGACCTCCTCAGGATTTGCAAGCGTGCCACATAGACTATAAATTTATAGAAATTCTAACGAAAATGTTTGTACTTTTTGAAGAAAGCAGTTACTAACATGGCATAACAGTGCAAGCATATGGAGTGAGAATATTAGTAGCCAAGCCAGGAGTGGGTTTTAATCTGTAGCTCGTAGCTATTCATCGTAGCGGAGCGCGTAGCACATGCTACGAAACTGCTACGCGACCTGCGTTCTAAAAGACACAATGCAATACTTGGGCGGTATTTCATGCACGATATTTTACAGAAAGGGATATATCCTCGTGTTCACGTCTCCATCTTTCATAAAGAGAATGACAGAGACATACTACTAGTACAATATTTCGCTTTGATATACCTACTTAATAGATGAACGAAGAAACGCAGAAGACTTTGTTCGTTTAAATTCTAGTTCGTTCACGTGACGTATTGTACGCGTACGGTAGAACTATAGATAAAAAAATGCCTGGAAAAATGTCAGTTGAATTGCCCTAACGCGCGTTCGAAACGTTATGAGACTGAGGTATACCTAATCAGAGACATCAAAGTAGCGATATATTCCCTTTCAAATATTGCCGATGGAATACCGGCCCTTATTCAATCTGGGGCTGATGAAGATTGATATAGATTGAAATTAAATTGTTAGATGTACATTGAAGTCTGAGCGGCTACCACGCACTTTCTTCGGTCGTGCATCTCCATCTCTATCGCACTTGGATATTCGAGACGGAGAGGGAAATATGCGAACTTCGAATTTAGATTTTCATAGTAGCGTCGCTGGTAAGAGGGCTGCAGGCAATTTGCATACATGATATACTCCAAATATACTCCTATAAGGGTGCATTATTCGAACGTGGCAGTGAGGGAATATCCAAGTCTCCTACACGGAAAAGGATTTTCTTGAGGGTTTTTCGAGATTTCCGAAGTTAGATCGCAGCAGCAAGAGATTGAATGCAGTTGTAAAATCGGTCTCGAAGCGAAAATTTGTATTTTAAGATTTTTCCTCGGAGTCCCGTTTGAATAATACACCCTTTATATCGCATCTCATCTGAGCTCGTAGCCGATGCCGTGGTTTCCCTCTAAAGTGGAAAGCGGCTACGGCGTAGGCGCCCGCCAAGCGGGTTTCTGGCAGTAAATATATAAATAATTCTGTGAACTTACGTCGTTTTGTTACTTAACCGGGCGCTTATTTTTTCTTTCGAACCCCTCCTGTAGTATTCCACAAATATAAGCTGTTACGTGGGATCAATCCTCATCTCAATGTTCTAGAAAACTCGGTAAACCCTGACCTTTTCGGGGACGTATAAAGCCGTCTAATATTAGATCCTCGAGCACCGTAATTGATGGATCGGTCTCAATCACGTCGCACTCGATTGAATCTGGGAACAATACCTGCAGGTATTTTTTTATTTATCAATTTCGGCCGTACATTTCGACCTGTTTTGTACCCACTTTCGTCTCTCTCTTCGTTCTGATAAGAACGGGCGCGTATCATCATCATCCTCCTAGCGTTATTCCCGGTTGTGCCCCTAAAGGAGTCCGGGGTCCGCTTTGACACCTAATCCCAAGATTTGGCATAGGCACTAGTTTTACGAAAGCGACTGCCATCTGACCTTCCAACCCAGAGGGGAAACTAGACCTTATTGGGATTAGACCGGTTTCCTCACGATGTTTTCCTTCACCGAAAAGCTAACGGTAAATATTCCGTACATAAGTTCCGAAAAACTCATTGGTACGAGCCGGGATTCGAACCCACGACCGCCGCTTGACAGCCGCATGCCTGAACCACTAGGCTACCGTAGCTCTAGAACGGGCGGGTATATTAAAACTAAATTGGATGAATCGAAAGAAGCCTAACTCTTCTGGTAGATGTCGCTACACGCCTCCCTAAGGCATTGTAAGAAGGAAGTGATTGAAAGATTTAGTGGCCGAGACAGATTGTTCCGATAGCTCAGTTGGTTAGTAGCGACGGTTCATGAATGCCTGTGCTCGCAGGTTCGAATCCGGCTCGGACATTAAATTTTTCCTTTAATTTAACATCATATAAAGAGTGTCAAAAATCGGTTCACGCGTTTGGTCTCTGGAGTGCCACATAGGAACAAACATACATACATACATATATAGGCTGATAAACACATTACCCTCCTTTGCGTCGCGCAGTCGGGTAAAAAGCAGAGCTACAGCTTACGAAATAAAAATCACAACTTTTGGAGAAAGACCTCCAATCGATGCTGCGTCGTGTTTTTCTGTTGTTACTTTTTTAGTTCTAAGTTACCCCATAGTTGACCGTACCCGTCGCAAATCTTGTTAAATTACACATAGTAGCCGTGACATAGGACCTATGGACTGCCCGCTGTAGTCAGCTCTAGGTATGGCGTGAAACCTAAATGCTATCTGCTACAGTTGACCCGAAGTCAGAAATGTTAGACGTTACTTACTCGTATAAGCTTATAACAATTTTGAAGAAGAACCCAAATTCAAACCTCCACCTATAGGCATGATGACAGTAATTGAAAATCACTAAAATATGGTATTTTTTTAGTGAATTTTTAATCATAGAATTCGAAAAATGCTCATATTTTTTAATGAAGTCAGAGATTATTATTTATTTTGATAAAATAAAACTGAAAAATACGGACGCCCGCCATGATATGTTAAACACTAATCAGACCGCATGACGTCACGTGTGTATAAACAAATACCCGTAACGGCCGTTACCACAGATTACAGAGAAAACTTACGTACTGAACGAATAGTAAGACAGGGATAGAACCATGTTATCTGTCAGATCTTCATACGTCATTGTCCCGCTTTCTCGCTCGCACGGCCGCGCAAGACTTGTAAACTTTTTAATTTATGTTCATTCAATGAGCAATTGAGCGATCTAGGTAGCAAACGTCAAAGGTCTGCGGTCTGTTTATACAAACGTGACGTCACTCGGGACGCCATGTCACTGACAAGCGTTTTAGCGCCAATTTGAAATTTAAAAACTAAAATGCATTTTTTCCTACTTAACTGTTATATTCTCTTGAAAAATCTTATTCGTTGTACATAATAAATGTTTCTAAACATTATAGAACAGTTTTTCAAAATGTGTCATCATGCCTATTCTATACCAGCGAACTGAGTATGAGGTTACCTACTCCAGAGCAGAACGCCCTAGTCGCAATAATTGTTCGGTTGTGCCAATAAAGGAGCCCAGGGTCCGCTTTGATACCTATTCCCAAGATTTGGCATAGGCACTAGTTTTACGAAAGCGACTGCAATCTGACCTTCCAACTCAGAGGGAAAACTAGGCCTTATTGGGATTAGACCGGTTTCCTCACGATGTTTTCCTTCACGGAAATGCTAACGGTAAATATTCCGTACATAAGTTCCGAAAAACTCATTGGTACGAGCCGGGATTCGAACCCACGGCCGCCGCTTGGCAGCCGCATGCCTGAACCACTAGGCTACCGTAGCTCCGTATTACTTATAGTAGCCGTGACATATGGACTGTCAGCTGTAATCAGCTCCAGGTATGGCGTGAAACCTAAACCCTCTGCTACAGCTAACCCGAAGTCAACAGCGTTAGACGTTATACAACTTTTGTAGAAGAACCCATATGCAAAACTCCACCAATTCTATACCAGCTAACGCAGTACTAGGTTATCCATGGGGCTAACACACCTGACGCCGCGCCGCGACGCAAGTCGAGAAAAATCTACCCTCCTCTTTCTAATTTGCCGCAGTGTGAGACAGGAGGCGTTCAGTCGCGCGCGAAGCGACTTGTCAGCAAGTTGTGCTAGACGCACTAAGCACAATGCCTCAGTCGCAAATTTTGTTGTATTACTCGTAGTGTAAGTGACACAGGCATATGGATTGTTGAATACAGTCAGATTCTAGGTACAGCCTTGAAGCCTACATGCTGTTTGCCGCGGTAGAGGCGTCTAACACGCCAGACGCTACAGACATAGAGAGTTAACTTTGTTACTTTTTAAGATTTTATGGATTATTCGCAGGCGGTCGGAAGGTTTGCTTCACTGTATCATATCTGGAGCCCTTGTACGTATGGTCAGCGCTTAGGCACGTATTATGTTCCTTCTATTACATCTCAAAATTACAGCCATTATCGCTATCCACGGTATAGCCCAATGACCCGCTCATGACTTGTACCCGATTACAGCAAAGGTAACGCATACAGGCAATAGCGGGCTTTATTGCCACGCATTAAGGTGCCTATTTCGGTGTGTGTGCGAGATAAAATTGCGCGCAGAGAGATCGGCGCGCGCAAGTTTTGGGGCTGGGCTAGGGATGGGGGTAGTCGATGGTGATAAGACTAAAAAAAACCAAAAAATATTGATTGAATTGTTGTTAAAAAACAACTGTAACTAACAAATAACGGTCGTTACATAAAATTAATATAAATTAGTACAAGTGAGTCTCTATTTAACACACATGGCGAATTGCATTGGTAACTTGGTCTCATTTTGTTGTACATTCAACTTACTTTTACTATTAATGATATAAAATTAGGCAACAATTGTTAATAGTTTACACCATTAAGGGGTTTGAAACTTTAGATATATTTATGGCACAAACGCTTCTCGGATCGTCAACCCTTTATCTACATTAGCACGTTTTTTTTTTAAAGTTTCATTTTTATTATGAATTATTCAAACATGTTCCAAAAAAGGTCTGTTTTAGACATTAACATGTTGTTTATGCACTTTTAAGTATGAAATCTATATAATATAACTGTTACTATTGACGCCTGTAACAACGCACGAGGGATTTTTATTATTAACTCATTTTCACAAAAGTTACGGCCAAAAAACTGTTTTTGGTGCCATATATCTCGAAACCTGTGAGTTTTGAAGTAAATATGGGATCCTATATACGTAAACCTCGTTGTTGTTAATACGATAAGCAATAAAAAACACGCCAAAACGGCTGTCCGCTACAGATCCAAGGTCAAGAGCTAGGAGCCCCTTAAAGCAAAATCATTTAAAACGTGCTACGAGTAGTACCTACGAAAACAATTGATAACCAATCTGTTAACGCCTTATAAGATTGGTTAAGGAACACGCAATACAAACTTTAAAATACTATACAACCTTTCTCTAGGCTTTTCAATTCCGCAATACTCTGTACTTGCAAGTCGAACTGACAATTGCCGAGCAAAAATCGTTATAAGTTAAACTAAAATGCAAACCTGAAAGTCCCAACCCTAGCTCAGTACGTCTCTGCCCAGCTATGGGGTTGCACGCGCCCTGAAACGAAGAGTCAAATAAATAAACTAAATATTAGTGAAATGTATTAGTGAGTGCTTCAATATGGGAGTGGACAGTCTGCCTCCTGCGACAGTATGTATTGCCTTTAAATTATGCTGCAATATTTAGCATACGCTTTTCAGCATTGCAGTCTCTTTATGCTAAGGCGTTTTTGTTGATGGTGTCTTAAAGTTGGGTATTTTATGTGTGAGATGCATCTTAAAATGTATATTAGTCTATTATGAAGTTATGAGAAACTTATGAACTGTGCAGCGGTTGATTACTGTACCGTCATTACTATGGCTGCATCGTCCTTGAAAATGATAGGATAATCGTACTGGTGTCTAGGAGATTCCTTGTTAAACATGAATATTAAATTAACAACTTTATATAACTATGTTATATGACTCATTTTGGCTTATATTCATCGTATGTGTCTACGGTCCCAATTTTGCGTTTTTCGTAATTAATTTAACATAAAAGTGATATATTGTCATCTTGTCGTTTACCACTAAAGTTACGCTACCTTGCAAGTGACACGTACAGTCACCGGCATCAATATCTGCCGAAACAAATCCTGCAGCATAGAGTCGTGTCAGATATTTATGCGTGCTATGTTGTGGCAGATCTTATTGCTGGTGACTGTACATAGGTTCATAAGTTAGCTTTGCTCAGATGGAAAGCCTATTAATACGCCTTGTGCAGTAGATTAAGGATAAATACCCACTGGACATACATTGCAGCATGCTTGTCAGAAAGGGGCCAAAAATATGCAAATACAGCTCAGCAGCAGCTCAGCAGCTACAGCACATCTAGAATCTGTTTTTCCTCTTTCTCAAAAACTAATTTTAACAGCATTTTAGCTGAACTAAGTTTGACGAATGTTCATGAACAAGGACATTAAATAGTATTTATTTCTTTTCTAAAGTTACTCATACACACGAAAAACATCGTTGCGTTAGGAATCGGACGCACCTATAGTGTCTAGTTTTTAGCATTTGTTTCCATTGGCACGGTTGGCTTTCTAATAATCTGTCAAGATCCTATCCTACTAATAAACTAAATAAGAAAGTTTGTATGGTGGTTATAAAAACGGCTTAGGCAACGGATTGAGATGAAATTTTACGTAAGTAGAGATAGTAAAAACTGTATTAAAACGCAGAGCACTTCCATCCCGAAAATCATCATCTTATCTTAAAGAAACAGGGTATTTGACAACAGTGAATATGAAATTGTGTTTTCATAAGCAACAGATAAACATAACTGCAATCTTTCATTTATGTTTGCTATTTTAAATTCATTTAAACTAACGATAACGATGTTGTTTGATTGTGACGTCACAAACAAGTACTTAGTCCCTACAAATTTCATAATACTAATGAAAACTTTTTGACATTTCATAAAAAGAAGCTGGTTTGTCAAATTCAGTATTCACTTAACGCGGGTTATCTAGTTCACAAAATAAATTATTTTTGATTGGATGTGTAAATAGCAACCATGCATTATAACGGGTGTTAACGTAACTGACACTCCGACCAGCCTGTCATATGGACATGGCAGGGGAAATGCGCGTATCACCCCAATGGCTGTCACAGTTTTAATGTAGTTTCAGCCAATGTTTCAGTCATCCAATTTTGGGACAGTAATCATTTCAGTCTCAAATGGAAGTATCATGTACAGCGGGCATTAAAGCACGCTTTATTCCGGCATTGGTGACTGTACATAGTTTTGATCATCTATATAATGAACGGATTGAGGGAACATCAGATACTTCAAGATAAATTGTTAGGATCCATCAGATCGTTTTATGAATGAAAAATTATTGAAACAATTTCACACGCATTTTTACACGATTAGAAATCGAATCTAAACAAATCTGGAAAAACGAAGAACATTAAGGAATGAAGGCACATTATGAGCTGTTGATCCCGGTTATATAAAACTTGTAAGAGGCCGTCTTTAATCAAATCGAATCAATTTATTCCATAACAATATAAACTGTGTCGGAAATTATAAGATTAATTACAATATTCACTACATTATAAATTACATTATACATTAAATTATAATAATATATCACGATACAAAACTATGACTCCTAGTAACCGGCTTATATTAATAAAGCCTTATCACAATGAGGTCAAGTCTTTGTGTTGGCAGTTTAGCCGTCGCTGTGGCAAAAACTAGTGTAAGCGCTAGTTTGTGACAAGGTATTAGGTAGCCAAACCCCGGGCAGGTGTATGAGGCGATGGTTTCTACAGTGAAGTGCAAAAATATGTATCTATTTAATCCTCACATAAATATACCAACATCTTAATCCGCTGGCATATATGAGCGATTGGGACATATTTATGAGTAAGTGTCGTGCCGTGTGGTGTCGGGTTAGAATTTCACCACCCCCTTTCTTCCCGTGAGTGTCGTAAAAGTTGACTAAGGGACCAGGGTTGAAGTGTGTTGTGGGCGATGGGCTAGCAACCTATCACTGCAATATCACATTTAGTCGATCTTTTATACTTACCCACATTTATGCTAAAAGTGGCGCTCGAACATAGGTTTCATGTGCTCTGCCTACCCCTTTTGGGAATAAAGGTGTGAATGTATGTATGTATTATGAGTAAGTAGTATGCACCTTTTTTCGTTTTTTACATTTTGTTCCCTTTAGATCGGAATCTGTCAATAGTATATATTGTACGTATAATTTCACCTGTGTATAGCATGGACTTTTATGGACGGACATAAGCTATATTTTTTCCCTCGGCTGTGCCTGCGTTCTTTTGCTATATGCGAGGCCAGTGAGAAATATACATATATATGTATATGTATAAATAAATAAATAAATAAATAAATATAAGGGGACAATCTTACACAAATCCACCTAGTCCCATAGTAAGCTCAGTAAGGCTTGTGTTATGGGTACTAGACGACGATATATATAATGGATATAAATACTTAAATACATAGAAAATATCCATGACTCAGAAACAAATATTCATGCTCATCACATAAATGTTTGCCCTTACCGGGATTCGAACCCAGGACCTCTTGCTTCGTAGGCAGGGTCACTACCAACTAGGCTAAAGCGGTCGTCTATATATATATATATATATATATGCCCCAGCTGTAGAACTCGCAACTCTGTCTTTCTTCAATTAAGTTTCGAAAAACTACACTATTCGCAGAATTTCATCATCACACAGGAATCATTCATCGAACTTCGTTAGATCGCTCATACATTTGCTCGAAATACCATTCGAAGCGCCAGAACCGTTTTTTTAATATCACTTACTTAGGCTTAATATTCCGTCTACATCGTATACGAAGCGTATATGAGTCAATGTGGACCCATTTTATCCATTAGGTATTATATACTTAGACGAAATGACCTACAGGTAAACGGCTTGGTAGAAAAATTAAATATTGATCGTGGCAATAAAAATATATGGAACGTACCAACATTGAACCGTGTTTCGATAAATTAATACTATACACAACTGACTATTCTATGAAAAGTAAATTCGATGAATCGTTAAACTACGATTTGAGACAAATTCGAAACGATTAACGATGAAAAGTTGTACGATGAAATAAAAAATTATGAATTGATGATTATGTGAACAAGAAATACAACGAAATGAAATTCGTGGAATAGTTTTGGGCGAAATGTAAATCGACGTAATGCGTTTCGATAAAATGATAGACACCCGTTCACTCGTTCAATTACGCATTATTCTAAAAAAAACAACAAAAACCCTCCATGTTACTTATCAGCTTTTATTTTATTTATCATCAAGGCTGAGAAGCCCTTAAAGGTTGAAACGCAATTCGAGCGGGATATATTATGGAAATAGGCTCAACGAGTCCTTGGGAACACGTCGGCTTGATGCGCCAATGCGGAAAACTAAAGGATGTTATATATGTGTATTTATAAAAGGTGCATTTGAATTAGGTACCAATACTTTTAGAGTTGATAGTACTCGTCTCTAAGAGTCTATTTATACAAGAAATATTTAATAGATTGTGTTAATTTTTGAAGATAAATAAGGAAACAACATTGCTGCGTAAAAACACCTTGTCAATGAGATAGTTAACAATTTTACCGCGAATCATTGACGTGTGTCACACACAGCGATGTTCACTTGACAGCAAGTGTTAAACACCTTGTCAGTTAAATACACAGGTGGTTATTTTTTTTATTAAATTATTTATTTTGTTCTAAAAATTAAAACAAAAATATCATATAAAAAGTTATATTAATTTCTACTTAAAGTTAATTGTTTTGATGTAATGTAACACCTCTTAAAATATTGGTACCTAATTCGATGGCACCTTATATATACATATAAGCACTTGATGCCCACGCAGTTTCAAACGCCTTTTACAAACAACCCAGGCAGAGCCGCGCAATGAAATATAGCATGTGTTTGTCCACAAAGACCATTCTATACGCGGGTGAAAGAATGCTTGAAATCGGATCAGTTACTCCGGAGATTACCTCCTACATACAAACTTACAATCTTACGCACTTTTCCTCTTTATTTATTTAAATCAGGTAACAAAAGGCCCATATTATTTTGACGACCGCTTTAGCCTAGTTGGTAGTGACCCTGCCTACGAAGCAAGAGGTCCTGGGTTCGAATCCCGGTACGGGCAAAAATTTGTGTGATGAGCATGAATATTTTTTTCTGAGTCATGGATATTTTCTATGTATTTAAGTATTTATATCTATTATATATATCGTCGTCTAGTGCCCATAAGACAAGCCTTACTGAGCTTACTATGGGACTAGGTTGATTTGTGGAAGATTGTCCCCCCTTATATAGATTAGTACAGATAGCCTATAATACAGGATGCCCCAAAAGTCACGCAACGTCTGAATTTCCCACGTATTATTTTTGTTGACGTCATCATCATTATCATCATCATAACAGCCAAAAGACGTCCACTGCTGGACATAGGCCTCCCCCAAAGAGTGCCAAAGTGACCGGTCCCGCGCCACCCGCATCCAGCGGACTCCCGCAGCCTTTACCTAGTCTAACTTGTCGGGCTAACCACGCTGCGCCTTCCGTACGTCCCGTTTGTTGACGTAGTTGACTTTTTTATGTGGGAAAAGGCCAAAACACGTTTTTTTGTTAACACAGGTATCACAGAATAAAGATAAATATATACTCGTAATTATGTATCATCGTCATAAAAAGGGAATTCACTAATTATAGAACGTCCTCTTGCGGCCTGATGCAGTTCTAAATATAGGACACATAATAATCCGAGCTATTTTATTACAACTAATTAGTTTCATTAGCGTAGCCCCGTAGACGGCTACGGCTACGGCGTAGAGCCACTACGAGACGATGTTTACATAAAGGTTATGCTTCTATGAATAGCTATACATACTAAATGCGGAAAGTAACCGACCATGCAAACAAACGAATTATTCAATCGTATAAACGCGCGGCGGCGGTTGCCAAGTGATTCTACACTCGAAGGAGGTCGTGAGTTCAAATCCTATCGAGAGCAAGATTTTTGCAAGGTGTAGGTAAATACCTAAATTAATAAGGATAAGTATTTTAAGTACCTTGTGAGTTATGAAAAATAGAGGAAAAGACGCCCTTGGCCCGCCCGTTCGATGGGAATCGTACATAAACGATTCCCGTCGAACGGGCGGGCCAAGTCGCGTGGCGCCGACTCGCAACGGATGCGCGAGCCAAGGCGCCACGTTTCAATAGAGCGCAGCAGTCAAAAACCGGACGGAGCCGGTCAGATGCGACATCAGCCGAGCGCGGCCGCGAGGAGCCGACCGGCCGCAAACCCATTCTAATGTGAAATGTAACGTCTGTGATTAAAGCTTCAAATTCCTGTAGCAACTTGTAAAATACAAACACGGTATACAGTAAATCATGCAAAGGAAATTGTCTGTGTTTAAGTTTGAATCTATGGAGTATTGTACAAAAAAAAACATTAGTTTATAAAATTGATCTTCGGGATAGACACAGGCTATATTTTATCCCGTGATTCGGCTTGGGTTCTTCGATTCTTTGTAATATGTGGGCACAGCCGCCAGTGAGGAAGAAGTGCTTTAATAAATTCAATACCTAATATCCTAATATGTTATCCTCAAAGAAAATCTATATACAACTTCATTAAACTACTAGAAACTCACTAGGTATTGCTACAAGAAACGGTACTAGAAAAGGTACGATATAATCAAACACTATACACACAGGGTAGCGTATCTAAATGGGTCGGATAGGGAAACATTCAGACAGTAAAAGACTATTGCTATTTTGGAAAAAAAGGGAAACGATATTCCGAATGTCGATTCCGAATAGTTAAAAAATGTTCCGGCTATCATTTTCCTGCTTCTTTTCAGTAAGTAAAAAATAGGCGGGCATTATGAAAAAATGCGGAATTTCTTTTTGATATAATATGAATACATGCCTACCATGGCCACACATTTTTTGAGAGGTTATAATTGCGGAATGTCGGCTCGTTCATACTTGGTTTAGCCTGACCGGGGTAGGAGGTATTAAATAAATAATATAATTAATTGATTTGTATACAGAGGTAAATAAATAAATTGATTTGTATACATATGCTTGAACCTCGTTTAGTTAAAAAATAATGTGAATGTAATGTAAGTACTCACATAGCAAATAGTTAGTCCGAACTCTAGCTTTAAATAAGTCATTAATGGCTTTAGCACATAGAACATGAAACTCTGCGATAAAATCAAATTATTTGGAACTTAAAAAAAAGAGGTACTTCCCCAGTTGGTCGGCGACTTTACACAAGACCGTAGCCACATTTTAAACTTAGGATAATTAAAAGTATGTGACAAATGATTAATTCATTATTTATGTACTTCTATTTTTGCTCCGTAATAGTATACCTACACAAAATTAAATATGTTTTTAAGAACACTTTCAAAATGTATAAATTTTTAATTGGTGCCGCCCTAGCTTTTGTTTAATATCGAAAGTTGCGGTCGATCGGTGGAATTTAATCGGTGAACAGGAACCCATTTTTCTAATTCAGTAATCGATGGCGGTCACGTTTATGTAGTACTTAAGTGGAACCAAGTTTTTTTTTATCATAACTAATTTTTAAGTTGAAATTAAGTTTTAATTAAAATTTATTGTCACCCTACTAATGGTTTAGTCTGAAAAGTTTAATACCTCTTTTCAAACTATCAGCCATAGAAACTTAAAACATAAATGAGCAATAAGCTGTCAATTTGTCATTGTCAAATTCATAACAAATTGACGTCTGATCTGTCTAGTTTCCCGCCAAAGCCAGCAAGCACTTGACGTATGTACACTTACGAGTAACTTCCCTTCAATAAAAGTAGGGTGTCCATTTATTCAGTCAGTGTACATTTTACCGATGTTAATTAAGTGTGATTAATTAGATTTTGAGCTGTATTGCACGAGATCTCACGTATTGGTTTCTGTGTAGATTGATAATTAAGATTTTTGGATTCCTGATCACCGATTATATAGCTTCATAGTTTTCACACTGACCCATTTACCTAGCGCATTCACTGCCAGCAAATTGGTCGCGCTACGCGTGTGGCCGATGCCGTCATATTCCCTCTAAGTAGAGGAAAGCGCCTACGAACAGAAAGCCTGCTAGGCGGCTCCTTGCAGTGAATGAGCTAGCTTCCCCTGTATATAAAACGAGAATAAAGCACAGGTCTAAGTAATGAAGTCGCCCGAGTTACGATGATGAATCGAAACCCATTTGTGGAGATCGGATTGACGAACGAGATCGGTCTCCGGGATAAATGGAATAAACTTGAGTAAAGCTGGCTGTTCACGACCGCTTTTACAAGGCGAATGGAGTAGCACCGCGCCGCAATCATTTCATGAATGTCTGTGGCGTTTTAAAATAATCAAAAATCCCCCGACATTTTCTATTCCAAGTTCAATATCTCAAAACTGGCTGAAACGATTTTGTTGAAACGTAAATAAGAACCTTCTCCAGCACGTCAGCTTTCGGACAAACTCGCATTAAAATCGGCGCATTTGTTTAGGAACTACTATGCCGCGGACACGTAAAACTTATAACACCTCTCTTTTTGCGTCGGTGGTTAAAACTAGCGTAATATTGATTCCATCCTTCGGTGATCTTAGCCAGTTGTCCCCTGAACATGTATATTTGACACATCCGAAACGTCGGGACACCTCAGAGAGGTGCACAAATAAGTTAATAATACCAAAACTACCCTTAAGACGCGTGTTAATTTGTTATTAAAGGATAAAGGATAAGGATCACAGCAGAAGAAAGATAAAAAAACTAAAGTTTATATTCCGACACACACATCACACACACATTTACCGAGCAATGTTTCAATGTTTTAATTTTAGTTCTGTGTTTACATTCTTTTTCCATTTACTGTATTTCGGTGGACATCTATAACTGGCTTTATTGTTAGCTATTGAGCTTTGTATTATTTTCTTGTAATGCTGTTGATGCCCCAAATAAAAAATAAAAAAAATACGCCATTAAGTCCCGTGTAGTCAAAATAAAACTAGCGTTTTTACAAGCTTTTATTTAACTTGCAATGTATGTATGTAACTGTTGTTCGGGTGGAATCTTGCAACTCAATTTTGAAGCAGATATATTCAACCGATTGAGCTGAAATTATGGGTTTAAGAATAGTTTGGATGACAATTTAATATTACGGCACCATCGAGCTGATCTGGTGATGGAGACAGAAGGTGGCCATGGGAACTCAGGACTTAACGGTATACGTCCTGCGGGCGGCACTCTAGGTTAGGTTTTTATCATGATTTTATGTTTTGTATGTACCTATAGTTTTATAATATATTTTACTTCTCATATAATTATTGTAAAAAACTAACATAAGATCAAATACCTATAAATAAAGAGAATAATAATGAGTTCATAATATTGGCATACTGAGATACAATAAAGCCCTTTTCAATTAAAATAGCCGGCGAATCGCGCGGGGGCGGAACGAGGGCAGTTTGCGAACAGACCTTTAACTGTAGAACAGTTTGTAGTAGACAATCATTTTGAATGTCAATAGGGGAATTATTACTTCTAGGTCAACGGGGTCACGAGTGTACAGCCAAGTGCAAAAATATACAAACATAGATTCACGCCTTTATTCCCAAAACGTTTAGGCAGAGCACATGAAACTTTTATATTCCAGCGCCACTTTTAGCATAAGACGTAGCTCAGACGTGTTGCTCCATTGTCGCACTGAGCGTGCGACTTTTTTTTTGGGGCCCACTTAGTGGGCTGGCAAGTCACTTTCGTACAATTTTGAGACTGATTGTCACGGCAGGTGTCTGCTAATATCTCATAGAAACAAAAATGCAAAAACGATTATGACTTATTACATGACCTTACCTCAAGATCTACATTAACTGCTGTGCTATTATGATCTCGTGCTGTCAAGATACGTTACTTGGATGTAATAACCTAAGATCAACATTTATCCGATTAAAAAAAAATTAACGTAAGGGTTACTGCAGATGCTCTAAGTAAGCGTCCTTTTAAATATTTGCTCCTGTTACAGGCCATGTAATGTATATTTTTTTGAAAGAAGTTTATTAAATAACCAACTTCTTAAGAGTCCGCAGTAAGCTCGATTCTCCATACAAACGTAGTTACGCTTTCATTTTAAAATTACGTGTTAGATTGTAACGAAACTCTGCCTATACATTGACATGAGGTATATTTATGTCTGTAATTAGTTTATGTAGCTTCAGATACCAAAGTAAAAAATACAGCGAATTTAAGATTTTCATACAAAACTTAAGTAGTTCGTTTGTTTCATAAACTGGAACCATATTAAACTAATTACAGACATAGATATACCTCATGTCATTGTATATGCAAAGTTTCGTCACAATCCAACACGTAGTTTTAGGATGAGAGCGTAACTACGTTTGTATGGGAAGGTGAAATTCGACCGACCTTACTGCGGAATTAAGACCCTTTTAAGAAAGGGTAGGTACCTATATGATATCGTGAACGCTTACCAGCAGACTCTTACCGTGGCATAGAAAAGGTTTTCTCGTTCATGGGATAAAAGTTTTATTGGAACAGCATCTGTTCCCCGCTAAGGGCCCTTCGATAGGCCCTCGTATAGATCGAGCTGACGTCACGGTGACGTCACACGAAGGGTCTGAGCTCAAATACAAGTCGGACAAAGAAAGATAAATAATTTTCAGGTAAGATAGAAATTTAAAGTGAATTTTATTTGTATTTTTCTCTCTGTATTTTTTACTCAAAGATAAATTATCTCATTTTTTAACTAGGTCCCTTGTCAGATATAGGGGTTATCTCTGCAACTACACAATACATATCCATCCAATATCAAAAAATATTTTAGTAGTAAGTAATATAGAATTGACGGTAGGAATGGACATAGCCTATAATTTATCCCCGCGTAACTTCACTTGGCGTTAAATTATGTGTTCGTCTTACCCTCCTTACTCTCCACCAGAAACACGGAGCGCTCATAGCCTAGCGGCGCCTGCGAGTCGGAATCTACAACGCAGGTTCAGCAATGATGTCAGCGGTCAGTCTTTGGATGGGTGATGTTTGAGTGGGTGATATAAAATAGCGCTCCCGTGCTTTGGAAGGCACGCTAAGCAGTTGATAGGCAGTACCCGGGCTGTCTATGACAGTAGTCGTTAAGCCGTGTTAGAGGCCTTCGGGCGGCTTTAAGAACTCCTAACAGTCGAGTTGCCCACTCACTTGATAAAGGGGGGACAACTGTTACTCGCGTCCACAGGAGCTACCTACCACAACCCTGCACGTGTCCACTAAGGAGTGATAAACTTTAAAGGCCAAAAATAATGTACGCCATACGATTAAATAAAAATGAACCAGAAACACAACACCACACACCTGAGCATTTCTAGAACACTATGTAAAGTCACCGGCATCAATATCTGCCGAAGCAAAGCCGGCAAAAATATCTGACACGTCCTTATGACATTAGACATACTTAGAGTCGTGTCAGATATTTATGCGTGCTATGTTGTGGCAGATCTTATTGCTAGTGACTGTACGTGGTTACCACGTCAATACGGTATTGGTCAATAGTCAAATCAGCTTCTATTTATGAACCGTTAAAACACTGCGTTAGTATGGGATAATCCCTATTACTTGCTTGTGACGTCACAATCAAATAACGTCACGGTTCATGGCTCCATTAGAATATTTATTAAAGTCCATTGTAAAGTGAAACCTCTGTTAATGTATCCTGTGTCAAGTGGGATAATAAGAATGGATCACGCGGAATCCGGACGGTAACGAGGGTTGATGCGATGAGTGGACACGTTTAATATTTGTCTCAACTTGTAGCGGCTTAGCGGTCAACGCCGGTCAATGACTGTTTAGCAAATTGCGATATATAAAACGTATCTTAGAACGAAGGAAATATTATATAATAGTTCTACGAACAGATACTCAAGTCTCAATAAAAATGCTTAAACCTACTGCTTTTCGTGCCTACGTATAATTATAATGCTAAGCAGAGCCGTCTCTAGCCCATGGAGCGCCCGTGTGCAAACATTACTCTAGCGCCCCCTAGTAAGCGCGCGGTCAAAATAGAATGGTAGCGGGCGGCGCTCGGCGCCCCCTAGGACCGCTGCGCCCGTGAGCAACGCACACCCTGCACCATAGTTAAAGGCGCTCCTGATGCTAAAGCCGAAAGGAGAGGTCAAAATTATAATACGACACAAAATCGTTTACGAAAAATCCATAAGTAATTTGTCTAAAACTGACAAAACAATAACACACAGATGATAAAAGAAAGAAATAAAAATTACATTAGTTTCTGCTACTGACTATGCATATGTCATATATTTATGTCCGTTTAGCTAGGCTTTGTAGACGCATTGCGTTCAAAACTTTGACCTAAGATATCTACAACGCCGGGTGCAGGGCTGGAACGACCCAGTTACGTACAAAACAGACACGTGTCTAGCAAAGGGCCAAGGGCGGAAAGTCCACCTGAATTTATTAGTTACGAAAATATTTCCGGGCCGTTTGGCAACTGAAATAAATTTAATCTGATTATTCAAACTGGATAAAGTCCTTAGTGTTCTATAGCATAAGATAATGTAACTAGCATACGTTGTATACGATAGGTTGTGGGTTTGGAAAAGTTTGGGAGATTCACCCGTGATATACCTTATCATAACGTGACTGTAAAAATGGTAAAAAAGAAAATTATTTTGCTATTTATCTCAACAATTTTATTTCTAGAGATATAACCGACGATAGTATACCTTATCAGAAAAAATATATTGAATCCATTATTAAATACTTATATCTCATTTCTCTCTTAATTTAGTGACCAAATGAATCGTCTTTCATTGTATTCAGTGTATAAAAATCCCAATGCTATTTTGGGACTCTCGCTCAACTGAGAAGGCCTATTCAGCCGCGCGTACGGTAATATATTGATGAACGAACCGTATACCTACCAGCCCAGACGCTCCCTTTCGCCCGGACGCTTTTCTGAGCTTTCGGACGAATGATATATGTATGACATAAAGATCATGCGAGCTGCAGTGTCTGTTTGTCTGTCGCGGACAGTTTTTATTGTCATAATTTTCCTTAAGCCAGTTATTTAATTTCATCGTATGGAATACACCGCACATGGTTGTGGTAGGTAGCTCCTGCGCCGGACACGAGTAACAGTTGGCCCCCTGAGTGGGCAAACTCGACTGTTAGAAGTTCTTAAGCCGCCCGAAGGCATCTAACTCGGCTTAACGACTACTGTCATAGACAGCAGCCGGGATCAACTGCTTCGTGCCTTCCAAAGCAGTGCTCATTTGTATTAACCACTCTATTCATCAGGCGGTGACCCAAATGTTACCATCTTTGCTTAACCTGCGATAAGTACCTATTGTTTCCGACCCGCAGGCGCCGCTGGGCTATGAGCGCTTCTTCTTTAGTCAGTGAAATTGATTGAGTACTCAGAAGTTTGATTTTTTCACAGTTCCAAGGTACTTCAGACCTAAGTATTTGATATAATATTAGTATAGATTAATCGCATCATGAAACCCTCCAGGCGTTATTACAAAAAATACAGGCGAATTGAGAACCTCCTCCTTTTTTTTGAAGTCGGTTAAAATAGGGTCTTAACACTTGATGGAGTCACGGGCATCGAACTATTAGGGTTCATTTTTCCTTCTGAGAAACGGACCCCTAAAAAAAATGTTTCACTGTATTTCGGCCTGCGGCCCAACGCGAACGCGCTCTCCCAGAATTATGACGTGTCATGTTAATGACGCTTTTTTCAGCTCAAAAGACCTCGTTAGAGCTTTTGACGCTTTGTTTGGAGCTCCATTAGATGCGAATAAAACGAGAAAGTTAGTGACACGTAGTTTTATGCGCTTGGATAAACCATAAATAAACTTAACATAAATATATATTTGGAGACAATATTACACAAGGACATGGGTATTTTACACTTGTCCTATGGGTATTAGACGATGATATACATACTTATAGGGCTGGGCAAAATACATGTTTTGCTTTAATTAAAATACAAATTACAACATACATTTAGTAGCCCGTTTTATTAAGGTCTGCCACCTGCAATCGCTGCTTGTGTCTCTGTCTAACAAACATATTTGCTAGAAAGAAACGCAGAAAGCGATGACAGGTTACAGGCCTTTATAAAACGCGACCTAGGGTATAAGATAATGTAAGTAAAATAGAGTGGCTCAGGGCGACTTTGTCCACAGTCCTATTTCACGTTGGCGACAGGGAACTGTGGGCCGAATAAATGAGTCAATAAAATGAATCAGTAAAGGAAGAGTTTCCTTTCATAAAAAGTAGATTTTTAAAGGTACCTACTGTTAGACAAAAACAGCCTATTGACGGGGAATGAAAAAAAAACCTGCCAAAGAATACGTTCCATTATAGGTACCGACAATACGATTATAAAACTCAATAAAATTTATTTTAGTGTCAATGTATTTTAAAACTAAAAGTATTTGAAATACAAAATACATGTGAGTGCGGTATTTGAAACCAAATACAAAATGTTTCTCCGACCTGTAGTTGAAATACAAATACAAAACACGTATTTGTATTTCAAATACATGTAATTGAAATATTGCCCAACCTTACTAAACATCCATAACTCAGGAAAAAATATTCGTGCTCATCACACAAATTAATGCCCTTACTGTGTTTCGAACCCGGGACCTCCGGCTTCGTAAGCAGGGTCACTAACAACTAGGCTACAATGAAATATTCTTCATTGTATATAGGTACGTAGGTAGGCACAGTCGTTACCATATAGTTAGTAGCAGCCAAAGTATCCAAATATACATCTATGTATACATTTAAAAGGACCTATTGTATTTTAATAAGTGCGTGTTGCGATATATTTGGCCATGTTTCGCCGAACCATCTGCATGATTGCAACTTTCAACTCTTACGGAACGGAATATATGTGAAACAGGTGATCTATATTGAAAATGCCATTACATCTAATATGTGACAGCTGACATCCCAGTACAATTCTCCCTTAATTGTAATTTTCATTCAAAACTATCAAATTGAAAAGTAGCGAATTCCAGAAGGTTGTAAGTAAATTATGACGTCAATACTACGACTCTGTATGGCAGTTTGGACACCTTTCATATGGCAGCCATTATACTGACGTCACACACGGTGAAAACCACTTTTATACGTTTTCGCGATTTTCTTAAAAGCGAGCAGGAAAAAAACACAGAAAACTACTTTATTACGTTCAGATAACATAATTACCGAAATGCTTTTCGATTTAGGCGTCATTACTTATTTTGAAATATTGTCAATTTGCGCCATGTTTGTGTTCCTGCGTGTTAGCCAGCGTGCGCCACATCGTCCAACGCCACGCTCGCCCATAAACAAGCTCACCCCATTTCATTCCTCTATTTACACTAAGGCATTCATTTAAATTGCCATGTTTATTAACCGAACGGAACAAAAAACGAGTGCCCACGCTATTTATTCGCTCTTTTAATTGAATTTTATGGTACTGCGATAACCAAAGAAGAACTGGTAAATGTGTAACAAACCCTTCGAAACTTGTTACATTTAGTAACTGGTAACGAACCAGTGTTTACTGAGAACAGTCGTTATTAACTTAAATGTATTGTTTTGAACGGGTTTGTGTATTCAGGAGGCCTGTTACGCTGAAATTATTAAAATTTAAATCGGTTTAGAATTATGCTAAACTAGCTTCTGCCCGCGACTTCGTCAGCGTGGAACTCGTATATCAGGCCAGTCACATTTGACCAGAAAAATCGCAAAAATCGCAAGCTATAACTATATATTATGTGATTCTTTAATATGTTGTTAGGACCACTAGCAGTACCGTATATACAAGTTTGCAGCTTGGAAAGACCTGTGCTAACATTGCACTACTCGAATGGCTACGTGATTTTCGCACTTTTATTGGTATTTTCAATATTTAAATCCAAAACTATCCGGTTTTCTAATAAAAATCTTACGGTTTTTTATTGAAATGGTATCTACGGAACATGCTGTCAGTGCTTTGGTGGATCACGTTATAACCCTGCTTGACTCTGGAAAGAAAAGCCTGGGCGTGTTCCTTGATCTTGCCAAAGCATTTGACACTGTCTCGATTCCTGCACTAGTGAACAAGTTAGAATGTATCGATATAAGAGGAAACGAACACATGATTTTAAAGGATTTTCTTACCAATCGAACCCAGCAAGTTAAAATTGGAAATAACATTAGTATAGGGATGCTCCGGTTGTTTTTGGAGTTCCTCAGGGTAGTATACTGGGACCGAGTCTCTTCTTGATTTACATAAATGACTTGTGTCAACTGTCACTTATCAATGGAAAGTTTTTCACCTATGCGGATGACACAGCCGTTATATTTCATGGAGATACTTGGGACGAGGTTTACCATAATGCTGAGAAGGGAATGCATAAGATAAGTAAATAAATGGTTTAAAAAAAACTTTCTTACTCTAAACCTTCCCAAGACCACATACCTAAAGTTCTCCCTAGGTAATGTTAATTAGGATAATACAAATCTTAAGGTTCACTCATGTAATTGGCAGGCGGGAACTGACTGTGCGTGCACTATTGCTAAATCAAACTGTATTAAGTATTTAGGTGTTATTCTGGACAGCATGTTGAATTGGCAACCTCGTATAGACCTAACTACAACACGGATTAGAAAATTAGTTTGGATATTTAGGAAACTGAAAACAGTGGCTAATATAGGTCTGTGAAAAGCGGTATATGTTGCACTGGCACAGTCGGTACTTAGCTACTGTTGTGATGTGTGGGGTGGAACTGTTAAAACACATGCTAAAATTAGAGAGGGCACAACGATCTTTGCTTAAAGTAATGACCTTCAGACCACATACAGGTTTTCTACGAAACTGTTAAATAAAAGTTGTGAATTACTCTCTGTCCGACAACTACATAATTATCTTCTTTTTAGTAATCAAGGAGCACAAGCTCCCTACGATAAAGATAAGTTTGCAGATAAGCGTGTTTTGACAAATGTGTGCTTACCACTCAAATGCAGTCTGGCTTCTGCCAGAAGGCAACTACGTTTCATGTCAAGATACATGTACACAATAAAATTAATAGAACTATATATGTATATTCCCTTTTCACTCATGAATGTAAGAAAAGGCTCAAAACTTGGCTGCTGTCACTGGACTATGAGCAGACTGAAGTAATTGTTAGTAGTAAATAAATAATGTTATGCAATTATACTCACACACAAACACACACACACACACACATACACACACACACACATACACACATACAAACTTTCGTAGTTATATTAATATACTCAAATAAGAATACATAAATATTAAAGAAAACAAAAATGATATATTAACGAAACTCACAACCTGGGAGAGGACACTGACTTCTGTAACACAGGCTCCAGCCTAGCTCAGAAGTCAGAGGCTTCATAAAAAATACAGCTGTATCATTTTTGGAAATAAACTTTTTAGTATTATTTTAATATTATTATTATTCTAGCTGGTAATCAGAGTCAGGATCTGATGATGGGCTCCAGAAAAAACCAAGGGAACTATTCTAATTTTATAGACACACTTGAAGTGATTTGGATACTGATTGGAAGTGGGTTAACACTTTGTTTTTAAAGTAGATTATTGCGAAACGACTCAATATGGTAAACATAATTTGGCATTGACCTTTATCTTCGTCCCCGTATTTATGTACTCTCGGTGACAATGTCTGCTCTTTACGTCGTCATAAAATATACCATAAGTGTGTTTATTGGATGCTTTATTACTTTTCGCATCAAATTCTCTCCTTTCTTTGTCATGATACTCATGATTCATTGTAAAGGCATTTATTTGTTTTCTGCGGGCTTCGTCGTAATTATGACTAAATATTTCATATTAGTCGTAGAGCACAGTTCAAGAGTAGGTAAAGTATTCTTATTGTGTTTTCTTTACAAATGTGACTCCTTGTTTTATAGAAGGATTGCGAAACAGGCCGGCCAGAATCAAAACTGATTTCTGATGTGAAGACACAGGTTGTTTTATTACATAATCGGGCCACAAACACCTGCGATCTGGGGCATTCACGAATTCACGGCCCTAGTTACGTAATGTACTATTACGAAATTATGAAATGTAACAAACCTTATTGGTATAGGTACTCACTATAGGGCGATTCTCAGAGGTGACCTTCGGTGCCTGACTTCGTTGACGATTTTTATTTTTTATTTTGTAGACATATGATTTTAAAATTAAGAATTAGGCTTAAATATTAAAAAAATGGTGCAGAAGGCCTCCTTATAGAAGTAAAGGTTCACGAGATATTTAAGTTTTTCAAAACACTTAAATCAAACACACTCACCGAAATCAATGCGAGCAAGACGGAGGTTTCGTGTTTCCATCTGAGTAACCAAATGGCCAACTACCAACCTACGGTCTACTTCAATGGTGAAAAGCTAAAATACAACCAACGCCCAAAATACCTTGGAGTCACTCTGGACAGATCTCTCACGTATAGGGAACATCTTATGAAGCTCTCCCAGAAATTATCGACGCGGAATAATATCCTACATAAGTTATGTGGAACCTCGTGGGGTACCCCGATCTACCGATTGTCTACGCACTACTGGTATCGCACTGGTATATTCGGCAGCGGAATACTGTGCTCCGGTATGGTCGGAAAGCACACACGTGACCAAGGTAGATACCAAACTAAACGAGACTATGCGGTGCATATCGGGAACAGTTAAGTCTACTCCTTCCCATTGGCTACCAACACTATGCAACATAGCACCTCCACATCTTAGGAGAAAACATGCACTGAGGAGAGAGACTGAGAAGATTAAATCCAAAACTGCACTACCAGTCCACAATGAGTTCTTCTACCCACCGCCCCAACGCCTAAAGTCCCGAAATCCTGCGTATGCTGCTGCTCAGAGCCTCACCAGTTTCAATGTGACCGAGTCCTGGAAATCAGAATGGACCGCTGCTACTGCTGGTTCTCACGTGGCAACCATAGACCCGACCTGTAAGCCATGGGGGTTCGACCTTCCTCGGAAACTGTGGTGCCGCTTGAATAGGCTTAGAACGGGTCACGGCCGCTGCAATTACTTCCTACATAAATGGGGGTGGAAAGATTCTGCAATGTGCGAGTGTGGCGAAGAAGTCCAGACTATGGAGCATATTATTCAGCGATGCCCTCTACATTCGTACTCGGGACCCCCAGAAGACCTACTGCGCGTAACACCCGACGTAATTGCGTGGCTCAACACACTGAATGTTGACATCTAATTTTAGTTTAATTTTGTGACATTGTAATTTGAAGAAAATGCCTATATTTTATTGTACTAAACGCCATACGATTAAATAAATAAACCGAAATCAATATTCATAAAAAGAGTGCTGTGAATTCAAAATTTACTGATATTGTAAAAACTATATTAACATTAAAGTCCACACCAAGAATACGTGAACCAGTATTAAAAATTAAAATAAAATTTCCGTCTTAAGTTATGATTTTTTGTTTCAACAAATCTGGGCGTGGGACATACCCACTGTTCGTCAATTTTAGCACTTAACATTAAATGTTAAGTGCTAAAATTGATAATCTGATACACCTGGACAACTAGTAAAACATTCTATAAATTTTATAGAATGTTTTACTAGTTGTCCAGGTGTATCAGATGCCCCCGTACACGTACACGTAAAAACGCGACCTCTGAGAAATGCCCTATAGAAGCTTGAGCGTTGCTTTGGAAACGTAGAGTGGGTAAATACATTTTCATAAAACATGCTCGGAAATAGGCGCCTTTTGTTTCTAAAACGAACTTAAGTATTGCGTGTTCAGCCTCTATATGCCCCACGTCTGGGCAGAGGCCCCTTCTCCTGAACGAAAGATACGGAGATTTGCAAATCATAAAAAAACCGAAGTACTTACAAAATGGAAGTCGACTTAAGCACAGAAAAGGTTGGGGAATATTTGTCGAAATTTAATGAAAGACATTTGTCGGGATTACGGATATAGACAACAAAGCCTTTGGAAAAGCCAAAGAAAGGAAGAAAGAAATTAATTTGTTAGTGCAAAAACTATACATAGATAAAAGTGTAACAAATCTTAATGCACATTATTCTAAGTAATATTATTATGGCACTGAGAGAATAGTCGGTAATAATAAAAGAAACACAAAATCTTTAAACCAAAACGAAACAACATTTTTTTTGTTTAGTTTTGGTTGCACAGCAGTTGGGTCGGCAGCCGGACGGTTAAGCATCGGCAGGGGGGTTAAGTACTGGGACTGCATGCAGTCGTCCTTGCAGTGGCAGCGCGTGAACATTTTCAATGGGAAACCCGGAATAAAAAAAAAGAAAGAGTTTAGTTTCTTTATTCATTATCAGCTTGCCCAAACATAAATTTTAGGCAAGCTGCTGAGAATCGGCTGGTATGGGCGCGCCGACACTGGTTTATTGTGAAAGTTTTGAACATTCGAACTATTGAGCTGAATTGGTCAAATGTTGACAACTTTTTGATGTAAGTATCAATTCAATTCAATCATTTAACAGTTCAGAATTTACAAATTATATTAAAATAAGTTCATTCATGTGTCATTTTGTTGTGTATCCTACGCTAACTAACTTACTGCTGGACATAGGCCTCCCCCAAAGAGTGCCAAAGTGACCAGTCTTGCGCCACCCGCATCCAGCTTTTAATAATTAACAACTCAAAAAGGTTGAAAAACTCCCGGTATTTTCATTGCAAAGCTCAATATTAAAACTGGCTAAACCAATTTTGTTAAAACGCAGCTAAGAACCACCTCAATCACGTTAGATTTCGGACAAAAAAGTGCATTAAAATCGGTGCATTCGTTTAGGAGCTACGATGCCACAGAGACACACAGCTAGATTCACACACAGATAAAATACGAAATGTATTGCGATGTTAACACTTGCTATCACGTGCACACTAGCGCCACTGGTAAATAATTGTGATTATTTAAATTTAACGATAGATATTTAAAAAAGGAGGCTGCTATGCACTGTATTTTGTATTTAAGTACCTTGTGAATACATCAAACTAGTTTTTATGTTGCTTTTAAGTTTAAGTTTTTTTTAATGCAGAGTAAATACTCACAAGTTTATTTTATTCTGTCAAATCTTCTGTCAAATCACAAAATTATGTGTCAAAAGTCCCCAAAAACGTTATTACTCAAAATGCCCTCCAGAAAGAGATCGAACCTGACACGAATTTCTAGAGAGGCCGCCAGAAAACGAGTGGCAAGATCTCAGGAGTCCGAAGAAGCTTCCCGGGCTTCTAGATTCCTTGAAAACAGTGAAGACATGGAAGCACGTCTCGGCCATGATCGTGAACGCCATTCGTTGTCGCGAGCTTCCGAAGACTATTACGAAACGTGAAACAAGATTAACAGCGAATTCTCGGGCTTCTGAAACATTTACGAGTACACAACAAGAAGACCGCTTCACCTCTCAGAGAAGTCGCACCTCAGTCACCCTATGTATCTTTTTCTAAATCTCTAATTATTATAAATGTTTTTATGGACCAATTCGCTCATGTTTATTTCTCGGTAATCGATACTAATATTATAAATGGGAAAGTGTATGTGTTTGTTTGTTGGTCCGTCTTTCACGGAGCGACGAATTGACGTCATTTTTTAAGTGGAGATAGTTGAAGGGATGGAGAGTGACATAGGATAGTTTTATCCCTGAAATCATCCCCTTTGGGGGTGAAATGGGGGGGGGGGGCGAGTTTATATGGAGCTGCGATATAAACGAGTTCCACGCGGACGGAGTCGCGGGCAGAAGCTATAATAAATAAGCAGATTCATATTGAAAATTGTACACTTATAGAATACTAGCGTTCGCCTGCAAATTCGTCTGCGTGGATCCAGGATAAAGCTATCCTATATTTTAATCCAGGCTATAAACTATCTTCGTGTAAAATTTCTTTCATATCGGTTGAGCCGTTTAAGCGTCATTGAGTAACACCCATCTAAATATCCAACCATCCAAACTTTCGCACTTATAATGTTAGTAGGATTATCCTATACTTTATAATTTATCAATTCAATTTTCACTGTTTTTGGTAAACTTCAGCACAATTCTATCACCGTAGCGAAAATCGCGAATAAACCTCATTCTTTAAACTATTTAATCGTACGGCATACATTATTTTTGGCCTTTAAAGTTTGTCACTCTTTAGTAGGTACCACCTAGGGGACACTGCAGGGTTGTGGTAGGTAGCTCCTGCGGACGCGAGTAACAGTTGTCCCCCCTTTGTCAAGTGAGTGGGCAACTCGACTGTTACAAGTTCTTAAGCCACCCGAAAGCCTCTAATTCGGCTTAACGATTACTGTCATAGACAGCAGCCGGGATCAATTGCTTAGCATGCCTTCCAAAGCACGGAAGCGCTCATTTATATCAACCACTCAAACATCATCAGGCGGTCACCCATCCAAATACTGACGGCTGCCATCTTTGCTTAACCTGCGTTATCGTTTCTGACTCGCAGGCGCCGGCTGTGAGCGGAGCGTTCACTCAGGGCTTACACTTAGAGTCTGTCAGGCGAGTCATATCCCTCATTCACGCAAAAACGGCTTAACGGATTAAAATTGATTATGGTACCTATACATATATATATATATATATATATGTGTATATAATAGTCTATAACCTGGATTAACATACGAGTATATAATACTTTTTATTCCGGGAATCATCGTCTAAGGTAGCAAAAGTTTGTAAGGAGCTACGATATAGGTACAAAAGTTGAAAAACCCCCGACATTTTCATTTCAAAGTCCAATATCTCAAAAACGGCTAAACAGATTTTCATGAAACATGGCTAAGAACACTCGGGATAAAATTATCTATGACACGTAAGAAACCGCATTCAAATCGGTCCATCCGTTAGGGAGCTACGCTACCACAGACACACACACACGTAAACTTATAACACCCCTCTTTTTGCGTCGGGAGTTAAAAAGAGTTCCACGCGGACGAAGTCGCGGGCAGAAGCTAGTATAAAAATGTTTTGATTGCATGAAACCATATAAGAGGAGACGTTCTTTATGCGGATTAAGAATTCAAACGAAAATAATTTAGGCTTTTAGCTCGCTTAACTTTGGCAATGTCCACAGAAGATTCGCGAACCTAAATTTCTGTATGACCCTGATTGAATTTCACCGGACCTTTGAGGGGTTTTTCCCTATACCAGCTAATGTCTTTCATGTATCTATAGGTAGGTACCTTTATTTAATGTGTCCAGGTTTTCATTGGAGCAACGTACTAAAAGTTGTCTGGTCATTCTCGGTTGTTCATTGAACTAAACTCAACATTTGCATAATCAAATAAGTAAATTTATTTCATAAATTCCCTAGTGATTGACATCGTTTCGGTCATTTCAATTATTTTGAGGTTGTTCACATTGAGTCCTGAATTCATAGTGAAGGGATTACTTTGATACGAGGGGTGACTTTACAAGGTTTATATAAACTTGCAAAGTTCGTACAGTAAATATTATGTAAAAATAAATTAAATAATTTGCAACCCACTTTTTAGGCGCTTATCCGATGGAGCTGGAGTTTGGCATACTTATGTACAGTCAACAGAAAAAGTAGCTTAAAATTATTAAAATTCCCTATCTACGCACGACATGTTAACATACTGCACTATCGAGCTGATCTGATGGTGGAGACAGAAGGTGGACATGGAAGTACCTACATACATTATTAATAACAAAACCATCATGTCATCATGTGCTCCTTATAATCGTCTTGACAAGTTGAAGTGACGATTGTGCAAGTCGGCAATAAAAGCTTATCTCGAAAATATTTTTGGGCCTATATAGGTACTCTGTGTTTTTAAAAACGCGCCGTCAACGGGCGTTTGTGTCGATTTATACGTGATTCGATTCAAACACGCGTCGCGGCGCCTTTCTAAAACGCTTCCTAAGAGCCTTTATAAAACGAGGTAAGCGTAGCCTCCTAAGAGCCTTTATAAAACGAGGTGAGCGTAGCCTCCTAAGAGCCTTTATAAAACGAGGTGAGCGTAGCCTCCTAAGAGCCTTTATAAAACGAGGTGAGCGTAGCCTCCTAAGAGCCTTTATAAAACGAGGTGAGCGTAGCCTCCTAAGAGCCTTTATAAAACAAGGTGAGCGTAGCTTCCTAAGAGCCTTTATAAAACGAGGTGAGCGTAGCCTCCTAAGAGCCTTTATAAAACGAGGTGAGCGTAGCCTCCTAAGAGCCTTTATAAAACGAGGTGAGCGTAGCTTCCTAAGAGCCTTTATAAAACGAGGTGAGCGTAGCCTCCTAAGAGCCTTTATAAAACAAGGTGAGCGTAGCCTCCTAAGAGCCTTTATAAAACAAGGTGAGCGTAGCCTCCTAAGAGTCTTTCTAAAACGAGGTGAGCGTAGCCTCCTAAGAGCCTTTATAAAACGAGGTGAGCGTAGCCTCCTAAGAGCCTTTATAAAACGAGGTGAGCGTAGCTTCCTAAGAGCCTTTATAAAACGACGTGAGCGTAGCTTCCTAAGAGCCTTTATAAAACGAGGTGAGCGTAGCCTCCTAAGAGCCTTTATAAAACGAGGTGAGCGTAGCTTCCTAAGAGCCTTTATAAAACGAGGTGAGAGTAGCCTCCTAAGAGTTTTTATAAAACGAGGTGAGCGTAGCCTCCTAAGACCCTTTATAAAACGAGGTGAGCGTAGCCTCCTAAGAGCCTTTATAAAACGATGTGAGCGTAGCTTCCTAAGAGCCTTTATAAAACGAGGTGAGCGTAGCCTCCTAAGAGCCTTTATAAAACGAGGTGAGTGTAGCTTCCTAAGAGCCTTTATAAAACGAGGTGAGCGTAGCCTCCTAAGAGCCTATATAAAACGAGGTGAGCGTAGCCTCCTAAGAGCCTTTATAAAACGAGGTGAGCGTAGCCTCCTAAGAGCCTTTATAAAACAAGGTGAGCGTAGCTTCCTAAGAGCCTTTATAAAACGAGGTGAGCGTAGCCTCCTAAGAGCCTTTATAAAACGAGGTGAGCGTAGCTTCCTAAGAGCCTTTATAAAACGAGGTGAGCGTAGCTTCCTAAGAGCCTTTATAAAACGAGGTGAGCGTAGCCTCCTAAGAGCCTTTATAAAACGTGGTGAGCGTAGCTTTCTAAGAGCCTTTATAAAACGAGGTGAGCGTAGCCTCCTAAGAGTCTTTATAAAACGAGGTGAGCGTAGCCCCCTAAGACCCTTTATAAAACGAGGTGAGCGTAGCCTCCTAAGAGCCTTTATAAAACGAGGTGAGCGTAGCTTCCTAAGAGCCTTTATAAAACGAGGTGAGCGTAGCCTCCTAAGAGCCTTTATAAAACAAGGTGAGCGTAGCCTCCTAAGAGCCTTTATAACATGCGGTGAGCGTAGCCCCCTAAGAGCCTTTATAAATGACTAATCATTTAATTAGATTTCTTAGTACTCCATGATAATTAGTCATTACACACCCTTTGCGTGAGTGGACTCAGTAAGACCGCCAGTACCTCTTCACCATAGGTACTTTACGACACGTTCCGTGTTGACTTGATTGAATTTGACACGTTAACTGGACATTAGATGGGTATTTGCTTTGCCCGTATAGCCAGGCCTATCTCACTCGCATTTAGGCGAATTACACTTTTCTTAAATATTATGTGGTGTTTAAATTATATGCAACATACGAGTATATATCCACCAACAAAAGCCGCAAAAGAAAAAGAGAAAAAAAAAACATGCATGATGGAAAATGTTGTGTATGCATGTGTATGTCGTGTATAATTTGATTCGCAGTTTATTAATAAATCAATTTGTGGAGTTTAGAGACTGTAGTTTCAACATGTGGTGAGGTGAGTTAGACCTTGGCCGTGTCTTTAATTCGAGCCATCAGGGCTAACTCGAGACGGTGATTTGCACCAAGCCTTCTGTAATGTATATTAGAAAGCTTGGCATGTTTCTATGGAATGACATGCCGGCGCCATATTTAATGTTGATCGGTCTGTAATCGTAAGTTGTTGCTACCTGCCCTAAGCTTAACGGCTCTAATTGTCTTTGCTAATTATCTTTAGTAACCTCCCGATGTAGGTCTATATGTCGCAGTGAAATGGCCAAAACAGAGATTTGAACAAATCCCTAAGGGATATGATGAAATCACGCAGGATGTTGAAATGGCGAATCCATTTTATCATTTGCCTAATATAAATCAGTCATTTGATCAAATATTTGAATCTGTTTAGTGAAATGACGTAATCGTACAAAAAGGCAACTCGTTTTTTCATTTCACTAGATTTGTTTAGTGATTTGATAAGATCCCTGAAACGCGTCAGTGAATTGACGAAACTAATTCGCAGATATTGGCTCCTAAATCATTAGTCTTAAACGGTTCTGGGACTTAGACTCGGATGGGGTATAGGTTAGAAGATGGTGGCGGAAGCGGAGCAACCGTCTTCGTGGTTATTTTTTTTATAAAAGAGCGGAAAAAACTTAATCGCGCCCCCTCTGCGAGTTAGTTTCGTCAACTCACTGACGCGTTTCAGGGATTTTATCAAATCACTAAACAAGTCTAGTGAAATGAAAAAACGAGTTGCCTTTTTTGTCCGATTTCGTCATTTCACTAGACAGATTCAGAGATTTGATCAAATGACTGATTTGTATTAGGCAAATGATAAAATGGATTCGCCATTTTAACATCCTGCGTGATTTGATCATATCCCTTAGAGATTTGATCAAATCTCTGTTTTGACCATTTCCCTGCAACATATACAACAAATAGGTATGTGCGATATTTGGTTGCCAAAAGTATTTCAACTTTGCTTTAAAGGTCAATGAGCGATAATTGAAGAATGCTCACATTCGATTATTATTGACGGTTTTGTGATCAAATTACCAAAAAACCGTTTTTGGGGTTTCCGTAAATTTAAGTTTTAATGATAGTATATTTATAGCACGGCAGGGCTACGTTTACACCAGAAATATGCTCGATGTAGCTAAACGATGCCGGAGCTCAATGTTAAGCTACCGAACTATGTGAATTTTCCACCAAATTTAAAACATTATCCCTTTTGGAGAAGTCGGGTAAGATATCACACTTTTTTCCTTTTATCTGCACAAGGATGGGATGGCAGCGTAAAGTTTTACGGCTCTAGGGTCGTAAAGACTCCTAATCGGCCATCACCGCCTAATTACTGCGGGTGTGACTTTGTTTACTAACGGGCTTGTGACGCGTTCATTTACCGCATTAGACAGAGAAACGTGGTCGCTTACTATATGGGCCTCATAATAAGGCAAGGAGAAGAGAGGGCAATAGAGAGGGCTATGCTGGGAGTCTCGCATCAGAAATGAGGCTATCCGCAGCAGAACTGAAGGTAAGCGATATAGCCCTCTGAATCGCTAAACTTAAGAAAGTGGGCGGGGCACATTGTATATAGACCCAATGGCCGTTGGGGCGGAGGGAAAGGAAGGTACAGCGTGGATAGATGGACTGATGAACTTCTTTCCACTGTTCTTATTCTTCCAGTCGATACTACTCACTTAGTATTTCACTCCTAGAACTCTACTCGGAAGACTTCACTCTCAATATTGACTTGTACAGCGAACTTGGTCACTTCACTTTATGTACCCCGTTCCGTAGGTTTTCGACCACAATTTCGATCTTCATTCCGATCTTCATTTCATTACTCATTTGTTTTGAGTAGCATGGGCTTTTCCAGATAATAGTCCTACGTCCATGTTTCTGAATATTTCAAGCCTATACACCTATTTATTGCCTATTAACTTCCGTAAGCATCGAATGTTCTATTCGCTTACTTTTTCTAGAACATTCCATGCTATTCGGCGTTTTGAAAATGTACTCACTAAGAATTTAAACTATGCAAAAAGTTCATGTCGGTCGCTGGATTCGAACCCGGGTACATCGACTCTAAGGTCGACGTTTGTACCCCTAGGTTTGTTGCCTGTACTGATAATACCAATGCGATGTAGTGATGCGTGGTGCGTTAAGGGGCTACCCGAGGATTCCATCGATTTTTGACAAGTTTTGAATCGTATCTCCTACTTTTGTACTACAGATAGAAGTATAAATCAAACGGTTATCGGTTCTTCAATTTTTTATCTCCATTTTGGTCTACCGGATTTTGAAGAAATGAATACTTCATTTTGTATGATCTTTTTAAACATTGTCTAAAATAACACTTATTTTGTATCTCTATTGACCTGAAAGATCTAACACATACGAAATCTACATACTTGGGTTCGTCTGTGACGTCCCTAAAAACTGGTCCAGGGGTTTCATTTTAAACCAATTAACACAAAAGTTATGGCCAGAAACCGGTTTTTGGCCTAAAATTGTTCAACTTTGATGCAAATATCTCGAAAACAATGAACTTTGAAGTAAATATGGGATACTAAGCAGAACATAATAAGCTACAAAAAACCTAAGAAAACTAAGAGATTCAGATCGAAGGTACGATCCCATAAGCCAATTATGGGAGCCCCATGGGACAATGCGATGAATTTTGAAATACCTCGATGGCGTGTTTATTTCTATGGCAATGAAATTGTTATTGACCCCGCCATCGTAAAATTGCTCTATTCATTAGGAAGTCGGACTATGCAGCCACTTTCATTACGACTCTTAAATGTAACCAGCATTGAAAATCTTGAAAGTAAAAAAGATACAAAGGTGAATAAAGACTGATACTTTGAATTACTTGGAATTTTGTCTGAAAAGGATTGAACTCAACTTTGCTCTTTCTGCCCAAGTTTTCAATGACAGCCTTTAATTACTGAAGGAACAGAGAATTTACGAAGCGAATTGGCCGTTTTGTGACGAAATTGAATTTCTGCTCATCTTGTTTATAAATTCAAAGACATAAATAGAGTTACGCTCAGTATAATACATCTGAAGTTTGATTTGGGATTTAAAATGTGTAATTCCGAAATCGCCCCGTTTTTGAACTCGTCCACTTTACCAACTCGTTCACATTCTTAACTCGTGGACTATGTTGGGAATGGTAGGTGGACAATGTCGGAGTGGGGACAAAAAGGACCTTTAGGCGCATCCCCACGGCCTTGTCTGTTTGTTTTTATTACCGACTTCAAAAAAGGAGGGGGTTCTTCGCAATTCGTCGCAATTTTTTATTTTTATGGATGTTCCCCGATTACTGCAAGGCGCCTGGACCGATTTGGAAAATTCTCTTTTTGTTTGAAGTGGTGATTCCATGGACATCAGAATTCTCTAGAAACCGAAATAGGCACACTTGATGCATTTTGGGTACAGTGAGTTCGGTTAAGACTTCGTTTTTCGTTTTTAAAGTAAATTTATACATATGACACCCCACATGCTTGACAGCTAGGGGTCAAATATACTTCGTCTTTGGAACAAGCTCTTATCTCTTATAAATAGTCGTATAAGACTATCATTGGAATTGGAATCTTCTACCTTGGTCAATAGATTAGATTAGATTAGATTAGATTAGATTATTTTATTTCATTCTGAAAATTTACATGTCATTTCATAAAATTAAAATAGCATGGATTCACAAAAAGATCGTCAGAGTGTATAACAATAAATAACGATAGTCATAACAATAGTGTTGCTCTTTGAATGATTTGATGCAACTTAACTAAGGGTCAGGGGGACGTAGATAAATAAGGGTATAAATATCTGTACGGAACTTTATATTCAATTTCATAAAGGCGTGTAGGATGTCCTTATTGTCATAGTTTCCAAGGTGATTCTATCGCCATACAAAACGTCTTTTGACATTCGCAGGCTAACGGCGTGATATTTTAAGAAACTTATGTAACAATCTTTCATAAAGTGGCTTCCCATTTGCGCGAAATTCCCCCTTTCCTAGAATATTTGTCACGTGATACTTTGCGAAAACGATTATTCTCAAATTATTCTGGTTTATACAAGTTTATTCTTAGAAACGGGGAATTTCGCGCAAATGGGAAGCCAATTTATGAAAGATTGTTATATAATTTTCTTAAAATATCACGCCGTTAGCCTGCGAATGTCAAAAGACGTTTTGTATGGCGATCGAACCACCTTAAACTGACTGTTACTAACAAAATACATATGGACCACCAAAGTTAAAATAAAAATAAAAATCATTTATTTCAGAACGATTTTTATTTTTATTTTATTGTATTATTTATGCACTTACTGTACTCGTGGACAGATTCCAATAAGTTCTAACAATTTTGAAGTACAATTTACTCACATACCTATATGCTAACTTACAACAGCACAATTGTAATTAAAGCCTGCAAACATGATTCCGCTTTTTGTGGTCGACTTAAGCCGACGTGCTAACATACCTATTACTGTTGAGTTTGACTGTACGCTGCATTTTCTTCTAAAAAAAACTTAGTTGTGTGTGTCAATAACATAATAAATCACTATATCCAGTAAATTTAATTAAAGCCTTTATTACCGTTTAACTTGCATATACGATCTTATATTTCCTGATTTAAAGTCGAATATAGAATATCACCTGCACTATTCGACTATTCGTGAGATACATCGCGTGATGGCGAAATTTGATATCTGACGCAACATCGTATCTAGTTCAATCACAGTACGCTAAAGAGTAGCTTATTCCAGAGGGTTAAAGTTTAAATTACATTGAGTTATAAAGTTAACGTATTAGTTTGGGAAGACTATTTGTTATGATGTCGCATGCGCCACTGTCGCGTTACCGGTTAAGTGACCTATTTTTATTTAAATCTTTATAATGATGAGTGGCGCATTACTCACAACTAGCTGGCCTCCTGGGTTTGCCCGCGTATTGCAAAGATCGCAGGCAAATTCGGGGTCAAATTGTAGGCTATGGCCATCCAGAAAGTCCAGAAAATGATGTTTGAAATCGGATAATATCCGCATAGGTTCGTACCTTTTACGGCCAAACTTACAAAGCTTAACATACACTAGTCTATTAGCCGAACACATAATAACGAAATCATGGTAAACCACTAGGTTGACATAAAAACCTTTTTCTGATATTTCATCTTCATGATGTCTTGAAAACTATCACGCCGAAAGTATCGCGCCGAAATCTAAGCGCCAACCTTTAAAATGCATGCAATTTTCTTCGGAGATCATTTTGAAGCTGCCGTAGCCTAGGGGTTCATCTTCAGGCATGCGACTGTAAAGTGGCGGTCGAGGGTTCGACTCGACTCCCGGCTCGTACCTATGACTTTTTCTGAACTTATGTACGGAATATTTACCGTTAGCTTTTCAGTGAAGGAAAACACCGTGAGGAAACCGATCTCAATCCAATAAGGTCTAGTTTTCCCTCTGGGTTGGAAGGTCAGGTGGCAGTCGCTTTCGTAAAACTAGTGCCTATGCCAAATCTTGGAATCAGGTGCCAAAACGGACCCCGGGCTCCTGACGGACACAACCGGGACTAATGCTAGGAGGATGATTAGACAATCACTTTAGTAGGAAATCTTGATATTTTCCCTTATATCTTACTAGCTGGCGGCGCAGCTACGCTTGCGTATAGCAAAGATCGCAGTAAAACCCGCGAGATAAAATATCGCCCAACATATAACTAACTAGAAAGCCTATTTATATTTTTAAAGTATTTTTGAACACGGATAAGCAAAGAGGAGAGACATACAAACTTACAAAGCTACAATCTCACAGAATTTTCCTCTTTATAACATTAGTAGGTATAGATTATCTGGTAACACGATACATTCTTAACTTACATTTAAGTACACACCTCTGTTTCAATACAGCTTCAATCTGTTCTCAATAAGTACGTGTCGTATCATATTTTGGAACACGACCCCTCATAGGTAGATTCAATTATTTTCCTTTATAAACATACACCTGTGTGGTGTCGGGTTAGAATTTGACCACCCCCTTTCTTCCCGTGGGTGTCGTAAAAGTCGATTACCACAGAGTCGATAGTCGGGACCAGGGTTGAATTGTGTTGTGGGCGATGGGCTAGCAACCTATCACTGCAAAATCACATTTAGTCGATCGTTTATACACACATTTATGCTAAAAGTGGCGCTGGAACATACGTTTCATGTGCTCTGCCTACCCCTTTTGGGAATAAAGGCGTGAATGTATGTATGTATGTATATACATACACACAGTCAAAAACCCACAATGATATTAGCAAGGGTCAACGAAACTTTAATTACTATATCGCCTGACGATGCCACCTTGAGATTGTCGTTCGGAACCTCATTTTAAGTTTCCGCGTCAGATTTCGCTTCGTGATATTCGACATAATTAATTATGTGTTATAAACCTCGTGAGAAACATACCTATATTAGAATATGAATACCTGCCTACATTTACATTGGTATTGTACTAAGTTGGTTGTATAGTTTGCGCGAATTATACAGAGACGGTGCAATGGTAAGGCGCGGCGCAGGCGCAGCGCAGTCATGCATAGGCAAACGTTTACATTCAAAATGTACGCTAACGCCGCGTTCACGGCAATGCGGCGGTAGCATTAGGTAGCAAAGTGCATGACAGAATTATGTCAAGAGAAACACGCTGAAGACGTATGAATTTAAGTACTAATGCAAATCATCAGTCTATAATGTGGTTTTGCGAGGGTATATGACGACCAGGGAAATCTGTTGGTCAAACACATTCACTGCCAAGAATCGCTACGTGCTAGTCCATCCCGTGGTTTTCCTCGAATGTAGGGGAAACCGACTACGACGTAGGCACCCGCTGGGCGGGTTCCTGGCAGTGAAAGTGTTAGAAACGTGCGAGAGGGTAGTTGGCGAGGGAGAGGATTCCCTCTACAGGCATACGCTTGAACATAAGCATACGCTTGAACATACACCCATGAGGACCACTGCCCGCCGCTATGACAAGCGTTTTGGTAATGTCCCGCTTCCCTCACGGGCGCCATCGACCAGTGAAAACGATTGCCCGAATGCGGGCCTTATCGACCATGAGAATGCACCTTAAACTCGTGTGTGGTTGGCAATGGTGGTTGGGGATACTATTCTCATTTATATTTATATGATAGTTTAATACAATAGTAGTCACATATAAAAAAAATAAGCTTTTTTAATTTCCAGTTACAGATAGAAGCGGGCGCCGGCGAGGGCCCCGGTCCCCCCTCCAATAACAATTCAGAGGCCGCCGCTTCACCTCCGAGAGACGACAACCACAATGCGGCTTCCACGCCCCGAGTGAGGCCGCTCACGCCTTCAGGTCAGTAGAATGAGGACCAGATATACTCTTTTTAGCTACGGTTGCTTAAAGTCAGCTCCAATGCGCCCTCACCAATTACACACTTTAGGCAAAACAATATTCTCATTGACGCTTCTGAGTGTAAGGCTTCTATAGACTCTTACGACAACAATTCAGTAGCCGCCGCGTCATAGAGACGACAACTACAAGGGCTCACGCCTTTACGGCCCGGCCACGACTTCGAGCGGCGGTGGTAGCGGCAGCGGTTTTTCTAATCCATTGCGTGTGATCCCAACTAACCACAGTGTGTTGCACGTCTCGACCGCGCAGTGAAAAGATAAAACGCTTGCCGCGCCGCAATTCGTGCAATGCCGTGGCGAGGCCGTTAGGGCTGTTACTCGCTACGCGCTAATGCGGCTCACTCCGCCGGTCACCCGTCACGAAACTAGACCTCTACCAATGCTTAGTTACTACGCATCGCGGTGTCAAGATATATTTGTGGATGAGCGTTGATGTGAGCTTGAGCAGCAGGTCAGTAGAATAACTAATATACCAAGTGTCATCATATACTACGTAGATTTGATGAAGTCTGTCCATCTAGCAGGGAACCGATCGAGCAATCTCTTGACCCGTCTTTACACTACCAGTAGCTCAATGTAATGCTGTTTTCTGGTAACGCGACCAAAGATCTTTAAGATGCGTAAGTAGTTGATCATACCGACCCAAAAATTTAAGATTCGCATCTTATAAAATCAACCACAAAGCGGCGTCGATGCTTCAATAGTAGATTGTTAACCAAGGGCTGAAAGGCACCCATTTCTGACGAGATATTTTGGCGCTCGAACGACGTGAGAGCGCCAATGGTTCGAGTCAGAAATGGGTGACTTCACCCGAGTTAAACACTCTACTTTTCATATCGAATACGAGGAAAGTAAAAAAACACAGACGGAAATTTAAATATTTTGTTTCTTCAAAGAATACAATTCAAAAACGGCAGCCGCCGTTATCGTGACGTCATCCGAGCCGAAAGAATAGTCCCATCTCACCTGTCCTAAAGAAACAGGTTAATATCTGCCTCGCTCGCACTTATGGTTATATGGTTTACTTCGGTCACGTGACATAGGTACAGATAATACAACTATTACGATTTTAATTTTAAAATTAAAAATATTGCTCACGTTTTTACAAACAAATAGTATAATATTCCCATATCCTAAAGTCAAAACTATATAAATAACATACCTTCATAATTTAATTGTCATAGACGTAAATAGCTAATTCAAATATTTTCATACTATTTGTATTTATTATTATAATTGAAGAGTGGCTGTATGCGTTTCTGCCTTAGCTCACATGCACAACTATAAGTTACAAAAAAAAAGGTTTGTGGGTGTATTCCATTTGTCACCACCTCATAGAGCCTAGTGAATATTTTAGCTAAAATAAAATTAATGAATTAACAAGATAAACCTATTTTATATTCAATAAAATAAATTCCATGAACTAGTAAGAATAAAACTATTTCCCTTCGTCAGTGGCGGGGTTAGTATAAATATTTATTAGAATCAGTTCCCGCATAATGCTTCTAAGGCGAGTACTAATTGGAGTACACTATTTTTCCGCACTAGAGCAGAAACGTATCACTTTCAGCACACTTTTTAGAACAGCAACGACCCACTTTCAGAGCATGAGATATGAAAAAGAACTTATTGCTGCACACGCCAAGTCATTAGAATAAATAGCATATTGTGCCCCGACTCCTTACATCAACCAAATATTAGAGGCCGATGAGTCTCCTTCTAAAGACGTTCACCTTGCGACTTTCATTCTTGGGGAGAAAGGCCGTTCACGCCATCAGGTCAGTAGAATGAGAAACGGAAGATCACTACGGTCTAAGCACAGGTCGGCATTGGCACTAATAGTGACACACACAGTAACGCACGCAATTTTCACGCGCCCCCACGGAAGTGTAAAGGTAAAATAAATATAAGAAAAATCATGTGACAAAATGAGACACGAAAGCTTGTCTCGAGTCGCTCTGCTTTCTAAAAGCGCTTTATAAAATTATCCATCCAAGAATATTCCAGATTTTCGCCGAGTTAAAAATGCTGACGATGCGTTTAGCCTCGTTTATATTCTGAATATTGTAAACATAGTTAAGCAAATGTGTTGGCTGTATACATTATATTGGCAATGTGCCTGGCACAATTTTACGCTGAATTGATATTGAAATTGAATGGAAAATGAGCACAGCTATATCATATACACAACTTAACCACACATCTGTACTAATATTAAATTAAATATACATTAATACTGGTGGCTCTGTGAACAGTAAACCTGGCCAGTCTACGTTTAAAAAAATACATTAAATAATTGTTTATTAAAACTGATTTAACAAAAACGTTTAAGTATAGAAACTTTTTGCTCACAAAATTTCACGCGAATCGGTCGGAGGAAACCTGTAAAGGAGAGCAACCGGACAGCCGGACACGAAAGAGAAACGGAGAATTTCCTTCGCTTCGCTCGCTCGTTCATAATAGAGCGAGATGACAACAACAATAACATATAATAGGTAAATAAGTAAATACAAAGAACATCTTAATTATTTGCTCTCAGGGAAGAAGAGAATACAACCGCGGGCGGTTAACTACCAGTAGATTAATGCTTGTGCTAACTAATAAAGAATACGCGCCGGGAATAATTGATTCCGAGGACTCGGGCCCTCAATGAAGACGCGTATAACACCCATTGTAAACAGATCATTGTTTGCAAGGGTATACGGTACCGATTGGTACGTTTATTGTTGGGCTGGTTTTTATGGTTATCGGCTCTATTTTCGCACTGAGCTCTTACGTTATGGTTAGGTGGTGTAATTTTCCGCCGATTTTTAGGCCGGCTATTTGACAATTGACGCCCAGAACTTGCTCCGAGCGTCGCCTTAACGTGTTAAATGTCATAAGTTCGGTATAATGCTATGTATGTTAGTCTGTAAGGTATTCGTAAATATGGGCCTTGTTGCCTGCTGACTCAAATAAATAAATGATAAATATATATCATATATATATATATATATATATATTTTGCGCTATTTGGGTGTCTCCCTACTCGGTGATTACACGCGATTAAGAACAGTTTAGTTAAAATAATATATGGGCCAATCAATTTTTTTTTGTATGTAGCTCGAGGTTCCGTCTCTTGGGTCACTCTTTTTATATTTTTGTTTTTTTTTTTATATTGGTTAACCCGTTCCATGGTGGGGCATCTTTTTAGCATGAAACTTTGTCACTGTTGTCTCTTGTCTTACCAAGACAGAATCAGAAGAAAAAGTTTATTGACCCAGTTAAGCAGTTAACCCTCGAGACCAAGCGACGCGATACGGCTGCTACGCCGTAGCTTGTAGTAGCCTATGACACTTTATCACTACCAGAAGGCGTAGCACGGTTGCCATTTTATCACTTATCGCTGTGGATAACACATCCGTCACGTTCTGACAAGTATGCGAGTGCAAGAGTGACGGATGTCTTATCCACAACGATAAGTGATAAAATGGCAACCGTGCTACGCCTTCAGGAACCCGCCTAGCGGGCGCTTGTGCCGTAGTCGCTTTCCGCTACATAAGAGAAAAACCACGGAATCGGCTACGAGCGTAGCGAGTAGCATTTTTGGCAGTGAATGTGATAATCTATTCGAGGTCACGCGCATTGCAAAATAGCGCCCTGGGCTGGCCTGTGGTTCAGTTGTGACCGTTTCGTGACGAATTTAATGTGTCTACAATTTGTTGTGATATTTCATGTCACGAATAATTATTTTCTTTATTTCTTTCTTTTTGCATAGCGTTTTTCGCTCTGGAGTGGTAAGTCGCTCGTAAAAGCGGACTCATATACTGTGAGCCATGGGCCTTGAATGGGTTGTGTAATGACTAACAGTCCACCGTGCCGTGCCAGGGCCAACACCGTAACATACCACCCGACTTAATAAATTGTTCCTGACAGTCACAAATCTCCCCCGTTTATGGGTTGGTCATTCACATTTTTGTGCACGCTGTGATAGCCAGATGTCATTACCATGGATGTAATTTTAATTACTACTATATCAGAATATAGTAAATAATTGTTCCCAATTTTCATTTTCTTTTAGGTTTCCACATAATGTATCAAAACACAATTGGGGACACTTTTTTTGAGAATGTTCTTCAAGCGGAGTAAGAAAAACCTAAAATTCTGAGAAAAAATATTCAAAGTCAGTATTTTCTTAAGAAATAGACTAGCTAGGTATATGCAAAGGTTATTTCCCTTTCCATCTATAAGTACTTGTAAAGAACTCCGGGAATTTCGAAATTGTGTCGGGCGCGTAATGTCGTTCAGGGGATGTCTATAAGTCGAGTTTCCCTTCTGAGAAAACACTCAGTACTATTTCAGGTAGCTTAGATCTCTTTTATGTATAATCTAAAGCAATAAATGGGGCTATAAATATTTTAGATTTTATTTTTGTTGTAACTTGTAATGTTGGTTTGTGCGCATCAAATGTTGCATGTCATAGACCAAATTCTCTAAGTCCAATCGAGTTGACGTTTTGTACACTTTTGTTTATCGGATGGCACTGAAAGGGAGACGGGCACGGGAGATGACTACTCCACAATGACTTACACGAGTAATGTGTAGGCTCATGAAAACCCTAGATAAATATCCAATAAAATGGCAAAGTAGAAGCTATTGAAATCGGTTTTATAATTTAAATGTAGACATTAGAATGCAGGTAGTCAATACGGACCCGATTATTGATCCTACGTCTTTAACATCTGTCGCTTTTCATACTCGCAATTCTTACCTTTGTAGAATAATTCTGAACGTTCACGGTATTTTTGATAAGACGTTTATTCGTTATGTTATTGCTAATTCTGTTTTCAATTAACATACTTGCGAAAAGAAAACAACTGAAAAATATGTAAACAAGCTTTAGAGCTTAACTTTGAGCTGCCTGAAAACATTTCCATCCAGCATTTTCACAATAAACACGTAATATTTCCTAACATGTCATAATTTGAGAGGCTGACAGATGAGGCAATTTCCTTTGAGGCGTTATTTAGAATTCTTAATAAGGGACTTATGTCATGAAAGGGAATCTGTTTCGAAGGTTGTAAAGTTCAAAGTAGGAAGATATGTGTAAAATGATCGCCTTATTAAGTACACGTCGAGTGTAAATAAAGTTTGATGACACGAGCTCTCTGACGGACGCAATGCGCGCTTGAGTTACCTACTTAATTTTCAGTATATAAGTACCCAATATGATGGCTGTACTGGTTCTCATCTATTTGCATCGCTATTGTTATAATAAAGAGGCAACGTTTGTGACTTTGTTCGATTTTTGAAATTATGCTACCAGTAGAATGGACTTTCAGAATGGACATTTCGCTATATGTCTGTATGACAAAACCATCCTTTTGAAATACCTACTATACCTATTGTAGGGGTACTTTTTGAAGGTGGCATTTATCTTCGGAGTTGAGGCTATTCAAAATTACAGACGATAGATATAGAAAAACATTCGGAGATCGTTCTGGATTCAATCAATCACCCTCTTTACAATTTATCATTTTGCTCCCTAGTAACACAATCTATATTCCCTATAGCTAGTAGGTATTGTATACAAGATAACAATATGCAAATTCGCGCATGGTGCATCGGCCTTCACCTTGCCTCGTGCCTCCTACCTCGTACTGTCGCCGGCTTGAGGTAGGTATCTATTGAGTTCAAACTTCTACAAGCGTTGTACCTAATGTAATGCGAGTTTCTCTCTTCACAGTCGTTTTTCTTCATTGCTAAACTAAAGGTCACCTCCGTCTTGAGATGTTTCCGCTGATCTTCTTGATTATGGACTTTCTGTTCTGTCTTCAGTTGCACGTATCGCAATAGGAACGGCTTCGTGAGAGTTTTTATTAGATCAGACCAGCTCGTGGGTGATCTGACACGTGGACGTTCTCCCTGGACTTATTGACTTTAAATAATACAGTGAAATTACTATTAGCAGGCTTAAAACTTGCAAAGTGCCTCCTCAAGTGCAAGTGGGTCCTCTATGTGAATCAGTGGGGATTTCTGTCTCAAAAACAAAATATATGCGTTATTTCACACTTTTTATTTTACCGTCCCGATTACGCGATCTGAGTATTTCTTCATTAGAATCCGGTGTGCACGAAACTGTCGCCTTGCCCAGGAAGTTGTGTTTTCCGCACGCGTAATAACGAACCCTATAATTGACCAGGGCAGGCGCGTAAAAGTTTGCAAAGTGGGTTATGGGCGTAAAAGCATACCTTTTATCTTGTTAAATATAATACTTATGACTGTGCTGCTTCGTAGTTTTTCACGTTATTGTATATGCACTTCCAGGGCTCTCCGGCAATTGACCCAATTCGGAGTCTCGGGCCTTTCAGACGCAATCGATACTGCCCTGGAGACCCTGCTAGCTTTGAGGTTCACAATTTGTTTCAATTCACCTCACCTATCTCGTCTAGCAGTGGCGCTGAGTCTATATATACAATCCTAATCTCACCATCTTGCCTAGCCAATACTCGTACTAGTGGCTCCGTGAGCTGAAGAGATCGCAAGACTGTCTTTAAAACAAATACATATTTTCTAAAACTGAATCGACGTAAATGTTCCATATTATTACCGAACTTGCTCACAAACTTTCACGTGAATCGGTCGAGAAATGTGACCTGTGGAGCCGGACATCTGGGCATCCACTCAGACATACGAAAGCATGCTTGTCCAAGCTGTAAAACTTCGTTCGCTTCGCTGGCTTGGTCAATAATACTACCTACTGCGCAAATGTGTAACTGATGGTAGTGATGGTATACCAATAGGTAGGGAAATGTGGCCGAAATCAGTAAGCGCTCGGTAAAGTACGAAATACCGCTTACAGATTTGGCCCCGCCTGCTACCTATAGTGGCCTTAGTTGGACATGGCTTACAATGCAACACAAAAATTATCTTAATCGCAATACTAAAACAATAAATATCATATAACTTAAGAATTATCTACAAAAATCGACCGTTCCAAACTAGGCAAAGCTTATGGGTACAGGGCGTCGATATGCGTACTTATATTGATAAATAGGTACATAGAAAACATCGATGACTCAGAAACAAATATTCGTGCTCATCACACAAATGAATGCCCTTTCCGGGATACGAACCGTGGACTAGGCTAAAGTGGTCGTTAAAATTCTTATACACAAAAGCAGTGGCAGTTAGTTTATTTCCGAAAACCTTTTCAAACTTACGCCTACGTTATATTCTGCCTGCTGCCTGCCCCCTGCTTAAAAGGACTCAAATATTCAAATATTTCCCGGTAAATTTCATCAATTTCTACCTCACATTATTTGCGCTGGCTGGGCAATGAATGTTAAATGCTGGAGGGATATCTAGTAAAACTTTGCCATTTTAGATTTAAAGTTAAAGGGCTCGCTGCGGGCTGGAGGGTAATTTAACTGTTTTAAGGCTTAGTAATGAATGAATGAATCTGGGTCTCCATTTTGTAACTGAAAGTCCAATTTAAACTCATACCAGTGCGTGATTAAATAGATATCTACGTTAGAGAGAAAGGGCCCAGATAATTGTCATGTCGCTTGCTCTCGGAGCATTCAGCACGGATATCACAAAAGGCGCGCGAGTTATGTCGCGGCGAGATAGACCGCCATCCGCTTCTTTTTAATTAGAACACTAAGAAAGAGTCGGATATATTTGCTCGCGCGCCGTCTTGTGATATCCGTCCAGCCCCCCTATTCTGTAACTTGTTTGTAGCTCACCCACAAAAATATCTTGACACCTCAATGCGTACTAACTAAGCGTAGTAGAGGTCTAGTTTCGTGACGGGTGATTTCGCGGCGGAGTGAGCCGCTTTAGCGCGTAGCGAATAACAACCCCGGTTGGAGAAATACCTCCACCTTACAGAATACTAGAGACACTATCCGTGACTCTCTTATTAGAACACTTAGAACAAGAGGTCAATGTAGTGTCGTACCAGGAGCTCAAAGCAGTGGCAGAGCGTAGAGCTGAATGGCGGTTACTCCACCGACAAGAGCAGAGCTCTTAAGTTGAAGAAGAAGAGAAGAACAAGAGGTATATCTTAATTGTAAGAATATAAAATATGTAAAAGCTGTTGGATTTCTAATATTAAAAAAAAAAAAAAAAGCGAGAAAAATCGGGAGAGCCGTGTTGCTAGTAACGCAGCTTGCAAACATGGAATACCTAAATCTGTCATACAATAGCATTTCATTTCATAACGTAACGACATCATGAAGACAGATCGATAAGCCTGGCCATGAATACCTCGATAGTCTTGATTTAATAAGGTTCTCTCGTGAACCCGGAACGGAAAGCCCGGCAGTGCAGTGACGTAACCGTTGCACGTTTTATCTATTGAATTACGGGCCTTGTAAGGATTCCGGGCATTATAAATAAATGTCACCTTGTAATTAAACTTAAGTAATAATAATTCTGCTTATACTTGGCGACGCTAAAAACTAGCTACGTTCATCATTTGGAAGAGTGTAAGTTTGCCAATGTCGGTTTTTGAAGTGAAAACTTCTTTAGCGGCGCTGTGCACTTTTTGGGATGGGGAAAAATTTATGAACTCGCGACAGGTGTAGGAGCGTAGGAGGTCCCATGGCGTGTAGGAGCGTAGGATTTAGTGTTGCCAATTTCCGGAAGTGTTGCAAAAAGCGGGAGTTGCGTTACGAAACGCGGATTTTTAAATGAATACGATTATAGGTTTTTTTTTATACCTACTGATAATTAAAGCAATTCGTGCAAAATTATTCCCTTACCATTCCAAAATATCAAAAATGCACAACGTTAATATTCAAGTTTTCACTACTGCCGGCACTCCCCGGAGTGCAACCTGTGGTCTTTCTTTTTTTCATTTTAGTGGTAATTTTAAGGTTATTTTTTTGGAATCTATATACGCCGTCAAATATAGTATGATGCAAGCCTCTTGCCGCTTTTTGCCCTACGGTAGAGCCATGTAGAGCCGAAAGGAAGGCATATGATTTTATCGGATTTATATTGACTTGTGTATGTGTTCCACCGTACAGCGTTTAAGATAATGAACCGATTGTGATGATTGAAGTAGGTACTTATCAGTCGATTCGAAATTGTGCTCCGAGTGACATAGGCTAAGTTTTTTTTATGAAAAAGAACAGTTTTAAGTATTTACTTTTCCTTAGTCGGGATGCAGATTTTTGAATATTTCATGCTTGTTCATCAATTCACCCGCACGCAAACAGGTGATTCCTCGACGGCAGTTTGAAATGTTCGGCTCATTTGGAGCTACGATATCAACGAACACGCGGACGGAGTCGCGGGGAGAAGCTAGTAAAAAATAACATTGATCACCTCGTAACTTCTTTCAGAGAATCCCTTTTTAGGGTTCCGTAGCCAAATGGCAAAAATCGGAACCCTTATAGATTCGTCATGTCTGTCTGTCTGTCTGTCTGTCTGTCTGTCCGTCAGTATGTCACAGGCATTTTACTCGAAAACCATAAGGTGTATTTGAATAAAAAATTGAGGATAGGGTGTATTTTGTTAACCGCTACATAGTTTTGCAATGAATTACTAAGAAAGATTTAGGGGTGCACTCCATACATAAAACCGAAAGTCAAAAATTATTTTTTCATTGCAAGCCCACGTGTGGTACATCAATCGACAGGCCTTTCAAAATAAATATAAGGTTTCTAAGCAATTTTTTGGATTAAGTGAATAGAGTCGGAGATAATCGCCCCGAAAGTCACTAAAATTGTGTCGCCACCCCTCTAATTTTTGAACCGTGTACTTTAAAATTATGAAAAAAATCATGCTAATAGGGCTTATAAAATTCTTTCAGCGATATTTGTTTTGAACAAGATCGGTTCAAAGGTTTACGAGATATTTATAAAAAACTGCCTTCCTTAAAGAAAAGGACGTAAGTGCCATAAGTTTTCAGTAACGATATGACCTTTTTCATGTCAGACCCACCATACCCCTAGCAATACCCCTGGGGGTAGGGTGGGACTGAACCATACCACCGTAGTGCTGTGCTGTACTATATTATGCTTTATAATATTTATCCCAAATGTCCTGTTACCGTTATCGTATCACGCAGTGTAGTTGAAAAAGTTAGACTACCGTTATCTGTAGTAACCATTGTTTTAGTATATAGAACTAGATGCACAATGTCAAGCAAATATGCCAAGAAATGTGCCCCAGAGCCCCAGAATGACAGCTCTAGTACATTTCAGTAGTTGCTAATAGCGTTAATTTATAACCTGCATCAAGGTATTCCATAAAAAAAGAATTCAGTGTTTTAGACCTTAAGCACCATATTAGCAAACCAACATCAAAAGATTAAATACTTTTTAGTTTATTGAGACATACAATGTGAATTGACTGCTCACGTCAAAACTTTAGTTAGCGTTTAGCGAATGAATGGAGTCGCGTTATAAATTTTATTTATTTCAACAGAAAGCACAAATAAATCTGGTTTCTTTATTTTGCAAGTGGGGAATAAACAGTTTAAAATATTTGTAAAAATATTATATACAAAACAATTGATGAGATTTCCGTAAGTACATATAGTACAGCTGACAGAGTCCATAAAAAGAAGTCATTTTAGTTTCCTTGAAATAGATTCAGTTTGTTAAATAATTGTATTTTCGACCTGCCTTTACTTTTAATACTTTCTTTTTTGCGATGTAATGTAAGCGTACAGTCAAGTAGAGATCAGCTGTCGATTTTATTAAAACGATCCTATGGGTTTTGAACGTCACTCTCATGATCATCCGACATCTATAATACGAGTATTACGAGATATAAGGAAAATTGGCAACAATTTGCGCATTTCCAAATGATGTGTTGGGATTGTATTATAGAATTTTATTATAGTTCATTAATGCTATTAATTACCTTTTGCCAGAAGGCAGAAGATAAAGCTAAGTATATTGGAAGTAATTGAAATTAAAATATGTAATGGAAAGAAATGGGCTTAGGTACGTTCATGAGAGGTGTGGCAGTTTTAGTAAACCTGTTCTTCCATTTTTTGTCGTATAACCTATAATATATCCGAATCATTAAAATGAGCCGAACAAACGACACGCGAGTCGTTTGGTTTAAAAAAAAAAAACCGGCCAAGTGCGAGTCGGACTCGCGCACCGAGGGTTCCGTACAAACCATAACAAGCAAAAGTTGTAGTATGTTTATTACTAAATGATAAATGAAAATGGAATCCGTAACATTACAATGTGCGAAGCTGAGGGAGCATAAATTTAAACAAGGTCTCTTTATCAATTTAGTAATCCTAAAAAAAAATAAAAAATTAAGAACCACATCATTTATCTCTCACTTACAATAAATCTCTAAATTAAAAAAAAGAATCAGCCAGTATCAAACTAACCATTTTTGTGTCCCGAATGATCTCGGCTTCCCGTGAACGGAAATACTTTAAACTTTTTTTACAAGTACATTACTATTCTAGCTAGGACTTAGGATAGTTTTTATCCGAATGCGATGGTTAATACATTTTCGGAAACATTTGAATCTCATTAAATTATTCATTTCTTCTGCTTGAAATCGTAGCCGCCATATCTGTCAACTGTCAGTGGCGTCAAAATGGCGGCCTTGCCTTAACTATCCAACAGTACCTAATAATTTCGATCCGGTGTTGTGATAGACCTTCACAATACGCATATTAAATTCTAAAGCATAAAAAAATAATCGATTCCGATATGGAAACTTATATGCGCTAAATTCGTATTGAGGCGTAATTTCAACAAATGGTTCAACAAATTTCAACAAAATAACGTCAAACGTCAAAAGTCTGACCGACTTCCTTTTTTTTATGGCATGGAATATTTAGCACTGTCATCGGCTCATCGCGTTCAGCCATGAAGTTTATTTGAGTTTCTGCAAGATTACACGCGGAGTATTTTGTCACGATACGATACTGCACGGCTATCACAAGACGGCGCGCGAGCTCTCTCGATTTTTCTCGCACTATACGTCTCTTTCTAAGTTGTCTAATAAGAGAGTGACGGATAGTTCGAGAAAAATCGAGAGAGCTTGCGCGCCGTCTTGTGATAGCCATGCTGATTTGTCAGTATTTATATTTATAGGCAATAAACGTATGTATTCAATCAGTACAGAACGGGCCTTTTATAAACATTAATTATCAACCGCGTTTGTATTAAGGCGGTATTATAACTTCGTACTACGCGCCTTCAAGTTGACATGCAGCCAATATAGAGACACAGAAATTGGCCAACATACAGGAAAATACTTTTATAATTTTACATTTAATTAAGTTGGCAATAGCGGGAACATACATAAGATTTGGCAGAATGTGATCTGAAACATTGCAATAAGTATGAAAAATAATAATATCGGAGTGACTCAAGATCATTTCGGCCATCACGTTTTTATTTATTTAATATTAAGTGTTAAAAATTTGTACAGAAGAAGATCAATAAACATTTAATGCTGCAGCCTGTGTCCTACCTGTTGGATCTATTGTCACAAACATCTACTAAACTTTTCCCCCGGTATTCATAAAATTTAAAATACCTATGTTAAATAAAACGAGTTTTGTCCTTTTCCTACTAATTTAAAAATCAGAGTGACAGTTAAAGACGAACGAATCTTAAAGGCATTTCAACTAAAATGGGTTTATTCCACGTTTTACTTGATAGGCTAAATGAGAACTGCATGTGTCCTATGTCCAATTGAAGAAATGCGTTAACTCCCACCACATTACCATGCAAACGAAGTCACAGGTACAGCTAGTTTTATAATAAAACTGAAATACCTGAAATACCTACACTAGATTTGCAGCAGCCTGGCAAAACTTCTTTTATCAAAGTGGTTTATTTACAAAGTTTTTAGTAACTATCTTTTTATAAATCCGGTTCAAAATACTAATTAACTGTTAAATTTGAAAAAAATTAACCAGACCTGTAAAATGTTGACTGAAAAAGGTATGAATAGTACCACATTGAAAATTGAAGTTTGAAAAAACGTTATCTATAGTTGTACTATTTCGTGTAGTGCTAGTGCTTATTAACGGAAACATGTTTAGGGATGAAAAATATGTGGAAATTCCATTTTGGGGATTCATTCTAAAATCGATATTGAAGTCTCCCACAACAATCAAACGGGAACACGGGGTATAGCCCCTTTGGGGTTGCTGCCGTATATTGTTGTATTTATGCATTCAATTGCAACATTAATTTGACATTGTGGTGACCTATATTATATATATAGACACAGTTATCACTCTGCCTGACATCAAACATTTCAAAATGCAAGCATTCACAATGGCCGTTTGCAGCACCTGGGTTATTAAAAAAAAAAATATCTTGTACATGATGCATCTGGGATGGCATCCTTTAGATTGCGACGTACATAAGCGATAGATCCCCAACCTGGATTTGCTTTAGATATAGCTGGACTTTCTACTCTGCACACCTCATAAAAACCATCAAGTTTAAAAGTGTCTCTACTACATCCCAGTTTTCAATTATGCGACTTATATTGCTATTTATTATGATTGCGTGGACATAAAAGTTTCGTTTTGCTACAGCTGAAAGGTATTATAGACCTGAGTATTTGATATGAATTTCAATTAAATACCTTTACGCGTTTACGAGGAAAAAGGTAGTAAGTTTAAAATTTATAAAAATATATTTGTATGATTTTACTATAAATGTCTACTTGTCGTAATTTTTCCATTGTCTGTGCTATATGAAGTTTCTTCGTGCCAAGTTTCAAGTTTCTGTGTTAACGGGAAGTACCCTTTAGGTTTTGAGTTTCTTGTGAGTACCCAATTTCAAAATATGCTACTTAATTTGCTATTTCTTTTGATTCCGTTGACATAAAAGTTTGGGTTTGCTACATCTGAAAGGTCCTATAGACATGACTTATTTGACATGAATTTCAATTTAAAATCTCAACACGTTTACGAGGAAAAAGGAATAAGTTAAAAAAAATTAAAATCATTTTATTGTATGATTTTACTAAAAATGTCTACTTTTCTTAATTTTTCCATTGTCTGTGCTATATGAAGTTTCTTCGTGTCAAGTTTCAAGTTTCTGTGTTAACGGGAAGTACCCTTTAGGTTTTGAGTTTCTTGCGAGTACCCAATTTCAAAATATGCGACTTAATTTGCTATTTCTTTTAATTGCGTTGACATAAAAGTTTGGGTTTGCTACATCTGAAAGGTCCTATAGACATGACTTATTTGACATGAATTTCAATTTAAAATCTCAACACGTTTACGTGGAAAAAGGAATAAGTTTAAAAATTATAAAATCATTTTTTTGTATGATTTTACTAAAAATGTCTACTTTTCTTAATTTTTCCTTTGTCTGTGCTATATGAAGTTGCTTCGTGCCAAATTTCAAGTTTCTGAGTTCACGGGAAGTACCCCGTAGGTTTTGCGAGTGTCAAAAACTCAATTTTTGCAGCATAAACGACTGTATCTTTTGATTGCGTTGGCTTTTAAGTTTGATTTCTTCACAGCTCCAAGGGACAATAGACCTGAGTATTCGATATAAATTTCAGCTTGATACCTCCACGAGTTCCTGAGAAAAATGGTCTTGACAGACAGACAGACAGACAGACAGACAGACAGACAGACGGACAACAAAGTGATCCTATAAGGGTTCCGTTTTTTCCTTTTGAGGTACGGAACCCTAAAAACACCTCGGCTGTCGCGTGCTATAACTGCAGCCCATTTTGCACGTCGCTGAGGATGTTTTGGAAATATTAAAATGAAAACCATAATTATGTAGGTAACGACATCATAAAAAAAGTATCTAAGTATACCGACTCCTTAGATTTATGTTCCGCGACTTTGTCATTTGAACTAACAAAAATAATTATTTAAAACATGTTCAAAACTATTAAATTACAATGAGTTTACACAAATTTCGTTATGTTATGAAAATAAATTATTTAAAGAAATAAATCCCATCTTTTTTCAAGTTTTTTTGTTGGTATTTACGCAGTTATTGACTGAACATTTCGACATAACTGACAACCAACAAGTCTCACGGTTGAAACCAGACTAAACCACAAAATAGATAATAGTACATGTACAGAAAGGACACTCCTTTGATCTTTACGAAAGGCGCTTTTTTCTCAGCCAAAACATTAAGATTTATGGCTCTCTGACGTCCCCAACGTTGGGGCACCGGCATGTACTTGTAGCGATGAACGTAAATCGCGGAGTGTCCCGCGCCTGACTAAACGCAAAAGAACCGGCCGATGCGATTGGCGGGTGTTAGGTGTACTACGACCCTACAGCGCGCGAGCCGAGCGAGCGAAGCGAGCGTGCCGCGGCAGCGGCCGGCGAAGCGCCAGAACCGACTACGGATATTTTTATCGAATAAAGTTAGGTCTGGAGCTTCGCCGGCCGCAGCCGCGGCACGCTCGATTCGCTCGCTCGGCTCGCGCGCTGTAGGGTCGCAGAGTCGCAGTACACCTAACACTCCTCCTCGCTTCACTCGTCGTCGTATCTACACCGGCCTGCCTTATAGTATAGGTTGGTTATGAACGTGGACGTATGGCAGTTACGATACAGGTATGAAGATAAGATAATACCCCGCGTGCCAAGGGAAAACTACTAAGGCCACTGTAGTGTCACAGGAAATTCTTTTTTACCCATGACCAGTGCCAAGCAGTAGTGCGTAAGGTAAAAAATGGCCAGAACGGCTTTCGTTTTTTTCAGTTTAATGAAATTAAAATTTTTGTATCCATTTCTTTTTCTATTTTTCCATCAAATCCCAGCACTACTAACGGTGGTATGGTTCAGTCCACCCTACCCCCAGGGGTATAGCTAGGGGGTATGGTGGATCTGACATGACCTTTTTAATAGGGACGGAACCCTGGTTGTGCGTTATCCGACACGCACTTGGCCGCTTTTTCATTAGTTAGTCTGAATAGGTAACTTGAAACGAGCCTGAAAGCACAAGTTCTCGGCTTCAGTATACGGCCGGCCCGATTAGGCACAGTACTTCACAAACCCAAATTTTCACAGACCCAGTTCTTCACGATCCCAGTTCTTAACAGTCCCAATTCTTCACAATGCCATCTTTTCAAAAACCGATTTTTTCACAATCCTATTTCTTTATATTCCAAATTCTCAACTGTCCCAATTCATCACAGTCCCAACTTTTCACTGACCCCATTCTTTGAGTGATTAGATCAGTTCCCCAAACGCGTTAGTTCCGCGTACCACCATTGTAGTTTGACCACCGAGCATTATGCCTAAAATGCCAAGTGGCCACTTATAGGTAGGTTAGGTTCGTTAGGTTTCTTCAGATGCCCGAAGGGCAAACAGACCAGAAATAGGAGCCTAACCTACCTATACCTTTGGGGAACTGTGCCAACGGTGACATAAATGAACGAAAACAAACTCGAGTGGGGGCAAACGCGAATGGAAATTCTGCTACGCGGAACTAACGCGTTTGGGGAACTGATCTTATCACTCACAAGTATAAAGAATATTTCCAAAAATTAGAATTGTGAATATGTAAGTATGTGAAAAACTGGGAATGTGAAAAATTTGGAAATGTGATAATTTAGAAATGTGAATTGCCTGGGAATGTGATAATTAAGAAATGTGAATGCCTGGGAATGTGATAAGTTACAAATGTGAATTCCTGGGAATGTGATAATTTAGCAATGTGAATTGCCTGGGAATGTGATAATTTAGCAATGTGAATTGCCTGGGACTAATCGGGCCGGCCTTCACAGCGCTGGTTTTCACAACGTTTACACACCTCGCCTTAATTGATCCAATTCAAGTTTGATCTCCAATTACGCACAGTTGCGCTGGAGGTCGGGTTCAAAATATAGTTGAGACGCTCGCGGGGAAACGAGTAGAAAGAAGTTGTGAATCGCACATTGAGGCCTTGCAATAGGTGGGTCTATTTCGCATGCCAATCCCAAATCAATTTGTTTCGCGCGATCGTTAAAACGCATAAGTTCGCGGAAGTGAACACGTGAATCAGAGCAGTAACCACGAAAATCCAAATTGGAAGTTCGGATATCTCTGTCTCTATCGTACTAATTATACTTGAGCGACACAGGTGAAATGAGTGGTGGTATGCACTGCAACAGGGTGTATACGCTAAATAAAATAATCAATAATGACGTATTTTCTCGAAAAAGGATTAATAATGTAGACAAATGGAGAAATAAGCAACGCAAGAGGTTATATAATCACGAAGTTATAAGTGTCCAAAGTTTTAAGAAGGGGTATGTTCTGTCTCTTTTTCGCAAAACGCAACTTCATATGAAACGATGGCGTTCGCAGTTAGTGACGTCACTAATAGACGGCAACGTGCCGTGCCCCATCGTGATCGGTGCCGCCATCGACGCGACTCGCTCTGCGGCGGCCTCGCAGTTTGTGACGTCACAAACTGCGAGCGTTTTCGCTCTCTAACAAGCAATATCAAAACGGTTGTATTAGCTTCGTAATTCTTTGAGATATCTGAATGGGATTTTCGTCACTAGGCATATTTTTTTGACTTGTTTCTTTTGGAGTAATAATATTTTTTGAGTCTACACCCGTATTTGACGACCGCCGTAGCCTAGTGGGTAGTGACCCTGCCTACGAAGCCGGAGGTCCCGGGTTCGAATCCCGGTAAGGGCATTTATTTGTGTGATGTGCATGAATATTTGTTCCTGAGTCATGGATGTGTTCTATGTATTTAAGTATTTATTTATCTATATTAGTATGTTGATCGTCGTCTCGTAGCCATAGCTTTGCTAATGGGACTAGGTCGATTTGTGTAAGCTTGTCCCCAAATATTAATATTATTTAAATGTTTGCCGCGTATAGGAGTGCTCTTTTCGAACCATGGAAGACTAAAGTCGCGGCGACGTAGACTATCCGTCTCATTCTAAGCGTTCCAACTAGAAAGAGACGTATAGTCTATCTCGCCGCGACACAGCTCGCGGGCCATCCTGTGATAGCCATGCCGTATCAAGGTACTCACAAGGGCTGTTATTCAGAACGCGCTAGTGCACCCAGGGACCGGAAAACCCTTTCATTTGATTAAGCCTTTCGATAGGGTAACCCTATCAAATGATTACCCAAACGATATGGTTTCAATATGTTAGCCTATCGTTATGGATACCGTTTTGAACAGGGTAACCGTTTCCAAAGTGGTTACTAAGTCGAATAGGGTGAATATTTACCGGTTATATTTAAGTAATTATAGGGCATTTCGTGATGATTCGTTTGCGCCTGAATTACCTAATCTAAGATGTAAGAATAAGCTTTATATGAAGCGTGCAGAGATAAAAATTGCCTGATTGTTTTCTGAAAACCCTCGAGAGGGTAACCTTATCATAGGGTTTTAATGTTGGTAAGCGCTTACCTGAATTAACTCTATCAATTTGGTTACACTATCGTTTCGGTAAGTCGATCGATATGCTTACCGAATTGATACCCGATCCAAAACCCTTTTAATGGTAACCGGTTCCGGTCCCGTGCACCACACCTCACCCATCACGCCGACCGAAACTAGACTTCTGATTATACTTAATTACTACGAATCACAGCGCCGGTGTCAAGTTATATTTGTGGGTGAACTGTGCGGTGAGGTTAAAACAAGTTAGGTACATAAAAGCAGGGCTACGCGCTACGCTTGTAGCCGATCCCGTGGATTTTCTCGTGTGTAGCAGAAAGCGACTACGGCGTAGGCGCCCGACGAGCGGGTGCCTTGGCAGTGAAAGTTTTAACATAAAGCTGAGTGGAGACCATTTCAATGATCATTCGAATACTACTTAGGTACTTGTCACTTTTCCCATGTTAGCTTAAACTTGTTGTTTTCAAACGTAATTGAAATGCGAAGCACGGAATAAAAACAGACCTCCCGGCCACTTACCGCTCTGGAGTGATTTCTTATTCGCCGTGTCACTTCCATGATTCAGCTTTTGCGGAAAATATCGAAAAATAGCCCGAAACGTTTGTGATGGATAATATAAGGCCGTAGATGTTGGGGCATCTCCTTATCATGATAGAAGTCCTATTTATAGTACTTCTTAAGAAACTCTATCACTGTTGTGTGCTGGTTTACCGACACTGAGTAACACCAAGAAAAAAGAAAGGTTTCGTACCCAAAGGCTAAAAACGGGAAAGACTTCGCTGTCCGTCTGTCTGTCTGTCACCAGGCTGTAACTCAAGAACCGTGATAGATAGACAGTTGAAATTTTCACAGATTATGTAAATGTTGCCGCTATAACAACAAATAATAAAAACAAAATAAAATAAATATTTAAGGGGGGCTCTCATACAAAATTTTTTTTTTACTGTTTTTGGTACGGAACCCTTCGTGCGCGAGTCCGACTGGCCGGTTTTTAACACCCGACGCATATGAGGGGTGTTATAATAATACGTATATCTGTCTGTCTGTCTGTCTGCTTATTTGAAACTAGCTGCCCGGCCCGGCTTCGCACGGATTACCCGTTTTCCCGTAGGAATGAAACATTTTCCCGCGGTAAAAAGTAGCCTATATGTTCATCAGGGATAATGTCGGTTTCTGATAGTAAAATATTTTTTCAAATCGGTCCAGTAGTTTCGGAGCCTATATCTTTCCTCTGTATAATATTAGTGTAGATTATCATTTAAATGTTATTGCTAATTTAAAACTCCAGGCGTTAGTATAACATTTGACGTGGTATGGATGTTCTCTTAGTGACTAAAAAGGTGTAAATAAGTCCTATAATACAGTGAAGTGCAAATATGTATTGATTTAATCCTCCCATAAATATGTACCGAAACCTTAATCTGCTGACACAAGATTAGAACGACGGGACATATTTATGAGTAGGTAAGTTGCACCCATATTTTTACACTTGACTGTACCAGTAGCATCAACAGTTAGAAACAGCCAGCTAATTAAACTTAACCGGAACTATAAGTAAACGTCCCAGTGACCTAGTTATTATCGTGCTTAAAGTAGCTCAACTTATTTAATTTTAGGTTGATCCAAGGGCTTAGAGCACAAAGCGGATAGAAAATTCTGGAAAATAAATTACGTTTCTGCATATTTTCTCACATTGACGACCGGTTTGGCCTACCTAATGGGTGCTGGGTTCGAATCCCGAAAAGGCCAAAAATTTGTGTCTGACTGAGATTTGGGTGATTTCCATGTACGTTCGAGTATTTAAGTGTTTATATATTCAATATACCTACTGTGATCTAGCACCCATGAAGGAATACATTACCAAAGCAATGGGAAACGATACGTGAGCGGGGCGGGATACATTGTTGTTTTTCTTCTTCGCACATCACTCCGATACCTCGCTCTGCTCCGGTGAATACTCACCCTTATATCCTAACTGTATATTACTTCCCAAGAGCCATCACACGGATAATGTAGCCTTTTACGGTCCAATACGTTCATTCGCATAAAAGAGGGGTAAAAACGGGGTAAAATGGGGTAATTTTCCCATAAGCCGTAAACTTATTCAATTACCTAGTCGTAGCTAGCAAATGCCACACGGTATTGAGCTCTATTCGTTTACTTTAGAGTTGTTATTGCTCTGTAGTGGCGTGTTCGACACGATAGCGTTGGATTTGATGTTTTAGTTCTCGGGTAATGTGATAAGTTTTAAAACCTGGATAGTATAGGTATGCCTAAAAGTATTATTGTGATTAACGAAAAGATTTGAGAGCATTTTAAATAGTAAGACCGCATGGCATGGGGGGGAACGTGACTCCAAATAAAAATTAGGGCTTTAAAGATAACCCACACTATGGGTTTAACAAGAAAAAAGAAATACGTCATAAATTTTGGTGTAAAGGAGCCTATAGTTACACTGTACAGGTACGCTAAAAAAAATTTGGTTAGCATTTTTCTCTACCGTTTGGCCGGCGTGATTGATAATACCCATGCCGAATAACAGCTTTCTAGTAGTAAGATTTACTGAGCTAAGCCGCAGACGGACAGATGGACATACAGAAACTATAAGGGTTCCTTGTTCAGTACGGAACCCTAAAAACGCCAACAGCGCGATAAAACATGGTTAACATATGTTGACTGGATCTTCGAAATGAATCGAATAGGTAGTGGTCAATGATTAGGGTTCCGTAGTCGACTAGGAACCCTTATAGTTTCGCCATGTCTGTCCGTCCGTCCGCGGATAATCTCAGTAACCGTTAGCACTAGAAAGCTGAAATTTGGTACTTATATGTATATCAATCACGCCGACAAAGTGGTAAAATAAATCAAATCAAAAGTGTTTATTTGTTATAACATAGGTACATTCTGGTTACAGTAGTCTTAGGATAAATGTTCGTTTCACTATGTTGTGCCTTTTGGCGTACAAAAACAATCTTATAATATAGATTCTATTAGTAATAAATGTATTGAACAATTCAGTAAAAAACATAAAAAGTGGCAAAAATGTTTTATTAGGGTACCTCCCCTATACGTAAAGTGGGGAGTGATTTTTTTTTCATTTCAACCCTTACGTGTGATAATATATAGGGGTTTAGAAAAATCATTTTTTGATAATGTTAATATTTTCGGAGATAAAATCGCTTCAGAAGTAAAAAAATGTGCCCCCCCCCACCCCTCTAACTTTTGAACCATAACTTTTAAAAATATGAAAAAAATCTCATAAGTAGAACTTTATAAAAACTTTCTAGGAAAATTATTTTGAACTTGATAGATTGCATAGTTTTTGTAAAAAAATACAAAATAATTTCTGAACCAAGTTTGTATACTGTATTTAAGAAATGTATAGTGTTTAAGGTATAGGTACGGTATTTAACAAAATTCAAATCAGCTTCTTTTTATAAAACGTAAAAAGCGCTTCGTTAGTATGGAATTTGTAGGGATTACTTGCTTGTGACGTCACAATTAAACAACGTCCTTATTGGTAGATTTTATGAATTTATAAATCATAAAATAGCAAATATAAATGAAAGATTGATACTTTCTGAGAATTTTCGAAATGTTCATTCTGTTGCTAATGAAAAAACTAATTATTTTCACTGTTGTCAAATACCCAATTACGTAGGTAAGTTAAGTAGGTACCTAGTATAGAAGCAAATAAACACAAACTCTCTTCTAGAAATCAACTAATTAACTAGCGCAATTTCGATATTTTGGAAAGAAAAAGTACCTACTTATTTCGCCGCGGACAAAGTCGCAGGATACCATGAATGACAGACATGAATGTATCGTAAACCCTTTACTAAACCTCATAACAGTTCTAGAACAAAACAATATATTCCCGAAAGGTCAAGGGCGGGTCGCATCCTCGAATCCCAGCCAGATTTGTATCTGTACAGCTATGTAGTAAGAACGTACGGCGATCGTACATACTTACTACCTTTTGGTTTTGGGACACGCTGTAGAATATATCCTTACCTGTCCACGTTCCCAAGTAATTTGTATTCGGTTGTGAGCCCGCGACCTGGATACATTTACCTCGCATTGTGCGTATTTGGAGGTTATCCTTATACTGGTCGGTCTGTAGAAAACTTTGGGAAACTTAGTGAATAATAGTTTCCCAATAACTTACTCAGCCATTGACCAAAGTCCGCGTGAATTTTCATGCCATTTTATCCTTTAATACTATAGTGAGTAGAAATTAAATCGCGTGCAAAGGAAAGACTTCGCTGTCCGTCTGTCTGTCTGTCACCAGGCTGTAACTCAAGAACCGTGATAGATAGACAGTTGAAATTTTCACAGATTATGTAAATGTTGCCGCTATAACAACAAATAATAAAAACAAAATAAAATAAATATTTAAGGGGGGCTCTCATACAAAATTTTTTTTTTACTGTTTTTGGTACGGAACCCTTCGTGCGCGAGTCCGACTGGCCGGTTTTTAACACCCGACGCATATGAGGGGTGTTATAATAATACGTATATCTGTCTGTCTGTCTGTCTGCTTATTTGAAACTAGCTGCCCGGCCCGGCTTCGCACGGATTACCCGTTTTCCCGTAGGAATGAAACATTTTCCCGCGGTAAAAAGTAGCCTATATGTTCATCAGGGATAATGTCGGCTTCTGATAGTAAAATATTTTTTCAAATCGGTCCAGTAATTTCGGAGCCTATATCTTTCCTCTGTATAATATTAGTGTAGATTATCATTTAAATGTTATTGCTAATTTAAAACTCCAGGCGTTAGTATAACATTTGACGTGGTATGGATGTTCTCTTAGTGACTAAAAAGGTGTAAATAAGTCCTATAATACAGTGAAGTGCAAATATGTATTGATTTAATCCTCCCATAAATATGTACCGAAACCTTAATCTGCTGACACAAGATTAGAACGACGGGACATATTTATGAGTAGGTAAGTTGCACCCATATTTTTACACTTGACTGTACCAGTAGCATCAACAGTTAGAAACAGCCAGCTAATTAAACTTAACCGGAACTATAAGTAAACGTCCCAGTGACCTAGTTATTATCGTGCTTAAAGTAGCTCAACTTATTTAATTTTAGGTTGATCCAAGGGCTTAGAGCACAAAGCGGATAGAAAATTCTGGAAAATAAATTACGTTTCTGCATATTTTCTCACATTGACGACCGGTTTGGCCTACCTAATGGGTGCTGGGTTCGAATCCCGAAATGGCCAAAAATTTGTGTCTGACTGAGATTTGGGTGATTTCCATGTACGTTCGAGTATTTAAGTGTTTATATATTCAATATACCTACTGTGATCTAGCACCCATGAAGGAATACATTACCAAAGCAATGGGAAACGATACGTGAGCGGGGCGGGATACATTGTTGTTTTTCTTCTTCGCACATCACTCCGATACCTCGCTCTGCTCCGGTGAATATTCACCCTTATATCCTAACTGTATATTACTTCCCAAGAGCCATCACACGGATAATGTAGCCTTTTACGGTCCAATACGTTCATTCGCATAAAAGAGGGGTAAAAACGGGGTAAAATGGGGTAATTTTCCCATAAGCCGTAAACTTATTCAATTACCTAGTCGTAGCTAGCAAATGCCACACGGTATTGAGCTCTATTCGTTTACTTTAGAGTTGTTATTGCTCTGTAGTGGCGTGTTCGACACGATAGCGTTGGATTTGATGTTTTAGTTCTCGGGTAATGTGATAAGTTTTAAAACCTGGATAGTATAGGTATGCCTAAAAGTATTATTGTGATTAACGAAAAGATGTGAGAGCATTTTAAATAGTAAGACCGCATGGCATGGGGGGGAACGTGACTCCAAATAAAAATTAGGGCTTTAAAGATAACCCACACTATGGGTTTAACAAGAAAAAAGAAATACGTCATAAATTTTGGTGTAAAGGAGCCTATAGTTACACTGTACAGGTACGCTAAAAAAAATTTGGTTAGCATTTTTCTCTACCGTTTGGCCGGCGTGATTGATAATACCCATGCCGAATAACAGCTTTCTAGTAGTAAGATTTACTGAGCTAAGCCGCAGACGGACAGATGGACATACAGAAACTATAAGGGTTCCTTGTTCAGTACGGAACCCTAAAAACGCCAACAGCGCGATAAAACATGGTTAACATATGTTGACTGGATCTTCGAAATGAATCGAATAGGTAGTGGTCAATGATTAGGGTTCCGTAGTCGACTAGGAACCCTTATAGTTTCGCCATGTCTGTCCGTCCGTCCGCGGATAATCTCAGTAACCGTTAGCACTAGAAAGCTGAAATTTGGTACTTATATGTATATCAATCACGCCGACAAAGTGGTAAAATAAATCAAATCAAAAGTGTTTATTTGTCATAACATAGGTACATTCTGGTTACAGTAGTCTTAGGATAAATGTTCGTTTCACTATGTTGTGCCTTTTGGCGTACAAAAACAATCTTATAAGATAGATTCTATTAGTAATAAATGTATTGAACAATTCAGTAAAAAACATAAAAAGTTCAAAGATTCAAAGATTCAAAGATTCAAAGATTTATTTGTCCAACATAGGTAGTTATTAGGTATTACATTTCTCCAGTATCACTATGTGGCGCCTTGCGGCATACAAATATAGTTATATTTTTGTAACATGCTTCTGCATGCAGCATGCTTCACAAATAATTTACATTAGGTAGTCAACATATCACAATATATATATATAAATACAAATTGAAGTTAAAAGTCCGTTAAAATGAAATATAAAATATGATGTAGTCAGCATTATTAAAAATATAAAGAATAGAGTAATTGGAATTAAGTACATATGTCAGCTAAAAATTGATTAATTGAGTAATAAGCTTTTTTTAATAGAAATTCTTTTAATAGTTTCATATCAACATCATTTTCACCAGTTCCAACAATAGTCTGTGGTAGTTTATTAAAAATCTTGTGGGCCATTCCAATTATGCTTTTTTGCAATAACGCTGTACTACTTGAAATTGCTTTTAATTTATTCTGAAGGCGGGCACTTTTGTATTTACCAAATTGGTTTCGATTTTGGATCACAAAATTTACTATTTCATATATGTACAAACAAGGTAATGTGAGTATTTTTAACCTAATAAAGTGTGGTTTGCACGAGTCACGCTGTTTGATTCCACAGATTGAACGCAGACATTTTTTTTGGGCTTTAAATGCATTTTCCCGATTTGTGGAATTACCCCAAAAAAGGATACCATATCTCAATGTGGATGTAACATATGCGTGGTACGCCGTTAGTAAAGATGCCTGATTGGACACTTTTTTAAGATTGTATAAGGCATATGAAAATGAACTAAGTGGCAAAAATGTTTTATTAGGGTACCTCCCCTATACGTAAAGTGGGGAGTGATTTTTTTTTCATTTCAACCCTTACGTGTGATCCCCGCGTGGTCGTGTTCCCCGCGTGGTCGTGCCGGAGGCTTCCCCTGGATTTTCCCCAGGCCACCCTCCAACCACGCAGTTCGACCGCTATATTGGGTCCGTCCTATTATAGCAACAGTCAGGTTCAAAAAAAAAAAAAAAAAAAAAAACCTTACGTGTGATAATATATAGGGGTTTAGAAAAATCATTTTTTGATAATGTTAATATTTTCGGAGATAAAATCGCTTCAGAAGTAAAAAAATGTGCCCCCCCCCCACCCCTCTAACTTTTGAACCATAACTTTTAAAAATATGAAAAAAATCTCATAAGTAGAACTTTATAAAAACTTTCTAGGAAAATTATTTTGAACTTGATAGATTGCATAGTTTTTGTAAAAAAATACAAAATAATTTCTGAACCAAGTTTGTATACTGTATTTAAGAAATGTATAGTGTTTAAGGTATAGGTACGGTATTTAACAAAAGTCAAATCAGCTTCTTTTTATAAAACGTAAAAAGCGCTTCGTTAGTATGGAATTTGTAGGGATTACTTGCTTGTGACGTCACAATTAAACAACGTCCTTATTGGTAGATTTTATGAATTTATAAATCATAAAATAGCAAATATAAATGAAAGATTGATACTTTCTGAGAATTTTCGTAATGTTCATTCTGTTGCTAATGAAAAAACTAATTATTTTCACTGTTGTCAAATACCCAATTACGTAGGTAAGTTAAGTAGGTACCTAGTATAGAAGCAAATAAACACAAACTCTCTTCTAGAAATCAACTAATTAACTAGCGCAATTTCGATATTTTGGAAAGAAAAAGTACATACTTATTTCGCCGCGGACAAAGTCGCAGGATACCATGAATGACAGACATGAATGTATCGTAAACCCTTTACTAAACCTCATAACAGTTCTAGAACAAAACAATATATTCCCGAAAGGTCAAGGGCGGGTCGCATCCTCGAATCCCAGCCAGATTTGTATCTGTACAGCTATGTAGTAAGAATGTACGGCGCTCGTACATACTTACTACCTTTTGGTTTTGGGACACGCTGTAGAATATATCCTTACCTGTCCACGTTCCCAAGTAATTTGTATTCGGTTGTGAGCCCGCGACCTGGATACATTTACCTCGCATTGTGCGTATTTGGAGGTTATCCTTATACTGGTCGGTCTGTAGAAAACTTTGGGAAACTTAGTGAATAATAGTTTCCCAATAACTTACTCAGCCAGTGACCAAAGTCTGCGTGAATGTTCATGCCATTTTATCCTTTATTACTATAGTGAGTAGAAATTAAATCGCGTGCAAACCTGTAATTTTAATCTCAGAACAAGAAAATTGCGAAGTTGGGATATTTTGGAGGTGGCGTGTGACCCAACTGAATCCCGGAGGGTGCGACCCAATTACTAGGGGTCTTGGCGAGATTTTTGCAGAATATTATGTTTAGTGAGTATTTTTTATATACGTATAATGTATTCTTGTCTACCTAATGACGCCAGTTGTCTCAGGATAATTTCAATATATTGTAGAAATTGCTATTAGCGACACAGGTGGCCAAATGTGTGAAGGGGAAAATTTTATAGTTTGCCAAAATAATTTACTAAAAACACAAAGTTTTAACCGACTTCAATTCAGTACTCTGCCAAGCCACATGAACATAAATCCACATTTCCTTCAACTTTACACCAATAACATTGACTATTATCTACAGAAAAAAAACCAAATCGCTGTATGTGGGCCGATAATATTTGAGGAGTTCCGTCGATTTATCAACAAAGGTGATTCTGAGACCTTTTTGGCACTTCATTAGTTCAAACTTCTTCAATATCTCGCAATATTCGAAATTCAAAATTATTTAATTTCAACAAAGGTTTTTTTTTACATGTGTTCGTTTCCCCCTTTTAAGTTAAACACTTGTATTAGGAGGAAACGCTCTTTCATACGAATCACTAATTTCAAAAATCGTTTAAAAACCCATAATATTTTAGAACAAGCTATCCAACGATACCCCACACTATGGGTATAACGAGAAAAAAAAATTACATCCCCACCTTAGGTGTAGGGGAGGTACCTATACCTATCCCAAAAAAAAATGTTTTTTTTTCAAGATTTTATTCTGCTCTTTTGTCGGCGTGATTGATTTATATGCCCATGCCGAATTACAGTTTACTAGTAGTAATGGTTACTGAGCTAACCCGAAGACGGACGGACGGACGGACAGACGGACGGACGGACGGCCAGACGGACATGGCGAAACTATAAGGGTTCCTTGTTGACTAAGGAACCCTAAAAATTAAAACAAACATAAGCTAAAATCATATCCCTTTCTTTCGTCTGTGCCATAGTCGGGTAAAAAAAGGCAGTCATCGACGAAAGCTTGTAGCAAAGATGTAATTTTTTACAGTTTTTTTCTGTTTACAGACGCGCTCAAACTCTACGGCGACCGTCTCTCCGAGTGGGAACGGACGGAGGTCCGCAAGTACCCCGAGGTGTGGTTCCTGGGGCTGGAGGCAAACAAGGTCCAGGCCAAGGCCACGCTGCCCAACAACTGCGGGTTCGACGACGAGAACGGCAGCTATAACAAGGTGGGTTGACTCTCAATAGATGGCGTTAGTAAGGTCAGTGCGGAGATGGTTCGCTAGATGGCGGTGTAACGTTTGACTGGAACTCGGCATTTGACGGTCAGAAAAAATGATTTTTTCGAACCGGGGCTGTTATTCGCTACGCTCTAATGCGGCTCATGCCGCCGGTCACCCGTCACGAAACTAGACCTCTATAAAATACATGTAAAATACCTATGCTTAATAGTTACTACGCATCGCGGTGTCAAGATATATGTTGTGGGTGAGCGTTGGGGTGAGCTTAAAACAAGTGACAGAATAGAGGGGCAGAGTTTATTAAAAGCCAAAGCTGAAGGCGAAAGGGCTTGACGACTCGCTCATGGTTTTTCCTGAATAAATCGTATGATCTAGTCACTCTTCCGTCATTATAAAACATGGAGGTATTCACGTAAATATAGCGTTGAGAATCTATTCATAGATAATTATATAAATTATGAAAATACTAATAAACATGTCGAACTAATTCATTTCGGGAAATAAAAATGAAAATTTACTTAGTAATTATCTTAGTGTCTATGTAAAATATTCTTAAGTATAATTTTAAAACGTTGCTTTAAACCGTTAAAATCAACAAAATGGACAAATTAAATATTGTCTTATTTGTTTCAATCAGTTTAATTTTAAATTAAAATGCATATTTCATCCCAAACGCGATGAAAACATCGAGTGCAACACGGACGGTAAACATTTTACAAACTCTAACCCAGATCGTTGCACAATGTACTATTCAGTTCACTTTACCGTACACCAGACTATTAGAGTATTATAAGCTAACAAGTCCCAACTTCCAACATAGTCTAGGTACTTTATCGCTGAATCTAAGCCCCGCAGCCGCTGAACCGAAAGTTGGGGAACTTGAAAGCCGCAACACAGCGTACAAATACCAACACGGCTATTAGTTCCGACGCACCAACAGGTCGGAAGCTCGCTCCTGCGGATATGTTGGCTTATAATGTAAGTCGTATAGACGCGCGGCAAAGTGTCCAGCCAAGTTCAAAAATCAAGCCAAAAATCGGGTGTGAATGTGATCCGATCAAGGGGTTAACAGGCATCGTTTTCTGATAAGAAAAAACTAAGAGAAATGATTTTTTGACACGGTTTTTTTTTACATTTGTATGGAGCGTTGGCCGACTGAGGCGATCTGCTCACTCTGTATATTTACACTAACCATTTGGAGCCACTTTGACTCCTTAATGACTCAAAATCTATTTAACATAGAAATATGTAAAAAAAACCCTTAGAATAACTAGAATCCGAAATTTCGTATATACAGGTAAAATGGTTAATGAGATATTTACGTCTAAAAGTTTTTTTGAGGACCAGTTTATCCTAAGTTGTCTGCTTTGTTTCAATTAGACTGTTAAAAATGAAGTTACACTTTTAAATAGCAAATATAGTTGTAGTAGAAGTTTCTGTCAAAAATTTCATTTTTGGTACAAGCTTTTATTGCCGACTCTTCTTTTCTGTATACCATCATTAAATACTCATTTAGACGATTCTAACGAACCCAAACTCAACGAGGTTACGTCAATTAATTTGGCAAATTTGGAATTGGGGCAAATTAACTTGCAAGATTTGTCCCATACATACTAACAGGGCCCATGGCCACCTTCTGTCTCCACCATCAGTTCAGCTCGATGGTACAATAATATTGAATTGTCATTCAAACTATACTTATACCCAAAATTTCAGCTCAATCGGTTACCGGGAAGTCGGTCAAATTTAACTTGCAAGATTTGTCCCGTACATACTAACAGGGCAAGTTAATAGCTTGTAAAAATAAGAAATGGCATGTTCTTAAGAATACTTACATTTTATTTTATGATTATTTACCGAACTTGGCACCCATTTAGATCTCAATTCTTTTGTTGGCGAAATTGACAACCACGCATATTCTTATTCTTGATATTGAACTTGGCTCCCATTTTTACATTTATGTTTTTGGTGGGATTCGTATTTACCTGATTTACCTACTTTACCATATACCTACTTTAGCATAAGTATAGTTAAGTGTATAGGCTTTTTTATAGTTAAATTGTTTATATTCTGTTTTCACCTACTCAATAATATTATTTTTTGCATCGTCTCCACCACCCAAAGGTTGTCTGGAAGAGATCGCTTTTTATGTCTTGTCTACTTGGTTTATGTTTAATTTGCCTATTAGCCTAGTGGTTCAGGCAGCGGCGGTCGTGGGTTTCGAATGAGGATGATGATTTACCTACGTATACTTAGTGACTTACATAAATTGCGGCACCGTCTTTTCAACTGAATGGGTTTAAACCTTAAACCTGACCTTATAATTTCCACGCTACTGGTTATTGGGTAGCAAAATAATGAAAGGACGATATTGTGAATGAGTAATGGCGGTTCTATTTTTGACGGTGGTCTGATAAAGGTTAATTTTGTTAAATTTATTTCTACTTTTTTCCCAATATAGCCCTAATTTGAACAAATTGGAATGATGATCTATTCTCATAATTGTATTGGAGTATTAAGTTGCTTTATTATACATACACTAGCTGCCCGCGCGGCACTGCCCGTGTATTATAAAGACCGCAAGCGATGTCGCGGGATAAAATAGTCCAAGTCGAACCCCAACTTCCATTCTAGATATACTGGTGAAAAGATTTGAAATCCAATGAGTATGTAGTTCCGGAAATTATCCCGTACACAAACTCACAAAGCTACAAACATTACCTCCTCATAATATTAGTAAAGATTATCTTTTCTTTATTGGTTGAATCGAATATTGGCCATATAAAAAAAAATACGCTGCAGTCGAACTGTTGTAATTTTGAAAGATTTACAAATTTTATCAGTATAATTATCTATTTGGCGAAAATGAGATCCCACCAAAAACATCACACGTAAAGTGATTGCCAACACTGCATAGCTCATATCTCAAATATATATCAGATCATAAGTAGCGCCAAGCTTCCTATCGTACACAGCGTAACTCTACCACTACAGCCACACTCTACAAATTCTACATCTTGGCTAAAAAGTATAACTTTGTTGGGCACGTCCCGGTCGCCGCATAGACTCTCACGCGTGTCTAAACTTTTTAGCCAAGATATAGAATTTGTAGAGCGTGCCTGTAGTGGTAGAGTTACGCTGTGTACGATAGGAAGCTTGGCGCTACTTTTGATCTGATATCTTTTTAACGCTGAAAGCTATATATGAGCTATGGAGTCTTAGCAATCACTTTACATGTAATATTTTTGGTGGGATCTCATTCCTTTTGTAAAGTATGATTATTTATAACAAATATAAATTTTCAGACCCCTCTAGCATCAAAATTTGCAGAAGTCTCATACAAAGTTCCATCCCCTATTTTAAGGGGTTGGGGGCTAGAAGTTCAAATTTTTTGACTTATTTTATTGATTGTAAACTAATACTAGCTTACATACCAAATTTCAGCTTTCTAGGACCTATACAAACTTCTACCCCCTATTTTAAAGGTTGGGGGGTGATTTACTAAAAATCCTGAAATACGTATTTTATTATTTATTCTGAAAATTTATATAGGAACTCCTTGTTATAAGAGTTCCTATATACATTTTCAGACCCCTAGCATCAAAATTTGCGGAAGTCTCATACAAAGTTCCATCCCCTACTTTAAGGGGTTGGGGGGTAGAAGTTCCAATTTTTTAAATTATTTTGTTGATTGTGTACTGATACCAAATTTTAGCTTTCTAGGACTTCAGGAAGTACCCTAGAAGTTTTTATGATCAACATCAGTGAGTCAGTGGCGAAAACGACAATACAATATAATACAATACAAATATTCTTTATTGTTCACCAGACATAGTAAAAATAAAATAGAAAAATAGAGGTAATTTAAACATAAACAATGGTAGACAACACACGACGTTTTTTAGATATCAATAAAATGTTAAGTATAAGAGCTATGTTACTGAAACTTTATATTTTTAATAAATCTACTATTGACATCATATCCCGAGAATTTTGTTTATCTGGTATAATCCAAACCCAAGTTACGAGGGTTCAAAAAAACGACGAACCGCTTCGAGAAAAGGTAGGCAGTGCCCTTGCGTTGCGCTTCGCTTGGCTCGTCTTGGCGGGGGCACTGCCGTGCCCCCAGATTACATACTTTAATTGCGAACCCTTAATACCGACCAATGCTTTTCCCACACTGATCTCATAACTCACAATTCCAGGAAATCCACGACCACGTGGCGTACCGTTACGAGATCCTGGAGGTGATCGGCAAGGGCTCGTTCGGGCAGGTGATCAGGGCGCTCGACTACCGGACGGGGGGGCAGGTCGCCATCAAGATCATACGCAACAAGAAGAGGTTCCATCACCAGGTAACCAATGACCCCCTCTCGAGAGAGCTTAGAGAAGGGCTCCCTTAGCTCTCTCCAGGCGCCAAGGGAGCCCTTCCTCAACGGGAACCTCTCCCCCACCAGCGAGTATTTATTACAGTAGCAGTCCTCGTCGTACAGTATATACCTCTTGTTCTAAGTAATCTAATAAGAGAGAGACGGATAGTGCGAGAAAAATTGAGAGTGTGTCGCGGCCGTCTCATGATAGACATATTATACGGTTATCGAAATTTAGAAGAGGTATTTCCCATCAATCATTATTACAGTGTTCGAGATTTGGAACTGATCTTTTGACACATCGCGACACCCATATAACGTAAATTGGCACTGCTCATCGAAATAATAAAAAAAGTTTCAATCGCTTCCGAGTTACAAAACAAAGTTCAATCTCCATGCACGCTCTTTTTAGCACTTATAAAATTAATGTCATATTTTTTTACGGCTTATTTGTATAGAAATTAGCATTGAAAACTCGGTATGCAAACCATTACATCCTACGACTTTTTATTTTTAAATTTAGTGATATACTGCTTTAATAGTTTGGAGTCTGTCAATTTAGAAATAAATCGATATGAATGAAATAATTGTGAATAGGAAAATAACAATGTATTATTTAATTACTGTTACGATAATACGAAATAAAATCACATCGACCGAAACCGACATATTTGATTGTGCAAAATGTTGCCTTTGAAAATATGGTATTGATTTCTGCACGGCGCGCGAGCTCTCTCAATTTTTCTCGCACTATCAGTCTCTCTCTTTACTTACAGGACACTTGTGTTAGCAGACGATAGTCTATAGGCTCTCTATTTCATTTCCTAAAAATAATTATTACACAGTAATCAATCGATACCTTTTATTAGCTATCATCAATCGTAATCGGATATTATGACAATCGATTTACTCTAGCCACATCACTCTTTACATCATATTGGAACTGTCCAAAGACCAGTCCCAAATCTCGTACACTGTAGGTGACAAATTTTCGTGATGACTGGTGGACTGATCGTCATCTTAATCATACACAGCAGTGAATATCTCTACATAAAAAATAAAAAGGATTTTGACCCCGGTGAGGTTGGATTTTGGTGAAAACTAAGATGCTTTGGGGGGGGGGGGGGGGGGGGGCTTGAGCCTTTTATCCCCACCCGTTGGATCCCCTAGTGGCTAGAAGCAGCCACAGCCCCATTCGAAACTGAAACTTACTTCTCAGGAATACAATTCAATATTGTATACTTATTGATTCCAGGCGCTAGTGGAGGTGCGGGTGCTGGACCACCTGCGGCTGAAGGACAAGGAGCAGGCGCACAACGTCATCCACATGCTCGACTACTTCTACTTCAGGAACCACCTGTGTATCAGCTTCGAGCTGATGAGGTAATTGAAGAATAGGGAGTAGAGATAAATAGTTTATGTTTGTGTGGTAAAAATATCAGCATAATAACGTTAATAAGCTGCTTGCCGCTGCAATGACGGTTTCCTGACCCCGTATCATGGTCGGCCTTATCACACGATAAGTGACAGGATAGAGCGTCCGTCACTTGCTGACATCGTTCGATAGAACGAGATCACGCTCCTATCTTGTAACTTATTACGTGATAAGGCCGGCCATTAGACGGGGTCAGGATGCATAATGTCAGCTGCCAGCTGGCGCCGTAATTCCTTCTGGAAACCCTTATCGCGCTCGACTTGGTGGGGGCACTGCCGTGCCCCCAGATTTATTAGAATTGTGTCTGCTCGGAGCGCTCTGATCATTCCTTAGCTCCTTTATTCCACTAAGTTAGTGCTAATTTTCTCGTTCGCAACGCGTTCGGTATTGCTTCGTGTCCGTGGTTCCTGATATTCTCAGTCATTTACTCTGTTATGCTGTGCCAATGGACCGAAGATCGATATGTGTATTGCAAATCTAGTTCCTTTCGGTCCGCGGCGGGAATATGTTCCTAATAGTTCTTGGTTCTTAACCGACTAATGTAATTTACTTCTGCTACCTTACTTCCTTATTTTTGATCCAGATTAAGATTATTTTGTTTGGGGTATGCTTGCTCATATGCCTACTTATTTCTGCTTATCCTTAAATGTATACATTGCAGCATCAACCTATACGAGTTGATAAAGAAGAACAACTACCAGGGCTTCAGTCTGAGCCTGATCCGCCGGTTCGCCAGCTCGCTACTGCGGTGCTTGAGGCTACTGGAAGCAGAGAACATTATCCACTGCGATCTTAAACCGGTACGGCCGTGATTTAGTCCTAGTTCATTAAAGGCCGACCAGGAAAATAAAAACTGCATTTATTAAAGGGTTGGGAATACGACAAATTTCTAAATAACGTAAAAAAATACTTTCGTACTTACCTACTGGCCTGCGTGTGACAGCACGTGATTCCGCTCGGCGAGCGCGGCGGCGACTGGCGCGTGAGAGGGGGGTATCGACGAGCAGTAGCCACGCGTTTGCTTGTGTGCGTAAAGCATCACACGTAAGAATTATAGCGAATAATCCGCTGTGACCCGTGATCCACTGTTACCCACTCTCCCTTACCTATCACCAACGGGATTAAGTATTTAAAACCACGTCCCTGTGTAAAATACACGTCTATGTCTTCCGTGCATTATAAAATGAGATGCACTCTTCGGGAATCATGGTTAGATTATGGTTAGTAAGGGTTTTACGTTTCTAAATACAGACAATAACTTCATCTGGCAAGTGTTAACTCGTCCATTCTCAGATTTGTGTTTGCGATCTAAATTGCCACGACTCAATTTAAAATGTTCATAAAGGGTTGCGGTAATTATAACCAGGAACATATATCGTACTACTTACACGTATAATATACTAAACGTAGTATTGTTATATGTAGAGTACGATATGTTTACCAAACAACTTAAAGCATGGTTACTATTCATACAGAACATCACTACAATGTCCATATTAACAAGTGCGTAGGGGAGACCGGGGACAATTGAAACAATTTGACTTTAACCACCTGTAACTGTTATATTTTTAGGAGTAGAAAGATGAACGCCCAAAATATTTCAAGGTTGGTTATCTGGTTCCTAAATAAAATGTATTTGGTTGGTCTGTAATACACAGTTTTTTGACAATAATGTAATAAAGAGAATAGGGCAGAATGGTTCAATTGACCTCACATGACTGTCAATTGAAACACTATGTGAGGTCAATTGAAACACTGTAATATCTTCGGCACAATGAAAGTACTTATATCTTTTTTAATCTTTTTCATGACTACCACGGCATACAATGAGCTCATCAAAAGTTCGCGAGCATATCATAAACATTTCTCAATTTATGAGCTGATCTGAACATCTCGATAAAAACGCGCGTGTAAAAAAAAGTATACGACTTTAAGTTTTCTTTGTTGCTGTTACCTGCTCTGGGGGCGCTAAATTAGCAATAATTATGGCAACACTAATTAATTTCTATTGTATGTACTATATATGATGAGCTACCAGGTACCAGTCATGTTGACATCAAGGTCGGTGATGTTATTTAGACGAATAGAGTCTAATCCTTCAGATTTTCTCTCCGACAAATACTTCGTCTTATTGCAAATCACTTTTCTTAAGTCACTTTTAAGAGTATTCGTCATTTTAACGCACAAATACTCACAATATCTAAGAAATACAACACGTACAAACGACACCTTACATTGACAGCAATTGACAGATGGCATTAATGACGTCTTCAAATTTACTATTGCCAGTTGAAGAAATTAGTTCCAATCTTCCGCAATATTGCGAAGTTTTTTATTTTCCTTTTCGGGCTTAAGTCAGTACGCTTACCATGAGTTTGACAATGACGGCTTACGCTAACGAGTATCGAGTTTACTATCTGTGCATCCCGCTCGTACTGTCAAAGTGCAATAGAGATGCACAGATAGAAAACAGCGAAAGCCGTCATTGTCAAACTCATGGTAAGCGTACAGACACTAAGGGTGGGTTGCACCCAACCGTCTGTAATCGTAAGCGGCGTTCGTTAAAGTCTAAGTATGGGAAGTTTGACCGTTTTCTATGGAGTGACAGCTGCCGGCGACATATTTAACGTTAATCGGCCTGTAATCGTAAGTCGGTGCAAGAGTAGAACTTATCCCTAGATTAGTATGAATGTATGTAATCATCAAACTACCATTTTTCAACAACGAGCTTGGGGTCCGCGAGGCGCGATGCTGGCTATCAGTATGTTTACAAATACTTTATTGTAAACAAGACACAGATAAAATGCAGACAAAATAGGTTTAATCGGTACAACGGTGAACTTGTCCCTGTAAAGGTATCTATTCCAGTTAACCTTTGAGCAATTGAGTGGAGATCAGCAACATAAAACACATACATTTGGATACTAAAACTTAGACTAACTACTACTCGAAGTGAATAAGCTCACAAGACAAGACTTCTTCTTGCACATTGTTTATAAATACAATAAATTCTGCATTTCATCAATGGTAAAAAAACGCTTTGCATAAATGGGAAACACAAGATTCGAAACAAGTCAAGCGATATTGAGAATCTAATACCCGCGTCTGAGACTCAAGAGACTTTTCTAATTAAATCTCTCTTCATATCTAAATTGTTTTGCTCCAGGAAAACATCCTCCTAAAAGCGCGAGGCAGCTCCTCCATCAAGGTGATCGACTTCGGCAGCTCGTGCTACACGCACGCGCGAGTGTACACGTACATCCAGTCCCGGTTCTACCGCAGCCCCGAGGTCATACTGGGGCTGCAGTACGGGGCTGCTATAGATATGTGGAGTATGGGTGAGTACTTGTTCTTTTGTGTCGAGGTTCCTCAGATACGGCAGACCTGAGGGGCGACCGCGAAACTAAAACAATCTTCGTTCGTGTATCACCCTCTCTGTCGCTCGAACTAGCAAGTGAGGGACAGACCCATTTTAACGAAGTTTCGTTTCGCGGTAGGTCCTCTGGTAGTAGCGTCTCTCCAGTTGTGCAAGCACAATGTGAGCCTATCTTTATGTCTTTCATCATCATAACTTTTTAAACAACAAAACAAAAAAATACAATTTATTCGGTTTTCGTTTTTTTTGTGTGTATTTTTAAGTTTATCGTTTAGTTATAATTTTAATAGTTCCTTTTATTTATTTTTATTGTTTTTTGTTTTCATCACTTGTATGTCATTGTCATGTAATGTCGCTGGTACTCTCCGTGCTCACACCGAATGGACCCTGCGGAAGACCAGTGCTGGCTGTAAAGCTAGCAACATGCTGAGCTGGGTCTATTTCGTGACAAACACAAATGTGTTTTTTTTTCTTATTATCTGTGTTGTTTTTGTCACAAATAAATCTTTGAGTTTGAATCATTTCATGAGGGAACTGGTTTTTTAAAGAGTCGGCAGCACACATGTGAACTTCCTAGATTAGCAATTTCTGTCTCTTGAGTATTGAAACAATACGTTTATTAGGCAATGTTCATTTCGGTCGTATCTACCTACCACTGGGTTTCTAAAAAAAAAACTAAGGTACGAAATGTCATTGCAGTAGCTTTCCGGTGGGGGAAAGAATTGTGAGGGAACTGGTCTAGCCCCAACAAGGTCTAGTTTTCCCTCTAGGTAAAACTAGTACCTACGCCAAAACTTGGGACTAGGTGCCAAAGCGGACTCCGGGCTCCTTTAGTCCTTTAGGATACAACCGGGAAAACGCTATGAAGATGATAAAGAAAGGATTCCTATAGAAACGCTGACGCCTGTACGTACATAGACGCTCCTAGGCAATGCCATACAATTGTGTACCCAGCCAATCGATCCGCTTTTCCATTAAACACCGCCTTAGATACAAAGAATTTACGTCAAAAGAAATGTAATCCAATTACCTCATTAGTTACGTATAATTTGAGCAGTTCCAATAAGCGAAGCACCTGTTTCGGCGATCGTAATGTCAACCAGTCGTTACGCAACCAATTCGTAGAAAGTAGAGAGAAAGGCGACGCGCGAGACAGGGAAATCCTTCCTATAACATAATACATCTTCGTAATATTATCTGTGTTAAGTGATTTGAAATGAGACACCAGTCAGACATATTCGTCAAATATTATACATACATAATTGGGTCAATCAGGAGGTTCAAGAGAGTAGGGCACAGCGGAAAGTCATCATATGATCTGTGACTCATCACAATACGGTCTTGAGGTTCGGCGAAGTTAAACGAAACAATATAATGCGGCTGTTTATAATAATATGGTTTCAAACAAATATGAATAGTAATAGATCAGTGATTCGAAATATGATTTAGTAATTTTCGCTCAATAGAAAAAAATCACCAACATAGGTCTAAAATACACTTAAAATGTTCGTGACAAATTATTCACAAAAGCTAAAAATATTAAAATTGCTTCTGAAAATCGGCAATATCAAGTTTTAGGGAACTCAGTGATTACTTTTTTATTTATTTAAAAGGCCAAACAATGAAAATTAAATAACATGATATCCGCGCTTCCGAGCACGCACTGCCATCTCGCTCACGCTTATAATAAGGGTGGTCTTCTTTCCCTCTCACCATGAACCTAAATTGCGGTGTGATCGAATTGACGCCAAGTCATAAAAATGTAGAAGATAATGTGTTAACGCAGTCTATAAAAGAAACGAATATTTACATAATAACCAGACAGTGCTGCTCACTTAACACAGTAGCTATTGCAGTCAATATCAATATAGCATTCTATAAAATACTAACCACCTACAGAAATAGACATGTCTTACATAAATGAGCATATGTTGTGCAATTACTGGCAATAGTTTTGTAACTGAGGTGTTTTATTGCATCTCGATTATTCTTGAGTCTATAAATTAAGTATCAAATTATAGGATGCCAATACTCGTTAGAGAACGTAGTTTGGTCGATATTGCATGAATCATAATTGTAATAGTTTGGTATGCAGTGTCTAGCGCATACCAAACTATTACAGTTATGCTTTATGCGAATGCTAACAAAGACGGAAGCTAGCGAATTTGTTTTCCTCGTCAACCTTAAAACGAATATTTTGGGAAATACCAGGTTGGTAGACCGCTGGCTGGCTAGAGGGTTGGAGGATATAAAAAAAGACCGGGTTGCACTCCGGTAGCGCCGGCAGAAGTGAAAACTCAATGACATTGTAACAGTTTTTCGATCCGGTCACGTGTCCGTCTTACGAATTTTCAATCTGACGAATCTTACGGTCACGTGACATCTTACGGTCACGTGACCTGTAGCCAGTTTTTTTTTCCCCATCACATAAATGCGCAGCGCCGCTCCGCTAATAGGTCAGTCTGTGGGGAACTGTAAAAGCCTTTGCTCTACAAAAGGTGGCGTAGAAAATGTTTTGACACAATATTGTTTAGGTATGGCAGGTTAATAAAAATCCAAGTTCTCGACCTTGAAGGACCCAAGCGTTAGCCGCCATCTTGAATTAAAGGTGCCAAAATTAGGTATATTTTAATTAACTTCTCAATTGTTTACTAAATCACAAAAGTGTCTATGAAGGGTTCAAAGAAGACAAAATTGCCTACATTTTTTGCATACATGATTATTCTGTAAGTATTTTAGGTAAAAAGTTACAAGCGACAGATACAATAATATTTACTAGAAATAATTTAATTACACTAAAGTTTTTGTATCAATTATACGGCGCGTTAAATTCTGGATGACATCATTGGCGTCTACAAAGATAAAGAAGCAAGACCAGAAGAAATCGAAGACGCTGGAGCACGCTTTCTAGTAACTTTGTACGGAGGGGGCATGGATAAGGAATCCTTAGAAGATATCCGATATAAACGATTCGTAAAGTCATCAATAAAAAGTAAATTTAATCTTGCTTCTTTGCCGCCGACAAAGGACGCTGCTCGGTATCATGCGTTTAGGACATACCACCAAGTCCAAAAATGGTACGGAATAAAAAAAAAACCAGACGACTGGGGCTGGAGATATGACACCAATAGGCTCACTCCAATAACAACGACAGAGAAAGCAGCACCCCAGACGCTTTTAAGTGTAATTTCTTGCCACTGTAAAAAAGGATGCAGCAAAACATGTAGTTGCAGAAAAGCTGGATTAAAATGCTCTATTGTTTGTGGATTCTGTAGTGGTCAGCTGTGTGAAAATGCAGTAGAGATTCAGATAGATAAGGAAGACTGTGATGACGACGAAATTTCATGGTTGGAAACTAAAAATACAGACAATGAAACAGAAAATTTCAGCGACGATAATGAAGAAGGCACCATTAACCAGCCCGGGCCATCAAAACGAATTAAAAAATGATAGCTATACAATTTTTAAACAAAATTAAAATGATATTAATGATTTTTGTAAATATTATTATTTCCGTCGCTTGTAACTTCTTACCTTTAAGACTTACAAAATAAACATGTATGCAAAAAATGTAAACAATTTTGTCTTCTTTATACCTCTCATAGACACTTTTGTGATTTAGTAAACAATTGAGAAGTTATTTAAAATATACCTAATTTTGGCACCTTTAATTCAAGATGGCGGCTAACGCCTGGGTCCTTCAAGGTCGAGAACTTGGATTTTTATTAACCTGTCATACCTAAACAATATTGTTTCAAAACATTTTCTACGCCACCTTTTCTAGAGCATAAATACCTACTGACTGGACTAAAAGAAGTTTTCGAACAATCCCAGGGCCGGACTCTGGGCGCGCGACACCAAATCGAGCTGAACGGAAAATTATTTATTTATTAATTTAATTGCTTACATGTGTTTTACATGGTGTTAAATGGAGTGAACGGTATCAACATGCACCCATTTTGGGTATTGCAATATACTTAACCTAATTAAGCTATGGTACAATACATATGGGCACAAATTATTATTATTATTATTTAGAACCGTAGTTATGCCCAACAATGGGCGCATACAAGCTGAAGAAGAAAGAAAGCCTGGAGCACCAATGGAACTTGAAATTTGTGCTAGAGCACTACTACACACTAGAGTACTTATAATATTCTTGGTGACACTGACACTCAAGATTAGCAATCGCGTATCGATCACAGAGCGATATTCGACTTGAGATACGTGAGTGACTCGTTTCATAATTCTAAGGGTCTTGTCTTGTAACAGGATGCATCCTAGCGGAGCTGCACACAGGCTATCCTCTCTTTCCCGGCGAGAACGAGGCGGAACAGCTAGCTTGTATCATGGAGCTGCTCGGGCCTCCGCCACCAGACCTATTGCTAAATGCCACCAGAAAACGATTGTTCTTCGGTGAGTCACCTTTTCTTCTTCCTCGTTTCACTCTTGACAGAGTGGTCGTGGTCATAATTTCAGGTGTTGTGTTGGTAGCAAGCTTCACAGGACGCCGTCAATGTAATGACAAATCCTGTCACCAGACTTATAAATGTACCACACCAGCTTTGTCGAGGTCATGTATACATCTCTGCAGCTTTGCCCATCGCCGGTAGATATTCACCCTTAGCCTTTATATGCTTCGGGGCATAACAGTGAACTGTAGGTGTACGATTAAAGGCCGAAACGCACTGACAGCGGTGGCGGAGCGGCGCGGTGCGGCGCGGAGGCGGTACCGGTTGTAATGTTCGAGGTAATATGAAAGGGTCCGCACAGAGCGGCGCGGTTTTCTGTGCGGACCCTTTCGTATTAGCTCGAACATTACAACCGGTACCGCCTACGCACCGCGCCGCGCCGCCCCGCCACCGCTCTCTGAGCGTTTGCAGCTTAAATAATAAATTGCACTTACGTACCGAAGCTTTTCGCTGTGTAACACCACCGATGTTTGACCCCGCCCGCTCTATCTTTCATCTAACTAGTTAGGGTAATCCCTTTAGCGCGTCATCGTCGTGATACCAGATACCCCGGCGACGTAAGATTGAGTTAATTGTCCCTAGGGCAATCATCACTCATCACACTGCCGCTACAACCCGCTGCAGCGTTCGGAGCGACGGTTCGCAAAGTTGTACGCCAGTACCTCAGTTTGTATATAGATCCGCACGGTACTTCACACTGCATCGCACCACCGTTCGGCGAAATTTGTACGCGGCTGCGGCTCCGCACGTCGTGGGATGCGGCGGCAGTGTGTGATGCGCCTAAAAGGTGTGCTAGAGCCGAGTTTAGCCACAGTGATTAGTGGTGCTTGAACTTAAGCCCTTTTTACACACTGACTCTATTCCAGACTCGAAAGGCGCGCCTCGCTCCGTGACGAACTCGAAAGGGCGCAAGCGCCGGCCCGGCTCCCGCACGCTGGCGGCCGCCGTCAGGACGGACGACCCCGCCTTCCTGCACTTCCTACATCGATGCTTAGAGTGAGTACATTTTTTAAGTATTTCAAGATTTTGTGGGATGTATCTCATTCGGAACACACGCATATGTAGCTGACGTAGGCGAAAAAACAGCCGGGCAAGCCATTGTCGCGAGGCAGCCGATTGAAACAGCGTTTCATTATAATAATCAGGGTAACACGCTTTCAGGCAACCGCTGTTTCAAACTTTCAATCGTTTGCCTCGCGAGATTTATATTTATTCATACATTTTCCTATTTTCGCTCCAGTCCGAGTTGGCTCAGTTCGGGTTGCACAGGGCGGTTGCACAACACTTCCGGAGCTCAAATACCGTGAGCGACCCGGTTGCCTCTTCGATACTTACTGCAACTACGCGGCATTGCTCTGAATATAGGGCTGAATATAGTCATGGCAATCAAATCAAGGAATAAGGGCCTCGCCCGGCTTTGTATCTATCCATAAAGACTAAGTAGGAGAGACTTTTTTTTATATAACTATACCAGCTATCGTTGCCATAGCAACTCGTTGACCCCAGCAAGGAGTTTTGGGTTGAGACGGTGCCGATTAGATAAATGTAGGATACGAGTATATAAGCGAACATATGTATGTGAATTTGCGTCGTTTTTAGTGTCTCATATCAAAATTGGTTCAACAGAACCCATAATATCTTTACTCTCCAGCAATAACAAAATTACCTATTTAACACGTGTTTTGATCGCGTTTTCATACCTTTTCCATAGTTTAACCCTTCCAAGATGCAACTTGATCAATGCATTGTTACTCGTGGGTTTTAGAATAATTTGGGAGCTTTCATAACGCCATACCCTTGTCACATCGACAGCACCCTCACAGCAGGTGTTTATCACTGAGTCACAGAAGAGTGCTGTTGTGCCCGTAACCCACCGTGGTGACTAGATGGAACACCGTGGGGTTTTAGTCGGTAGCCCGGGCGGTGCCCTGGCTTCCCCGTCCAGGCGGGATGCGAGGCATTTCCTGATTTCCCCACGAAAAAATGTTGTTTATCACTGTCCAATCCTATCATAAGTTGTGCAATTCATACGTACGTGGTTTTACGATGGGTCATCGACTAGCTATAGCCAGGATGCGGCAACCATTGTCATTGTGTGCAAAATATATCGAAGTAGGTTAATTAGATAAAGATTCCGGTTGCCAATACTCGCTAAATTACCCATTACGTAACGTTATTAACATACGGCGATGGAAGAAAAGATAATTCATACATGTTCCAATCTTATTTTCAATCTTATGCAAGTTGTCTTAAGGTTTATATTTTAATCTATTGATCCTGAACAGAAGGAACATTAGCATCGGCAGACGTTGCAATTTTAACCAGTTTTATTGATTTATTTGACTTTCTTGTTAATGCGATTTATAATTGATTTTCAAAAGATATATTTTTAATCTGAATATCTTAAATTACTTACACTAAGTGCGGTAACATACATTGCGAATTTTATGCAGCGATGCAAACGCGCATTTCTCGAAGGCGCAACTGAATCGCGTTATTCTACAAGAGTTATCTATGATTTGAAAATCTGTACCTAGTATCAGTGGTGGAAGAATTTAACATGCCTATAGAAAACTAGCCAATACCTAGGACCTTACCTAAGTTGTACCGACACCTGCATCAATATCTGCGACAGCAAAGCGCGCATAAATATCTGATACGACTATATCTAGGTCTATGACATGTCAGATATTTTTCTTACATACATGACAGACTATATTAATACTGATGACTGTACCTATAAATCTAATCTACGGCATGACCAACCTTTACTGAGATATTTAGCAATACTCGTAAACTTAACCTACTTCACAAATGACAAAACCGTATCGGTCACATCTGGAGCATGACATGTCATGTTACGAACGCCAGATTTGGCATCGCTCTATTCTGCTATTATTCAACTTTCCCATAACGGGCAAATACTTGTACATTTGAAATGTTAACCGTTTGACTGACACAGTTGAAACAAGTTTTCTCCGATGTTACACTTGAAATGCCGAGCATAATCCAGTATCCTCCCAAGCACAGATGAAATAAAAGTTACTACGTAATCCTTATAAGTTTATTAAGGCACTACCATACTAGACAAAATGGCAATGAAATTGGAATTAACTAGTGTAGCTAGAGATTTTCTTTTGTTTCAAAAAGCGACCGAGACAAAACATATTCTTCTTCTTCGTCGTTGCTCTTGGCAGAGTGGTCGTGTTCATCATTTTAGTCGTTGGTAGGTACAAGTTTGTGTGTAGTAATGCATCTTCTGCAGCTTTCATTCTTTATTCTACTCTAATCCAATTGAAAATGATTTTTTGTACTCGTCGATTAAAATCTGTGTATTAAGATTTCATAGAGAATACTGCAACATCACTCTTTTCGTCATTGAATAGTCTATGTTAGTTCCGAAACAACCGAAATAACTTTTTCGATACACTCTAGACAATCGAAAAAAATTTGAAAATAGAACTTCGTATTTCAATAATATGTGTCCTTGATCCGATACAAAATTGCCAATCTATGGCGTTTCGGTACGATGCAGCGTCGCGTCGTCTGTCAAAAATCTACTTAAACTGGCTGCTGTATCCAGGGCATGAAAAAAATAAAAATAAACTACGCCTTGTGATTGGCCAATCACAGCACAGTACTGCAACATTACGGACGCCGGTGGTGTGATTATCTATGGATTATCTTGTGTAAAAGAAGTCGGATATTAGAACTAGACGATATAGTACTTACGAAGCGATATTTAGTTTTCGTATTAATGACTTAAATTATTAATTTTAATGAACTCGTACAAAAAGTATTGTTCACAATACTGTCATAATCAAGCTTTTTAATATCGTACCTTACTTAGGCCACTCAGCAAGCTTCGTGGCCTAAACACGGTACTTGACTAAAAAGCTCTTTATTATAACACGATTGTGAAAAATACTATAAATTCCTTTAAGAAAATGAGTCCTTCGAGTAGGGAGTAGGCCTATGGGTTATATACTATTTATTACGTTTGTTTTTGTACAGACAGCGTCATATCGTTAGAAGCAGCAAAGGTAGCCAAATATTTCAGTCTTTATTACTTTAAGAATAAGGGGTGTGTTACGAAATATTTGGCTACTCTGGCTGGCATACCACGATATTTGTCGACCAAAACAATTATAGCCCAAGACTTTATACCGAAATGAAACTAACCCATTTAACTCCGGCACCTTTTAACCCATGCTGGACATATCACCATAATAGCGTCCACTTACGTCTGCGGCGATCAAAGGGTTAGGTTACGTGATGGTTACGTACTGTGAACTTTGCTAGGCATGCTTTAAATGGACGTTAGCTACAGATGGGCGAAGTACCTTTAGAGCGCAAAGATTGATATAAGTAGCCGCTTTTTACTCGCATTACATTACGACAAATTGTCCGTATATGCTTATTGCGCAATAAGATATTTTATCTACGCACATATCATTAGTGTTCTAAAATGCGTTCAGAAACCGTAGGAAATGACCAGCATTACTACAACCGATTTTACTATAAGAACTTTCTTGTCTGTGGTAGTAGGTAAAATCTATACTGTAATGTCATTGTCATTACAGTACAGATTTTTGATAAATTTGTATCGTTATGAGTTTAAATTTGGAACAGCTGTCAAAACTCAAGTGGGTCTCTATTCTAATATCCATAGATATTAAAACAGTTATCGATACAAATCGTCAATTCAGTACGTTTTTTAATACAAACCGCACGACATTTGATCTCGAGTGATATGAGTATAGGGACTTCATTCGTTTGTCTATGATTTTTTTTTTTAAACCATTCGCCATGACGGATGATCGAATTGCCGCCATTGCTGTTGTCATTTTATTGTTGGTTTTTGCTGTTACTTACTACTACTTATGATAGGTGTGTAGATAAAGTAGTGTATGCAACTGTACATAATTAGGCCTTAAAACACTCGTGTGATCCTATTATGAAACTCGCTGACGCTCGTTTCATAAAACCACACTCGTATTTTAAGGCCTCTCATTATGGATCAGTCGCATAAACTACTATAAACGTTTAGAAATTCAGTAGATGGTTGTTTTATTTTGTGTAGTTTGATGATAATGAGTATTTATTACATTGATTATGATTAACAATGGTCACAGGACTCGGTACATCTGTAAATCGTATCCACCGGGACGCCGTTGGTCCCCTGATCAAGAGGCTTACCGTAAGCACTATAGTCTGTTTTATCTGACTAGCCGGCGCCTACGCCGTTGTCGCTTTCCGCTACATACGGGGAAAATCGCGGCATCGGCTACGAGCGTAGCGATTCTTGTCTATAACCTAGCAACTATTTCAATGCAAGAAACAAATGCGCGTGACAAGAAACAAAAGAGCAAGTATAGAATTTTCGGATCATAAAGAACTATATGACCGACCTTTGACGACCGCTTTAGCCTAGTTGGTAGTGACCCTGCCTACGAAGCAAGAGGTCCTGGGTTCGAATCCCGGTAAGGGCAAAAATTTATGTGATGAGCATGAATATTTGTTTCTGAGTCATGGGTATTTTATAAGTATTTATATCTATTATATATATCGTCGTCTAGTACCCATAACACAAGCCTTACTGAGCTTACTATGGGATTAGGTCGATTTGTGTAAGGACTTTATATTTATTTATTTATTTATATGTATAACCTTTCTTAACCTGTGTTGAGAATTGAAACGCTAGATTTGCATGGGATTGTGCCTTCATATGTAAAATTATGAAGGGTAGGTGTCCTATTCCGCACCTTGTGAGTTTCAAACATTACCTAATAAAATCTGGTCAAGATGCGGCTGTCATATCCAGTCAAAATTATCGATGAATTATGATGTCTAATCTATCATAGACAATCCCTAGACAATTATTAATTTTACAAAACACTAGCTCTGAAAGTGCGCCTTTACATGAACACGGGAAGTCCTCCATGCCCGCACAGCGGGGCGGGCCGGGGGGCGGCCGTGCGGGATTGGATTTCGGGACAATATTCCCACACACGTGGGAGAAAATTTCATCTTTTATGTATAGTTTTTAATTTCCTCGCATGATGCATTGTAAAATGTTGTATGATACTCCTGCGGAGAGGTAATTCCCAACTCGTGTCGATCAAAAACACTCCATTTACGGTCGTGTTTTTGGTCATCGTCACTCGTTGGGAATTACTTACTTTCCGCACTTGTATCATAAATAACTATTTACGTCACACCTGGCCATAATGCGAGTTTTAGTGCACGCTGCGCGTACGGGAAAACTCGCATTGGGGCCAGGTGAAGACGTAAAATTTTGAACTCAACAGGGGCGGTAATTCGTAAAGCCCCAGAGCGCATATTTATGGCCCTCACCTTCGGTTCGGGCCGCAAACACCTGCGATCTGGGGCATTCACGAATTCACCGCCCTAGTTACGTAATGTACTATATCATCGAAACGTCCTTCAAGACTAGACACACAGGGCTATCCTTGCACAGATCCATCCCCTTGACCTCCAACGGGTCGGAAGCTTGTGATGCATAGGTACTTACACTGTTTTAGTTGGGTGCGGCTGCGGTGCAGTTCCAATCATTCGATCAACGTCTATAAAGTACCTATTTATTAGGGCCAATATACTCTTACAAGGCCCCATCAGCCTTAGTGAACATGTTTACTATACTTTCTACCTGTATATAAAGGCTCGTTATATAAAATAGAAATCAGATGTATTAAAGAAGACTCAGGAAATGGTAGTAATGGCTCGATCCGTGTTTATTTGTACTGGTTGACACAGGGACGGATTTAGAGGGAAAATAATAACATTAATAACTTACAAAAAAACTTAGTCAACTAAAAATATAGTAATAACATGTTTCATTGACAATAAGTCGCATCATATTTAATCCTTCCGTATTTCATTCAGTATTACGATGATTCTGCGAGACAAAAACACACTCTTTATAAAAGAGTATAAAAAAGCAACTATACTAGCTCAATTATCTACGTTATTAAGGTAGGTATCCTCTGATGACATTTTGCAACTTTAGGAAATTGAAATATAACGTGCACGAATGTAGGTACAGCTGCAAAAATATGTGACACAACAAAAATAGTGTTCAAGGATATTTAGAACGTGTCATATTTTTTCCGCTCTATGAATAGAGTTTTGTAGAGTTCCACAAAATTAACCTATAACCTGAGCGTCTGTAATAGGGCAGAACATCGCCCAAGTGCGGCCCTGCGCGCATACGTAACTTGCAACTTACGATAAGTTAATCGAATGTACTTGTGTTTGCTGGTGATCCGACCACTTCGGGAAAAACCCGTATAGAGAGACGCCGGGGTCTCCGTTTTCGTTTTCATAACTTAATTTAATCTTGTAAGTAAGTAAGTGTTTTTGTAAGGGAGTTACAGTGGTGGTCTTATTTTACAGTTTTACTATGTTTTGCCAATCGACGTACAAAAACTTTGAACCTAATACTAAAGTACTTTATCCCGTTGATATGTATAAGGTTACCGGGGCAAAGGCGTCTTCGGTAAAATGCGTTTTATTTTATATTTATACAACGTGAACTTCAAAAACGCCTGCCCTAGTGATAGTCATTTAATTACTTTGACGACAAGACATAACTAACATAGAGGGCGTTTTAAAGGATCGGATTCAAACCATTGGCCATTTTGAAATTCACCGCCTTAGCACACCAACGCGGTGCCCAACCAAGAAAGGTGAATAAATCTGTGTTGATCATGATTTCCCCTTATGCCAACGTGATGTTTTAGTAATAAATGCCATCACCGTGAGTTGGCATGTACGGACGGACTAATGTTTTCACAAAAACTGCATTACTTATTTTTTGAAGGGTCAACAATTAAGTTTTAAACTAAGCAACTAAAACGCAAGTTTACCTAAAACCCTGTAAATTAACATTGTGGAATGCAATAAATGATTGAGTACTGAGTATTAAGAAGAAATATTCGCAAATAAAATAAGCGATTTCGATTTTTCAATTTTGGTAAAATGAAATGAAATGTTAATTGAGTGCTCGTAACAGTCGTAACGCAACTACCCCAGTATTAGTGCTCGAAAACCATTTCCTTAATGTGTCTTTTTACCTATGTCTTATACTTAGCAGTTATAGCGCATCCTCGCGCTCTATATGGTATATTATGCTTAGGGGTAAGATAGGTATACAATTCGGATATATTAGGGTCAGTGGGTATTTGTGTTCCGCGCACGACCGTGGCGCGCCGTCAGCCCGGGCCGCTGGCCGTGCCGCGCGGGCGCATCAATCTGCTGCGCGAGGCGCCGATAACGCGCGCCGTGCGCACCCTGAACCTCATAGCTACGCAGGTAGACCTATTCTCATGTACGATGAGTGAATTCACAAAAGTAGCATTATTAACTCTTTATTATATTGAATAAATAGTTATAAGGTATAATATAAATAAATAAATAAATAAATATAAGGGGACAATCTTACACAAATCGACCTAGTCCCATAGTAAGCTCAGTAAGGCTTGTGTTATGGGTACTAGACGACGATATATATAATAGATATAAATACTTAAATACATAGAAAATATCCATGACTCAGAAACAAATATTCATGCTCATCACATAAATGTTTGCCCTTACCGGGATTCGAACCCAGGACCTCTTGCTTCGTAGGCAGGGTCACTACCAACTAGGCTAAAGCGGTCGTCAAAACAAATATATTAGTTTTTTTTGGCTACATTATCGCATTGGGTTCAGCCTGTAATGATAATTGTACCTAGGTATGTGTGTAAATAAATAAATTATAGTATAGTATGGTATGGTGAATTAATGATTTGTTACCAATACTATTACACCTTGTAAGGTGTATAATGTAAAAAATGTAAGCTCAGGCTTTCTGCAGAAAACCTGATTTTGGATGCGGTCTTCTGTAAAGTGGATGCTGTTTCGAATTTGAGACATAAAATTTACGTGTGCCACCTCTAAATGATTTGACGGATCTTGTCAACTATCTAGGTATTAGCCAAGAAATCAAAGAGAAAAAGGGAAACGTTATTCAGTAAGGGCATTCTTTCAGACAAATACTGACATAGTAGGTAATTTTCATAACTCACTGGAACAGTATGTTGACACAAAATTATCAACATCGTTATCCTCTTTCCTTAACATTCTGCAAACCAACTCCCATCCTTCATACAATGGCATAAGAACTAAAATCGTTTAAACGGGAGAAAAACGACGGCATTATTCCAATTGTGTATGGCGTCAAGAAAACCAACTAGAAGTGCGTTTTTGAAAACGTTTTCAGTCCTGTTCATGACCTTACTGCTAAGTGTTAAAGTCGTGTTTAGCGTAGATAGTTCGTGGTACCGGTATGAAAGGTTGTGGTGGTAAATTTGCCGTGAACGTGGCAATAAAAACAGAACTTTCCCCGCGAGTTCACACCTTTTTGTCTGGTTCGTCACGGTGAGCGGCCAACAACGGACGGTTCACCGACTTGATTAGAGCAAATCGTATTTACCACCACGTTTTATCATAAAGCGCCGTTTCTTTCTACTCGCCAGCTGCAAATTAATTTACTACTACTTACAGTAGCAGTAAGCCATGTCATGTAGTATTTAAAGTAAAAAATATGTTGAGTGAAAACTGATTTTTAAAACAACTAAATAACTGCCCGCGCGGCTTCGTATTGCCAAGAACGCAGGCCAGCCCGCGTTATAAAATATAGCCTATAGCTATCCAGAAACTCCATTCTACACGCAGGTGAACATATTTTTGAAATCGGAGAAATTAGAGGTTCCGGAGATTACCTCATCATCATCATCATCATCCTCCTAGCGTTAATCCCGGTAATGCCCCTAAAGGAGCCCGGGGTCCGCTTTGACACCTAATCCCAAGATTTGGCATATAGGTACTAGTTTTTACGAAAGCGTCTGCCATCTGACCTGGAACGTCAGATGGCCCAGAGGGAAAACTAGACCTTATTGGGATTAGACCGGTTTCCTCACGATGTTTTTCCTTCACCGAAAAGCTATATAACTGGCGCAGTGCGGACTGCAGGGCTCCTCTACGTTCCCGAGGACTAATGGAGTCCATTGCCCTCAGCTGATGACCTTTTGATGCGTGTTCGGTGTCCATTTGAATCTCGTTATTTATGCGGTATTCCTTCATTGAAAATATTGAGGTAATACTACTTAGTTTCAAAGTATGAGTACAATACAATACTTCTTTATAACTCTTAGGTACATGTCACCTTTACTACTCTGCCATCACTAACAGGTAATCACGTCGCGTCTGCTCTGTACTGAGGCCTGCAATTAGAACAATGTTCAATCATTTGTAGTCTGTGAGCGGGGAGGAACCGGATATGACAATCGCTTGCAACACGTGATATTGTATCGCTGCTTCCATCAATAATTATTGCTCGGAAACTGATCATTATACCTTCATTATCAGCCCCTTTACATGACATTCTGCTCAGGTTTGTTATTGATCATTACCTATACCAGTTGATATCAACCAAGAATCTTTTTATGGGACGAGAGTGATTGAGTGCCATTACCCCTCAGTAAGGATTCCCGGTAACAGCCTTTATTTGTGCGATCAGCAGGGATACTTATTTCTGAGTCTTGGTTGTTTTTCTATGTACGTATGTAGATATTATTTATTTATTTATCTGAGCCGCGTTGCAAATTACGCATCATCTTATGTCGCTATCGTCTTAAGAGTTGTCGAGCGCACTCTCTTTCCTCAACTCCGTGCAGTCCTGCCATTTACCTGTCAAAAAAGCTTAGTGAATAAGGTACAACTGTCAAAACATCTCACCCCTAGTGGTGTTCTAGTTAACGATATATACATCGACGGAAAGTATGTATTGAAACTATTCTAATTTGAGTATTTTAAGAGGCCGCAGTAAGCTCGGCTGAATTTCACCTTCCCATACAAACGTAGTTACGCTCTCATTTTAAAACTACGTGTTGGATTGTGACGAAACTTTGCATATACAATGACATGAGGTATATCTATGTCTGTAATTAGTTTATATGGTTCCAATTTATAAAACAAAGTAAATACAGCAAAAACTAGTTTAGTATAAAAAACTTAATTTCGCTGTATTTTTTTTTATTATGGTATCTGAAGCTACGTAAACTAATTTCAGACATAGATATACCTCAATTCATTGAACATGCAAAGTTTCGTTGCAATCCAACACGTAGTTTTAAAATGAGAGCGTAACTACGTTTGTTAGGAGAATCGAGCTTACTGCGGACTCTTAAGCGGCATAAAATCAACAAAAATGTATAAATTAAAGTAACAATTGAACTTTGCTAAACGTATGTGTGAAACATAAGTACAAAGCCAATGTTTTGTCAAATTAAAGACATGTGACGTATCGGGGTAAGGTTATCTTGTCTGTCGCATTAGGCTTGAGGCGTGGGTGAACGGTTAGGTGGGTGGTGGGGTGACCAGTGACGTGTCACGAAATATATCATTATTTTAGTGAATTTGAATCCTCGACGCAGCACCGTGCTGTGATCTGCCCCCCTATTCTGTAACTTGTTTTAAGCTCACCTCAACGGTGTGGGTGACCACAAATATATCTCGACACCGCGATGCGTAGTAACTAAGCGCAGGTAGAGGTCTATTTTCGTGACGGGTGACCGGCGGGGTGAGCCGCATTAGCGCGTAGCGTATGACAGCCCTGTTCACAACCAGATTGGCCTGCTTGTTGCAGCAATGCAAGGTTTGGATTGAACGATCAGATAAATCTGTAAATAACTATGCATGCCATGCGTTAATGTGACGATTTGCCCGTTAGCTTTAACTGAAACTTGCAGATGTACTACTTTTTAATACAATGGAAGCGAGCGCTCGCTGTAAGTTTCCAATAAAATTCGAAGACGTAAATTTCCCTCGTCCCATTGCCAGGAACAGGCCTCTTCTCATGAAGTCTTCGTCCCCACGCTGACCTACATGTGTTTCTCCGCAGATAAAAAATACGAGTATACGCAGGTTTCTTCACAACGTTAATTGCCCTCCACTCCCGTTGTCCTTTTTACCTCGGTTCTCATTAGTTTACTGAATAAAATTGGGTAGCGGAAGTTTGTATGGACGTGGAGCGCTGCGGGAACATCTAGTTAAAACATAGATACCTACAAAATAATTAACTTTAACGATTCATGCACCCATTCTACGTAATAACTTTATGACCATCTTTGTCGTTCATTATCCATTTGATAGAGACAAGTGTGTTTCCACGGCACCGTTGGACGTCTAAGTCGTTCGGAATGTGAAAACGCGTAATCGGTCAGATCTCATCTCGGCACGCACTCCCGCGCATCGCCGTTACATAAAGCCGATCGACGCGTGAATGGTTCGTTGTACAGACGCGACAAAATCACTATTTACGCGATGTTGCACGGCTGTCACGCGACGGCGGCGGGCGAGCTCTCTCAATTTTTCTCGCACTATCCGTCTCTCTCTTATTAGAACACTTAGAACAAGAGATATAGTGCCAGAAAAATCGAGGGTATGTCGCGGCCGTCCCATGATAGACGTGCCGGACGCGGGTTAGGAACAAGTTGGGAGGTTCAACAGTGATAGTTATAACCTTGCCAATTGGTTAACTTCGACTTTCACCTAAATAAAGTCAACATAGGTATATACCTATGTTGACTTTATTTAGGTGAAAGTTCTCCGTTTTTGAATTCGACGTGAAAACACTTTCATCTAAACCACGTCCACTTATAGGATATTTCGTGTCGAAATATCATCATCCTCCTAGCGTTATTCCCGGTAATGCCCCTAAAGGAGCCCGGGGTCCGCTTCGACACCTAATCCCAAGATTTGGCATAGGCACTAGTTTTACGAAAGCGACTGCCATTTGACCTTCCAACCCAGAGAGAAAAAAAGACCTTATTGGGATTAAACCGTTTTCTTCACGATGTTTTCCTTCACCGAAAAGCTAACGGTAAATATTCCGTACATAAGTTCCGAAAAACTCATTGGTACGAGCCGGGATTCGAACCCACGATCGCCGCTTGACAGCCGCATGCCTAAACCACTAGGCTACCGTAGCTTCTGTCTCTTGATTGAAACAATAAGTTTATGAGGCACTGTTAATTTCGGTCGTATCTACCACTGGGCGGGTTTCTAAAAAAAAACCAAGGTACGAAATTTCATTGCAGTAGCTTTCCGGTGGGGGAAAGCATTGTGAGGGAACCGGTCTTACCCCAACAAGGTCTAGTTTTCCCTCTAGGTTGGAAGGTCAGACAGCAGTCACTTTCGTAAAACTAGTGCCTACGCCAAAACTTGGGACTAGGTGCCAAAGCGGACTCCGGGCTCCTTTAGTCCTTTAGGATACAACCGGGAAAACGCTATGAGGATGATAAAGAAAGGATGCAGATACACGAACTTCGAGTTTCGATTTGAGTGGTAGCGCCGCTGACCAGTGTGACCATTCTGCGTCCGTAGTCTACGCGCTGACAAGTGTGACCATTCTACGGCGTTAGTCTACGCGCTGACCAGTTTGACCATTATATGGCGTTAGTCTACGCGCTGACCAGTGTGACCATTTTACGGCGTTAGTCTACTCACTGACCAGTGTGACCATTCTACGGCGTTAGTCTACGCACTGACCAGTGTGACCGTTCTGCGGCGTTAGTTTACGCGCTGACCAGTGTGACCATTCTGCGGCGTTAGTCTACACGCTGACCAGTGTGACCATTCTGCGGCGTTAGTCTACGCGCTGCCGGACGCTTACGTCACACGCATAACCTTTCACCGTGCGCGCTTCAATCAGCGCGGTTCACTGCGGGAACTCGTCAAGTCTTTCCTTATCCAACCATCTATCACATTCCTACAGTACCTAACCACATAAGGCTAGCAAAAAGAAGTTTCCAAATAGAACACTCATAAAAATACAGCATTTTATCTCGCGCGGTCTTGTACTAGGCCTAAAGATAAAGCTAAATTATAGGAATGCTTTGAGGTCTATGTAACATTGACATAAGAGTCAATTTCGCCCGGTCCTCTAACGTTGCAGTTTAAAAATCAATTTCATTTGGATTACATTCGGTACACTCTATGCCCATCAGGAAGGTCCGTTCTCTGTAGTGGTGAAAGTTTTTTTTTCGATTAATAGTTCCGGAGATTACTCCCTACCTACAGTACCTACATATAAACTTACAAAGGTACAACCTCACAGGTATCAATTTCATCACAATAAGTGCATCATACGTATATCATCATCATAACCTAAACTGTAAATCTTTTAAGAAACAAAAACAGCCATACGATAAATAAATAAACATTTGTCTAACGGACGTCTGCCAAATCATGCAACATACCAGAGTAATGGGTGCATTATTAGTTAGGTACTTATTAAGACAATTTCATACGTCAAAAAAGCGTTCCTAATCTGGGCCCCTTATAAACCAAAAAGCCCCTTTAAAACTAAATACAAAATCAAAGGTCATCTTCAAAATTTTATCTGATATTAAAGTATAGCTAAATGTGGTACTGGAACATAAGTTTCATGTGCTCTGCCTATCCCTTTTGGAAATAAAGGCGTGAATCTATGAATGAAATAAAGAATAGCGCTGAATACTTGGTGAGATTACGATTTTTAGGAATGGAAGGCTCTATCTTTATAATCTTTTTTGTTCACGAACTTGTGAGAATCAACACGTCCGACTGTTGGATAACACTATTATAGAAGTTGATTGTTGTCGTGTTGTCACGATCATTCAAGCTCATGCATGGCGGTTTGAACTATAAACTTTTTCTACTAACTACCAAGTACTGCAAGCGTAGCATTGTTGTCATTTTATTAAGCATAGTTGCCAGAAGACGACGTCTTATCCACAACGATAAGTGATAAAATGACAACCATCTTGGGTTCGTTGAAGAGAAAAGATAATTTGCTAATTTAAGGCAATTTTCTTTGGCCGTGCTGTTACTATTCTATACGGATTTATGGCCGATTGTCAACTCGATTTTATTTTGCAACTAACTACGTAAACGAAGGAATGTCTGTTTTACGTGTAGCATCTGTCTAAACTTTACTTTTATTTTGCCGGCTGTACACTCTCAGCGAGACACCCCGAGACAGACCGAGAACGAGAGTGTACATGATGCTCTCGCCTTGTCTCGCCCGCTCGGGTCTCGCCTCGGTGCGTCTCGGTCGCGTGTCGATTTTGCGGCCGAGTCAAAGGGTTGTCCCGCTGTTCAAATGACGCAATGAGAGTGTACATGGTGTGCTCTCGTAGAGAACTACTCCCCCGAGACTCTCGGCGAGAGGTCTCGGCCGAGAGTGTACAGCCGGCATTAGGTTTACTCCAACTGGGACATGAAGTTTTTGTTAACATAAATAATCTGAGAGAATGAGTAATATCGAGAAGAAACCAATATAATAACGATATAAATATACCATAAATATTCTGATTTGCTCTAAGAACATTCAGTACTGAAACTGCTGGTTAGATTACCAACGGCTAAGTATCACGCGACGCGAGTTTTCTCGCACTAGCCGTCTCTTCTGAACAAGAGTAGTGGGAGAAAAATCGAGAGTATGTCGCGGCCGTCGCCTGATAGACGTGCAGCGAACGGTATAGGATAGGAACTTACAAAGTAGGAAACGTGTACAACATTGTGCAATTGTCGGTGCGCTTACGCAGACTATACCGCACTTTCACCCTTACCCTTTCCCTGCAATCCGGTTTCGCTCACTATCCATATTTGCCTGCTTATACGGCCATTAGTAACGGCCATCTACGGCCTTAACGGGTTCGATTCTCGATAACAGTGCTATTGTAAATCAATGTTGGAATAGGTCCGAGTGACTGCAGCGTGAGAGGTCTATTCTTGTGATTCGCATCCTAATTGGTTCTGTTTTTTGCGTGCTTGTTTCGACATCGCTTCTATTTATTAATTCTTCAAGATTTTAACGTTTGTGACTGACAATTACCATCGCTATACCTTCTATCCATCCTAACATTCATTAACTATTTCCCCATTTAGATATAGGTGAGGTAACAGGGTGTACCTTATTTACTGATTAAGTGATTATCTTATCAGATAAGACCGCTAGGCAAATCAACAGCTCCTCCATCCTATGATGTAATATAAGAATTAGATACGTTGTCTATACCAAATTCCGTGTTTAAAAAAGGGGTAGGGGTCGGGTTGCATAAAGTTTAAAGTCATATTTTTGGTAGGCATACGTGGATTCGTCATACTCATCATTACGCATAACTGTAAATAGTTCATACATTTATGCGCATAACGTTTTTAGTCATAATGTTTAAAAACATATTGTGTAATGCGCATAAATTTGATGCGCATAAAATTATTTAAGCATACTTTATAATGGACATAAATTGGTTGCTCATAAAACAATTTAACCATACTGTATAAACGCATAAACTGCAAAACGCATAAGCCTGTTTTTCTTAGTAGTAAATGAAGATCTCGAATCAGAAGCAAGTAAGTTACAAAGTTGTCTTTTATGTTGGGTCACAGTAGCAAAGGGCGATCAGTATAAAAGTTTAGAATCAAGTTTTATCTAATAACAAGTTTTTCTGCTCTTGTATAAAAAAATAACCTCGAAGACGAAAGCGGGAGCAAAGCTCCCGCTTTCGTCTTCTAACCTATCCGCGATCCGAGTCGGTTTTGCCAATAAGTCCCTGTTTCCTACTGCCTACGTGAAAACTAGAACTTTATACACCACTAGTAGCATTGGTTGATCTCAGAGAAAAGTTTATTTGACGGCCACCCTTTGTTTTGTTTTTTGATCAAATATTATCATCAATATTATGGCTTGATAAATGTATGACATTTACAATTATTACTAAAAATAATTATAATTATCAATATTATGACTAAATAAATGTATGACATTCTACATTATGGTTAAACAAATTATGACTCCGTATAATTATGACAGGGAACAATTATGCCATAGAATAATTTATGTTATAAAAAAATTATGAGCATCAACTTTATGCGTAATGTTGTATGACAATCGATATTATGACAATAGTTGTTATGCCACCAGACGACCACCCTTAAAAAAGGCTACCAAATCTGACAGCAAACATAGCCTTGCTATCATGCGACGGCGCGCGAGCTCTCCCGATTCTTCTCGCACTATCCATCTCATTCTTATTCGAACACTTATATAGAATAAGAGATATAGTGCGAGAAAAATCGAGAGTATGTCGCGGCTGTCGCATGATAGCCGTGCTGATACATGTTTATACGTGTCGATTGACGGCACGAAACTTGAGGCAAGCTCGTGCAATTGACTCAGTTTTAGTGTGCCTCTTTTGGAGCGCTTATAACTATATAGATACCTCTTTTTATATTATTTAATTGCCTCCATCTGTCTTTTTACGGAGACATGCATGGCATCACGTAGTTTAGTACCTATCGAGGGTGGTGTGGATTTGTTCGGACCATCGGATTGGGCTGCGTCCTCTTGGTCTTTTCCCCTCCACCTGACCTACACAACAAGTCACTCTCCACTCTTCCTCAACACCACACACACACACACACAACTATACAACACTACACGCTAAATATAGATGTAACGGTATTTTACTAATTGACAGAATGTTACAGTATGTCATAGTGTCGGGACTTCATAGCAAATGTCAAATAAAAGCTCGTAAACATTCGTATAGACTTTCCATTATTGTTTTCTACTTTACATAACATGGGATAGGATATGTAATTATGTATATGTATAATATTTACTGTGACACCGTCTCATCAAATACGTACGTGCACGCATTTCCCGTTCGCCACAGTGTACCAATATCATCAGTATTACTGCTAGGTTCTTTTTGTCCGACTACGGCAGAACCTACACGAAGGGTTATGTTTTTACTAGTCTTATGTTTTCATTTACGTTTTTTCCACTGTTGCGTTTAAGATGCTGAATTGATTTTGATAAAATAGGTGTCAATCGATTCTAAATTAGGTATGCACCCAAAGACATTTGTATGAAAAAAAATCGGCCAAGTGCGTGTCGGTCCACGCGCAGTGTAGGGTTCCGTAGTTGCCTGTCTTTCTTAGTTACATCGACGCGCGCGGCCGAATTTATACGAAAGTTGGTCTTTCTAAGTATGTAGTTTTCCTTTTAAATTAATTTTATGTAGTACTGCCACGAATTTTTTCACATCCCCAGTAGTAGCTATTTAGCCGGCAGGGGGGGAGACACATGACGACTCGAACAAAAATTTGGGCTTTAAAGCCCAATGTCTCGCAAAGGAATAACTGAGTTGAGAGATGCTTTAAAAATAACCATAATATTTTCAAACAAGCTTTCCAACGATTCCTAACATTATAGCTTTATCGAGAAAAAATGTTTTCATCCCCACTTTACGTGTAGGGGAAATATAAAAAAAATCACTTGTCATACTCGAAAAGTGTGTCATACTAGGCTTAGATAGCGGGGCTAAAGTAGTAGGTAGTACATTTAGCCCCTAGGGTAAATATGTAAACATATTTGTGATTTAAAAACATTTTAATTTTACCAATCATAACACTTCAACGTATTAAATCCACAAATCACAACTGTTTAAAAAAAAACATTTGTGTTTGCTTTGCTATCAACTAATCAGAATATAGCTATGTATTAAAATCAACCAATCAGGAAACAGAATAAATTTCAAATATCCGGCGTTTTTTATTCCCGAATTCACAATCATTAAAAAAATGACTTTGGCCGTTTAAGACGCGTCCAAACGGTCAAGCGTTGGCTGCATACATGGCATCAGCTATTATATTGAGCGGGATAGACTGCAGTCTATCTCGCTTTATCATGTGCACCGTGTGCTGTCCGCCGCGCTCGGTCGTTTGGACGCACTTGTCGCACTTATAGATGGTCAGTGGCGTTTAATTAGTGGTGTCAATATTTTGAATCTGTGTCAAAGCAGTTTATTAAAAAAACATGCCGCCAAAGGCCAAATTGAACAATCCCTTCGCCGCCGTGGAATTTGTTATTGATTTTGGATGGATAATCTTTGTTTTTACTATTTTCTCGTAGTCGAAATGAAAAGTAGAGTGTATAAGTCTGGTCTAAAAGCCATATTACCCCTCGAACAATGTTACCATCTCGTGGTAATGTGGCTCATTTTAGACCCTTGTCATAAACAGTCAAAGTACTATTTTCTACATCTAATTCTTCTGTTTTGTTTGCGTGATTTATTTATATTCCCATGCTGAATTACAGTTTTCTAGTTGTAAGGGTTACTGAGCAATGCGTTAAGGGTTCCTTGTTGACTACGGAACCCTAAAAAAAATATCTTGTTTTTTATTTAACAACACAGCAGTTAAAACGTGAGCGACTAAATCTGAGGAACAGGTTGTAAATCACTGCCATGTTATTGAGTGAACATTCTACCAGTAATAGGTTTTGTATAAGAGTCAACTATGGGGATTAGGTTGAAACTGTGGGACTAGCTAGTAACCTATCACTGCAATATCACATTTGACTCCATCTATAGGTAACCCTGCAATTGCTAGAAGCGACACACGAAAATTTTCAGGATACACAGGCGTGAATTTATGTATTTTCGTACATTCTACTGTAAAATACCAATTTGACAGAATGCCGTGTAAGTTCTGGAAATGTTTTTAGTTTTTACATCAATATTCAATTACTATAGATTATTTGTCCCTCGCACACTTGCTTCCTAATAAATGACGATTTTCGGCGGTAATAGGTGTTCCTTTATAGCGTTTTATCGCGTCTACTGCTCTCCACTGCGACTGTTAACTTTCTCTCACGCTCGGAAAGGTCACCGCCGCCGGTACAATATGACATAAGTACGCGTCATTGAGAAAGGTATCTATAGACGTCAACTACGGTAAGCTAAAAGGTCGTATGTCCGTGTAAGTTTCGTAGCGACTTGCGACGTTTTTGAATGGAATACAGCAATTTATAACTCGTGAGGAATTCGCATAATAAAAACATGAATTCACCTACGCGTTTTGCGAATTGCAATTGTTTTTTTTTGTAATAGCGGAGCGACAGCGCACTGCATTATTTGGCTAAGCGCATTTATTTAGTGGTAACATAAGAATAATTCAATTTACGTCACACCTGGCCATAATGCGAGTTTTACTGCACGCTGCGCGTACGGGAAAACTCGCATTGTGGCCAGGTGAAGACGTAAAATTTTGTACTCAACACGGGCGGTAATTCGTAAAGCCCCACTTTAACAGGCATTAAATATTACTGTTTTACTTAACGCATAAATTATTTTTTTATTGTTATTATATTTTCTTACTGTTATTTTATTTACTGTTATTACCTAGGGACAGGTAAGCCAATAAAGTGGGTTACCAATTTTCAATTCTATTATTAGTCATATTATTAAAGGCAGAAAAGTGATCGAATTTCTTGCCTTAATCTACTGACAGCCAAAGATTTTGCATGCTTATGACAATGTTATCTTGATCTGTGGGGTAATTGCGCTACTTTTTGAAAAATGATATTTGGATCTACCTAACGTAAAAGTACGTACGAACCGTTACGCAATCGACCTGCAGGTGAGGTTGGGTATTGGAAAGGAATTCTTAAAAATATGTATGCATATTGCCAGTTAGTAGACATATATTTGACGTCAGCCGTAAATTATAATTACTTACTTTTAGAATTAGATGCATCCCAGTGATTTTGTGAATCTAGGCCGGTTGTCAACGCTTTTTAACTCACAGCTCGCCTTAAACTAACCAGTACAATTCTGACCCTCGATTATTCATATTTGTAACCTATCCCAAGCTCAAGTTAAACTAGACGGTTAACGTACTAGAGTAGAGATTTCAATAGCAATTATAGGCTGAGCTCAAGCACCGAGTGACTCAATTTTGGATGATGCTCAAGATTGATGATTGACGTAACTTTGGAATAAAATAGATTTGTGCGATTTTATTGCGTGTGTTGATTTATTTTACGCAATGATTTAGGTACCTACTTGCGATGAGTTTGGTAAAGGGCTTGACCTCAGTTAGGTAATATGTTTTGTAACGAATGTTTTAATTCAAATTCAATCGCACAGATTGACTTAGCTACATGATATGAATTACTAATCTGAACCAATTCAGTGTTTACCACACCTTATTATGTCGAAGCAATATAGGTTAAATTCGAACTAGGAGGATATTTCTTTATTCGAATTTAAGACATATCACTTTGACATAGAGTGCATATACTACATCGGCATCGTCGAGCACTCGATCGTTTAGCTAACGCTATCCGTAAAAGGTTAAAAGTACATTACACCGTTTGTTTACTGACTATAAGGACTGTAAGTAAGTACTTACTTTGTGCATGATAAATCAGTTAAATACATGCGTATAGCTATTTGCTAGGTTTTCGCGCAGACGTTTTCAACAGGATGCTAACTGGTGATAATTGTTGAAAGTGTGAATATTCAGACGTTAACACACATTATCACGCGGTAGACATATACAAAATTCTACACAGCTCAGTAAGCATTAATGTCTAAAACTCTGGTTTCAGTAAAATAAAATAAACTATTTTCTTCTGCCTTGAAGACGTCACGAAATGGGAAGCACGTCAGGAAGCATGTCTGAATTGTCTCGATGGAGGTCGATTGCCATATTTAGTTTACCGGGAATAACGCTAGAGAGAATGATGAGATGACCCCAGCCACAATTAAATTTAGGTAGGTATACTTGCTCTGTAAATAGGTACCTAATGTAATGTGGTGTTGTAAGTGTTCCTGTTGGTTAATAGGGTCGCCAGCGCTCTTGAGGATCGAAGGAGCGAAGGACCTGCATTCGTCTCCCGCTCCTCTCCCGCTGACCCATATGTGGGGCGTGGGGCAGCATTTAGTATGAATTTGCGAACAAAAAAATGTTTGCCCGGGAGAGGAGGTATATAATTGGTGTCGGTGTTATTCCTCTACTCTTAAAAAGTGGTGTGCCCATCACCACGTATCTAGTCGTACATAAACTGGTACCTAGTTATATAGTTTAATCAAGATAACCCGTACGTACTACAAACATTACTCAACCGCATTATTCAAATGGACGCGCAAGCCCACGACCGTAGTGTATGATTACCCGCCATTCATAACTAATGCCACTATTAGTACACAAATGCCTGTTAAAAGTCCGCTATTAATGCACATATTATTTACATTTAATTGGTATGCATATATGTTATGTATAAGTATTTATCTAATTTGCCGTGGGGTTTTAAACAGGTGATTCTTTTAAGTATAATTTGGGATGTAGGTCCTACTCGCACACAGAAGACTTAACAATTAGACGCACACAATATTGTTTCTCTTGAATTATACTGTGACTAGCTTCTGCCCGCGACTCCGGCCGCGTGGAACTCGTATATATCGCAGCTCCATACAAACTTTCACCCTCCCCCCATTTAACCTCCTTAGGGGATGATTTCGGGGATAAAACTACCCTATGTCCTTCCCCGAGACTCAAATTATCTCTATACCAAATTTCACCTAAATCGGTTCAGCGGTTTAAGCGTGAAAAGGTAACAGACAGACACACTTTTGCATTTATAATATTAGTATGGATGGATATGGATTACCGAGAGCTACGGTAGCCTAGTGGTTCAGGCATGCGGCTGTCAAGCGGCGGTCGTGGGTTCGAATCCCGGCTCGTACCAATGAGTTTTTCGGAACTTATGTACGGAATATTTACCGTTAGCTTTTCGGTGAAGGAAAACATCGTGAGGAAACCGGTCTAATCCCATTAAGGTCTAGTTTTCCCTCTGGGTTGGAAGGTCAGATGGCAGTCGCTTTCGTAAAACTAGTGCCTATGTCAAATCTTGGGATTAGGTGTCAAAGCGGACCCTGGGCTCCTTTAGGGGCACAACCGGGAATAACGCTAGGAGAATGATGATGGATATGGATTACCGAAATGGGCGTCATAAACACACAAAATGTATTAATAAGTCCGAAAGCATTGGTCTGTTTGTTAACTTTGTTCGCTCAAACTGCTCTAAATCGGTCCAGAGAAAGTTATTTGTTATCCCGGTAATGTCGTATGGTGACGAAGTGGTGGTGAAATTTTGTACCAACCGTAATAACTAGTTAGTAGGTTAAGTATCCGTCTAGTTATATTCAGTCTCGCAACACGAGGTGCTCACAAACATCAGGATATACTATGGTCAAGGCATTAACACGTTCCCTGTCCGAATGATATGCACATGCTTTTCAGGAGTCCGTGCTACAATGGATTCACAGCTGCGAACCTGGAAGCACCTTAGAGCATTAAACCAACCGGAGTGGCCATTGACAGGCGTTCCCCTCTGCCAAAAGTATATGACCAGTGGTCATACACATTGTATGGACTGACGTTTATCTGACGTAGCTATTTTCACGTTACGCATACATTTGACGTTCCCCTCCCCCGCAAAAATCGGCAGACTTTTTATGTATAGAAAATAACTCATGGCCACTCCGGTTGGTTTAATGCTCTAAGGGAAGCACACTTGGCCGTGTGACATCCATACTTCCATACTAATATTATAAATGGGAAAGCGTATGTGTGTGTTTGTTTGTTTGTCCGTCTTTCACGGCAAAACGGAGCGACGAATTGACGTGATTGAATTAAAAGCTTTTATTTAACTTGCAATGTTTGTATGTAATTGAGTTGAAAGATTCCAATCTTTGAAATCAATTTTGAATTAAGTAGATATCTTCAACCGATTGAACTGAAATTTTGTATACACGGTTAGTTTAGATGACAATGCCTTATGGCGTAGCAAATCCAATATGGCGGACCATCCAAGATGGCGGAATAGTTATTTTTAATGCACTTCTACAATATGGTGAATATGGGTATCAAATGAAAGGGCTTGACGAAAATATTTAGAAAAAATAATGTGACATCACTTTAAATCCAATATGGCGCACTATTGAAACTTTTTGTGCTTTCCTATTATACACAACACTTGTACTATTATCTATTCTGCGACACAACTTATATGGTCATAAAAGCTTTTCGCGCGATTTTCTTGTGTAAATAAACTAGTAGGTACCTACTTATTGATTTATGTAAAATCTGCTAAGTTTAAATTAATAAAATTTCAATTAATTAAATATTGATCATCGCGACAAGCTTTTATGACCATATAAGTTGTGTATAATGAGGTTGTTAGTGCACAGTTAAAATTTAAAAGGAACATTTTATTTTCTTATTTTTAGAGAGTTTAAATAAAAGCTTTATTTTTAAAGTATTTTTTGCTTGTAATTTATTATCTCCCTAAATCATCCCCTAAGGGGGTGAAATAGGGGGGTAAAAGTTTGTATGGAGCTGCGATATAAACGAGTTCCACGCGGACGGAGTCGCGGGAAGAAGCTAGTTATACTATATAGTCAAGGCATTAACACGTTCCCTGTCCGAATGATAGGTCATGCACATGCTTTTCAGGAGTCCGTGCTACAATGGATTCACAGCTGCGAACTGGAAGCATACTTTGACGTGTGACATTGTCATATAATTTTGGAAGGGGATAGTATACGTCTTAGTGTCTTCAGATATCTTTGAGCACTCTCATATATGGATGTTTTCGTCATTAAATCCAATTAAAGTATAACACTGAGCATGTATCTCCAATCCACACGTTAGTAAGTAAACGGTGGACAGGAGAACAGCCGAGTCTGCAGCGACTGTCGCCTTGGACCACATCTGGTGAATGCCCGGTGGGCTGTCAGGCGTAGATGTAAAAAGTTTGGAGTGTTTTATATCGCTTTTGAAAGTCCAACACAATCTTATCGCTCTAACCTTTCGTATGTGCCGGCAATATTGTCGCTTAACATCTGGCAGCATTTAGATAAGTATGTGCATGTATTTATTTAGGTACTCGCTGCTGCCCGCGTATTGCAAAGAAGGCAGGATAAAATATAAATAAATAAATAAAAAATAAATAAAAATCATTTATTTCAGACTAATGACAGACATACATGGTTTGTAAACAATAAAATCTTATTACTAGTGTTAGAACGTCATACGGATTTAATTAAACAATGACTCCGAAAACACGCTCAGAATGCTGTTATAATGTATGTATGTAAGCACTTAATTGTACAATACATGTCACACAATAGATCAAAGTACAAAGGCGAACTTCTCCCTATAAGGGATCTCTTCCAGCTAACCTTTGAGCAATTGAGAGGAAGGTAGGCAGAACGAGATAGGGAAACTTATACCGTGTACAAAAACACAGAGAAAATGAAAACAACTCCTAATAAGTATTAATTCTAGACAAATAAAAACATGCCAATACAGTATATATGAATATGCAATATAAAATATAATACACACTAATATATATATATCGCAAAAATACAATAAATAAATAAAATCTATATTTCAACCAATTCACAAGTCATTGGAAAGCCACAACTTCTTCAAATTTATCTTAAGTGACGCATAAGTGACGCAACAGACCGTGACTGTCTCAGCGACAAAGGCAACTCATTCCACAACTTACCAGTGCGGTAAAAGATCTAGAGTATGTTCGCGTCTTTTTAGACGGCCGGGTTATGATATAGCCTATCTCCATTTTAAAAAGTCTCTTGAAATCGGACGTGGCTCCGGAGATGGTCCGCTAGGTACAAACATACAAAGCTACAATCGCAGAAACGTTTCCACGAAAGTATGTTGTACAAAAAAAAGCAGCACTACAAAACGCGAAAATTATGAAAATGTTTCCGGAGAATTAACCTAGAAATTCTTCATTTAATAGATAATAAATGAATGATTTGCTCATCCGGAAATAATATCTCATTTTAATACGGGTATGAAATATAGACTGCCCAAGACTTGACTCGATTGCTCATATAAATTGATCGTGTTCTAAATTTATCGTTACATGTATTCGCGTTACCCTGTTAGCTATATAAGCCGCGACAAGGATTTGCAGTTTCATACTTTTGTAATCCTGGTATAGTTTCCTTGTTTTTATTTTATATCTCATATCAGTATTACGTCTATGTGCATAAAAAGCACCTGTCGCCACGTGCACGCAAACCTTCGAATTACGCGCTCGCCCCACATCTCAATCATACATACATACATACAGCCGAGACAGGATTTGGAGCAAAAACCGACTGACATATACACCGGGGGCCTAGACAAGGTTACAATCGACAAGCGCTAACGCCAATAGAAAACGAATGAAATGTATGGGAATGAAAAGTGTTTCTTCGGCATCTGTCATTCCCATACATTTTATTCGTTTTCTATTGGCGTTAGCGCTTGTCGATTGTAACCTTGTCTACGGCCCCTGATCTGACTAGAAGTATATTAATGAACAGCCCATAATAAATACTAACTTGTCAATTCAATCCTTCCTAAAATTAAAGTATATGAGAATAATTCAACCATCTGGCATTAATTCTGCTTTTTGTACGATAAGTTAGTTCAGTTGTAGTTCTTTAGTGTAATAAATTAAACATAAATACAACATAATCATAATAAATAAAAAAACAAAATTGGCTATAACTAAAAATGAAAATTATAAAACGGGATGTTACAAAAAGAATACCGCCTCTAGGAGGTCAGACTGGGGCTTGGACCCCATTACGCTGGCAGCATTACCTCTCTGAATCGCAATGGAAACTCGTTGCGAGAGGTAAGCGCCAGCTTTGGGGTCTCCAGTCGCTTGGACCAGCCGAGAAGACAAGGCCTTGCAGAAGATGCGCATATCTGACGACCAGGGACCCAAGGTTTCTACAGCAAGCGCCGCAAATTCGTAATCCTGTAACAAGGAGGAGTATTTGCGGCGCTTGTTCACTTGGGCCTGGTCGGCAGCAGCGCCGGCCTGTGAAGGAGTGCCCTGGATGTGGGACTGGGCGAAGGTGTCAACGCAAGTTGGAGCTAGTTTTAATTTATTTTAGAATGTTAAATAATGTATTGTATTGTTATATAATATTGTGAATAATATTAATTAGATCATCTAAAAAAAAAAAATTAATTAAATTAATTAAATATGGAAGAGCTTAGCTAAAAATGGTGCATCCTCGTAAGTCCCAGCTTGATTTTGATTTTGGAACATTTAGAGTTCGAAACTCTATTTGAATTGAGCGGAGACTTATGAGGGATATCAGTTGGAGAGCTATAACTGAGAGGCATCAGTTCATTATGTTTATTTTAAAACCGGTCTGAATCGGCTTGATATGGTGAAACGTTTATTACTCATGTACACACTGCGAGTGTTTGTCGTAGAGTATTGATTGGTAAACTCAAATATTGTTCTTTTCGTCCCACTTGTATCTAGTACCTGTCTGTGATTGTGTAATCGAGTCAGCCAATCTCAAACATCACCACCAAGCCTTTTTACCGCATGTGCCCTAAAGGATCCCGGGGTCCACCTTGGCACATTTTTTTACAAAAGCGACTGCCATCTGATTACCCATCCCACAGGAAAACCTAGGCATTGTTGTGATTAGACCGGTTTCCTCACGATATTTTCCTTCATTGATAAGCTATTTCATTTTTACGTATAACCTAGTGGTACGAGCCGTGTTTCGAACAGTTTGAACCCGTGACTCCCACATTAGAACTCTCGTACCTTACTGCACGGCTACGGTAGCAATAGGTCCCAAACGGTAACCTATCGCAATCACTAAAATTTATTGACCGAATATCGTTTGTCCGAAAACTTTTCGTCTTATTATGAGTTCTCCGAATATACAATTCATTACTTTTTTCATTTACCATTTGATGTTATCCAAATGTTTCAGTTGTCCGAAAAACTTTTACCGGTACAGTCATTTGGGCTTTGCCTTGTTACAACTTTTCTTTCACAGCCAATTTTTTACTTATGCAGCATTACTTTCCGCATTTCATACGTTTAGCCAAATGTTCATTTTGAGGGAAATTCAAAAGTAGTTTTACTGAGACTCTAAGGCAGGTCGGTGTAGGTACGACGACGAGCGAAGTAAGGAAGAGTGTCAGGTGAACTGCGACCCTACAGCGCGCGAGCCGATCGAGCGTAGCGAGCGTGCCGTGGCAGCGGCCACCGAAGCGCCAGACCGAACACTTTTTTACTACCTAATGCTTACTGGGTCAGGTCGGAAGAAATAACTTGAAACGCCGCCATTTCATGATATGGCTAAAAGTTGGCCAGGCTTATCACGATGGGCCTGATAAACAATACGGCAGATCGATGAGAACAACGCATTCGTCGATATTCCTAGCTCTATACCAGGCACATCGAAAAGTAGTTTCTTTCTTGGCCACTGGTGGCGCTGCGTATGCGATGGCGGCCGTGTTTGTTGGGAGCCAATAATCAGGGCGGACAAAAATGGCTTGTCATAAGCGAGCTCTGTCTTAGGTCGGTTAGGTTAGGGTTCACTTGTGCTCCTCAGACCAGAAATAGACACCCCGCGCAGCGGGGTGGCGTCGACTCGCTGGAGATTATCAGTCCGCACTCCTTATTATTTTTCGGTTACCTATATAGGTACATAGGCCTATGCGATATATGCCTCGGAATTTCGTGATCTGGCGAATTTTACAATCGTCCGCCGACATATACATTATTTACCATAAATACAGCTTTAGGAGGATAACCTTAGTTTAATTTTAAACTTTTTGCTAATGTTTTTAATATTGAAAATGCATAAGGTAACAACCATTTTCATAAACAAACATATGAATAAGTAACATATGTGTGCTCCGTATAAAGAATAATATTATTGTCAAATATAATAAAGCCGATTTGATAAAATACGAACAGATTATCAACCGAATCGTTACGTCGGTATAACGATATTGCGGGTATACCAATAATTGGGAATCATGGATTTGTCACACAATTACAAAAGCTAAACCATAAAATGACCAGCCGTAAACGTCGCGAACTAAAGTGTCGGACAAACGAAAAAAAGGCAAACAAAGTTTGTCGAATAGTAAATGCCGAAATGAACATAGGACAAAAAATTTTAGTGATTCAGATAGGTAACCGTCCCAAACATCTCCTCTACAAAATTAACGCTCTACAAACGAAGAGCGAAATGTCTGCATTTAACAGTAACGCCGATTGCGAGAGCCCTTCTCCGAATTGCGACGACGCTCGAATTATTGAGTGAATTCCATTACATTTGCTTCTGTTGCGTGTTGCAAGCTAATGCAATTCGGACTGCATGCGCACAGGTAATAAATGAAACAGAAAATTCACTGCCTACTGATTAACTTCATTTATAATCTGTTTTGCAGAATCTCTGGGTATCAACATCTACCAAACTTGTGCACGTCGAAACAGTGTGAGATATTGAGCCATCTTATTCATAATTTTGTTGCTCTTATCGCATTGACTTGGGGTTGACGCAGCATATGTCTTTTTTAACCGACCTAAAAAAAAAGGAGGAGGTTCTCAATTCGGTTGTATTTTTATTTATTTTTCCCCCCAATGTTTGTTACCTCAGAACTCCGTCACTGATGAGCCGATTCGTAAATTTTTTTTTTTGTTCTAATGTATATAGTTCCAGGTGGGTCCCATTCTTTCAAAAATTCAGTTGGGTGATGGGATCCATGAGGAATTGAGGGAACTCCTCAATTTTATTAGGCACGCGTGTAGTAATTTTGCTATTTTCTATTGTAACTTGTGTATTTACATACGAAAATCATAAATTTGGTGGCGAGGAATTGATGATGAAGACCACAGAAGACTTCTCGAATTCCTCAATTATGTACTTAAAAGTGCAAAAGTACGTCACCGGTTCTGATAAGATTCCGTTGAAATAGGAACTAATGAAGTGCCATTGGTGATGATCTTGGGGAATCGACGGAAGTCCTCAAATATTATCGGCCCACATACAGCGATTCGGTTTTTGTCTATGGGTAAGGCCGCGAATTTTGACCAATTTGGACGTTTCAAATTAAACATGCTCATTAAAAAAAATTGGTAACACCGAGAGGTTTCAATTTTTTTTATTAAATCAAGCGATAAAAACTGTCAAGAACGCAAGTGACATAATTGATTTCAATCCTTTCAAATAAATAATAATAATATATATCCGTCCAAAACGTAACGAAACTTGATATTTTTTTTCGACCCTGTGTACTTAAAGCCCTGTTATTTTCACGATTTTCAACTTCTCTTGATCATGCTTTTGTTTAAACAAAATTTTATGATATGACGATAGTTCTACCGATTGCTAAACATTTTTAATTAAATAATTTACTTGTTTTATCTTGCATTCTTTTATGGGACCACAATTCCACTTTTTCGTTACGATTACTTACGTGACGCTTTATACAGCTAGATTTATAGCCAATTGTGGTAGAAATTCGCTTTTGTGCACTGGCAACTCATATTCTAGTAGGGCAACACCAGACAGAAAACCTAACCTCCTCAGTTTTTTCATAAATCGCGGACGAAAGTGACGAGGACATAGTTTTTTGAAATACCGCTAATAGTGCTTGTGTGATTTAAAGGGTAAGTAGTGATTATTTTCAAGCGGTAATTTTTCATACGATAGGTTAATGTTATTCACGCAGGTGACATGTATTACTATATTCAAAATATCGTTATTTCACCATGATAATCAATAGTTTTTCAAAAATACGTTACACTTTCGTTACGAATACGTTGCATTTTTACAAAATGCAACGTATTCTTTGTGTAACGTGACGAAAACATGTGGTAAAGGGAAGTGCACACAGATAAATACGAACTAAAATGAGTTTTTATTTTATTTCCAACGACAAATACAGTAAGTATTAATTTGAAATTGTAGGTATGTACAGTAGGTACAGGGATCAGCTAGCACGAGAGAATTGACCAATCCATCTACTATCCATATCCATACAAATCCATACTAATATCCATGCTAATATTATAAATGCGAAAGTGTGTCTGTCTGTCTGTCTGTTACCTCTTCACGCCCAAACCGCAGAACCGATTTAGGTGAAATTTGGTATAGAGATAGTTTGAGTCCCGGGGAAGGACATAGGATAGTTTTTATCAACTAAATCATCCCCTAAGGGAGTGAAATGGGGGGGGGTGAAAATTTGTATGGAGCTGCGATATAAACGAGTTCCACGCGGACGGAGTCGTGAGCAGAAGCTAGTATCATTATAAATGCGAAAGTGTGTATGTCTGTCTGTTACCTCTTCACGCTTAAACCAGTGAACCGAGTTAGATGAAATTTTGTCTAGAGACAGTTTAAGTCCCATAGAAGCACATAAAAATAGTTTTTATCCCGAAAATCATCCCCTAAGGAGGTGAAATATATGGTGAAAATTTGTATGGAGCTACGATATAAACGAGTTCCACGCGGAGGGAGTCGCAGGCAGAGCTTCTGCGTGGCTTCTGCACTGGACTCCGTCCGCGTGGAAGTATTTAATGGAACGAGCGAGCAAAGCGAACGAAGTTCTATGCTTCAGGTTGGGCCAAAAATCTTTATGTCCAGTATCTGTCCCGTGTCCTTCATCCGTCTGTACGTCTGTTTTCCTCTATCGCATTTCCCAATCGATTGTCGTGAAGTTTTGTGAGCAGGTTCGTCCATTATAGATTTTTTTGTCGAGTAACTTTTTTGAAAATGAAAACCTATTGATAAACATTTAGTTAGTTTTTTAAAGCATTTACTTAATTAAAAATTGCTGTCGTGAAAATACTTTATTTGTAAGTATTTTGTGTTTTTTTTTTGAACATTTACCAGTATGATCTAAGCTTAAGAACAACTTATGTTATGTTTTATAGTAACGTCACGTATTTTTAGGGTTCCGTAGCCAAATGGCAAAAAAAAGAACCCTTATAGATTCGTCATGTCTGTCTGTCTGTCTGTCCGTCAGTATGTCACAGGCATTTTACTCTAAAACCATAAGGTGTATTTGAATAAAAAATTGAGGATAGGGTGTGTTTTGTTAACCGCTACATAGTTTTGTAATGAAATTACTAAAAAAGATTTTTTTTAGGGGTGCACCCCATACATAAAACTGAAAGTCAAAAATTATTTTTTCATTGCAAGCCCACGTGTGGTACATCAATCGACGGGCCTTTCAAAATAAATATAAGGTTTCTGAGCAATTTTTTGGATTAAGTGAATAGAGTCGGAAATAATCGCCCCGAAAGTGACTAAAATTGTGTCCCCCCCCTCTAATTTTTGAACCGTGTATTTTAAAATTATGAAAAAAATCATGCTCATAGGGATTATAAAATTCTACTAGCGAAATTTGTTTTCAACAAGATCGGTTCAAAGGTTTTCGAGATATTTATATAAAACTGCGTTGCTTAAAGAAAAGGACGTAAGTGCCATAAGTTTTCAGTAACGATATGACCTTCTTCATGTCAGACCCATCATACCCCTAGCAATACCCCTGGGTGTAGGGTGGGACTGAACCATACCACCGTAGTGCTGTGCACTATATTATGCTTTATAATATCTATCCCAAAAGTCTAATTACCGTTATCAGTATCACGCAGTGTAGTTGAAAAAGTTAGACTACCGTTATCTGTACGAGTAGGTAACCTTTGATTTAGTATATAGAACTAGATGCACAATGTCAAACAAATATGCCAAGAAATGTGCCCCAGAACATGAACGAAGAATACTCTGGACAGGCTATGGTAATAATAATACCACGTGCGAGCGAGCTGGTAGCATACAAATCTCTATAAGTGTGACAGAAGGGGGAATATCATTCATTGTCATTGTCATAGTTCCACTTTTTTTTTTATTTGCCACAACTGATTTAGTATGAAGTTGTGCCACACAAACCATTACCCGTCCCGTAGTAAGTTGTTTATGACAAGTCATCACCCATTTTAGGACCGGTTCTTAATTTAGCTGCATAAGAGCTTTTCCGTCCCTCACCGTGGCAACACGTACAGCCCGTCCATAGTATTCTAGGTTCATGGCCCCAGAATGACAGCTCTAGCTACATTTCAGTAGTTGCGTATAGCGTTTACTTATAACCTGCATCAAGATATATGTTTCATAAAAAAAGAACTCAGTGTTTTAGACCTTAAGCACCATATTAGCAAATCAACATCAAAAGATTAAATACTTTTTAGTTTATTGTGACATATAATGTGACTTGACTGCTCACGTCAAAACTTTAGCGTTTAGCGTTTAGCGAATGAATGGTCGCGTTATAAATTTTATTTATTTCAACAGAAAGCACAAATACATCTGGTTTCTTTATTTTACAAGTGGGGAATAGACAGTTTCAAATATTTGTACAAATATTATATACAAAACAATTGTTGAGATTTCCGTTAGTACATATAGTACAGCTGACAGAGTCCATAAAAAGAAATCATTTTAGTTTCCTTGAAATAGATTCAGTTTGTTAAATAATTGTATTTTCGACCTGCCTTTACTTTAAATACTTTCTTTTTTGCGATGTAATGTAAGCGTACAGTCAAGCAGCGATCAGCTGTCGATTTTATTAAAACGGTCCTGGGTTTTGAACGTCACTCTCATGATCACCCGACATCTATAAAACGAGTATTACGAGATATAAGGTCAAAAATGAATGATGATGAAAATTGGCAACAATTAGCGCATTTCCAAATGATGTGTTGGGATTGTATTTGTATCATAGAATTTTATTATAGTTCATTAATGCTATTACCTTTTGCAAGGTCATGTCTGTCTGTCTGTTTGTCTGTCCGTCCGTATGTCACAGGCATTTTACTCGAAAACTATAGGGTGTATTTGAATAAAATTTTGAGGATAGGTGTATTTTCTTAACCGCTACATAGTTATGTAATAAAATTACAAAAAAGTTTTTTTTTAGGCGTGCACTCCATACAAATAAAAAAATAAAATAAAATTGAAACTCTAAAAAAAAATTGCATGCCCACGTGTGTGGCACATCAATCGATAGGCCTTCCAAAATAAATATAAGGTTTCTCAGCAAATTTTTTGATTAAGTGAATAGAGTCGGAGATAATCGCCCCGAAAGTCACTAAAATTGTGTCCTCCTCATCTCTAACTTTTGAACCGTGTATTTCAAAAATATGAAAAAAATCATGCAAATTGTTTTGAACAAGATCGGTTCAAAGGTTTTCGAGATATTTCTAAAAAACCGCCTTACTTAAAGAAAAGGATGTAAGTGCCATATGATTTCAGTAAGGATACGACCTTTTTAATAGGCACGGAACCCTTGTTGTGCGTGGTCCGACACGCACTTGGCCGCTTTTTTTTTATGTTAGTTCTATGTCACATTGGTCAAAATTCGCGGCCTTACCCCTATAGTAATCAACGCATTTGCTATCGGAAATCATTTCATGTGGTAAATAGAAAAAAAAAATGTGGAAATGTCCTCATGGCTTGGCGGAGTACTAAACTGAAGTCGGTTAAAACTTTGTTTTTAAAGTAAATTATTCTTCGCCTACCTCGTTTCTCTTATCCTTCCACGTTCATACCTAATACTCTTTTGGCCACATATGACTGTCATCCCTCTGCATTATATGCCAATACCACGCAAGACGACGGGATGTGAATTTATCGACGATAGGTACTACTTTCAGGCTTCCTCTAACTGAGTGATCTTATTGTAGCATCAATTTAACTTTATACGGATACCTGATTTTTCACAGCCACCTCGTTTTAAAGAGCCCTGCGGTTCAGTAGGTTGATAACGCTCAGACGATCTTCAGTGTGTATTCCTAAATTATATTTGACGTGCTCTTCCTACCCCTTTTGGGGACACAGGCGTGAATGCATATCCCTAACCTTTGTCTACTTTATAATTTAAATCGCATTCAATTGCTGTTCATCAATATCCTTTTACTCATCCCAGCTAGCGAGAGAACCCGCTGTTTTAACATTTCTATCAAGCGATGGACGAAATATATGGCTTTTTGTTGGATATACCTTCTTAAGACCGGTGTTATTTGTCAATAGGCACTAAACGTTGAACCATTAACCATTTTGGTTCTCGAAACTTGCAATATCGGTTCAAGGCCCGTCTTAATAGGGATGCAATAGTGAAAGTTGCACAACTGAAGTGGACCTCAAAGTGATTTGTTTACTTTATACTGTTTAACTGTCGATCAAATACTTCAGAAGTGTCTGATGAAGTATTCTTTACAGCTACCCACCATAGGTGTTAATAAGCATTAATATTGATCAATATTTACTTTTGTAAGTAGGTACATCATTCATTACGCAGCTGCTACCAACTTAGTGAACAAACTAGTTTAACCCAAGCATCTTAAATTACGTGTTCAAATCTGTGCCGTGTAGAAATGGAATTTAATGAAGCGCAGGTTTAAAAAGGTCTAGATACTCTAGTTGAGTTACTGCTTTACTCAATATATATGATTATAATATATTCTGGTTATAACGGGGGCGGGATGAACAATGATTTCCGAGCCTAACCTAATGTATCTTTCCAGATGGGACCCAAAGCGGCGCATCACGCCCAGCGAGGCCTCCCGCCACGAGTTCGTAACCGGGTGCCCACTGGGCGCCGCACCCTCCGGGGTCCTGGCGCTCCCGCGCCTGGCGCCCCCGCGGCCCGCGCGCGCGTTGCTGCACAGCCAGTCAGCTGGCGACGTGGCGGCCATGTTGGGGCGCGCGTGACCTGACGAGTGTTCCGCGCTCGTCGTCAGCCTGAGCCATACGAAGCTCGATGACGCTAGCAAGACGGTTGGGATAGTGAACCTGTAGTTATCCAGTGACAGTAGTGAATCTATAAGGTCGCAGCTATTAGCGACCCATTTGCAGGTATTACCGACCCATTTATATGTTGCCACAACACAAATCGGTTGGGATAGTGAATCTGTAAGTAACATCAGTGACTGTAGCACTGAGTAGTGAACCTATAAAGAGAGAGATATTACCGACCCACACCCGTCGTCATAGCCATATTCAGCTCAATGACGCTAGTAAGTCAGTCGGGACAGTGAATCTGTATACTCCAGTCATTTTACGGTTTCGCCAAACATTAATTTATAATAGCCTGTGGTTTTTTTCTCCGTCATTAAATACATATTTTAAGATACTATATTTACGAATCTTATAAACTTTCGACCCGGAAGTAGGTATAAAAAAATACTGTCAAATAAACGCCGATTTTTTAAAATAAAAATAATAATAGTTGTTTATAATCGTCAACATACCAATATTATTGTCTTTAACCTGTAAACGATGAAATCCGTCATTTTTTTTACACGTAAAATCAATAAATTAACAAAATGCATGGCTTGGGTGACAGGTGCCATAAGTTGGTAGAAAAAAATTGTAATAAGTAGTACTTTGATTTGATTCTCATAAAAGTAATTGATGAACCTATTTTCCTAAAAATCGTATTGATTTTTGTTTAGACTTGCATATAAATACATTTACTCCAATTAACTATCGGTAAAAATATTTATAGAACCAAATTGTGTCTAAATTTAATTTAACTATATAGATTATTAAAGTAGCACATGAATCCTACAGAAAAAAGGTTTATGTAAAGAATAATACACTTTTGAATAGTCCTATTTAATTCTACAATTGAAGTTGAACTCTTTCCCCGTGTGTTAACGATCACATTCGTTCGCAGTCATCCACAACTATATACGGTTAAATACGGTTTCCACAGCAATTCAACGCTGTGCCATCGCAATTTCATTAATTCATTATCGAACCGACATAGGTACCAGAATATAATTATTATTTCCAACATAGGTTGCAGTTAGGTACCTACGTAATTAACGAAATTAGGTATACAAACTTACCTGTCATCACGGTCTATCTATGAAATCTTAAATCCTTATTTAATGTTGCTGTTAGGTACCTACGTAATTAACGAAATTAGGTATACAAACTTACCTGTCATCACGGTCTATCTATGAAATCTTAAATCCTTATTTAATGTTGTTGTTGAGGTACACGGAACAGTGCGCGCCATTGTACCTAATACTCGTAACATCATTTGCCGCGACCGCTCACTCAACTCAAACATGTAGCTACGCGCCACGCGCCTGCCTTGAAAGTTATAAAACACAAACTGTGTGCGTTTGTGGCGGCGGCCCGCGCCGCCCGCTTCCCCGCGACAGCCCCCACAGTTGCTCTGCGCAAGTACATTCGTTGCGCAACTTTATGTAATTAAACTGTGGTTCTGGCGCTTCGCCGGCCGCTGCCGTGGCACGCTCGCTAGGCTCGCTCTCTCGGCTCACGCGCTGTAGGGTCGCAGTTCAGCTAACACTCTTCCTCGCTTCGCTCGTCGTCGTACCTGCACCGACCTGCTTGTCTCCGTAAGACTACTTTGAATTTCACTCAAAATGATCATTTGACTAAACGAATGAAATGTGGAAAGTAATGCTGGATAAGTAAAAATTGCCTGGGAAACAAAAGTTGTAACAACCCAAAGCTCTGATGATCGTAGCGGTAAAACTAGGACAACTGAAACATTTGAATAACATCAAATGGTAAATGAAAAAAGCGGCCAAGTGCGTGTCGGACCACGCACAATGAAGGATTCCGTGCCTATTAAAAAGGTCGTATCGTTACTGAAATCTTAAAGCACTTACGTCCTTTTCTTTAAGGAAGGCAGTTTTTTTTAAATATCTCGAAAACCTTTGAAGCGATCTTGTTCAAATCAATTTTCACTGAAATAATTTAATAAGCCCTATGTATATGATTTTTTAGAGTAATTTAATTACAAAACTATGTAGCGGCTAACAATATACACTTATCCTCAAAATGTTATACAAATACATTAATAGTTTTCGAGTAAAATGCCTGTGACATAGGACGGACGGACAGACAGACAGGCAGACATGACGAATCCATAAGGGTTCCATTTTTTTCCATTTGGCTACGGAACCCTAAAAAGTAATAAATTGTATATTCAGAGAACTTATAAAAATACGAAAATTCTTTGGACAAAAGATATTCGGTCAATAATTTTGAGTGATTGCAATTAGGTTACCTCATTCATCATGTAATTAGGGCTAAGGCTAGGTAAATTAAATTTAAATAGTGTTTATTTCATGAAAATGAGAGCGAGACAATGAGCTGTCTTAAGGGTTTCCCTTCAGGGCCCATAGATTTTTTCACCCTGTATATTATCTTACATGTAATATTGGGCATAATAAAAATCAAATAATAAGTAAGGGTATAAATCCCTCTAGTTTAGGTACTATTTTAATGAATTTTGCTCTATTACAATACAATCTACACGCCCGTGAAAGTTACATTGCATATGTATCTTCATCCCACACTTGTCAGTGTCACTCATTGATAAATAAATTAAAATAATATTTTCATAATTTGTTTCACAACGAGTATATTAAAATTTAACTGATATCAACAACTAATAGATCTTAGACGCGTTAGATCATGTCGCGAATCGCTGCGATTCGGGTGGTACCTATTACTTACGTTGAACCTACGCGGCGACCGGGCGACACCCGGGCGGCCAGCAGCGCTACAACGAAAATCGAATCACGAAGTTCGTATATCTCTACCTCTGTCGTTCGAGTACCATAAAACATAAGTGCGTTAGAGACGGAGATATCCGAACTTCGAGATTCGGTTTTCGTGGCAGCGCCGCAGCGGTGTGCCCCGCTGCAGGCAACCGGCCAATCACGTTAGCTCTGCGGCTCGCGCGCGGCATTTTTAAAGCTACTTTAACAGGTGTTTGTAATAATATTACTTGCAACGTATTTTATAAGGCGATTCGTACATTATTCAATGAAAGAGTGCTTATAATGAAAATCCCAAAACTAACTGATCAATTTGCATTTTTTTAAATTGTTAAACAACATTTAACCCCTAAAATCCACCCTCCGTTGTTGTTTAGTGTGGGACTGCTTTCTAATATTTGTGTCCACTACATTCAATAAGGAATGTAGGAACCTACAGCCAATTATTATTTTTAGACACGGAGATATGGTAAATGAAAAAATGTTGGAGACTAACTGAATAGAAATGTAATATTCGGAAACATTTTTTGCCTGATTTATCATCAAAGTTATAAAGGAAATATTTATTTATCAAAACAAAGAATAAAAAAGTTGTTATTTTTTTTTACCGAATTTACAGGAATTTATAAATTTTCAATAATTTATTAAAATATCTAAATGAGTAATAATTTGCCGGATTTAGTCTCGTCGTTATTACTACAATTATAATTTATCGGTTAAGCAGAAAAAAAAAGCTATTATAAATTATTTCCATTTCGCCATACTAGCGGACCGTATAATGACTGGAGTAGTAGTTATATCAGCGATTTTTGCTCGGAGTTGTGAATCTATTCCGCGAGAGCTATTAGCGACCCACCTGCTGGCTTAATAATTCCATTCGATGTTTATTAATCTATCCCTTAGCTAGCTGGAAAGGACTAACAGCTCAGTTATTACGAGGCCTACTATCTAGTCATATCTTAAAAATGCCAAGTAGTCAATCTAGCCTAGATCTAGATCGGTATCGAATAGGATTCCGTTATAGGTTATATAAGACTGCGAATGCTCCAGAGAGAATGCTCGAGAGGAAATGAAGGCTAAATTGTCAATAACTGGTCACTTAAAAAGGTACATCATTCAGTTACTAGCTACCTACCAATTTTTACGAATGTTATTAACTTCTTAGGATTACTTTGAAGTTGATCTAGATAACTAGCACATCAGGTCAATCACGTAGCGCATTGTACGCGCGTCAGGTAGATCAGAATGTCACTTTTTATACAGAAAAATGACAGTTGGATCTACATTACGCGCGTAAAAAAATTATACGTGACTATCCAACAGTTCGGTTTTTGATTACTATAATTTTGTTCAATAACATGAACAGTTTTTTTTGCCTTATGTTACATATTTTTGCGAAGTGGCTCGTAATTGGGTGGTGGCCATCAATAGGCATATTACCCTATAATTCATAAAACATAAAAAACCATTCGTTTTTCTTAATTCCTTTTGATATTAAGTAAGAAAGAGATGGCTACATTTTAAACCCGTAAAATCATTTCATCTCCATCTAACATCGATCAATAGTTATAAATATTTATGTTGTGTGAAATATGCCTTCCAATGTTACATCTATCCTATTTACACTAAGATTATTAGCGTCAAGTTAAAAGATAAGAATTGATTTTATTGGATAAACGCTTCATTTAGTACCTACCTATTATTGGCTTTATTATAAAAGTATACGTAACATTTTGGCCCCAATGGTAAAGTTGACAAATATCTGAATAGGTCATGTACTAACTACTAATGTAGTCTGATTAGGTAATGTACAATTATGTTTTTGAAATGTATTAATCGATTGATTCTGCATAAAAGTCCGTTTGCATTCGATAAATAACCTTTAATAAAGATAATGTGTGAAAATCGAGACAGTTTAAACAAGTATATATGTCCGGCAGAAATACGACATCCAAAAAGACTCTGGCGGTATTTAGAGACTTCAATATTTTGAAATTCTCTGGGTTATCTAAAGGGTTAACTTTATTGATTTAAAAATACTGCAACGACTAATTTAGATTAAACTGCACTCAGATGCAAATATTGCATAGTAGCAATAGTTGCGACATTTTGTACGACTTATGTTGAAATTTTGTTGCATTTGACCTAAAATATGATCCAGTTATGAAACTCTGATAGCGGATGTTATCATTGAGAATGGCAAACGGGATTTATATTATTATTGCATTGGTAGTAGATTGGATGTCCGTTACGTGTCAGCTTGATACACACATATTCACAACTCGTACTAACTTGACAATTCCGATTTATTGCAGGGAGTAGGAGTAGTTTAGAGGCGGATTAAATGTCGAGTGCGCCCTAGGTAAGCAACTTATCGGCGCCCCTCTAATTTTTTTATCAAAGAAACATCTCACCCCCTTGGAACCCCGCGCCTCTACACATACTCGTATGGAATGGACCCGATTCTACAGTGGCCTCTAAACTTCCCAATTTTATTTAGGTGTCGCTAAAACACTTTGCTATTCTATGGGCAGCCGTCATAATCAAATGACAGCGCTAATTTGTATCTGACGTTTATAAAAAAAAAAAAAACTGACGATTCTTCTAAATGCTATTCTAAATATGTCGTTTTTAATCTGCCGCCTAAATTATGTCTAAAAAATTAGACAAGTTAGTTTTAGGCTATTTAAGCCACGTGCACGCAGAATCGGATCCAATATATGGATAATCCTCCCTTCATCTATATACCCAGTTTAGTATGCGTGAACTGGGCCAAGAACAAGGGCCGTTATTTTCTTTGCATATTTCACATTTAATTACTTTTATAGATTATAATTATTTTCTTCTCTTTCTCTCTCTCGTTGTTAAGGTTACTGGGCTTCTGGGACACTCTTTATAACTATATTATAATATTTTATGGGGTTTAAATCCATTAAACACGTGTTTTTGTTATATTGGTTAACCCGTTCCACGGCGGGGCATCTCCTAAGCACGATAGGAGTCCAATTTATAATATTGTTTCTAAGACAGTATTGTCTCCTGGCCTACCGGGAGAATAACAACGAGAAAAAGTTGATTGACCCACATTGTACCTAAATGACGGGTACTTGGCCACAAATGCCCACGATACGACCCAATTGATACCCACTTTCAATTATACGGCCATGTCCATTTCCCAACACGTAACCTCTGACATGCAAAATACACGTATGCGTAACAAGCCAACACTATTTACAAAAAAACATAGATCATCTAATTACGCAAGCAATGTCGTAATTGAAGTACAAGCCAAATTGAAGTTAATTTACAAATTAATATTGACCTTATCTCTACACAGTTAAGGTGCATAATTGAATGCAGAATTAGCGGTATTTAATTGTTTTCTAATTTTCTTACGCTGCGTTGACCTAAGAGGTAATAAAGCTAGTTATGCGCGTGAGATCTTTTTAGATTATATAGCTATCTTCAAATAATGATTGGTGATGTATTTATATTCGATTAGCATTTTATTGACCGTGACTCAATGAAATGCTAATCGAATTAAGAACGCTAATATAATGACGAAAAAGACTGATTTGTTTATGACATTCGTGGAAATGTATCATCCCAGTACCAATAATTTTATATTATACTTGCTCGCATAAAATACTGTACATTTCATATCAGCAAAAAGATGTCCACTGCTGGACATAGGCCTCCTCAAAGAGTGCCAAAGTGATCCAGCCTCAGATCAGTGGACCCAGCGGACCCCCGCCGCGACTTTAACCAGGTCATCAGTTCATCTTGTCCACCTCTTGTACACTTAAAGAAGCCAAAATAGAGCCTATATATTATGCTCATCTCCAGTCCCGAAGATCCATTATAGGTATATATACAAGTGAAAGAATGTTTAAAATCGGATGAGCACTTCCAGAGATTACCCCCTACATTAAACTTGAAAATAACCTGTCTCACAAAGTTTACCTATTTTTATTTAATTATTAATATTAGTGACACAGAATTGCTTAAATATTCAAAATAGCTTGAAAGTTAGTCAAAAAATGTTACGTTGCAACGAATTTTAGGTTATAATCACTGAAATATAGTACAAGCCGGTATACGTCCCAATGTCCATATCAGGAACGGGTCGTTATGAGAATAGAATCTTTATATCGCCACCTGACCCCCTAGCACACTAAGTTTTATGTCGGACATATAGCTTTAGCATTCGTCCCATTCTGGAAAATATGCGAGTGCAAGAGGGACAGATGTTTTATGTCCGACATAAAACTTAGTGTGCTAGGGGGTCTGGTACAAATAGCATCCTTTTAGAGCTGCTTTTGCAGCTTATTAAAATTTCAAGTAAATAATTACAGGTAAAAACGTGGCGACATCCTACTCGAAATGGCGTAGAGTGAAGACCAATGATACTTGGGTTCTTACCTCTAAAATCTATACTTATAGCCTTATTGATACATCGCGCGCTCAATAATTCAGGACAACTGAAAAGAAAATGGCCGTGGAATGTTTCGATAATAGGGAAATTTAAAGGTATTTATTGAACGTCAGCCAATACCATTACTTGGTTTAACCTGCTTTTACCGATGAACGTTTCATCGAATGAATCTTTCACCGATAATAACAACTTTTTTTAGAAGCAGGTAACTTTTCAGCTTTTCAGGTTTGTTATAAAATAAACCTAACCTAACCTAATGGGTTCCAAACAATTACATTTTAGCTTTACCTAAAAAGTTCACGGTTGCTGAGAAAAAATATTCTTTGAAATGAAAATTCGATGAAACAAAGCGTTCGGTAAAACATTATGACTATTTCCTTAGGTATTTGCGATTATTAAGCCTCTCACAAAATGGCGCGGTCTGCATTGGCCGTCAATAGTAAAATAGACAATTGTTGTCATAGTTGACTATTGACCACCGCAGGTCACGACAGTGTGATTCAGGCCTTACTCATTTTACTAAAAACAGTTAAATGAATTATAAAGTGTAAATTAGTTTATTTAATATGGAGGACCGGTAGTAAGGTCATAGCTCACTAGAGCCACCCGTCGCAATCCATATAAAGAATACATAACCGATCGAGGCGAGGCAGCGCGGGTCGGGCGACGGGCGGCTCTAGTGAGCTATGGCCTGTAGAGTACGTTTGCGTTTGAACCCGATTTGAAATCAACGTCCCTTTCTAACAAGTGTGTTAGAAAGCTTAAAGCAAGAGGGACGAATTATATTAAACGCGACCACGACCATACGTTGATCAGTATAGTATACAACTTTTTTGTCATAATCAGAATGAAACATATGAATAACGATCTCATTCCAAGTTGTTGTGACAAGTTACTAGGTATGTAAAGGCCTTTTGGGCTAGAAATTGTAACCTAAGTCGGGCGACATATACAATATTGTTATTTTCTGGTTAGCTCAGCTATTTATATAAATATAAGTCACTCAATATAATTTACCTACTTCCAGTTTAGTTAGTTAGTCAGTAAGTAGTAATACTATAAACAAAATCGGGTAATTATGAACTTATTAATAGTAAATGTGATGTGTAGGGTTTTGTAAAATCGAGTTGTTAGAGGACTTGTAGACGATGTGATAAATATTAAGATATATTATAGATATAAAATAATTATTTGAGTTTCTACCTATAGGTATCTCTGTTCATATTTTTCCGCTTAAGATTTGTGGAGTAGCGCTATGAAATATGTTTTAAAAAAGGCCTCTTTTCTTATTACAGTTTAATTGTAATAATATATGGATGCTTTTGCTTAACGAACGTGCTTACATTAAAATATGTACTACATTCTCATTTACGATTCATAAGATCTCGAGTTTCTCGATTAATGTTATGTAAAAAGTGGACATACTGACTCCGGAGAAGCTAGCATGATAGGCTTTATGCTCAAGTTTTGCGGCCCAAATATTTACTAAAACGTCACGTAGAGCATAACCATAAAATGATCATGCTAGCTGAACCGAGCGACGAAGTAATAAAGACTGTCAAGTAAACATCACATAAGTAGTCTTGTGTAATCTTGCAGGTTGGATATAGATGATTCTGTCCAACCAACACTTCCGACAAGACTACTCTCGGCCATTCATACACAGTTCCAGAAACTCTACCTTCAATGGAGTTAGCCGGGTTAGAAGGTATTTGCAGATGGCGCCAGCATTGGTTTTACCTGTCAGTCCTACCAAAACTGTCAAATTCCGTTTAAGCCAAATCCCATAGAAAAAAGCTATTGATTAGGTAAAGCCTATGATGGCACCATCTAGTCAAACATTTGACAGTAGCCAACCCCATTGGTCGGGCACTTCCATGGTAATGCATCTACTGACTTAGAAGGAGTTTTCAGTCTAATTTACTCGTCTGTCCAATGTCCCGCTCGTACTGACAAAGTGCAATAGAGATGCACAGATAGAAATCTCGATACTCGTTAGCGTAAGCCGTCATTGTCAAACTCATGGTAAGCGTACTGGTCGCGTGACGCCATACCGGCGCTCTGGCTACTATGTGGAGCGCAGTTAGCGAGTTCGGGAAGGTAAAAAAGGGTCAAGGGGAAGCGAATGGGGCGTCACATTCCGGGAAGGTACATACATTGTTACCGTGTAGTACAGTTTGTTTCAGTTTAGATGACGAAAAGTAATTAAAGCCATTACCGACATCTATTGTTGCACTGTTATCTTTAATGTGGGTTGTAAAATAATTACGCGTAAACAGAATAACACACAGTTGCTACTCCAGTGTCTCCAGTATACGTTCCACACTTCGGTCAGTTTTATGTTATGACGTCGTGGTTACTAAAAGATAAGTAACTTTTCATATTTGGCAACAAAAGTTGTGAAATCCCACGTTATGTGCATTTTCGTCATTGCGACTGAAACAAACTACCTATATCTTTATGAATAATTCGGTGGTTAATACTTATGAGTTGCTTTTAATATTAGTTAGGTACAGTCGACTTCTCAAAGAGAAAAGCAACACGTTTGTAACTTGTCATTACTACTCATCTTAAGGTAATGTTATTATTTTAAGTGAGAAGTTGTTTTTTTATTTATGATTAGTTAGTTATGCTTTATCAAGAATTTTACTATCAAAGGTTTGATTGTAATTTGTTGTGAATATTTAAGTTCATTTCATTTGTAATGAACGAATGATATTGCGCTAGAGTTCAAAAATTAAGACTTATTACGGACCTAAGCTGGACCAAATCTTGGGCCGTTCGTTTATCGTAGTTTTTACGCGATGCCTCGTGTTTTACATACGTTTCCTCAAATCGTTACCTTTCACTGTGCCTACTTTAGTAACCGAAGTAAACCATTACTAACTATCTATTTCGCAAAAGCCCGAAGATCGAATTTCGTATATCTGTATCATTATCACTCTAATAATTAAACAACAAGTGCGATAAAGCTTGATTGGATTCGAAGAGACCTGTTAATGGCCATTCCGGTACAATTTGTAATCTCAAAACGTCAAAAACTATTTAAAGTGCGTAGTAGTTGCAGCACTTTTTATTTTATTATTTTATTAAAGTTTTAAGGCTCTTGGAGGGTTATAGAAACTAAAACTATCAATACACCTATCAATTTGTCATAACAATCGCCTTCAAAGTGTATGTCAATTACTTATAAACTGTCTCCTTTCATCTTATAGCTGCGTCTCTAGGTTGTTGTGACAAAGTGTTAGGTGTTTAATGGCCTTTAGTTTCAGGCCCTGTGTTAACTGACGTAAACTGCTTTAGTATTATTCGTCTTTAAAAGTTAGTGAAACTTAAACTCTAATTCTCGAAACACTATGGTAAAATCACTGATAAGGGAAACTACACTGATGAGGGAGGGAGGGATAAGGGAGGGATCTGTAGGTGAAAAGGGAACGATTTGATTGTTTCAAGTCATTACACACCTGACAATATGTCACAACAGTTGTGAAAAATTGCTAGGTATGTAATGAACTTTAATCAGTAGAATTACTCACGTTCCATTTTAACTTTTTACATTTTGCAAGACCAAGAATTTAGAATAAAAGCTAGCTAGCGTTTTGAATCTACCACCGGCTTTCTACCAACTTCTAAATGTTATTCATGTGTCTTAGATTGATAAATCGTTTTGACAGAAGAATTATCACTGGTATCGTTTTGAGAGGTATAAGTATCGTAATAGAGTGATTCCGGTTTTATTTGAGGTTTGAATCGCTAGGAGTCAGGCGACTTTAGGTACACTTCAAATGTGTATGGAGTAGTCTTGGATTACTCTACACTTGTTTGGTCGGTGGGTCGATATAATCGACACTGAATGATGTAAAAAATAATTTTCCAAAGATTCTCTATCGGTGTTATTTTTCTAACCTCAAATTGGAGATTTTACTTGTATTAATATTATAGAAATGGCGTTTATACTTCATAAGCGATGCCAAAAGTGATTAATTCTCTGTTAACGTTTAATACATGTATGTGGTAAGACAAATACCCTACTTATAATATAAGAAACTTCAATATCAGTAGAACTCTATAGAAATGTAGGTTAGAATTTGTTACTTATAGAGAAGGTCTAGCATGTACATATTCGTACTTAGAACATTTAGGCCAAGCCAAACTGTGAATTGACTTAAGTTCTAGATATCGCGTTTCTGATCTACGGAGGCGCACTAGAATAGTAAATGGTTGTTAAAATTATGTACGTTATAATTATAATCATACGTGTTTACGTGTATTTGATTTACGAGTCATAATACGATATATTGATTAAAGTTCTTCCAAAGTGATAATTGATTTTTATTAAACATAATTTACATACATACATACATACATAAATACATACATACATTTATTCCTTTTACCCTTTTGCCTTTATTACCAAAAGGGGTATAGGCAGAGCACATGAAACGTATGTTCCAGCGCCACTTTTAGCATAAATGTGGGTATAAAATATCGATAAAATGTGATATTGCAGTGATAGGTTGCTAGCCCATCGCCCACAGCACACTTCAAGCCTACTCCCTTAGTCGACTTTTACGACACCCACGGGAAGAAAGGGGGTGGTAAAATTCTAACCGGACACCACACGCGCTATTATTAATAATTTACTATTTTGTTTAATTATTTATATTTTATATTACGAGTGTATTAAATTATTATATTGAAAACTTTATTGCACAAATAAAATTAGACCAATTGATTTAACTGTAACTTAATTGAATTGTATAAGTACCTATACCGAAATATTATTTGATTGGGTTCCTTTGAGCTTTTGATCAGGGCACCCGAAAATGTTTGTCCCATTCCAGCGTTGTGACTCGAAAACCGTATCAGGATATTTGAGGGCACGTTACGGCTTCCAACTGGTTTTTGTAATACGTTTAGCGCGCTAATTCTGATACGATAACTCGGCGCAAGTGCGAGAAACATTCTGAAAGAAAATGTCAATTCTTTGATCAACCCTGGAGTTGACGTGTACATTAAACCTTGTACCTACTGTTCTATTTAAGGCCAGTAGTTGATAAATAACTGCGACACCTTAATAAGGAAACTGCAATTTATTTTTACTATAAAATTACATTGAGCTTGGGTCTATGGGTTGTAATACTTGTAATCTGCCTAAAGGTACTACTGAACCTTATATTTGATCGCCTCGCCCTCGGGTAGGCGACAAGAAGCTTCCGTCAAGCGTTGTGGCAATACTTGGTGTCCCAAAGGTATCAGAAACCCGTGCATGAACCCTGGGATCATTTTCTGACTAAGTAATTAGTAACGAATATTTCGTGTTGCCGCGCCACGTTAGTTAGTTAGTTTAGCCGCGCCACGTACTTTTCTACCTAACGTAAGCGGGTATAACAGAATAACGGTTGTATGTGGCGGTGCACGGAATCCAGAAACGGAGCGATAAGAGAACGTTAGCGGCACCATAGCATAGCCAATAACACTACAACCTTAGGGTAGTTTTTGGATTGGACAGAACTCCATTCCTTTCCACAGCCCACAACAAAAAGTCGGCACGTAACTTCCTCCAAGAACCAGGTCTGCGCACAATGGCGATGGTATCAGCTGTTATCCAACCTATTGTATGAATTTTCACAAGCGCCATCTACGTTTAGAGCGCTAAGATGGCGCCAGCTGTGAGAACAGAGGGATGCTTTATAATGGCGGAGCCTTCAAGACCCAACGAAAATGCGGGAGCCGTTCGTTGGTCGGGTGTGTACGCAGGCTTTGTCTGCGTCAATGATACCGCCACGCAGCGGATTGCCGGCACACGCTAACGAATGATTATATTATGGGACGTTTGTTGAGAACTGGATCTAAGGTGTGTAATGAAATTAAAGATAAAAAATGTAAACAAATGTGTTGCCACTGCAATAAAATCAATCGCAAGAAGTGAAAACTTAAAATTCGTTAAATAGGCGAGATAAAAAATAATGTGACCTGGATTATTATTCTTATTTTTTTAGTAAAACCGAAAAATTAATTCAAGTTCCATTTATACTGAATCGACTTGTCTGATAGTTCGTAGACCGCTTTAATATCTTATCCCCGAGCTGAGGCTGCCATTTTCTGAAATCTGAATCGCATTCGTTTTCTGACGTTTGTCTTGATCGAAGTGTGTAAAACAAAAATGTGCCAACTCGACCACCTAATAGACAATGTAACAGAGACATTAATAATAAATGTAACTGAGGAGGATTCGTTCCTCAGAAAGCGAGAGTGGAAGTGAATAAATAAAAAAATAAAAATCTAGTGTTATTTTCCTTTGTATTTCCTGTCCTAATAAGACATATAATAATGGCATGTCTTGCTTCGATCGCTTGGCCACTTCTAGTGGCTGCAGGCAATAGGCTTTTGCTGTATATCGTACCCGGACTATCGTCACCTACTAAGTACCTATTCATACCAACCTACGACATTAAAGTGATCATAGTAAAATATAGGATTGTTTTAAAAGTAGTGACGATATATTCATTAGTTAAAACCAAAACCTGGTTGATTGCCCCTGAGACGTCACTTTGACGTTGACAGTTCTTTGTTTACATTTTTTATCTTTAATTTCATTACACAGTTTACATGCGCTCGGGAGGAGACGCGCGGGCGGCGGACACAGCGCGACGTCACCGTCGCGTAAAGCGCGGCGACACGCGAGCGACACTCGGCTTCACGAACCCCACCGGCAACGGACGACTCTCGAATATAAATTTACTTTTGTTTGGCCGTGTATCCCATTTTGTAATTAAGGCGGAATAAACCAGCCTATATGAAGTTACAGTCCATTCATTTAAGTCCCAGTAGGACCCTAACACGTTCGTTGGCGTTTGTTGAGTCGTCCAGCCAGGGCCAACGAAGGCCAGCGAAACCCATTCGTTGGCGTTCGGCGCAGAGGCGTCACGTGTTATAAGTACCTACCTAATCAACAAAAAACCGAACGAACGAGCTAAGATTGACATGCGGTTGTAATGTTTTTATTACAAAGCGTTAATTAACTTAAGTCTTGTAGGGTGGGATTACTTATCACCAGCCTAGGTACTAATCTTTCAGAGTGTGATCAATGTTTTTACCGTATAAACAATCATTAAATGCGGCTGAACGCTACAAGAGCAAGACTACTTTGAGCGCCATTTTAGCACCAAGTGCTGTCAATTAATGTGAACGCGTTCATTTTGAAACAATTAGCACTAATTGTGGCAACATAATAAAACGATGGCGACAATGGAAACATTGAACGGTGAGTCCGGATGCCACATCTTTGGGACACTGAACTGAACAGTGTGTCCTAGGCTGTAAACTTATCTTCGTGCAAAACTTAATCTAAGCGGTTGAGCCGTTGAAGCGTTTTTGAGTAACTTAATAACATCCAAACTTTCGCATTTATAATATTAGTAGGATACTTTATTGCACACAGAAAGTACAATTACCAGTTTACCATTGGGCTAAACATAAAGTATGTACTGTAAACGACATATTCTTACCCCTTATTTAGGTACAGTCAGGTACCTAAATAAGGGGTAAGAATATGTCCCCCTGGGTATTAAATACGTCTATATGCTCCTGAGTCATGTAGATACAGATATTTTCATTACACTGGCTCGAAAAGGGTTTCGTAATGCGCAGATATACAGAGCTACAATAGTCTATGTTACGCCCACGGGCGTAATGGATTTTTTCTTAAATTGTATCTGCCACTGGCTGTATACCGAAGAGTCTGCCATACGCGCCTCACGTCAATTTCGATAAAATGAACAACTGAAATGTTGCAGTTTTATTACAATTTGTATTAATTTTATCTAAGTAAAATGTATTTGCTTCCTCGCAAATGATGAAAAACATTGTGTATAGGTAACACGGGCGTTAGAATATTGCAAATTCGAGTCATCAAAAGTTGTTCACAATATCCCACTTACGCCCCTCGATAAACAACGATGTCGTCCTTATTATGTACGTATATTAATACCCCTGACTGTCCATGCCTTATGACTGATTGGTCACATCACATTCTTCAAACATCACAGCTATGAAATGCTTTCCTAAATCGGCCAACACACGCTTTATTGAGAAATACCTAATTAGACACACTTTGAGGTTCATTAGCAGGTCACATGCTTGTTAAAAACGCAAAAGAACACATACAATTTTACATTTTAAAAACTATTAAGGTTCAGAGACGTCGAAAGCAAAGAGTATAATAAGTATTGGTCGAAAGAGTCGAGAGCCATTTTGAAATCTGGTGGATATATAGGTAAGTAAGTAAAGTTAAACAAAAGATAGTCATTTATCATTTAAAGTCAAGGGAGTGTTCTGAATTTTATGGTCAAATCGAAGGTCAGCTAACTGATGATCCTGGTTACCTTGGGATGGTTGGGAGTTGGCCAACTTTAGGTGGATCGAGAACTTCTGAAAAGAACTAATAATTAGTTGGTATCTTACTTTTTAAATCCATACTAATAATATAAATTCGAAAATGTGTCTGCTTGTCTGCTAACTCTTCACGCATAAACCGCTTAACCGATTTAGATGTTTGGCTTAGAGATAGATAGTTTGAGTCCCGGGGAAGTACAATGGATAGTTTTTATCCCGGAAATCATCTCCCACCTCCTCATCCCCCTCTGCTACATCTTCCAGCTGCACGGTTATCAGATAACGGCGCGCGACCTGTGAAATGAGATAGACGTTCAGATGTACTCTATGAGTAACGATTGCAAGGATAATACACATATACAAGTCAAGATTTAATCTCTTTCTGATTAGAACACTAATGGCCGATTCGCACTTTGATTAGTGGTTAGTGTGAGTTCATACATTAGCTGCGAGTGCGAGTAGCTTTATGTATGGACTCGCCCTAATCACTAATCAAAGTGTGAATACGCCACTAGAAAGAGCAGATAGTATCTCGCCGAGAGACAGCTTGCGCGCCATCTTGTCATAGCCCTGGTGGAAACAGCCTTAAACACCAAGAAAAACATAGGATGTTATTAACTGAAAATACTCCCATGAGAGGGCCAAATTCGAAAGCATAACCAAAACGGAGCTCTTACGCTGATGAAGACTTCAAGTATTTTAAATACAAACGGTAGTAGTGCATTCATATAACATATGTCATAATCATAACATATTTTGCCACTGTCACCAGCCGGCAATATCTCTGTTGATTGTAAAGGAGCAATTTGAAAGTCAACGAGCCATTTAAATAGCCACAATGAACAATAGTTATTATGATAATCTGGGGACGAGTCTTTCGGTAACATTATAATTACATACGTAACGGTGTAGTGGCGTCCATATAACTGCACGTCTATCATAGGACGGCCGCGACATACTCTCGATTTTTCTCGCACTACTTATACCTCCTGTTCTAAGTGTTCTAATAAGAGAGAAAATTGGGAGAGCTCCCGCGCCGTCGCGTGATAGCCAGATATAGTATAGGATTGGCGCCGGTTTGTCTATTTCATCGTAAACTATACTAGAAGAGCAACATTTGTACAGTAATTTAGTCGTTTCTTGAAGAGTAGGTATAGATTGGTTCACAATAGTACATTACGTAACTAGGGCGGTGAATTCGTGAATGCCCCAGATCGCAGGTGTTTGTGGCCCGAACCGAAGGTGAGGGCCATAAATATGCGCTCTGGGGCTTTACGAATTACCGCCCGTGTTGCGTACAAAATTTTACGTCTTCATCTGGCCACAATGCGAGTTTTCCCGTACGCGCAGCGTGCAGTAAAACTCGCATTATGGCCAGGTGTAACGTAAAAATTGTTTCCTTTACTGGGGCGAAATATCTAAGGTATACTTATCTGTACCAGCAGTGGGCTGATTTAGATTTAGATTTAGATTTATTTATTACACGCTATAAATTACAATATAAATTTGAGCAAAATGTCAAGATTATAAGAATTTCTACCATGTTCGTCAATTATAATATTAATAACTTAATGTGTCAACTACAAATACAAAATATTATATTACTCTATCTCCCGAAAAGGATCGTCATTCATTATACACAATAACATAATAGAATAATAATAATAATGCCCATAACATTGATAAATATTATGTTAACAATAATAAATGTCAATTTATGGACACAAAATACGCAATTAGAAGGCCATTTCTATGTATTCGTTAACGGAGTACAGAGGGTTTACCAAAAAATATTTCTCAGTTTGCGCCGGAATGTTTCGTCTGGTAAGGTCTGATGTTGATAAATATGTGTGCCATTCCCAAGAATCGCTTTCTCCGGGTTTTGATAGGGCCAAGCTCAGTCTCAGGTACTGAGAATTATGCAGATATACGGTAGTATTCTTTAGCTCTTTCTCTTTAACGTTAACGATTGCTACATCGTTAGATCGTAAAGTTAGTACCGTATCGCGTAGGCATTAGCCTATTAATATCGTGGTGAATCTTGGTCCCTAAGACGGAGGTCATCTCCGTACAATTTATAACCTTAGAACTTTAAACCCTACTATAACGCGCGTACACCCTATAGGGTGTGAGCGAGATGGCATGCGAGCGGACGCCATTTTCAGATCCATTCTTTATCTGCTCGCGTTATATTAGATGACAGCTTTCACAGGGATCAACCTTTGCCGCGATACCACGCGATACGTATAGATAAAGATTAAGTAAGAACACACAATTTTGCCCTTTGACTGACTTTACCAGATAATTTACAGATTAACGAGAACTAACTGATTTATGCGCATTAAGGGTAATAGATTAATGTTCATATCGTGTGGTGTCCGCCTAACGCTACTGAATTCAAACCGAGGGTCAGCAGTCATTCAAAACTCAATTCGCACTCAATAGCGTTCTTTGTATGGTTTCATAAAAACTGATTCAGGCCTAAGTTAGTAGATTGCGCAGACCACTTTAAAAATCATTAGATCTACTTTACAATTTTACCTTTGGTTAATAGATATAAGGTCTGGGCCGCCATTTTGTAACGCACTAGGTACTTGAGCTTGCTTAAGCCGCACCAGTTCCTAAAAGCCATGAGATAGAGCGAGAAAACTAAAATAATGCATTTCTCTATGATGCTCTATTTCATAGCTTGCGCCACCCAATGGATTGGAGGGATGTCCGCCTTAACAATCGATTATTTGCTCTAAATCTACCGTTAGCTTTTCGGTGAAGGAAAAACATCGTGAGGAAACCTGCGAAGAAATTCAGTGGAGTCCCCGGCTCGCACTGGGCCAGCGTGGGGACTAATGCCCGTTCCGTCTCATCCATGAGAGGAGGCCTGTGTCCAGGAGTGGAAACAATATAGGCTTTATTATTATTATTGCTCTAAATAAAAATAAAAAAACGCGATTTAGGTCAAAATCTGAATCGATTTTTAAATCGTTTTTTTTAATAATCGACTCTATTTTCACATACGGAATACGTGCAGGACCGTATCTGGATGCATCTATATGCGTTGTATTGGTTGGTTATCTCGCACACACTCGCTCGACTACGTGTATGTGAAACCGAGAGCGCGCCAATCGAACGAATCGAATTTAATTTCTTTAAATGCGTTGCAGAATTGAGCCCATACGTGGCCCATTCTGAGTTTCATTTCTATAGGATGAGTTAAGAGCAATCTTTATGACAGTAATAAATTGCATGGCTATTGAAATATCTTTGGTGATGGAAATTTATCTTTCACCGTACAATGACGATGACTACGATTAAATTACTAATTGATTGTTTCTGTGTGTTCTTGAATAATTGATTGAAATTTTATGTGAAACTAACGGCAGAGTACGTTGTCCCTTTTCCTCTGTTGAAACTGATATTTATGGTGAATTAAGCAATGAACTTATAAAGAGCCTGGAGTAACAATAAAATCTGAGCAAACATATACTAAGTATACAGGGTGACATATTAATCAGTGTCCAAATTCAAGTATAAGATTCTTCAGCAAAATTATAAAATACGTTTGTTTTGTTTCATATAATTCAGTACAAAAAAAAAATGTAATTGCTGCTTAAAGTTATCCCAAAAAAAACCTTACCGCGCGGGCACCTCAGCGGGTAGTAAGGTTTGCGCACGGCACGCCTCCCCTCCCTCGGCCCCGCCCCGCTCCGCGCGGTACTGAATGCCCCGTAACCACGCTGTACGGATAATTCTTCAGGTATAGACAATTTATAGTTTAAAAAACACGAACCAGTTTTTTTTTTCAAAAATGGAGTCTATTAGTGATAGGTACCAAATGCCTACAAAAAAAATTGACATTGATTAAAATGTCACCCTGTATTACGAGTATGTTACAATAGGTACGTTATCATCATCATCATATCAGCCGAAAGACGTATCTGCTGGACATTAGGCCTCCCCCAAAGAGCGCCACAATGGCCGGTCCTGCGCCATCCGAATCCAGCGGACTCCCGCGACCTTTACGGTCATCAGTCCACCTTGTGGGGGGCCTACCCACGACGCGCCTTCCGGTTCGTGGTTGCCACTCGGGAACCTTTCCGCCCAACGGCCATCGGTTCTACGTGCAATGTTCCCCGCCAGCAAACGGAAGGTTTTGATGCCTAGCCTTCTCCAGTCCAGAGTCTTGAAAAAATCCTCCAGTACAGGGATGAATAGGTATATACTTACCTATACTTGTTAAAACATGATTACATATTTAATTTTGTACCTACACTTTTTCAAAAGTAACAGAATTTATGTTGGTAAGTAGGTACCTAATTAAGATAATATATCAGTTGGTAACTAAGACATATCACTACATAATTACAGTCTTATGCGTCAAAGTGCCATAATTCCAAAGAAAGTCGTTATAAATGTTACGCGTGACTTTTCAACGTAGCTATGTGACGCATAATATTTATATTTTTGTGTTAAGGCTGCTATCACGAGCACACTAGCGCCACTGGTAAATAATTGTGATTATTTAAATTTAACGATAGTTTTTAAAAAAGGAGACTTACCCATAAAGGCGTATAATTAAATGAAATGAAATCTCTTTATCCAATTCACGGATAATCCATTGATTACCTAATACCTAGTATAATACGTATTTGCCATATTAATTTGGCACATCATAACCAACGCAACATAACCTACAAATCGTAAACCAACTCAAGAATAATTATATTTCGATGCAGTAGTTATAAATGCGAGATGGGTTGGCTAACGGCTGCACCACTTCGATATTGCTAGTTTGTATGGATTATGCAACGAATGCGGTGCAATGTTGGCTTGTACAATAGGTACATTCATCCTTAGGTACTTAATCTTATTTGGTAAACAACATTCTACGCTCAAAATGCATTTTTTTGGGATAGAAATAGCAATCTTGGGAATTATACGAGGTTTATGCCATTGGGAGCATCAGATGTGTGCAAAAAAAGTACAATTCAGCAATAAAAGCTTGTACCAAAAAGTGAAATCCAAAAATGTTTCGGAAAACCTACTGCTTTTTTGGAAATATTGCCTAGAAGTAGTAGGAGTCACTACGATTAAGATGAATCCAACGACACCACATTGTCGAAATCCGTCAAACGGTTTAGGCTGCAAGGCGGTCCAAAGAATAAGACATACACACACACAGATCCTCGAAAAACATCACCCTGCTCTCCTTCGATAGTCGTGTAAAAACTACATTTGTAATAAACTCATTCATTCATATACGTGTGTTACGTTGGACTTGCCGCAGATTGAGTTAATGATCTGAGTACAAATTAAACGTATCACATTGCCAATACATTTGACGAAAGAATCCATCAAATATGCTACTCACCAGTACCTACCTACTTCATATAATATCTCTTTTAACTACGCAATTGAATTGAATACTAATTAAACTTTTAATAAACTGCAACAATCTAAATTGAGTCTTCAGTTTATAGCAGTAGGGTTAGATTTACAACTACGTATTCCAGTATACAGCAATTTTATACCTATCCTATTGATATGTGATCATTAAATTTTGTTCTTCACGAAAACATCTCTTTCGATTCAAGGTTGCAACATGGTTACACGAAAGTGATGGCTATTACCATATTACCAAATCGGACGTTCGTTAATGATGTAGGCACCTGAAATAAGTGTGTATAATGCTTGTTAATTTTGACAGGTCGAGTCGCGACTCCATCTAATCAATGCAATTGCAATACATTCATTAGTATACATCTGAATCTCTTTTCTTTGTGTAACCTTTTCACGATTACACAGCGAAATCGATTTAGATGGATAGTTTGAGTCATACGTGACAGATAAAGCTATAATTGAACGAGGGAGTGAAGAGAACTGCCTTGTCCGTAAATTACGTCATTTCAAAATATGGGGGGGGGGTCTGGCCATTGGGTTCATTTTATGAGGAGCGGAGGGTCTCTTTCAAGGAATAATAAGATGATGATAGGGGGTGGTCAAAAATCGACAAAGCCCTTACAACTATTACTAACTATTAACTGTCCACTCTTAGCGAGTTATGTGGAGACCTGAAATGTACCTTCTTAATCACACCAGTACGCTTACCATGAGTTTGACAATGACGGCTTACGCTAACGAGTATCGAGTTTTCTATCTGTGCATCTCTATTGCACTTTGACAGTACGAGCGGGATGCACAGATAGAAAACTCGATACTCGTTAGCGTAAGCCGTCATTGTCAAACTCATGGTAAGCGTACAGTTATGAGTATTGGCTCTGTGAGCTTTCTTCCTTGAATAGTTAAATTGCCCCCTAAACACAAAAAGTACTTACAAAACTCGATCTTTCTCAGTGTTATTTATTTTTCGAAGCCATATGAAACAAAATGCTACATACCAGATTCTTACAAAATGCACTATAAACATATTCGGTAGGTATAACTAGCCCAGGAAAACCTTTTTTTTTTGCAATTATTCCATAACAAATCTTGGGTTCGAATCCTGGTAAGGATAAATATTTGTGTGATAAACATAAAATATTTGTTTTTGGGTCTTGATTGTTTTCTATACATTTAAGTAGGTATGCCAGCGTGCCAGCGTGGGGACTACTGCCCGTTCCCTCTTATACATGAGAGGAGGCCTGTGCCCAGCAGTGGGACGTATATAGGCTGATGATGTGTAATGTGAAGTATTTATATGATAGATAGATAGTGAATAGGTATTTATATCTATCAAATATATCATCGTCTAGTAACCATAACACAAGCCTTATTGAGCTTACTGTAGGGCTAGTTCAATTTGTGTAAGATTGTGTTATAATATTTATTTATTTTATTACAAAATTACATGGATTAAAAAGATAACCGTAAAGGAGCCCGACTTTTCGAGGTAACGTCACTGCACGCCTCCGGCGTTGTACGATCGAACTGGTTGAAAAATTCGTTGACCGAGCAAATCGTTCCAATAGCTCAGTTGGTTGAGAGAGACTGGTCGCGTATACCAGATGGTCGTAGATTAGAATCGTGCTTGGAGCATTACATTCTCTCAATGCTCGAAGGTTAGCTGAAAGTATGTGACATATACATGTAGGTACACTTATTCATTATACTGTTATTGTATACAATAAAGTGCTTACATACATATAAACTCTTAATATCGGGTAGCAGGCGTGACTGTTTAATACAAGGTTCACTTATTTTTATTAAAAGTGAATTCTGCTCCGCATGACATTAATTTTTACCACCCAGTATATTTGACACACAATTGTACCCATTATTTTTACGGCGTAACCTTTTTTGGCGCAACATAGCTCTCAATCAAATGTCAAAACCTAAGCGACAACCTAACATGACCGCAAACCTCTACCAATCGAGAGTGACTTGACGAAATATATAAAAACGATCAACTCGCCGCAAAGTCCTTTGTTGCGCAACGATTAACATATAATAGACCGTTATACAATGCCTAGGGTGTGGAAAGAGATGTGCTTCGTAATGTAAAGATATCGGTCACGCAGGCAAGACACTGGACCAGCCCCCCTATTCTGTGACTTGGTTTAAGCTCACCTCAACGCTCACCCACAAATATATCTTGACACCGCGATGCGTAGTAACTAAGCGTAGGTAGAGGTCTAGTTTCGTGACGGGCGATCGGCGGGGTGAGCCGCAAGTTCAACGTGTCTGTTTGTGGTACCGTAGCTCCCAAACGAATGAACCGATTTTCGTTTAGTTTATTTTGTGTCATAGACAATTTTATCTCGAGTGTTCTCAGCCATGTTACATGAAAATCAGTTCAGCCGTTTTCAAGATATTGGACTTTGTAATGAAAATGTCGGGGGCTTCTCAACCTTTCTAAATAAGTTTGTTTTTCTCGCATCATATCTCTCTTTCTAAGTTTTCTAATAAGACTTGGCCCCGGCACAAGTTCTAGAAAGTTTCGATAGAAAGGGATGGCTACGTTTAGGCTCATTTGGCACACAGGAGATTTTGTAACAGAGTACCTTCTGTACGTAGTACTATTATTAATCTACGATTGGACTTTGTTTTTTTACCGTGGCAGTGGCACACACTTAATACACCTTGCATGATGCTGACCAGACACCGTAGCCTGCGGGCACTTGCGAGTCAGTCATTAGCGCGTTGCCGACCTTTTATTGATTTGAGGATTCATACCGACTGTAGACAAAGAACAAGTTTTTATTTTATTTAAGATTTACAATTAATACGGCCTACTTCTGTGGCAAACAAGCATACGGTCTGCCTGATCGCAATCAGACTCCATAGCCTATGGACGCTTATGATTCTTCTGTAATCACAAGCGTTGCCGAACCTTAATAGATTTAAGTTTGTGACGTTTCACAATACGAAGCTGATTGGACTTTTGTCAAATATTTAATACCTATTTCAAATTCATCTAAGTGGTCGCAAACCGGCAAATTACCTTGAATGGTCTATACAGAGCCTGAACAAATGCACAACTATACAGGGTTATTATTAAAGAAAAGTTATTATTTTGTAGCTATTCTTTCCATTGGCATTGTAAAAGTAGGGGTGATTTTTTTTTTCACATTTAAGTCGGTTCGATTCCCAGACAAAGCAAGTAATTTTTCGAAAAACTTTGAATGCAGGATTACTAACTTTCAAAAATAACATAAGGTCTTCCTTCAGCAAAATACCCTATCTACGATATTTAAGGTACTTCCCCTTCATGTCCCATAAGTTTGGGACGCCCTGTATAGTTCGATCTATAAGCCACTCTTTCGCTAGTTATTGGTTTTGTATAAACCGCTGTACATACTCTGATGCTGACTTTGATACCTTATTTTCACACAAGCATCTGCCCGCGTGGAACTCGCTTAATATCGTAGCTCCATACAAACTTTCACCTCCCATTTCACATGCCTATGGGATGATTTCCGGGGTTAAATCTATCCTATGTATATGCCCTTCACCGGGACTCAAACTATCTTTATACGAAATTACATCTAAATCGGTTCAGCGGTTTAAGCGTGATGTGGTAATAGACAGACAGATACACTTTCGCATTTATAATATTAGTATAGTATGGATATGGATTATGGATGGATTAAACGAATTGCGTCGACCAATTGTTACTCAAACAAACATTGGATATAATTCATCACCGTAACGAAAACTAGGCAGACGTAGAACGTTTAACATTGAAATTTCAGAGTAATTTAACGCGATTATAATTCACAACTTAATTTATGTTTCAATTGCGTTACACAATCCAAATAATAAGTTAGACCGCTCTTAAGAAGTTTGAAATAAGTGCCATTATTAAATACAAGTGTTTTTTTTGCCGTTCGATCGAATCGAATGTCGTTAGAGGTTTCCGCTAGTTTCGTTTATTGACAAACAATGGAATTATTTTAATTTGCCATTAATTACTTTAAATGATCTACAGCCTTTTGTGATGAAACAGGTTGTTCTTCGAATGAATAATTCACTGAAATAGTAAAATAAACCATTTCTTACTAGTTATTTCTCTACGATTATTCGACTTTTCAAAAGTTACTACTTCCGCTGGATACATAGGTTTAAATGATATCAGTGTACATGTCTATAGATAGCAAACAATACCTACGTACCTATATGGGTTTTTGCATGTGATTTCAGTATTTCCTACGCTAAAGCTGCGGTAGCCTAGTGGTTCAGGCATGCGGGTGTCCAGCGGCAGTTGTGGGTTCGAATCCCGGCTCGTACCAGTGACGCGCCTCACTTCACCCGTCACGTCTAGCGAAACTAGACCTCTAACTAGGTACGCTTAGTTACTATGAATTTTCATTCATAGTAATCACTCGCGTCACTAATGTCAATATATTGTGGGTTATAGTGCTTCTCTTAAACATGCAATGCAATGAAATAATTAAAAAATAATCCAAGAAATCAACTTTATATTTCATGGCTGAACGCCGTGATGCTGTGCCAGAAATTGTGGATTTACTCCAATTTTGTAGTAAATGCTATTACGGATATCTCGTCTCGCTGCGCTCGAAACGTGACACTTCGAATCGAAGCCCATTATGAAGAACATTAAGTCAATATTTCATTGCGTGTTTAAGAAAAGAATTTTTGAAATCGGATAAGCGGTTCCGGTGTTTACCCATTACATACAAACTTATAAAATTGCAAAGCTACAACCTCACAGACTTTTCCTCTTCATAATATTAGAAAAGATTTGTATCCTACTAATATTATAAATGCGAAAGTTTGGATGTTTAGATGTTTGGATGTTTAGATGTTTAGATGTTTAGATGTTTGGATGTTTGTTACTCAATCACGCTTCAACGGCTCCACCGATTCGGATGAAATTTTGCACGAAGATTGTAGGTAGCCTACAATAAAATATAGGGTAATCTTTATCCCGGGCTCCAGACCAAGTCACGGGCGGAAACAAGTACCTACTTATATGGGTAATGCCATTCATGTATGGTGAACTACCGACTGAAGGTTTTCCTTACAAATTATGAATTGAGGCATCAATGTTGCGAACCGTAGTGAACTGTAAAGAATTGCACAAAGTTAATTGCTGCAAACGAACAAACCCTTTTGTAAGCGAATCTTATGGTAAAATCGTTAATCAGTGCGATAGCGTTTTGAAATGTAATGTAGCATGAACACAATGGAGCGGCGATTCTGTGGCCGTAGATACTTGCTGCCGACTTGCAAATTCAGTGGGCGATATTATTTTACACTTTCTTATACCCATATAAGAATAGAAAAATCGCTGTTGTACATACACGTTAATCCACTAGCCTGATCCACCAGGGCAAAGAAACGGTTAGGTTGAGCTGCGACCCTACAGCGCGCGAGCCGAGCGAGCGAAGCGAGCGTGACGTGGTAGCGTCCGGCGAAGTGCCATAATCGAACATTATATTTTTTTCCTAGTTGAATCTAAAATAATTGCCGTTAATTCCCCTGGGTAATCGGGCTCAGGTGATGAATGTGGAGATAACGTGGAAAAATCGTGCGTTAATCGTCCATTGCAAGGAAAACTATTGTGAAACGTAAAAAAAATCGTATTGTTATGTTTAAAAAGCACTGAAAGATCGAAATAAGTAAAATTAAACCTACAATATTTATTTCCCTTTAATATCCTAGATAAACAAAGAAACGCAGATAAATTTAACCGTTAAAAGTTTGATGTTGTCTGGAGTAAAGTAAAGCCTCGGACCTCGCTCGAGATACGTACAAGTCGTTGCAGCGCGCTCGACAACGTAACTTCATTTACATCAAAAATAAATACTAATGAGAAATCTCTATATTTTCAAGATTAAGTTGTCAAGATGTCCATTTGGCTGACGTGATATCGCATCACTAATCTCAACCGGAGAATTTTAGCGCGATATCTTGTAGTACCGATATCGGGTCGAGATTGCATTAGGTATCTTGTGGGACCGTAGCCCGGAAAAAATCAGGGAGGACTACCGATAGCGCTCCTAGAGGAAACAACACAGGGAACCTCTTTTGGTTCCTACACTGAATTATAATAGGGTTTCGAAGAAACAAAGATTCACTAAGAATTCTTCGCATCTTCTGTCTAAACTAAAGCATATGTGCGGATGCTTAAATTTGCATACGCATCGAATCAACATGTCGTGGATATTAGAATAGACCACCTGCGATTGTGCCATACGGAATAGAAGAATACCATGTCTCACAGGTCCTAATTGGGGTGCAATACGGTTTTACACCATTTAAGCGCAATTTTGCAAGCCTATCATGTACATCGTTAGCACTGGCCACTTAACTCTTATGACGGGTCTATTTGTCTCTTTTTATTGTCTATGCCTATGGTACGATATTGTGTTGTTATCTAGATGAACGCAAGACGTCTTTGGTCTTCGCGTGGGTGTGAAATAAACTACATACGTTTTGCATGCGACGTACCGCTTACTAGACACGAATACATTGTCATAACTAGACACGAATATATTTAACTGTTAATTAGGCTATTAATATTAATCCGTATAAGTGGAAAATTACATATATTTGATGTCAGCTAGTGACTACTTGATAATTATCAGTAAGTATGATATGAGATCGAAAGTTTAGCGACATTTATAGGTAGGAACCTACCTACTCAATATCAATAACGAAATCAGTACCTAAATAGGTATTTAATGAAAATCGACTGATTGCACTTTGCAAGTGTCGTTTGCAGATGTACCTATATTAGTACCTACTCTAAAATATTAGCATAACGAACCAAATTAAACAACACTGAGTCAGTTAAGAATGGCATGGTTTCACGTCAAAATTGGAAAAAAACAAAAGAGAGAAACTGAGGAGTATTAACCTACTTACTGAGTTACAAAAATTGGACCTGACATGTAACGCAACTTTATAACACCGAGCCTTATTCTACAATCCAAATGGGTCAGTATGGTGAAGTCGGAAACTATGAGAGATAGCGAGATCCGTTCTTAGGAACCACGACGTCAATTTTAGATTTAATAATAATTACATTCAAACGTTTTTTATTAACTATACATAACCGGGAATCGAACCTGGTCAAAATCAATGTGTATAAATTCTGCAAGTCGCAAGAAGCACAATACTAATGGAATCTTGTTTAAATAATTGAAAGAAAAACCCACCAATAAGATAAATTTTTTTTTTCAGTAAATGTTCAAAAATCAACACGAGGAGGTTATGAAAAGCCGTGTTTCATTTGAAGTTAATGGGGTTGGCAACTGTCAAATGTTTGACTAGATGGCGCCATCATAGGTTTTACCTAATCACTAGCCATTTTCTATGGGATTTGGCTTATACGGCTTGATTCTAAACAAGGAAATTCCGAAAAAAAAAACAAGAATTTGACAGTTTTGGTAGGATTGACGGTAAAACCTATGCTGGCGCCATCTGCAAATACCTTCGCCCGGCCAACCCCATTCCAAAAACAGTATTCCATTTTCGAATTTTAAATGAATTGGTACGTCCGCTGAACAAATGCGTTCTAATTTTAAATAAACGTTATTTGTAATGCATAATACCGATGCAGATAAGATATGCATAAGTGGTCTCTTCAGATAATTGATGATCGATTCATATTGTTCACGACTTTTTGCAAATTAATAAAACTGTGTCAGTTGTGTTTACACAAGATTTCATAGCCAAATTTGGTCCTTTTTACTTAACGCGGTTACAAAAATATTGACCAGGTTCAATTCCCGGTTATGTATGAGAGTAAATAAAAAAGTTTGAATGTAATTATTATTAAATCTAAAATCGACGTCATGGTTCCTAAGAACAGATCTCGCTATCTCTCATAGTTTCCGACTTCTCCATACTGACCCATTTGGATTGTACACCCTGTTTTTTTTTTTTTATTTATCCAAGTTACTTAAAACTATTACATTGTGGTTTCGAACAGCGAGCGAAAACCGCTTACGGTTTATCTGTCGCTATTTATCGCTCGTTTTATTACAATTTTTTGTTGTGATTTAGAAAGGGTAGATTCCCTAGTTGTTACATTGTGCACCGCTCGGGCGCGCATCGGTAGTTGACAAGTTTTTGTAATGTTTTTTACATTGTTAGGATTATGGATGAGTTTCTGGAAAACATCATTAGGCCATTCGTTTAATATATAAGGTAACAAATACTCCCACATTCTTTTTCCGTAATATGCATTGTTATACGATGGCAGTACGTATTTAGGTAAGGTACTTATGTTTCTCAATTTCTGTGACCTACATCGATTTTGAAGGTTGGGTAAATTTGAAATTTCATCACAAATTAGCATCATCTTAAATTTATCGTATACATTTATAATTTTGCAGTATCGAAATAGATAATTATCGTCGTCTTTATGATTTTTTCTAATAGAATTGGGTATAATTGTTCGTCGTATCGTATATGATAACAGTTTAAGGTAGTAGAGTTTGAAAAATAATTTACTTCTAATATAATAAGCACAGTATTGCCAATGATCGGTCATACCGTTCCATTGGCCTAACCGCCTTACTTTCTGCCGCAACCGACCCAAAAACGGAAAATTCCTTATACAGGTTTTTATGCAACACTATTAACGTCCACAATTACGGATGAATGTATATTCTCATCTGAAGAATCCTTTCGAAACTGAGTAGGGGAACGGAGGAGTAGGGGTGGTAAAACTGAGAAGCAGTCTCTTCTCGCGATACAGCCCGCCCGACCGTTGCCGCGCGCAGCCGATGCCACGCGTGAAAAAAAAACATTGTCTATGAATTCCCGCCAGTTTTAAGTGACGTTTGACGCGTTTACAAAGACTGTTATTATTTTTTGGTGATTAGTGCATTGTATTGTGTTTGACTGTGTTGTGTGATGACTGGTTGTGCATCATGAGAGGCTTATGGTTGTGTTTGCTCTTGGCGCATACGGTTTGCGCCATCACCGGACCAAGGGTGAGTTTTTTGGTTTTTAGCCTTTAAGTTTAAAGCCGACTTATACGATATTTTAATAGGGCTAGAGACACTGTTTTGTGACTATATCAAGTATAAATAAACATTTGCGGAGCCTGAGCAGCCTGAGTTCCGAAGCAAATTGTTAGAGAGCAGCATCCAACATAGTTTAACGGAATAATATATAGTTTGAGTTTTATTTTAAAATTAATTAAGTATAGGTAACAAACAATTACCATTACACTAATAAACACATGTAATACTTTGAGGGACAAAATCCAGCTAGTTTCTGGCTTTTCACCTTTTTAGTTTTAACAGAAAAATAAACTTAGGTAAGTAAATACCTATGCATTTTTAGTGTACACCGGTAGTTAAAATTAAAGTTCTTAATCAGTTTTAAAAATAATATACATTTTGAGTAAGCACATCTGTCGTTAAGGCGATATCACTAAAGTAAGTGTCATAAGAGTATATCAAATTATTATATAACCTTAAATCTACATATGTTATTCGTGTAAGGCCTGCAACACACTGGCGCGGCGCGGCCTGCCGTGGCGGACAATAGATACTAAGTTTGACAGTTAATGACAAGTTTACTATCGTCCGTCGCGGCCAAGCGCGTCCATAGGCCACGGTGCCTGCTTACCGTCAAGCATTCGTATGCTTAGTAAAAAAACATAACACGAAACTTTGTTGCAAACCTTTATATTTATGACCTTGCTCGGATATCGACCTTCTGACCTCTAATACCTCTTTAAAAAACCGTTTAATAATGGTGAAAACATTCATGACGGTAATTTCTTCAGTTTTTTTTGAGATCACCTCGTATAATTAAGTTCTAGTTTTATGCGATACACATACGAAGGATAACTCAAAAGCGAAAGTTCATGTCACGTAATCGCATAATTACTACCATTTACTACTAATTCTACTATAAAAGAAAGTCCCCATGACGGCTTTCCAAAACTGCAGTTTATTTCTGCACACGTAAGTAATTAAAAGATTTACATAATAATAGGATCGTGACTTAAAAGTGTGTAATAAAAGTTATAAAAGTTCATTTTACCGGCAATCTTTGTGTGGTTTAACGGACGTAATGTGTATTATGCAATTTCATCTAGAAACTGTTTATTTATTTAAGTAAACATGTCGTGTAGAGCTTCACCAAATACCTTTTCTTATGTTAATGTAAAGTTTATGTTTAATGAAGCGATGTATTAGCTACCATGCGTTTTACATAATAAGTTAAGGTATTACCTAATTTACTTATTTGAATAAGCTACATGTATACATTTTGTGTTTTCCATACGACATAGTACCTACGTACATATTTATATTTCGTTTTCAAACAGTTTCGGTTCTACTCTACCCACTCCCCGGGATTTAACCTATCTCCATACCAAATTAGATCAAAATCGGTTCAGTGGTTTAAGCGTTAAGAGATAACAGACACACAGACATACTTTCGCATTTATAATATTGATTTTAAAGAGCATTGTTAGCCAGACAAACGCATAAGACCGCCGATCTCCGACGGTACGCCATCAACGCCTTGAACTTCACACATGCACAATGTGTAGAGAGTGAAACGCACTTTTGAGAATGCCCGCGTAACGACCTTCAATTGTTTTGTTTCAATAATTTTCTCCCTAGCACGTTAGAACTAGAGTTCTGTATACTTTATTTCGTATGTCAAGCATTTCTATTTAGACTGTTTTATTTGAGTATTGGTATTGACTTTGTTTGATCACCATTAGTAACCTAGTTGGTACTGTTGGTAGTATTCATGCATACGAAGCTAGTGGTCCTGGATTCGAATTCCAGTAAGGGCTAATATATGTGTGATGCTGATAAGTGTCTATTTTTTCCTGGGTCTTGGATGTTTTCGGCGTATTGAAATACTTTTGCATTTATGTATATATACTTATCTCTCCTTGTCACACTTAAAAACATAGTGGTATATATTATGATACGGTGGGGAGTCTGGTTAGTTTGAGATGTAAAATGAATTTCGGAATTAACTAACCTAACCTATTGCTAATATTACTACCACCAATGAAACGCGAGTTTCGGCAGGGTGACCACTATTTACTACAACCAAAATTCCCTGACTTTTCCCGGTTTTCCAGGCGCTTTTTCAAGTTTTTCCCTGACCATAATCTTAAATGTAACAAATATAAATTATACATTCTATTTGGAATACATTTTTGAGTTTTTTTAGAATTATCTGCTAGCAAATTACAATTTATAAATACAATGAAATAATACAAAAACGGAAATAATAAGAAGTAGTATCTGAATAGCTCAGTTGGTAAGAGCAAAAGCATAGTTAGACGGAAGTCGTGGGTTCACATGACGTCAGGTGACGTTTTTGTACTGTTTCATTGTATTTATATATCGTACAAATTAAACCTCATTTTTTTTAAGTCGGTTAAAAATCTTGGGTATAACAGAAACAAAACCACCTAGTCATCAGTTATCATGTTTATTATATATTTGAAAAAATAATAACAAAATCTATTGCAACTTGGTAATCTGTTTTTCCAATAACGCAGCTTCTTTGGCAGCTCCATCGAGAATTTTTTGCCTTTTTGCTTCTAGTTCTCTGACCATTTCAGTAGTTTTTCTTTTTTCTGCTCTGATTTTCGCCTCTGAACTTAAATTTTCCTTCTTTTTGTGTAGCTCCTCCGTATACAATGAGTGAGCATTACGAGCCGCATGGATCATTTTTTTTGAATATTTGTTTTATCTATACCGCCGTGGTAGGATATAGCGTCATAATTCATAAACGCGTCTTTGCGCAATTATAGACTCTTGCGAAAGATTTTCCACTAATATCTCTTTATTGATGGAAAAGCCACGCTCACTATAAGCGTTTCCGTGGGATAACACCATGACCATTTTTATTAAAGTTTGCAGGTCTTTATTTTCTTTTTTTATCAAACCGAGCCAAAGATCATCCAGTCGGTGACCATCCTTAATGGAAAATTGTTTCATAGATTTTTCAAATTCAGGTGATTTACAAATATCATTGAAGGCACTTTTGGCGTTATCTGCTTCATATCCTGAAAGCCGGTTATTTGTGACAAATATGTCCAACACTTTATCGAGCCTCTCTTGTCGTCGGAATTCTGCATTGACTGCGATTGCGGGATCGAAACAAGATATTCCCTTAGTCAATGCATACGAAAGTGGGGATGTTTGGCACAATGACACGCAAAATTCTATCAGACCCTTTCGACGCTTTAACAACTCTTTGCATGATTTTTTTCAGTGTGGCCAAAAGTGATTCGTACAAAAGTGGAGCAAGTGGTGCGTCAGATTGAAATAATGTTGAAAATGGCTCCACTTGCACCGCCACCGATTGAAAAAAGGCCAATTTAGCCTTTAATAACTTGTCTTCCAATGCAGCATTTACTACTGTAAAGCTTGCGCTGTCAGGTAATTTCTTCTTTTCGTTTTTAAGTCCCTGCACATATTTTTCAACGTTGGGTATAATTTTAGTGGCGCGATCAACAACGCTAAAGTTCTCGAGCCAACGTACTGCACAAAATTTTAATGGGAATGTACTCGAGCCTGAAAACCTTGTATAGTCTTCACGTCGCGCGGGGCTATAGCAGAATAGGTAGTATAGAGAACGTAAAAACGCTACAACCTTCCATCCCGAGGCTTTCATTGATTTTTTAAACGCATTGTGGAGATTATGAAGTCCACAACTCCCCATGTTGAGTAGAACTGGGTCACCTGCTTCGCCCTCATTTTTGAGTTTTGACTTTAGGTCTTGCAAAAATTTCTTATTTACATTAGGGCCATCCATCGAAACCTGCAATAATTTTTTTGTGTCAATGCCATCACTCGTGGCAATCAGCAGCAGTTGCGTGCCCCAGAAAAGCTGAGCCGTAATATCTACTTCGGACTTCGTTTTTCTCATTGTCCCAATAACGGACAAAGATGTCCATCTGCCCTTTTTGAGCCACTTTATTAAGGGATTCGTCAAAGCCAATGGTAACGACATCACAATCAGAACATCCTTCTTTTAATTGTCGAAAAAAATATGGCGCTAATCCGTATAAACCAGTGTAGGCAATTTTTGTTGTTTGCAAGCGCATTTTTTGTTGCGATATCAGAGTCCGGAAACATGAGAGGAAACAGATCCACGGCTTGTCCACCGCTCCTTTGTGAGCTATGACTGAGTACTTGATACAGACACCAAATGATTTCAGCCTTCGTAACTTCGTCCTTAATCAGCATTGTCATTATAACATGTTTTTCTTTAATATTAGTGTGATGTGATGGCGTGACCTGTCCTGCTGGTTCGGCTATTATGCCTGGGGAAGTAGTTGTAATGGGTTCTTTGGAAACAGGTTCCTTTTTATCTTCCGAGTAAAATGATTTAAGGCTCATGCTTTTATTTTGATTAGATAATGAGGTATTGTGTTTTTTCCCGTTCATATGGCTCGTGAGAGCTTGCTCGCCCATGTTATTAAGTGTAAAAGATTTTTTACACGTTTTACAGTAGGCGGAAAAAGGGTCATTTTTGACAGGTTCAAGCCACGGTTTAAATTTATCCTTCAATTGCCATTGACAATTGAAAGAAGTTTTCTTCCTACTCGACATCATAGATTGACCATCTGGAAGTAAAAAGAAAGCAATTTTGACGAGGCGTATAAGCTGTAAGTTACTTAAAACATATTCCACTAGCTATAGACATCTATGAAATGATAAACAATTTAAAACTTATGAGTTGTCATTGTCACATAAGTAAGTATACAAAACTATATAATAATTTGACACATTTTTCGCCCAAGAACGTAGGTACGACCCATACAGCCATGGATGGCCAAGTATTGAGCATACCCGTCGTTTTCATACAAAAGGCTTAGTTTCGACCTTTTTCATTGTTTATGTTATGTTTATGTTAATTAAAAACGTACAAATACATAACACACGTAAGTGAAATGTTTTTGTGTTTCACATACCTAATTGAAATGTAAAGACAATAGCGGCCTTTACACATAAAGTTCGGACCGCGGGAAACGCCTAACGCCATTCCAACTCCCGTTCCGAAGCGTAGGTATAAACAGTAAATGCAATGCATTTATCATTTACACGTACGCTTCGGAACGAGGGTTGGAATGGCGTGTGGCGTTTCCCGCGGTCCGAACTGTAAAGGCCGCTATTAACGCTCTCCTGTTATACCGTCACGTTCCCCATATATACACAACACAGGGGATTGAATTAAATCATAGCACATTTTTGTTCTATTTTTTAATACATTGCATTAATATTTTGAGGCCGCTTAAATATTTTTAGTATCTATAAATAAACATCAAATAACCAAATATTATAGGACATTCGTACACAAATTGACTAAGTCCCGCAGTAAGCACAAGAAGGCTTGTGTTGCAGGTACTCAGACAACGATATACCTATATCATATAAGTACAAATACGTAAATAGATAGAAAAACACCCATGACTCAGGAACAAATATCTGTGTTCATCACACAAATAAATGCCCTTACCGGGATTCGAACCCAGGACCATGGGCTTCGCAGGTGGTACTACCCACTAGGCCAACCGGGCGTCAAATGGGACAGGTGAAACTAAATAAGAACTTGTAATACAATTATAATTTATGAGTTTTATGACTGATACTGACTGATTTTAATTTATTTATTTATGAGAAAAAAACATTATTTTATAAAAGTACTAAAATATTTTATTCTAAGGTACATACATACTTATTGTGACAAGTCCCAAAGGAGTCCTTTGAACGGTGCTTAATACCTCTAGCTACTTAAGATTGTGAAATAACGAAATAATCAAATCACTTACCAAGGTCATCCAAACAAAACACAGAATAATTATAGTCCGTATGTCCTCTTCTTAATAACACGTCCTTAATGCAGTATCGCCAATTAAAACACATTAACTTCCAAAAAACAATACTCGTAAGTAAAAAAGTACACAAAGCCACACTTTCACTGTCGTCTATATCCAATCGCGTAATGAATAGGATTGAATCAAATTTACCTATTGCAAAGGGCGGGCGCGGGCGCAAGGCTGCAAATAGAACACCTGATACCTACCATAGCCTTTGATTTGCCGCCAACCTGCGCAGTGCGCCCGCCAAGCGTCGGCGTCCTTTGACATCCCCGCCGGTGGAGATTTCCGAGTAATACAGTAGCACGTGCGCGGCGCGGTCGCATTTACCTATTATTAACCTATTATTTTTATTCCCTGACCTCCATTAAATTTCCCTGACTATTCCCTGACTTTTCCATGACTAGCGAAATTCCCTGACTTTTCCCGGTTTTCCCGGTTTTCCAGAAAGTGGCCACCCTGTTCGGTTAACAAAACGCACTGTAATTTCAGAGTGAATAGCTGAAATGTTATCTCTAAAAGGAAAAATAATGTCTGATACGTATCATATCACATTGGTGGCTTAAACACGTTTCAGCTCATTATTAAATAGCTTATGAGAGCAATCTACTTGTTCATGCAGAAAATTGACATGTTTTCTTCTATCTATGGATCATAAAGGGGAATGACTCGTTGGAAATTTTGAATTGAAGTTTTGTTTGTCAGAGCCACCTTTTATATAACTTAAAATGTATGTGAAAACATCGTGAGGAAACCTGCATTACACCTGAGAAGAAATTCAAAGGTGTAAGTATGAGAAGTCCCCAACCCGCACAGAGCCAGCGTGGGGACTGCTGCCCGTTCCTTCTCATCCATGAGAGGAGGCCTGTGCCCAGCAGTGGGACGTATATATTATTATTATTATAAAATGTATATGTGTAGGTATGTTTGTTCGGGTCAAATCTTGCAACACATTTAGTGTGGATTACAATGCAATATAGTGGTACAGTTCGCAGCAGAAGTAGCTAAGCATAATAATACGTTCAAAAAGATCTACGCAGATTTTTAGTCTCTTGACATAAGGCCGTATGTAGGTCATTTTGAGCACTAGGCCCGCAAAACTAGTGCTTACGCGTGCTTTAAATAAAAGGTTGATCAATTGCATAAAAATACTGCTAAATTAAAGACCCCTTTATTGGAATCAGATGGTCGAAAGGCAGACCTATCTCATTTTTTACCGACTTAAAAAAAGGAGGACGTTATCAATTCGTCGGATTTTTAAATGTTTTATGTAAGTATAACATCCCCGATTAAGTATCTTCTCGAAAACGCATGGACCAATTCGGTTTTTTTTTTGTTAGGAAGGGTAGGCATCCTTCCCAGTTGGTCCCAGGGTCATCAGGTCAGGATCTGGTGATGGGGTCCTGGAGAAATCGAGGGAACTCTTCAAATTTTATAGGCACAGTTGTAGCGAGTTGGGTACTGATCTGAGGTCGGTGACTTTGTTTTTAAAGTAAATTATATTAAAGTACTTACTGATTTACAGAAATTTATGCTTTTGCCAAATAGGGTGACGATCTAACATTCCTAACCCAGTTGCATAATGAACCGCAGACGGGTCGGGTGGAGTGCAATACCGCATTTTGTGGCGGGCGTCAAATGGAATATTGCGACAACACCATATCCGGGTTTCGCAAATACTAGATTGATATCTGGTAGGGTAAACGTCCTAGTCCTCGACGCTGCACTAGTGCTTGACAGAGGCACTCTATGTCAAAGCGACATAGAAAGAAAGAAAGAAAGAAAGATACATTTATTCAGAAACACACAGGACACACATATTAAACAATAGAATAAACAAAAAAACACATAAAACACGAAAGAAGTGTGTCTATGCGGCAGTGAACCGGACACTGGCTCAGCATTATGCTGAGGTGTCAGACACCTGCAGCGCTGATTTTCAGCCAGCGCCGTCGGTGACTCACGGAAACGTCATACAAAAATAATAAATAAACTACCTACATTATTGGGACAAGTAAAAAAGAAATAAACATAAATACAAAGTGAGATAATACAAGTGCACACTACCTAGACGCAGTTGCAATAGAATATTAATATTTACAATACACATTAAAAACAAAAACTAGATAAAAAATGAACAATTGGCATATTTATTGCTGTCACAGTGCTGGGGATTAGGATTAGGATTTCTGGAGCGTCAACAAATAGCCTTTAAGCATACGCTAAAAGCCCCATTTAGACGGTACGAGTTTCTCTCTTCGAGTGTACGATTATCGTAGCACGAGAAAAAATATGTCATCATATAAACTACACGTACGATATCGTATGGCAAGAGGCGAAAATCCGCCTCGCCTTACATGGTTGCAGTCTCCGTGTAAACATAAATGCAATGCGAGAATCGTATTTCGAGTTCATGTGATTAGTCGTCATTATGAGTGCAATGCGAGAGGCTGTTCTGATTGTGTCGGCACTTTTAAAACAAGAATTGTTATTAAAGAAACCAAAAAAAAGCGTATTTGGGTAAAAAAATGGATACAAAGGAGATCTGCTTTAGGTGCATCTAATAGGTTGTGTCGTGAGTTGTGTTCCACAAGCATTCGTAGCTTCTGTATAACTCAACGAACTTCATATTCGTTGAATTATCAAATTTAATTGTCTTTCTGGACATTTTTAAATTGCAACAATTTATCACCAAACCGCACAAAACAGTTTTTTTTTTCAATTTTTATTTTACTGTGGTTTCCCGCCAATATTTTTTTTATAAGGCAACGTCACGTGTCATTCAGCCAAGAGCAATTAATTAGCAACTTAAATTATCTTGAAAAATATGGCATTCAAAATATAATTAGATTCTATTTTACGAATATTGTGTAACAAGTGTCGATTTATTAGCAGCGAATCACGTAAATTGACGGGTAAAACTCGTATGAAAATCGGTTCTGACCGATTCGTGCGATACTCGCATGTAGGTACGTGAAAAAATGTCATACGAGAAATAGTTTAGATGAGTCGATATATCGTAAGCAAATATCTCCCAAAAATGTTGCTGTTCGTGTAAACAGTTTGCCTGGCGATAAACTCCATACGAGTATCGCATGACATAATTGTATACGAGTTTTGTATTTCTCGCCTGTGTGTAACCGTTTTTATGCGATAATCGTCTGGCGATAATTGCATACGATAATGTCATACGATTTCTCGCCCGAAAAAGGGCGAGAAACTCGCACCATGTAAATGGGCCTTAAAGGTGTATCTGCTAAGCGCCCCTTGGATAGGAGGGGGGATATCATTCCAGCACTTAGACGCCGCATACTTGAAACTTCCTCTGAGCGCAGCGGTTCGGTGCATAGGTATAATGGCCATTGCCTTAAACCTGCGCGCACTTTTGGACCATACCAGTTTATGAAAAAGGTAGGTGGGGGTTTCGTGTTTTACCACCCCGAACAGCAGAGTGCCGGCGCCGGCGTGCAGGCATGTTAAGCAAGTTAGCGGCGTTCAAGTATGGAGTGATGTGGGATCGGGGAGGGACTCTGAAACAAAAACGAGCACATGCGTTTTGCACTCGTTGTATGAGCCTCTTGGAACGACCAGTAATGCACCCGTCATACACGACATCACAATAGTTTAACCTAGATAATATAAGTGATTCACATAGGTCAACACGCAAATCAACACTAAGTTAATCTCGTATATTATATAGAACTTTAAGGCGATAAAAGCAGTTACTCACAACATTAAGTATGTGGTTCTCAAAGCGCAAATTCCCGTCCATAAGAAGACCGAGGTTGGTTGCTTCTACCACCCGTTCTATTGGTTCGCCCATGACGGCGACATTCCCGGAAGTTAGAGCTTCAAAGTTATTAAGGGTATTACGGATTTGATGTTTTGACCCAAAAGTCACATATTTCGACTTGCTAGGATTAAGAACTAAACAGTTCTTGTCCGACCAAGAGGAAATACGGTCAAGGTCAGCATTTATGATGTCTATGGCAGCAGATGTGTCTGACGGCGAGCTAGAGAAGTAAAGTTGCACGTCGTCCGCGTACAGGTGATACTTACAGCTCTCTATACTGTTAGTGATGTCAGCGCTATACAGTACCTATAAAGAGCAGAGGCCCGAGTATCGAGCCCTGCGGCACTCCTCTTGTCACAGGACAAACAGAGGACCGCAGAGCACTACCATCCGCCCTACGCAACGCAACTGCCTGCGCACGGCCAGACAAATAGCTACTGAACCATTTTGTAGCAGTGACATCAAACCCGTAATAAGACATCTTGGATAATAGTAGGGGTACGCTAATGCAGTCGAAGGCCCTGGAGAAATCTAAAAGAACTAAAGAGGTAGTTTTACCAGCATCGCGAGCCTGCAGGATGTTATCGACTACGTCGAGCAACGCAGTAGCTGTCGACCGATCCTTGCGGAAACCTGACTGCAGTTCCGGGAGTATGCTGTTTTTCTCCAGGTAATCGGACAGCTGTTCGCAAACTACCCGTTCTATTATCTTCGATGCACAAGGAAGAATACTTTAGGCCGCAGGTGAGACATTTCAGTGGGATCGGTTTTTTTGGTAACGGGGTCACCAGAGCGATTTTCCAGTCAGCTGGGAAAGTCATTATCAGAATGCTCATATTAATAATGTAAGTCAGTACGTCTGTAGTTCTCGGTAGTGTCAGTAGTAACATGTCAATATCAGTTGAGTCGAGTCCTTTCGCTGTAGTTTTTATTGATATAATGAGTTTTGTGACGGCAGTAGCAGTGGTAGGAGAAAGCGTGAAAGTTTTGTCGTTATGTCTATTAAATTCAAAAAAAGTTAAGTCAGATAAAGTCACTTCCTGTGTCCCAGGAATATTAAGAAAATGACGGTTTATCAAGTCAGGGTCATCAAATTGTGTGAGGTCAGTCTGCGTCTGTGAATCTGGAAGAACAGTGCGCTTTAAGTTTTTCCAAAGAGTCTTTGAGTCAGTAATGTCATTGACATGATGCGTGAAGAAGGCACGTTTCTCGCTATATATGGCTTCGATCACTAGGTGCTTCAGGTCGAGGTAATAGCGCTTGTGAACATCGCTCCCGGTACGTTTGTAACGAGTGTGAGCCTCGTTTCTGAGCCGCATCATGAGCCGAACGTTGCTCGTGAGCCATGGTTTAAGTGCCTCCTTCACTACTATCGTCTTTTCCGGCGCGTGTCTGTCAAAAAGTCCTAGTAGCAGTGAGTTAAATAGTCTAACCATGTCATTTACGTCGTTAAGACATGGCTTAAATTCGAATAAAGAAAAATCAGTTTGACCCATACAATCCCATACAGTGAAGCCAGCACGCTTGCACATGAGAATCGGCCATCGAACCTATGTTATGGTTGATTTTGGTGTTAAATCTGTATTGCAAGTTTAAAGTGACAAATATCAATAAATGCAATTAGTTCTGACAAGGAAGTTTAATTGAGAAACTACAGTAAGTTATTTTGGCAAGTGCTTTTCTTTTTAACAAGTGCCCATGTCATAGACTAGTGCATCGTCGAGGACTAGGACGTTTACGATGTTAATACTTATATATATACCAATACGGAATAAACTAAAATATTGCGTAAAATTTTTGAGGACTTATCTAAAGATACGTACTAAGATACCAACCCCTTAAAACTTTTTGGTAAGTAAGTATCGGTTGCAGCACATCACTATTTAAGAGATGGAAAAAACTGACAACACAATCCTTCCTCTCCCGGGCTAATTTTTTTTGTTTGCAAATCCATACTAAATGCTGACCCACATATGGGCCGGCGGGAGAGGAGCGGTACGTCATTTTACTCCGTTGAATAAATGAACAGTCTTTAATTCCAAACAGTTAACAAAAATTTTGCAATGATTTGTGGATGTATTTTTAAATTTGGACACAAAATATTATATTAATATTGCAGGAATAAGATGGTGTGATTAACTAAGTAGAATTCCATTTGATTACATTAATCTTCGACTTAAGCCGTATCTCGGACTTCAGGTACTGAAGTGTAAGAAACATACCTACCTTCTTTTACAGTCACGGACTTTAACTGTTGAGCCATTTAGTTGACACCTAAATGGAACAATAATTTAAGTCCTTGACCGTACACATCGTAGGTCGTATAAAGCTTATCAATATTAACTTATAGATTCTAGCCAGACACTTACTTAGCTTAGTTAGCTTCTTTACGCAGATAGTGGTTTTGTTTTAATTTTTCCTCAATTTCCTTCCGAAACTGTTAAAACTATACCGGCAAACGGAGATGCAACGGAAGTTCTGCGTACTTTTGCAAGTTTGCTATTCGCACAGTGTAACCTGCTATTACGTGAACAGGTAGTTATTACGAAGGTAACAGCTAGTTATATATATTTTGTTTGTTGATTCAGTTTTAGGATTTTTTTCAAAAAAAAAGGATAAAAACTCAGTCTCGTGAGTTCTAGCTAGTGCCACTAGTTTTAATATAACGACTGTTTATTCCTTAACAGTTCTGCGTTGGATACAAAATTTGTAAAATATGTGGAACTTTTTGAAGTGAAAACTTCTTTAGCGGCGCTGTGCACTTGTGATGGGGAAAAATGTTAAACTCGCAACAGGTCACGTGACCGTAAGATTCGATATATTGAAAATTCGTAAGACGGACACATGACCTGATCGAAAAAGTGTTACAATGTCATTTCGTTTCACTGCCGGCACACCCGGAGTGCAACCCGGTCTATTTTTAATAGTTCTTCATCATCCAATCAGAAATTTTGCCGTCCATTTCGTAAACTGACTCAAAACTTTTCGGCCAGGACTCGTGTTGCATAGGAAGCAGCAACTCGACAAGGTCGCTGAATGCTTTAACCAACGGCTTAAAAATTTCATTCGCTTCATTTTGCTCTGCTTCTGTAAGTTCATCCAGGTCCATATATTCCTTTAGATCCGTAGCGTGTAAAAAGTATTCCTTTACTAGTTCGTCGATTTTCTTGAGTTTTTCGGCAGTAGGAGTAGTAGGGTCTTCGACTATCTTCGTCATCTTGACTGCAAAAGATGAAACAAATTATCAGTACCGGTAGTAAATACAATTGTATCTAAATAACTAAATCTAGCAAGTAAATAGGAACCCCAGGCCCCTTCGGTACGTGTGTAGACTCAATATTTATTATTACTACAAAGACAAAAAAATATGCCTTGTGACGAAATTCCATTCTGATATCTCAAAGAATTACGAAGCTACAACCGTTTGAATATAGCTTGTTCGAGAGAGAAAACGCTCGTAGATCGTGACGTCACAATCGGCGAGCGTCGACTGCTGGTCGACCGGTTAGCCACGTGGGTAGTGACGCTGCCTACGAAGCTGAAAGTCCTGGGTTCAAATCCCGGTAAGGGAAAATATTTGTGTCATGAGCTGAGCATAATTGTTTCTGAGTCATGGAACCTTTCTATGTATTTATATCAATTATGTATATATATAGTATCCATAACACAAGCCTTACTGAGCTTACGATGGGACTCGGTCGATTTATGTAAGATTGTCCTGTAACTTAAATGTTTATTTCATTTAATAAAATTAAGTTGTATCTTAATGCCATTGGCCCAAGGATGACACACATTTTGAAAGAATATTACATTATATTCACTCTCAACTTTAGTTAAAATAGATACAATTTCTTTAGCACGTATTTAAATGAGTTGCCTATTTTCTAGCAGAGACAGAGACACAATTATTACCTACCAAAGATGTATTTTATCGACGACGTATAATTTCTTCCTCTTAACGGGATTTGACTGATAGTGAATTCAGCAGCATTTTTATAAACTAAGTAGGTAGTACTTGCAAATACCGCACTCTTTTCTATCGTGAAACAGCGTCAATTGTACGATATTTATGGATTTAAAAATCTTTGAAATAAGTAGCAAAAATATTTTGAAGCCTCGTTGAAGCTGGGTATTTTTCAAGTAAATATTTTCGTAATTCTTGTTTTTTAATTACAACAAAATAATTCATTTTCCCTGTTGTCAAATAGATACGGTACCTATACTTATATTATTTTCACATACCTACACGTAAGTACTCGTCCAAATTTTCTAACCAGTCCCTCTAGTTTGCAGTTTATTGGTTTTAAATTAAAATTATTTTATTTTGTCACACTTTCCCGGAAGCACAAGAGGGCTTTCTGCAATTATTTGAACAATATCGGCAAATGTTCGCAACGGAGACTAAATGAAGACTGATCTGCGCACATTATTTTTGCTGATTCACTAACAAGATGACAAACCTTGGGCGAACCATAAACAGGACCCAATAAATTTACATAACAAGTTGTTTTTTTATGTTCGTTGTAGTAACCGGGTCCGAAATGTATAAGGATATTAATTTGAAGAGGATTCCCCTAACGGCCCCTTATTGGTACGCTAGTTGTTTTGTTGTCAGTTTATATCAAGCAAGTGACAATCCTACATAGGAAGAGGAACCTAAACAAACGTGGCGTGTGGTTTCAGTCTCCGAGAGGCAACCGGATGGCTCGCGGTGGTTAAGCTCCCGAAGCGTTTTTCTTTTCGCTTCAGTTTAAGTAAGGTAGCTCAGTTCGGGTTGCACAGGGCACCCTGGTTACCTCTTGGACACTATAACTATGCGTCATTACTCCGAATAAAAGTTTCCATGTATATTTAAACCGTGACGGGCATGTCGCAATAATGATTATATATGACCAGTGACCAGTAGACACAATTTCAATTCATTTCTTTATCAAGCAACTGGGATCATGTCTGTTAGTAGTTACTTAACAATAGGGTTAGTGGTTACATTAATGGTACTAACTTAAAATATATACTTGACATGCTTAGGTATTGCAGTGCTTTAAATATGCGCAAACAAGGCGTTCAGCGCTCAGTAATCCCAGTGTGGTGTTAGGACTGGTCCGGATCCTGTGTACCAGGGATGAACAGCGTTTTCGCATCGTAGAGTGTAAAGAGTCCACCCTCGCCTCTGCGAACATTCAAAACATGCAAATGCGACCTCCAATAATTGGGGACGCCTCACGCGTGGACACCCTGGCAACGACATCTTTGATGTGTCTGTTGGTCGAGTACCTAATATTTAATTACATATAATAGATATCGGAATTCGGATTTTCGCGGTTAGATCAGGCGCCCTGCAGCGGCCGTGGCACTTGTAGTAAAGGCCCGCTAATACGTCGGTCAAAGATCAGTATGTATGCCGGAGCCCCTTTTCATCTCCGTCAAAACGAAACCCATATAAATTTATTGCGGAAAAAACATACGGTTATCAAAGGTTTGAAACTACCAGTGTATGTGAGCCGTGTGTGGTATCTGAACGAAACCGAAAGCTTGTGAACCGGTCGTGACCGGCGCCCGCGAAGGCTGTGATGCGCGCGCGCAGGTGAAAGTGGAAGTTGAGATTTGAGAGGTGACATCGCGCGTGTGACTAGGTGCAGCCGCGCAGAAGAGAGGAAACACAAACATAATAATATGTAGTCTAGGTTTTAAACTACAATATGTACAGATCGCATTTTTTTAAAGGAATTTGTTTTATTTTATTGCGTGCTTGAACTTCTGAAATAGGTACTTATCTGCAATAGGTACGGTTTCTTTTTCGAACTAGTTTTTAGAGAGGAACAAATGTTTGTATGGGATACTACAATTAAAGTACATAAATACACAAAAAATGACAATACCATAATAAACAATATACCTACGGGGTTTAATTTCATTAATAGGGGTGGTAGACTCGCAACTTATTATTACTCCAAATGAAAGAAGGCAAAAACATATGCCTAGTGACGAAAATCCCATTCAGATATCTCAAAGAATTACGAAGCTACAACCTTTTAAATATTTATTGTTAGAGAGAGAAAACGCAAACAGTGTGTGACGTCACATTACGGGATGCTGCCGGGAGGTCGCGTCGAACACGATGGGGCGCGGCACGTGGCCGTCTATTAGTGTGACGTCACAATCTTCCAGCGTCATCGTTTCATATATAGGGACAGAACATACCCCTTCTTAAAACTTTGAACACTCAGAACTTCGTGATTATTTAACCTTTTCCATTGCTTTGATTATTTTATTTAGCGTCTACACCCCTACACATGCATGATATCATTACGTGTTATGTCAGTGATATTACGACATCCGACGAAATTTGGAAACAAAACAATAGCGCTGGCGCCGCATTTACCGCAAAATTTATTTGATAGCACGACTAGATTTGATTCGCACATTTTCACAAATCGGCAAGAGGTGAATTCGCTATATCCTGTCCCGATTCCTTATACTTAGGTATGTTTTTGGAAAACCTCTTCAATACCTATTTGAAAATAAATTCAGGCAGATAAAGCGAGTACCCATGCATGCAACGTTGGGTTTTGAATCGAAGGCGCTTTAAATCAACCATAGTAAAAAGAACTGAAACACATTTTATTCTTGAATATTTATTTATTAATATGATATTAAACATTTGAGTTTCTATTTGGACACTAAATAGACATCTATATACAATGTGAAAATTATTTTTAAAAAAATGCCGTTGTTAGCTTATTAGTAGCGACTTCAACACTTCAAGTTATATTTTCGCGGTTCTTTCGAAAAAAGATTAGTCATCATTCACTTGGGTAATTAGCTATTTCGAATTTTCCGTACTCCAGTTACATTAACGCTAAGTACTGCGCTGGGCTGTTATTCAGAACGCGCTAACGCGCTCACCTCACCGTCACCCGTCACGAAACTAGACCTCTCCCTACGCTTAGTTACTACGAATCGCGGCGTCCAGATATATTTGTGGGTAAACGATGAGGTGAGTAAAACAACGTACAGAATAGCGCTAGGCTGCAATGAAAACAGATTTAATTACTCAGCTAAAAAGTTCCAACTATTTCGTGTTCATGTTAATGAACACTGATTTGCTATATGTTAATGAGCCAAAGTGACGTGAACATGGATGAATAGATAATTAAAACAATGCATAATTTAGTTAATTGGACGCGGAGAATTCAAGTTACACTATGGTTGAGTTTTATTTGGTTGAGATTATTTAGTGTGGCCGACTATTTATAAAAATGACATTAGAATTAGAACCTTCTACCTGCGATCGTAGAGTTGCTTTTTGAATGGACTACTTTCATGCAATTCGGCCAAATAAAATAATGCATGCAAAATAGATTTTTGTTTATAAACAACTTTCGTTATAAAATGCTTTGTATTATTTATGTATGTATGTATTTGTGTGTATATGACCAATTTTATGATTATTCTATTGGCTCTTGACGGCGAAGTTATTTTCATAATTCTACTATAATACTCGCCATTCAGGAAGTTCCGATTCTATAGGTACGTACACACAAACTTGTAAAGTCACTAATTTTGGCACCGCATCGTGATATTAGTACCTAGAAATTGTATCTACTCCTACTTCCCTTCTAGGTACTAATGTTTCTACTACACCTACTATAATTTGAGTAGAAATAAAGGTCTCAATAACTTTTATTAGTTCTATTTTTTTTCTTCTAGATAGCTATTTATCATATCAATTATCTTCGCATTCGTAGAGAGATAGCTATATATATATTTTAATAATAAGCAAATTCTGACCTTACATAATATGTAAAATGATAATGAAATTCATAATATGTAAAGCAGAACATTAACACTCATAGAGCAGCTCGAAAGCGCGCTTTCATTGTTTTGTGGAAACAGGTATTTACTATGCCAAATGCATAGCCAATACATGTAGACTTCAAAATTGGCAACGTAAGGGTAAACTGCATTGACTAGAATGTGGATGTAGTTTTGTGATCGCTTAGGAACATTGATTGAGTAACAAACATTCAAACTTTCGCATTTATAATATTAGTATGAATTACTTGGGGTTAACGCGGCACGTCTTTTTACGAGCTTTTAGTTAAAACTTGCCCTCATCGTATGTATTAGTATGTACCTAAATAAGTAAGTTCTTCTTTAATACTTTCACTTCCAGGAACCCGCTCGCCGGGCGCCTACGCCGTAGTCGCTTTCCGCTACATAAGAGGAAGACCAGGCGATCGGCTACGAACGTAGCGATTCTTGGCGGTGAATGTGTTAAAACTTCCCGTTAGCTAAATGGCATATATATGTACTTCCATAATTAGTTGTATAGTATTAGCCTATGTAATAGTACCCCTACTATTCTGAGTCGTACCTTGGTTTCATCTTCCAACTTCATTTTAATGGGTTTCGAGTGCTTGCATTGCCGCGCGTGGGGCAATCAAATGCGAAACGCACTTCTCAGATCGGCCCCCGCACGCTGGCACAATACCGCGACGCGCGCGAGATGAACTATCATTATTTATAAAGTGTTCTAATGAAAGAACATGGACGATACTCAACGACTTAGGTACGTTGTAAATATGCCGATTTAAATTCGCCAGGCGGGCTGCCCAGGCACCTTATGGGGGGAATAGCGTGCTAGCGAATCTGCGTCATCTTCAAGCCAAATCTGTCAGAAACTGGCGCAGGATTGGATTAATGGGGTGCTCTGGTTTTGGCAGCCAAAACCCTTTTTTGACCACCGAGCCAAAATAGTTACATACGTTCACCGTTAAGCCAGTTTTGTTGTCAAAAAAAGTTACCGCAAGGAAACTAGATTATTCACTCATTCATTCAATAAGTCTTGAAACCACCTCAACCAATTTCACTGGAGCGCAACTCTTAGTATTCTAAGAGTTGCGCTCCAGTAATTTAATCTGGGATATTTCCCAGTGTTAAAATCTGGTCGTCACGGAGATATCCCCATGTTTTCTCCCACCACGCATTACGATCGTTTTCTGGGCTCGGCCTAAAAAGCAACAGCCAGGTTATAAAAAAACGAGAGGCCTATCACGCATCTCATAGTCAAAGCGCCGTAGGTTCATGGTCTTCTCTCCCTCTCACTGATGAGCGAGATGGAAGTGCGTGCTCGGAAACGCGGAAATCATGTTTTTTAATTTTAATTTTTTGGCCGTTTAAATAAATAAAAAAGTAAACACTGATTTCCCTCAAACATGATATTGCCGATTTTTAGAAGCCATTTTAATATTTGTAGCTTTTGTTCGTAATTTGTAACAAATATTTTAAGTGTATTTTAGACTCTTTTAGACCTATGTTCGTGATTTTTTTTCTATCGAGCGAAAAATGCTTAATCATGTTTCTAAACACTAATTTCCCTGCAGAAAAGCCTTTTTTAAAACCATTTTATTATAAACAGACGCATTATACTCGTATTGTTTCACAAACACTGTTCGCTTAACTTCGCTGAACCTACGGCGCCTTAAGCCTCGTCCAGTGAAAATCACTGCCTCTAGCTAGCATCCGAACGCTAAACTAAGCGATTTTACGACTGGAAAGCTACTTTTCTAACATCTTGGATATGACTGGCTTTTCAATAGTCCACGACACGAAAGCAGGGACTGGCGTAGATTTATTTTGATTCTAATCGTGTTCAGCTGAGAGGTAATGAGAGGTGAACGTGGCCTTCTAGATTTCTCTCGTGCCATCATGTAAATAGGCTATGGGAAATTCTCTCTTGGAGAGCTATGAGAGCCTGGTAATTTTGGTGCTGTTATTTGGTAGTTTACTAGGCGCGCCCGCGATCTCGCCCGAGTACTTGATGATAGGTAAAATTGTAGTTAGGGGAAAATGCCTGGAATACAAATAATGTCTAAACCATGTAATATAACTAGATAAAAAAGTGAAGGAAAAAAATCGTGATCATCTACAGCCCCAGACTAGGAGGTTAAATTTAAAGGAAAAAATAAATTGTTTTATTAAGATGTATCAAAATCATGTCCCTTTCAGTTCAGTGTTCGGCGTAGAATGCTTGCCATTTTATCAGTTATCGTTATAGCTTTCGTATAAGTTACGTTATTCGTATAAAGACATCTATCACTCACGTTCTGTCACTTCGTGCCGGATGTTTTATCCACAGACAGCGATAAGTGATATAATGGGAACCATGCTACGTCCGTGGCGATTGGAAGTTTAAAGCATGTATATATAGTAGGTAATAATTAGTTAAAAACATAATGAAAGGTGACAAAAGAGTGTGGATTGTTTAAATCAATTCGTATTTAATGTTGTCTATACGTATTGGACCATCGGAAATGTTAAAAAGTCTAACTAATTGATACCCGTACTCGTACCTAATTATTAATTAAGTAAGATTTTTAACTACTGCATACAGTAAACTGTACTTGTATATTTGTGTTACAAGTTTATTTAGGTTGGTAGTCAGAGTGCTTGTTTCCTTACTTCATGCCATGCTTATATACTATTCTTAGCGTGAAAGCACCTTATGTGCACAAGCAATATTAACATTACAAACATGTCATAATACTGTCAAACAAAGTCCTTTCTCTCGCTCAAACATGTGAACAATACATTAAAAACCTTTCTTCCCCGTTTCCGGGTTTCTTTACATAATAACAAAAACGACTAAACTAAACAGAAACTAAGATTTGGAAACAATGTGACAAGACAATTAGCATCATTGGTTACAGACTATTACTTAATATGTAAAAACGTGTATGATCGTATCTTTCATGGGAAATAATGACGAGGCATCGTTACGACATTTTAATTCTATTTAGGTGAAATGTAGGTGTTCTGCGACTGTGCCTTTATGTATATGTAACAAGCTGTAAAGTTTAATTAATGCCCTTAAAAGAAAATTGTGGCCTATAATTAATAGGTATTACGTGAAAATTATCATCACTATGAGTAGGTTAAGATCTAAGATACCTGGGGCCGTAGACAAGGTTACAATCGACAAACGCTAACGCCAATAGAAACTAATAAAATGTATGGGGATGACAGATGCCGACGAAACACTTTTCGTTGACATCTGTCATTCCCATACGGTTTATTCGTTTTCTATTGGCGTTAGCGCTTGTCGATTGTAACCTTGTCTACGGCCCCTGACTAGAATAAGATCAAATTTTATTATTAAATGAAAGAAGGCAAACAAATATGACTAGTGCCGAAAATCGGATTCATATATCTCAAAAATTACGAAGCTACAAGCGTTTTAATATTGCTTGTTAGAGAGAGAAAACGCACGGGGATCGTGATGTCACGACACTCGAGCGCCGTAGCACAGAATAGATACAAGGCCGTAAATGACAAATATTACCACGAGATGGATATTTTCCCGAACGAAGTGAGGGGAAATAGTTCGAGGGGTAATATGGCTTTTAGACCAGAGTTGTACACTCTACTTTTCACTTCGACTGCGAGAAAATAGTAAAAACAAAGATTATCCATCCACAATCAACAATTATACCCAGGCGAAAAGATTGTTAAATTTGGCGCCATTCTTTTTAATAAACTGTTTTGACACGGATACAAAATATTCACAAGACGAATAAACGCCTCTGACCGTCTAATAGCGTAGTCGCTCAATCTTGATAGCTTATGTCATGTAATTACATCCACGAATCACAACTCTTTAAAATAACATTAGTATTTACTGTCTACTAACCAGAATACAGCTAGACATTAAAATCGACCAATAAGGAAACAGAATTCAATTCAAACACTAGGAGTTTTTCATTCCCTAATTTACAATAATTAAAAAAATAAACGGCTCTGACCGACTGACTATAGCTCCATCCAAACGTTCAAGCGTGGTTAACTGCATACAAGACTCATGTATGCATTTAACCACGCTTGAAAAACACCCAATGTTTGAATTTAATTCTGTTTCCTGATTGGTCGATTTTAATGTCTATCTGTATTCTGGTTAGTAGATAGCAAATACTAATGTTTTTTTAAAGAGTTGTGATTGGTGGATGTAATATTGAACGGTTGTGAGTGGTCAAATTAAAATGTTTTATAAATCATAAATATGTATACATATTTTCCCTAGGGGCTAAATGTACTACTTTAGCCCCGCTTGCCAAGTCTAATATGATGCACTTTTTGAGCATGAGAAGTGAAAAATATTACCTTTCTTTTTTGGAGACACCCCTATTGTACCTTTAGGTAAACGGGCCTGAGGGGCTACCGGGAAATGAAAACGAACTTCGTTTGTGTATCTCCGTCTTTGTCGCACTTGCTAGTTCGAGCGACAGAGACGGAGATATTCGAACGAAGTTCGTTTTCATTTCGCGGTAGCCCCTCTGCTTTATGCGAAACGAAACTCTTCAATGTAATAGGCCTGCGGTGACCGCTTGTACTCGTACCATGATGATCGTACGATTATGTTCCACCATAACATGGCATAAAAAGACATCACTAACCTACATAGCGCTGTAACAGTTATGTAAAGTCCGCACTTGCCCGTAACGTACATCGATCGACTGGTTCTCGATTCCGAGAAGTGTTCAGTTTCTCCTCCGTTCGTTCACTGGTAATCCAATGTGCAGCAAAAACCGTGTGCAGTGGGATGGGATTACAGATGATGTATTATTCGCTACCTTATAAGTTACTTTATTTAATGCGTCTTTTAGAGTTGTGGAAATACATATTAGATCCAAGGGAGGGGTAACGCGCTTTCAGATTTCCTTTGGTCGTTTTTGGCGGTAGCTATTATCAAGTTGCTTAATATTTTGTCTGTTTATTTATTTACTTGTAAAGTTGCGATAGCCAAATGTATGTACAGAGCTATATCGATCAATATACATCTTAACTGGAGAATAAGCTAGTATCTATTCATCGTTTGCGTATTGAGTTCAATTCCGTTGACATAAAGACTGAACCAGAATCAGGCTCCGTATCATGGCAGGCCTTATCACGCGATAAGTGACAAGATAAGAACGTCGTCTCGTTCTATCAAACGGTGCACGGTGTCAGACAGTGACGGACGCTCTATCTTGTCACGCATCGTGTGATAAGGCCGCTTATCACACGATGCGTGTATCCGTATCATGATACGGGGTCAGAACCTACCGACCGCTTTAGCCTAGTTGGTAGTGACCCTGCCTACGAAGCAAGAGGTCCTGGGTTCGAATCCCGGTAAGGGCAAAAGTTTGTGTGATGCGCATGAATATTTGTTTCTGAGTCATGGATGTTTTCTATGTATTTAAGAATTTATATCTATTATATATATCGTCGTCTAGTACCCATAACACAAGCCTTACTGAGCTTATTATGGGACTAGGTAATTTGTGTAAGATTGTCCCCTTATATTAATTAATTAATTTATTTATTTATTTATTTATTTATTACATACCATCGCTACTTCCCATCACCATGTGATTCGACTGTATTAAGTATTTAAAGTAACAAATCGTCATTACAATACCAGCCTATTGTTTATAAGGAAGATAAATGAAAAGATAATAGTACACGAGAAAGTTATATGGACTAAATTAAAGCCTCAAGCTATGCTTAGATTAATGAGACGTCAGAGTAAAGATCACAATAATAATTAATAGTTGTTAGCTCGTGTGCTGTACTGCTTAGGTTCAGTGTTCAACTTTCCTTTCAGCTTACCAATACATCGTTTAAGCCGACCATTAGATGTCAAGTTCTATCCTACCATAAAGTAAATTCTACTAATATTATAAATGCGACAGTTTAGATGTTTGCATGCTTGTTAAACGCTTTTAGAAAGAAAGAAAGAAAGAAAGGAAACATTTATTCACTACACAAAAGACAAACAGAGAGTAGAAATACAATACAATTGACACATAAATGTGTGTCTTCGCGGTAGTGAATCGGTCGGTGTCTCAGCATTATGCCGAGGTGTCAGACCGACACCTACAGTGCTGATTTTCAATTGCATTTAAACGGCTCAATCTTTTTGGATAAAATTTTGCATGAATATAATTTATAGCCTGGATTAGAATATGGGATAGTTTTTTATCCCGGGTCCTCGCAGACGAAGTCGTGGGTGAAAGCTAGACATATCCTCCTACCTTTATTACCGGTTGTGCGCTAAAGAGCCCGTGTCCGCTTTGGAAGCTCGTAAGAAAATAAATAAGACTTTTCAACAAAATTGCTCGTAGAGTACCTCTTATTGTGTCGCTTTTAGGCTCATAATACTGGATATTAAACACGCGTGTTTTATAAACATTACAACATTTGTGTGTTATGGTTATATCCCGATTAAGTCACGTTGGCACCTTGCAGCAAAATATATACATGAACACGGTGCATTCTTAAATAACCGGCTTGTACAGAATGTACAGTTTTTTTTTTTAATTCTCGGCAAATGGATTCTTACTCGACTAAACAAATTAAATCCTTTTTGTTAATTAATTGACTATTTATTTTTGTATATGATATAGGAACGTTTAATTTAGTAAAACTATTCACTTTTGATAACATTTTACATGAATTAATACGGATAACATTTATTGATATTGATATTATCAAAAATGTTGACTCGTGGTGACTAGAAAAGTGATAAATAGAATGGACGCCACTGGAAATTCTTGGCGATGTGCAATTGTGAGAAAATCTTTAATTTTACGAAAATTTTACGAAAATCGGTGGAGAATTGCAGCCTGTATGCGAGAACTGCGGGACATTCGGACATCCAAACATACGAAAGATGGATTTTGGACCAAGCTGGAACTTGGTCAATAGTCTTGATTGGTTTGTTCCGCCAATCTGCTTAGTCTCTATTCCTCTTCAACTCGTAGAAAAAGAAGTTTCATGGCCCTGATTCTGGTTAAACGATCAAAATTAAAGGGTTCCAGAATTAAGTCTGTCAGTCTTTGAACTCGTGAAAGTGCAACATATGAGCAACCCACAGCAAGATCTCTAGACCCAAGGTCAACCGCTACCCTCGGTAACGTAAATATAAGCGGAAACTGAGTTCTAGAACATGTGAGCTCCTTGGAACGCCAAGTTCTCGTGACAGCGGCGATAGGCACTGATCCCATTATGGTTGGGCCATTGTAGTTGTCAAATCTGGCCATTACTACCAAAGGGCGATTAGGTGGATAGGTACACCATGTGAATCGAAGAGAAAATACTCCCCGTCCCGTTTCCAGACGCCCATCTTCATCCCTTGAGTGGTAAAAGTAAACCTCCCTCTGCGTCGGTAAGGCCTCTCGTAAGCCCATCAAAGCTTCATTCTGTATTTTCTGTAATGTACCATCTCCATAGGATTTAGTAATTTCATCTGCCTAATCACATTTTTCTACATTGAATATTACCTTGCCTAACAATTGCCTAAGATATCAATGGGAGATAATCAATTGTCGGAACATAGCTGTTCATGTCCATTCGTGCCCTGCATCTTTAGTAGACATGACCTATAATAGGTGTCGCCGGATGTAAGTATCCACATCAAAATTAACAAAATCAATGCCACGAGACTTACCTACCCTAAATTACCGCTGCAACAGCCATCCCGAAACATTGCTGTTGGGGTTGGCGGAAAACGTCAGAAAATTGACTAAGTTTCCCGTTTTGATATGAAATTCATTTTGTTAAGCAGATAATTAACCAAATTACGTATAACCTCTGTTCCCTGAATGTTTTAAATATTCCAACCACTAAGCACCAAAGTCCTTCTAGAAAAGTAAAAATCATTAACCTAGATAAATCCAAATAATATAAACATTCCAAAGTTTTGAGATATTGGAAATTTAAAAATGGAACGCAAATTTATTTGTTGTTTTAGGGCGGGTTGCACCGACTTACGATTACAGACCGATCACACGTTAAATATGACGCTGGCAGCTGTCAGTCCATAGAAACCTGTCAAACGTTCTATTTATACATTCAGATTTTAACGAACACCGCTTGCGATCACAGACGGTTTGGTGCAACTCACCCTTAGAGATTATTTACTTAGTTCACACTCGTACTAATTACAATTTTTTGCCGTTGAAATTTTAACCTCAGATTTTATGCACTTAGGTACTAATTGCAACGACTTTTTCCGAAAACTTAGTACGACTGGGCTCTAAGGGTTCGAAATCGGAGTTCAAGATACAGTGGACGGAACATAAAATTTGTATTAAGTCAGTAGTCAACGCTTACCCCTTTCTTGTACTTTTTTACATTTTCAACCCATATCTCCGCCATTTTTCAAAATTTCGAAAAGGCCTGGACAAAAAAAATCTGTATACTTACCGAACCTACTCACAAAATTTCATGAGAAACGATTGAGAACTAGGCGAGAACAGCCGGAAATCCAAACATCCGGACATGAGGAAAAATGATTTTTCGTCCAAGCTGAAGCATAGACGCTTTACTCGCTCGGTCGATAAATTGAAGCTCCTATGTAGGTATACCAACAACATAAAAGTCAAGGGTCCCTACGCCTAGTGATGACCTGGTAAAGGTCGCGGGAGTCCGCTGGATGCGGGTGGCGGGAGGGCTAAGTCTAGCAGTATATCAGCTCTTTCCCATGACGATAACTTCATAATGTACATTTTTATTGCCTTATCTTACTAAATTTTTGCACATCAGTCCGGTTCACCGGAACTAACTTCTTTAAGGCGCCGTAGGTTCATGGTCTTCTCTCCCTCTCACTGAGCTTAAGCGTGAGCGAGATGGAAGTGCGTGCTCGGAAGCGCGGAAATCATGTTTTTTAATTTTATATTTTTTGCCTTTTATAAAAAAGTAAACACTGATTTCTCTCAAACATGATAAAGTGTATTTTAGACCCTTTTAGACCTATGTTCGTCATTTTTTTCTATCGAGCGAAAAATGCTTAATCATGTTTCTAAACACTGATTTCCCTACAGAAAAGCCTCAAGATTACTATTCGTATTTTTTTTAAACCATATTATTGTAAACAGACGCATTATATTGTTTCAAAAACACTGTTCGCTTAACTTCGCTGAACCTACGGCGCCTCAACTCAAAATACTTACGTCTTATGTAATTGATCAAATTATCATGGGAACTATTGTACATAGTAGTTATTCAACGGCCTTAAAAGGTCGCAACTCATTCATAAAATACTTTCCTATCTTGATTGATGGATATCTTCAATTATGCGCGTTGATTGCGTTACACAATAATTTAGAATAGTTTTTTTTCTGTAACGTTCAATGCTAAGCTATTTACATCATTTGATACCATAAGAAAGTGTTAGTCACGCTATATCATATTCTTAACTGTTTTATAATGGATGACGCGTGATTGGCGTGGATTTAAAATTTAAAAAAAAACATTGATACATAGGTACCTACCTATATGTACCTACCGTATATTGAAAACATACAAATACTACTACCTAAGTATCTATATTCAGTTAAAGGCATAATTCAGTAGGTAAGTAGTAAGTAAGTACTTATTTTTAATACCGCAACTCGTTCCGCTGTTCTTAACTTAAGGTAAAACAACCTAAACTTTCAATGCAAACGCTTTTCGAACTGCAGTGCTTAATTACAATAGTATTTTATGCAATCGTTATATAATGTACTTATGCTTTTTCAGTCGAGTACCACGTTTAGGCCACGAAGCTTGCTGCTACTTTTTCTACGAGTCAACTGAACTGATCAAACAAACTTGGTATCTATTGAAAACTAAGTGCAACGCAACCAACGGCTTTTTCTTTTTCGTGCGTTGATGTCTATTTACCTTTTGACTTTCTCATGACGGCGTCCTATTGGTCCAATACATTATAGTTCAGTAAAGGCGCCACGTGATTGGTTAATTTCATTTTAGTTGTCTCTACAGTTATGAAATGTTGAGTTGGAGTTGTTATTTAAGTTTGGTGTACGAAGTCTTAATTCAAACAATAAGGTCGACGAGTATAAAAAAGAATTTTACGTTTTAATTTGACTACCGCAAAAATCATGAAAGATTGACATTCTGCTATGTCACATACCTACTGACCACACTGGCAATTCAAAGCCTGTGCGGTCAAACCTTGGTCGAACCCGGTAAATTGCCGAACCCGAAAAAATCGAATCGACTCCATGACGGATGTTGAGTTCTTATTTCGATTTAGTTTTATCTCACCCTGGAATATGAAGGATCTGATGTCTATGGCAAGTATGGAAGTTTTTTTGGAATGATAGCTGTTCTGTTCGTACCAAAAACGTTAATCGGTCTGTAGTCGTTAAGGCCTAAGGCCTGCAACACACTGGCGCCAATAGGTAGTAAATTTGACAGCTAATGACAAGTTTAAGCCTGCAACACACTGGCGTGACCAGCGGTGGCGGTCAATAGTAAATTTGACAGCTTATGAAAAGTTTACTATTGTCCGCCGCGGCCAGGCCGCAGCAATGTGTTGCTGGCCTTAGTCGGTACAACACACCCTAATGATCTTCCAAGTATATAGGTACTGTTGTCATGTTTACATCGCAAGCCGCACATGGGGCGCGCATCTCTCTGCGCGGCGGAATGCACTTTCATCTCACTGGAGCGGCACATGCGCAGTATTTAGGTCGCCGCGAATACTACACGTGATTAACGCAATAACTACATGTCTATATCGATATATAAAATAAAAATAATCTTTTTTAAATGCTAAAGTACCTTTATATAACTATACTGTCGCATGAATAAAATGTTCCCCAGTTGGGCTGTTCTAAATATGAGCGGGATGTCATTCCGCTGTGGCGCCTCTGTTTATCATCACACAGAATATCTCCATAACTATATTTTTGGTGAGGTAGGGACAGAGCGAAATGTTATATCGCTCGAATGTGGAGCAGCCCGCAGCCCAACTGGGGAAGTAGGTAACTCCGCCTTGCAGAAGACCATAGCCATAATAACACTACTACTTGCTCTGTAGAAGTAGTGTCGTGTTCCTGGAGGTGAGCAAGGTCGCCGGAACTCCCGATGCGTTGTGTTGAGAGTGAGGGCATTTGTTCCTTCAGCCGTCAACACGGTGAATCCTCAAACATATCAAAGGTCGGCAACGCCCATATTACTCCTTTGGAGTTGCATGCGTCTGTAGGCTGCGGTGTCCGCTTACCATCAGGCGGGCCGTGCGCTTGTTTGCCACCGTCGTTGCATAAAAAAATACCAATACTGAGTGACGGATATAGGATATCAGGGGCCCATTGAATAGCAATTTACAACTTATAAGAGGAAGTCTCTTTCTTAATATGAAAGGAGTTGAAAAGAAATCCTGAAATCCTTATTCAGAAAGTCTTGAGTCTTGCCCTAAATGAAAAGGATAATTAGATCCAAACAGGTTAACGGTAGGTACTTTTGACCTGCTTTTGACAATAACATCTTGATAACATCATACAGTCGATGACAAAGAAATGTTTACCTTAATCCATTTTATTAAAGCGTATACGTACGAGTACATGTCTGAGGCGTCTATACCTACACAGAAAAACTGATGATTTGAACCAAAAAGTTTATGAGGAACACAGTCATTGTTTTGTAAGATATAGAAATCTTGAATTAAGATATGATTATTTTCTGTTTGGCGTAAATGTTAACTGGTAGAGTATGCCTTATGGCATTAACTTCGCCTTTTGTATTTGTAACGTGCAATGCAAAGTTTAAATAAATAAATAATCTTGGCTTAAGATAACTTCGAGTTAGTTTTAAACATCTTCCTAAATAATTTCTTGGTTTTTCCTAAGTTTTTCTGTGTAGGTAGTTATAGTTACTATACAAACATTCATGTTCTCAGACCGAATACGTGATGAGACTTGTAGCCAGAACTATTTCGATTTTTAACCGTTTAAAATGCAAACGGTTTTGTATTGTACCATTTGTATACCACGTTTGTACGAAGGTACGAAGCGGACGGTCACGTACTCGTTGAACTTAAAATCGAAAGTTGGCAATTACAGTTAATATGCCATGTGTGTCAAACTAATAGGCCCATACATGACAAGATGACTAGACGGATTATTTACGTAATAATTTGCTTTCATACATAACGACTGGACAGAACGTAGAGCCTTTTTAAACTTCTACAATTTCAGGAATATCTTATAATCATTCCTATCACCCGAGCTTAGAGACTAATTATGTTATCGTCTCAAATATTTTCATACAGACAGAAAGAAAAAATCAAGAAAAATTTTGAGCAACAAGAACAAAAAAAAACTTGACATTTGGAAACCAATTATCGCACATTTGATAGAAATGTTTAGGACGATTCAATCAACGGTTGGCCAAAGACAAATAATGATTTTAAAATGCGAAATACTTATAGGTAGTAGGTATATTAGCAGGTATTAAATACATAACAATGCCATTGTTGAAGTATCGTTTTGTGCATACATGGCTTTAGATCATTATTCATGATAGATTTTTAGATCCAACAATGCTTAATACTCTGAAACAGTAAGTCTAGATTTAGATAGGAAGTAGGTACTTGGGTATTATTCGATCTTTTAGCTTTAATAATATATCCACTAAAAACTCCTCTGTGCCCAGCATCTGCACTCTCATGCGGGGGACTCCAGTATCTCATGTTGAACGCACTGGAGCCCCCTCGCGCCTCGCCACATTTGGGTCGTCCTAGGGTACCTATAAAGATGTCGCCTTCCCTAGGATATTTAAGAGCCCCGGCCCCCGCCAAAACACTGCGACCCCGACGACCCCCTATCCGTCCCTTTAGCTTTAGTTAGAAGACGGGCGGGAGAGGCTATATTAGACCTATTCCTGTCCGAGCCCACAGAGTAGGTACCTATTAAAGGGGTACCGCGTTTCTTGTAAAACCGGACAAAACCCGATAAATATCTAAATAGTAAAATTTGTTCGCAATTGTTTCTTTTTAACGTACTTCAAACAAAAGGAGGAGGTTCTCAATTCGGTTGTATTTTTTTTCTATGTTTGTTACCTCAGAACTCCGTCATTGATGAGCCGATTCGAAAAAAATTATTGGTTTGTATGTATATGCTTCCAGGTGAGTTCCAGGGTCAATCCAGTTAGATGATGGGATCCATGAGGAATTAAGGGAACTCCTCAATTTTATTAGGCACGCGTGTAGTAGGTAATTTTGGTATTTTCTATTATAACTCGTGTATTTACTTACATCCGAAAATCATACATTTGGTGGTGAGGAATTGATGATGAAGACCACAGATGACTTCTCGAATTCCTCAATTATGTACCTACTTAAAAGTGCAAAAGTACGTCACAGGTTCTGATAAGATTCCGTTGAAATAGGAACTAATGAAGTGCCATTGGTGATGATCTTGGGGAATCGACGGAAGACCTCAAATATCATCGGCCCACATACAGCGATTCGGTTTGTTTTTCTATAGTAATCAACGCATTTGCTATCGGAAATCAGATGTGGTAAATTGTAAAAAAATATGGAAATGTTCTCGTGTCTTGGCGGAGTACTAAATTGAAGTCGGTTAAAAGTTTGTTTTTAAAGTAAATTATAGGTTTTTACATGTCGCAATACACGGGCAATTTACAACTGTTAGGCTTACGGTCGTGTATATGCCACTCCTGCATCAGCTTACACAGCCATGAAAGACGTAGTCTCCCTTCTTGACACTGCTGGTATAGTCTATAATAGACTTAAAGGCCATTGCAGATGACCTTTACCCTAGAGCTACTCTATTCCCATAAGTAGGTAGTCGACTTTACGACACTCATGGAAAGAAAGTGGGTGGTGTTATTCTAATCCGAAACAACGGCTCTCAATTATTGTTAGGTAGGTACTCTTAGACGGAGGTACATACATTATTAATTCGCAATTTCGTTCAAAAGCACACCCAAGTCCAACTGATCGTGAAGATTAGACAGCCACCATGAAACAATCTCAATAATGTGAATTAGAAATTGTGCCGTGTTGTCCGCTTATAAATCACTTTAATTAACACCGTACTGTAATATATGTTCCGCACCGGATCATTAAACGATCTCCAGTAGGTGTTGGGTAAAACTATTTTATCGGATTTAATAGTGTAGGTATATTGTGTAATAAATACATCCCCATTCAGTCATCCGACCTGCTTGACCACAAGCGCTGCAAAGGGCTTGAAACATCGGGAATAAAACTCATCATTATAAATGGCATTCCGCCGTAAAACTAGCGGTTTAATGATTTGCCTGTGTCATCCTCATCATCCTCCTAGCGTTATTCCCGGTAGTGCCCCTAGAGGAGCCCGGGGTCCGCAGTGACACCTAATCCCAATATTTGGCATAGGCTCTAGTTTTACGAAAGCGACTGCCATCTGACCTTCCAACCCAGAGGGAAAACTAGACCTTATTGGGATAAGACCGGTTTCCTCACGATGTTTTCCTTCACCGAAAAGCTAACGGTAAATATTCCGTACAAAAGTTCCGAAAAACTCATTGGTACGAGCCGGGATTCGAACCCACGACCGCCGCTTGCCTGAACCACTAGGCTACAGTAGCTCTTTTTAATTATTCACATAAAAAAGTGCTCCATTTCATACATACTCAAGAGTAAGATAAGTAATGTTGAATGAATTAAATATGTATTTTCATCATATTCGAGATTGTCAAAAAAATATGAGTTTCGTCTGTAGGTACGAATCACTATAATCCTATGACTAACTATATATAGATATACACTAGATAACTTAAACACCGTGTCACTTTTTTTCTACCGACTGTGACGTCACACGGGCGAATTAGTGATGTGAGTTCCCCGTTGTCCGCGAAACATTGATTCTGCAATAACCCTTTTTTTAATATTCACGGACAACCGGCTACCACAACAAACGCGCGCGGAATGTCAGTCGGAGTGCCAACTCGGAGACCGGATTTGAACACGCGAAGTACATGCATTTGCGTGATCATGTATACCTAATTAAGTATATCTGTGCTTAATATTGTATTAAACATTGTTTTTCGTTCTTTGCAGATAGAAAACGACTTCGACAGAAGAAGACAGACGACCCTCGGCCACGCCGGCTTCAATGAACACCAGACTAGATTCGGCCTTAACTCGCCCCTCCAGAACTTCCAACAAGGCGGCCTCGTCAGCAGTCCAGCTCCCCCTCTCCAGTTCCAACAATCATTGTTCCAGCAGCCCTATGTCCCGCAATTCAACAATATCCTTCCAACACAAAATATCCCCAACAACGGTCAGAATCTGCCTTTAGGCAACAACGGATTCTTCAATCAAGCACCTACTCTTCCAATCCAAAATGCCTTCCAACAACAAAACTTGGGGCAGATCCCGCAGAATAACCTTCTGCAACAAGGACCGACGGTACCTACTTTCCCAAATGGATTACCTATCCAACAGAATGCCGGTTTTAACAACCCGTTGCAAGGTAATACGGTGAATATAGGACAACAGAGGCCAACGCAAGCTGCGTTCCTACCAACTATACCGACCACACAAGGACAGTCGTTCCAACAAAGCCCAATCACAATCCAACAAGCTCCTAATCTCGCTCCGCAGAATCATAACTTAAACAATGGACAGATTCCCTTCCAACAAACACTAGGCCAAGCTCCAATCTTCTCAAACGGCCAGTCATCTCAAATACAGAACTACTTCGAACAACAATCGCAAGAGAATTTGGAGAAACTGAAAGAGCTCCAAGAGCGTCAGCGAATTATACAGAAACACCAAGAATTTGTACAAAAACAACAGCAAAAGCAACAGGAGAAAGTTGAGAAACTTCATGAGGAATTCGTTAGTAAACAGGCGACTAAGTCGCTGCCCACTTTTTCGACCACGGAACGCTACGAAGATTTCTTTAACAGAAATCAGGAAAAGCGCAGACCAATTCTCGCACATGAGACGGATTTATTTAGGAAAGCTGTCGAGATGTACGAGAAGCAGCACCCCACTACCACCACCTCAACCACCACAACAACAACCACCACCACACAAGCCCCCACCAGGTACAGGACCAGAGCTAAGCCCCAACCTAAAACAAGGGCCCCACCTCAAGACCGGGACAAGCAGAAACTCTACAACGAAATTAAGAACCTTCTGGAAGAAAGCGAAACTAAAGGCTTTGACGACAGCTTGAGGGCCAAAAGTGTGGCGCTGCTTCAAAAACCTGACATCCTCAAACAACTGAAAGTAGCTTTAGCTGAAAACCCGGAGGATTTTAATGAAAAAAACTTTACGTCACGGGAGATATCTTTGAACGGGCAAAAATTCGAAGTGATCAGAACAACGAACCCTAACTTGATTCCTAAGGGAGCGATAACTGCCGATGGATCAAACCTGCATATTATGGCCTCACCTGCACCTCAAAAAGAAAGCAGAATTAATTTCGAAGATCTTACCAAGGGTGTTTTGCCTCCTGGTGCCGACTTCGAACTAATCCGACAGTCCGACAACGGCAAACTTGAAGAGGTTTCCAAAATACCGAGCACTATTCAAAATAAGAAGAAGGTCACTTTTGTTTTCCTCGAAGAGCAAGATGATGGTTCATACAAAGTGAAGGGTGTTAAAGCAAACGGGCAACAAACTGAGGAAGGCCCAGAAGTGGAAAATATATTGAACAAGATAAAGAAGGGTGAAATCCAGCTCCCAGGACCAACCAAAATATCTAATGCAATCTTCAGTTCCACTACGTCTAATCCAATCACAGACACTACAGACTATGTAGCAGAGCCTTCTCATCATCCCTCAAGCTATTCCAGCTTCGTCACTACCTCGAACTATGGGACATCTGGCCATACGAACCCAATCATACACACCACACCTTCGCCATCCTACAGAAGTACTACCCAAACAAGCAGGAACACTCAACCTCAGACATATACACCGGCTACGCGCAGTGTTAGTTCAACGGAGAGATACGTCGCCAAATCCACGTCACCAGCTTATACTGCATCCAGAAATAACTTCAGTCCATCAACAAGAAATACTTTCCCAAGCTCAACGACATCTTACGTGACCTCCACACCCTCCTACAGAGAAGACTTAGTTGTCATAGGATCCAGCTCAATCCCCCCAAGCGTGGACGAAGGCAACTCCCATCTCCAATTCACGAGACAAGCGAATCCAGGGCTCGTCGAAATACTGAAAGAAAACGGCCTCTTCGCAACTGCTAAGTACTTGAAACAATCAGGGTTGGACACGATTCTGAATGAGACAGGGCCTTACACGATTTTCGCGCCGACGGACAAGGCTTTCAGGACGCTCCTGGTACAACTAGGAGGACCTGATAGGGCTGAAGAGAAGTTCCGTGACAACCCTAGACTGCTGAGTGGCGTGAGTAATCCATATCTATACATATAAATCAATTGTACGTAATCATCAAGTAATTAACGTTTTATTGTTTGGTGACGGGTGAAAATCTTAGTGTTGGATTCGCAGACAGTTCGATACAGTCGGTTAATTTTAGTCATAAAGAGTTTTACTAACTCGTAATAATGGCACGGTGCAGTTGTTTACGATGTCAGTCTGTGAAATGGATGCTTAGGTAAAAGAACATGTATTACATTGGCTTACAGGTGCGTTCCCAAGGCGTATGATATCACTCTTGAGCTCTGTAAGTATGAACACTCCTAATGTGTAAACAACGCCATGTTTGTTTTTGGGAGACTTCCTAGCCGCACGCCGAACCGCCAAATGCCGCGCTTTTCCATAAACACGTTAGGTTGTCACCGATAATAAAACACATAATCATTTGGTAAAACGAAGTTCGTTACATTGCTATTCTTTTTCTCAGTTACTCCTCCACCACGTGATCCCGGGAGCATTCGATATCGGCTCTCTCCAAGACGAGATGACTGGCGTCTCTCTGGCCGGCACCCAGCTCAGGGTCAACCAGTATGACATGCACGATGTGGAGTGGAACGAGGTTCGGGTCACCACCATCAACGGAGCCAGGGTGCTGGATGAGAAGAAGGATATACACATCCCCCAGGTATAGGGTCGTCAACTACCTACTCCTTTGCCACAGGATCTCAGAAGCGTTCGCGAGGTATGTGTCAAGTGTCTATGTAACGGGCAACTTAGAGTCAATCAGTGGAACGAGGATCTCGTGGCCGACCACCTGAAGGGGCCTTTATTAGATCCCAACTCAATTTGAATTAGTGTAATGTTTGCAAAGTACCTACAAAGTCCTTACGACAGTAATCTGACCAACATACCCATAACATACGTTGGAGAAGTCATAACCAAACTCAAATGGAGTTGGGCGGGACATATTACCAGGCAGCGTGACGGTAGGTGGACCAAAACGTTAACGGATTGGTGGCCACTTACAGGAAAAAGAAGCGTCGGTCGTCCACCAGCACGATGGGATGACGAACTTAAAAAAGACCGCGGGACATTTCTGATTTTCTGAATGAGACTAGCACGGGAGCGGGATAAGTGGCGTACCTACTTACTTGAAGAGAGGCTTATGCTCAGCAGTGGGCGATTGAAGGCTGAAAATGATGACGATGATGAACATACCCATATCCATACTAATATTATAAATGCGAAAGTGTGTCTGTCTGTTACCTTTTCACGCTTAAACCGCTGAACCGATTTAGGTGAAATTTAGTATAGAGATAGTTTGAGTCCCGGGGAACGACATAGGGTAGTTTTTATCCCCGAAATCCTCTCCTAAGGGGGTGAAATGGGGGGGGGGGGCTGAAAGTTCGCATGGAGCTGCGATATAAACGAGTTCCACGCGGACGGAGTCGCGGGCAGCATTTAATACGTACGTATAATTAGGTACCTAGTAAATTACGACTCACTGATACTATAAGCACTTCTTCCAGGGCATCGCGCACGCCGTAGACCGAGTGATGTTCCCTCTGCCTGTCGGAGACTTGGTGCAGACGCTCCAGGCTGACAGGGACCGCCGCTTCACCACCTTCCTGAAGGCCATACATGCTAGCGGCTTCGCGGAAACTCTCTCAGGTATTGTGGATTTTGTGAATATGAATGTTCTTTGCCTGGTCAGAAGAGTATTAGAAATTCGGGGTACCTAAATCTCAGTCTCAGGAAGATTTCGTAATCCAATTGCATTGTAATTCGCATGTTGCACATCTCGGAAAAAAAGTGTACCTACCTACGAAATATCATTGACAGTAGGTAACTTTTCCTTTTAGATGGAAAAAAATCTTGAGAAAATCCGTCTAATCATTTTATCACTTACCGCGGTCGATCCTTCACGTTCTGACAAGTATGCGAACGCGAGAGTGACGGATGTCTTATACACAACGATAAGTGATAAAACGGCGGTCAATAGGCCCACAGGGAACCCTGGGCTCGTTTAGGGTAAAACCAGGAAAACGATGATATTGCACATCTCGAGTTCATTACTGATATTTGCTTCACACTAAGTTTTCCAGCAGATGGAAATATTACTGTCAATTTGTTATAATAATAAACTGTTTCCTCATCGTTCCAGAGAGCAAAACCTACACAGTATTCGCGCCCACCGACGGCGCTTTCGCCCGCGTCTCACCCGCGGAGCTCGCACGCTACTCCGACAAGACCGCTGCGCGGGCGCTAGTGGCGCGACACGTGCTACCAGGGACGCTGTACAGCGCTGGCATGCGCTACTATCAGCTCAGGAACTCCATGGAGGAGGCCACGCCGTTGACACTACAGAAGAATGCTGGTGAGTAACATACACAAGAAAACCTGTCACACATGTTTTTAAGGACTCTTTAGTGCTGGCATGCGATACTGCCAGGAACTCTGTCGAAGCCGCACCACTGATCCCTATACTACCAACTACCATGAACTCTTGACTGCCATAATTTGACAGGGTTCAGAAAGTTGGTGGATTGGTGATCCACCAAATTTTCCATCTATCCGAAGATTGTAACTAGGTAAGGAGTACTACTGCCTGAGGGCCTACCGCGAAACGAAAACGAATTTCGTTCGTGTATCTCCATCTCTGTCGCACTTGCTAGTTCGAGCGAAAGAGGGGGAGATAATCGAACGAAGTTCGTTTTCACTTCGAGGTACCCCTCAGAGTACTTACTAAGCGCCCAGTTGCAATGCTCCTGAACAGGAGTTTGTTCACTGCATCGAAGTTTTTGAACACTTACCAACCGAAAATTCTGACTACGCCCATGTCTAAAGACTGAGTTTCCACTAGTGCTGTTCGAAGTAACGGAACATTAGCCTAGCTGAGGGGCTACCGCGAAGTGAAAACGAACTTCGTTCGAGTATCGCCCTCTCTGTCGCACCTGCTTGTTCGAGCGACAAAGACGGAGATACACGAACGAAGTTCGTTTTCGTTTCGCGGTAGCCCCTCTGATGAGTCTCTTCGTATTGGTGGATTTTCCCTCTCACAGCTCTGGTTGAGATTGATATTGATGTATTGTATAGTCGCAAGCCTAATTCAGGCCCATTGTTTATGATTTTTATCTCTCTCTCTTCAGGCCGTATAAAGGTGAACAACGCGCAAGTGATAACGCACAACATTCCAGCGACCAACGGCGTCATCCATGCTGTCGACACCATCCTGTAGCCGCCATCTTGAAACCAAACTTATCTGCTCTGTGGCGCCAATGTAACCATAGTAACACAAATCTGAAAGAACGTTAAGCGGTGTACTCACATCATATCTGCCTGCAGGGCGATCAAGGTCACCTGAGCACTTAGTGAGATAGCAACAAGCAAACAGCATGTTGCTATCTCACTCGCATCCATTGTCTCTGATCCAGCCGCTGGATGTGAGTACAGAAGGCGACTTCGTTATTAGGGCTAGCACGATACTTTATATCACTAAGTACACAAAGCAATTGTCCTCCTTGTCTTCTGTCATTTGTTAAAAAGAGACGAATGCTAATATTGTGATAAGGCAACGTGCTTCAAGCGCAGCTAAGATGCGCATAACATTCATATTTCCAAATAAAGGTGAATGTACTGCTTCCATTTCGTAACTTTGTGCATAAAGTTTCGAAATGAAAGCAAATTCTCCCCTTGTAATTAGTAACAAATCGGGAAATTTGTGACCTGTTTGCGACTTTAACGTGGTTAATATGATTAATATATGATTTGTTAGAATTACCTAACGAGAGGCCAGAGTAGCTGAACACATAGCCGTCCCTTTCTTTGGGGTGACAATGCCAGCGTAAGAAAGAGATAGGATGAGTCTCTCTGTCCCTCGTCAGTGACAAAAATGGTTAATATAGCAGATAAGTTTGAGTTGTTTGCCCGCCAATTTAGCTTCAGTGAAGCTTAGCCTCCATTACGAATGAAAAAGTTAGCCCATCACTCGTCTATGGCTCGTAAACTTGGGAGGCGATAATCATCAGATAACTGTTAAGTATACTTTACGAAAATAATCCGAATTAAAATATGTTTGAAATCTCGAATAATGTTGAGTTGTATGATACGTGGCATTACACGCTCATGGTCAAGTGTCATATAATTCCAAAATTAAAAAAAAAATTGGAGACCATAGACTGTAGATGAGGCAAAAAGCTTTGATACCTAGCCTAGGGTGTGAACCGAAAGTAATTAGAATAGTGACATCTACCACTTTTTACAATTTCATTAACTCAATCGTATTCTTATAATTTAAATTGTTCTATGAATAATACAAATCAATATTAACATTTCAAGCTAAACATTTAGACTTGAAAAAGTAAGCAGTGGAGTTTATTGATTTGATCGAAACGCATTTAATTCCCTATTTCTGATAACTTTCAATCGCCCGTTATTCGGATTACTTTTAAGACTGTAAATATAATTAGCATAAGGTAATAATTTATAAACATGCGTTAATGTTTTTTTGTAAATAAAATCAATAACATAAAATTTCGTTGTTTTATTTAATATCAGTTAAGCAAGTAAAATGTCCAAAATAAAACGATCGTAGCGGGTGAAATGCTAAGATATTTATATCAAAAGTTGCAGGTAGTATCCAAAGAATAGAGATGTACACACTAAATAAAATAATGAATAATGTCATATTTTCTCGAAAAAGGATTAAAAATGTTAAATGGAGAAATATCAACGTGAAAGGTTAAATAATTACATTATCCCTTTTTCGCAAAAAGCAACTTCATATGAAACGACGCTGGAAGATTGTGACGTCACGTAATGGACGGCAATGTGCCGTGCCCGTCGTGTGCGGCGCCGACGTCGACGCGGCACCCCGGCAGCATCCCATAATGTGACGTCACACACTGTTTGCGTTTCCTCTCTCTAATGCCCGCTACACACGACAACGATTTATCGTAGCGATTTGACTGCGCAGTCCGTTTGTGCAGTTTAATCGATCGTGTGTACAGTGCAACAGAAAAGAGTAGAAATTAAATAAAATGGAACTAAAAAAATTCCATACTAAATTGTTGCCATGTTTAAGCATTTTACGTCAAATTGTGACAGTTACGTAGAAAGTGGCGCCCTCATTTAATTTCTTCTCTTTTTAGACAGACTGTATGACAAATCGTTTCAGATATCGTTACGATTTGTCATACACACGATCGATAAAACTGCACAAACGGACTGCGCCGTCAAATCGCTACGATAAATCGTTGTCGTGTGTAGCAGGCATAACAAGCAATATTAAAACGGTTGTAGCTTCGTAATTCTTGGAGATATATCTACCTTCTTTCTTTTAAAGTAATAATAATTTTCTAGTCTACACCCCTATTCAATTATCAAATAATCTTACTTAAGTAGGTAATAGGACAATAACAAATCTAGTGCATTACGTCAGTGTATCTAGTAGGGTCGACAGCGCGCAATGCACCCCTGGAGTTTCTAGCGTCCATAGGCCACTGACCGCTTACCATCAGGCGGCTCGTAACCATGCTTGGCACCAAGTTGGTATAAAGATAAACGGGTCAATAAATCTATTAAACATTACAAAACCCACTCTGCACACTCGTAGCAAACTTGTAACACACACACACAAAAGTACACTTCAGGATTTGTGACTACACTTGGCTAGCATCATCTTCAAATGTGCAATCTCCTCATCCTTAGCTGCTAGTTCCTCCCTCAACAACTTGATCGTCTCATCTTTATTCTCCGATAAGTTCTTAAGTTCCTCTAATAGTTGTCTAGTGTCAAGTCGCTTGCTCGGACGTCGTTGGACGAGTTTTCCGATGATGTGGGCTATCTTGGGGTAGTTGGCGGTGAGGTGGGCGGGAATCTGGCCCTTGCGGAGGTCTGTGATTGTCTTAACGCGTTCCATGTCGGTGCTGAACGGCTCAATCATTTCGAGGAGAATTATGCCGAGGCTGTACATGTCGCTCTGGAAAAATATAAGAAATTTGTTAAATTACTTTTATATAAATCTTCTTTTACTATATTTGAATCTGCTATGGGTAAGTAAAAAACTCCTGAATGATAAATATTATTATAGCAAAGACCAAAGTACCAGGACTTAGCATAAGCACAAATTCAACATTTTCAACCAAGGGGAAAAATAGACATTGTTGGGCTTTGGTTTTTGGTCAATAGGTATGACGACTCATGTTCAAATTGATAACGTAGTGATGCTAAATGTATAGTAAAGCATCGAATTATAATTTCGTAATAAAGTATACATTATAAAATATGGTTAAAATCGTAAAAAGATATGAACCTTGAAAGTTAAGAAAAAATATGCATTTTTTTTATTGTCCAAGAGTAAATTTAAAGTTACCAATAGAAACCTTGCGCTTTTATAGAAACAAAATTGTACGACAACTATGTACTTAAACGCAGTATGTCGCAACCGAAACAACAATTTACCTGATTTTCCATACTACGATACTTTGTACTAACAATATTGTGACGTCACAATTAGCTGTCTATTAGTATGGAGCGTTTTTCGCTACCGCCAGCGAGGTAAATCTTTGTCTCATTCTTTTGGGTATTTATGTTATTTAATTGTAGTTACTCCCATACAAACATTTGTTCCTCTCCAAAAACTGGTTCGAATGACATCATAAAAAAATCTTAGTCGTCATCCCTATTGTGATGGAATTGTGGATGTTGATTGGGCTTCGAACCCTCGGCTACCTCATGATTGAGAGTCACATTCTTGAACCACTGCCGCATCCACAACTCCGATTTAAGTAAGAGTTTATGGAGTGGAGTTGTCACCCCTTATCTGCTTAAAATTCATTTTGATAACTCTACACCAGTGGTTCTTAACCTTTTACTGATGAGGAACCATTTCAATTTTATTTTGTTTTGCCAAGGACCACTTACTATTCGGGTGTTGTTGTGTCGACTCGTTGGCTGGCTAATTTAATATTTTTCCGATGGCTTCGCGAACCACCTACACATTATCTATACAAGTAAAATATATACACACTACATATAACTACACAATTATTCAATAAATATATTCTGATGAAAGTGGAAAATTGAAAAAATATTATTGAAAGTTTCTGAAGTTGTAATAACTTCGTGGTAAATGTCGCTACGAGCCTCCCCATGTAATTACAATAGTGGAAAGGATTTAAACATTCGTCGCTTAACGGACCCACGGTAGCTCAAATGGCAAGATTCCGCCGATTGGCCGGATTCCAGAGGTTGTGGGTTCAAATCCCGTTCGTGGCGAATAACTTTTCAATTAGACACTTTGATCGAAATTTCGAATTTCGTTAGCGGACGTTCTTAATAAACACTGTTCAAATTTTATTTGTAATGTTATATTATAGCACTTTTATTTACCTTGGGGTTGCACTGTCCTTCCAACTGCTCCGGCGCCGCGTACAAGTGAGTCCCCAACGCCAGCCCGCTATGCGACTGCTGTAGCGGACACGCCAGCCCGAAGTCACCCAGCTGCACTAACACTCCCGCCTCACTCTGCGCCACAAACACATTCGACGGCTTCACATCATGGTGGATAATACCCCTAGAGTGTATGTAGTTCAACCCCTTCACTAACTGAGTGAACATGTCTATTAGGACATCTATATGCGTCCACGTTACAGGATATTTGATGTCCGGTGTCATGTCAAAGCTGGAGTCGTCGGTGGACATGTCAGTTGAACTTTTTCGAGATGAAGACATGAGATTGTTACGGTCATCCAGCCATTGCTTCAATGTTTGTTTGCAATATGTCATTTGGATGTACAGCGTTGCCCATTTTAGGTTAACACGCGAGCAGTTCTCGTACTCTTTGCTGTTGAAGAGCTTGACGACTGCATTTTCTTCTTGAGGCGTGCCGGAATCTTCGTCAGTCTCAGAATCATTTATATCCTCTATAGAGTTATTGGATTGCTCTTGGCTGCTTGAGTTCTTGAAGGATATTGTGAAATCGGATTGACTTTGCTGCTTCGTCAGTTCTTTAGAATTGTGGGTTTTGAAGGATTTAATCAAATTAAGGTTAGTGGAGATTAAGCTGGAGTTTAGAGATAACTCTTCGTTATTTATCTGGTATTTACGCTTCTTCTTCACTGTTGATTCTATCATCGGCTCAAGCCAAGCTGCTTTATAGTTAACTATGTTTGGATGATTCAAGCTGGCCAGCGTCTTAACTTCAGCCAAATGAGTCATAACTGACGCTACATCAGATGATTTGATGAAGACCTTCTTGACAGCATATTCGACACCATCCAATCGGTGTTTAGCTTTGAAAACGCTACCAAATCCTCCACCAGCGATGTAGTACAGTTCCTCAAACTCTCTATGATACCTGGACCATTCTAAACAGGATGGTCGGTCTATAGGCCAGGATGCTGGTATGGTTATTGGGATTTCAGAGCCAGTTGCTACAGTGACTAGCTGGTAGAGTGCTCGTTGATATTGGCTCCGCATAGCTTCAAACTCTCCCATAGCGTAAGAGTCATCAATTAGATGCATGCTGTGGAGTTTCTCACATATTGTGTTGTAGAGCTGGTCGGCTCTGGTCATATCCTTTTCGAGGAGTGAGCACAGTTGCTTGACGAGGGACTGGATGAGGAGACTGATGGGTGTGGTGGCTGCAGACTGGACTATTTCGACTTGTTGCATACTCTGGTGCAAAATATACTCATGTTGGCTGTTTTGGTTTAATCCTGAAATGAGATACGGGAATAATGAAAACTAGGAACTGTACAGTCGAGTTCTTAAAAGATATTGATTTATGCTTACAAGATTCTTAGATGTCATTTTTAATTAAACGTCTCCTAACCTTAATTTATATAACTCTTTCATATTTCCTGACGTTTTGGATGTGTCGTAACATGCTTGGTCATCAATTGGTGGTAAATAAAAATGTTAGTTACCTATAGTAGTTAAGTGCCATTTGGTAAAAAAAAAATGAGTTTAGAAATATATGTATGTTTCCAAGAGTTCTACAATCTAAACAACCTTATTCCCTAGTAGTATAATTGTGTTCAAATATTTTCAAACTCATAAGTCAGAACAGTAAAGGAAGATTCACTGATAGGTAAGTTTTAAGATTATGTGTGTATATTTGCTATTATTACATGCCTTCTAATAACATCACCTGTAACTAAAATAACTAACTGTGTAACAATGTAATCAAATTTTGGAAGTCTATTTTCACCCACATCCATTAATTGTATTGATTTGAAACTATGCAAGTTTATGCATTGTTCTATAAAGACAATACTATCATTCGGATGATAGAGCCAGGTGGAACTCTCCATCAATGGTTTATATGAAACTCATTAATACCTTTAATGCACACAGATTGACAGGTGACAGGAATGTCACACTGTGACAGCTTCAGTTTTAAGACTAACCTATTTACTTTACTCTGTGGCTTGTACTTAAGATAATTATATCCACCAGATTACTTGTTTTCATATATTTTTCAAATTAGTCTATATAAACATAGTTCATGATATACTGATAAAAAAAGTATCGTCTGAACACCAAATGTTATACAGATTTATAAATTTCAAATTACGGGGAATAATTTAAAAATATATTGGTCATCCGGACGCGTTTAATATTTATAGACCACCGCTTTAACCTAGTTGGCCGTGACCCTGTCTACGAAGCTGTGTATTTTACATTATTTGCTTCAAATGTAAATTCATTTATTCAAGCAAAATCCAAAAAGTTACATATCCACAGCGCAGGTTTAGTCACAAATGAGCATAGAGTGAGTATCCGCAACAATCTTTGTCCAACTGGCATTAAATATTCCCGTCATCATGGATGTTGCAACACGGTCTGAAACCACGGTAGTTTGTATGTAAACGTTATCACTGAAACAATCCTCCAATTTTCAAAATTTCACCAGTTCATAGAATTGAATTGACCTTCAGTATGGACTTTGGCTATACTTTATACCGTTACTCTGCCTGGGTTCCTAGTAATACATAGGCGAAGACTATTATAAACTTAATGCTGTGGCATGGAAAACACTAGAATATAGGAATAGGGCTTCACACAGGCAGACTATCCCTATAGGCAAGGTTTGCACGCATAGCACTGTTTGCATAGCATGAGGTTCCAAAAGGGCACTTTTTTAAATATATGCACCTAGGGCTGCTAGAGGGCCGCCGCTAAGTGAGTTAATAAGCCTCTGGAATAACGATAGGTATAGTAAACCTAGTGGAAACTGTGTTAATTCGAACAATATATTAGTAGATTGGAAAACATGTTCACAATTCCGAGGCGTCATTTTGTTCACGTTGTTTTCCTTATCCAATTACGCCGAGAGTAATAAGTACCGTAACCTGAGTGTTCAAGGTTACTTTAAGTCCGTGGTTTTAACTGCAAACAATGGATGTTTTAGGGATGTTTACGTTTTTTTTTCAAAACGTAAGATGTATGTATAACGTTACACAAGCATTCCTTACCTAAATCGAAGGCTTTCACGGTGGCGAGCGCCTCCCATTTATCTTTTTTAGTTTCCATTTTGTATTTGGTCTGTGACCTAAGTGTTGATTGCAATGATGCTGGTCGAAGCAGAAGAATAACATCTTACTGCAAAGACTACAAAGTTTTGCTAGAAGGCATTGTTTTTAATGGTTTCTCTTATTCAAGGCAGACATATTTAACAAAACACAAAATTCACATTCACACAACACTACATAATAATTTCATCATGACAAGTAATCATAGAGCTTTTGTTTCTGAAATTAACAAAGATAAAAAATGTTGTCTATGGTTCACAGCTGATTTCAAGGTGGCTGCCGGGAACCAATAATGCACGGCCCAATAATGTACAGCCTGTTAATCCGCGTCCACTTTTTGTGGACTCGGATTATTGGGTCGTGCATTATCAGCCCGGACAAAAGTAGCTTCCAATTATTGCCCCGGACCAAGTTTGCTCAATGTGATAATGCACGGCCCAATAATGTACAGCCTGATAATCCACGTACAGTATGGACGCGGATTATTGGGCTGTACATTATTTGGCCGTGCATTATCATGGCTGTACATTAACCGGCACCGTGGCTGCCGCGCACTGCCGCGCAACGAAAACGAAGATCGTGCGATTCGTGCGTGTACGTGTATAAGAGCGACACAGAGGGAAAAACATGAACGAACTTCGTTTTCCTTTGGCGTCCTAGCTTCAAGTCAATCAAATGAAGGAATACAATATATTTCTAGATTATATCATAATTATTATTATTGAATTGAAACCACTTTGTACTTAAAATGTTTTCGCTTTGTCGGGGAAACAATTATTCATTTCAGAACATACCTATAGAAACTAGTCATGTCAGTGTCAGAAATTCAGAATTGTCAAATGGAAATCCTTTGAGTGTTTGATCTGTTTGACGGCGGGAACGTTGAAAGTGATAGGCGCGCTTGATAAAATATTTTATTGTAAATTAATTTTAGGTGTTAATTTGTACATATTTAGTCTTAATTTTAATTTTAATTCATAGTTGATTTGGTTATCGGTTTGGTGCGCTTCCCCAGTCATGGGGAAGCGTACGGGAAAGCGTTCTCGGTTGGAGGGCTTGGAGCCGGAGCCAGATCTTCAATCTGAAAGTAGTTCTGATGCGGATACAGGTGCGCCCTCGGAGCGCATACCTGCAAAAAAGAAGACTAAAGAAGATGACAAAGAGAAGTATACTCCTTTCAGGGCCAAAAGTTATTACAGGTTGTACGACGAAAATTCAGCTAAGAAAGAATTTATTGTTTTTCTGAATCACAGAGAGGATGACCACAAATTTTCTGACAAAGATAGACTTGCTTTGTCCAATGCAATCCGAAAGCATCGCGTGTCGGGCGTGATGCATCTAAGAACAATTAATGCATACAAAGTTGGGATTATGTTCGATCTCCCAAATCACGCCAATGTCTTCCTAAAAAATGAAAAATTATTAAATGAAATTCACATGAATGCTTCAATCCCAGCATCTGAGACCGAGGTTACGGGTGTTCTCACTTCAGTGCCGATTGATTATTCGAACCAGAAGATTTTCCAATTAATAGCTTCCAGTAAAAAGGTGATAAGCGTAAGACGGTTTATGCGGCGGGTAAAAGACACGCTGGGTATCGTCTCAATGGTTCCAACTCAGACGGTTGCCGTGACTTTTGCCTCTGTACAGTTGCCTGAATATGTAACACTTGACCATTGGAGGCACGAAGTAGGGATCTATATTCCTCCAGTAAAGCAATGCCTTCGTTGCATGAAATTTGGTCATATAGCAAAGTATTGTAAAAATAATGAAGTATGTTCAATTTGTGCTGAACCTCATAGTTTCAAAAATTGTAATAAGGTTAAAACACAATGCGCAAACTGTGGTGGGGATCACGTGGCTATATCTGCTGCATGTCCAATTAAAAAACAGAAAATTGAGGAAAATAAGTTAAAATCACGTAGTGCTAAATATTCCGATTTGTTTTGTGACGTTGCATTTCCGCAGCTCGGCTCAAAATATATTGACACCCATCTAAGTAATCTGACCAAATCTGACAGATTTATGAATCTACTTGTGGAAGCTATAGTTAAAATTTGTGCTGATAAAGAAACGCCAATAAATTCTAACAATATAAAAGAAACACTTAAAAACACTTTCAGGAAACAACCTTAATTTTTTTCTTTATGGACATATTGAACATAGTGCAGTGGAATGCTCAGAGTATAATAAGCAATAGGCTAATCTTTACTAGATTCTTATATGAAAATAACATTCACATAGCAATAATTTCTGAAACCTGGTTAAAACAACATCAAAAATTTTCAATTAAAGGATACAATGTCATTAGAAATGACTGTGGTAATAAACATAATGGTGTAGCAATACTTATTCATAACAATATAGTATATTCTAATATTAAAACTTATTTTGACAATGCTCTACAAAATATCTGTGTACAAATAATTATAAACAACAAGCAGTTGAGTGTAGTAAGTTTTTATAGTCCATCAAATTCTGATCCCCCATTTAATAAAAGTAAATTTGATGCTTTGATAAAATCTATTCCGCAGCCAATGCTTTTTGGAGGCGATCTAAATGCTCATCATATGTCATGGGGCTGTGTTGATACATTGCCTCGAGGTAGAGATGTCTTAGATATTATTGATGGCAATGACTTGGTTCTTTTAAATAATGGTCAAACTACTACAACTGGTTCTTCTTCTTGGCGTCCTAATGCTCTGGATTTAACTTTCGTTTCTCCATCATTGGCACTTTCATGTGATTGGTCTGTTATGGATTGTCCTCTTGGCAGCAGTTATCATTTGCCTGTAATGATAAAAATGATAGTTGGTAATGAAAATAGCTCACAAAGTAATCCAATATGTAATAATGTACATTTGCCCATTCACCCAAATTACAAACAGGTGAATTGGAAAATGTACAGGCAATCAGTTGATTTTTGTTTGGCTAATATTGATTTTGAAAATATGTCTTCGATAGATGCGCTCAATCTGTTTTGTAATATTTTGCGATCTACTGCTGTAGAGTCCATCCCTAGACATAGGTCTTTGAATAGTTCTAATCCGTGTACACCAAAATCTTTGAAATTTCCCCGGCTGCCTTGGTGGAATCAAAAGTGTTCAGAAGCTGTACTTAATTCAAAACATGCTTATATAAAATTTAAAAGTGAACCTAGTGAAGAGAATTATATAGAATTTAAAAGACTTCGAGCCCTTAAAAAGCTTGTTCTTAAGACTGAACGGCGTAATAGTTGGATAAATCTGTGTAACTCATTTAACCGGTGCACTCCTTTGACATTAATATGGAATTACATGCGGAAATTTAATAAAACATTCATTTCAAAACACGCTAGTAATAATAGTTGGATATCAGATTTTCTTAAGAAATACACTCCTGATTTTGTGCTTAATGAGTCTTTAAATTATGTTCACACAGAAAATGATAATGATAAGTATCTTACTGAACCGTTTTCTTTGCAAGAGCTTAAATCTGCCCTATTTTCAAGAAGAGATACATCCTTTGGTCTTGATGGAATACCATATATTTTACTGAAAAATTTAAGTTCACAAAATCTAAAGACCTTTTTAAACATATTAAATCAGCTGTGGGAAGAAAACTTAATTCCTGATGATTGGAAAACAGATTGCTTGGTCCCAATTTTAAAGCCTGATAAAGATAAATTGTTACCCGACTCATATCGACCTATAGCACTCACATCTTGTGTAGGAAAGGTTTTTGAACAGCTTCTAAAGCAACGGTTGGAATTTTTTGTCGAACAAAATGGTCTGTTACCCTGCAATCAGTTTGGTTTTCGTAAAGGTCGGTCTTCTCGTGAGAGTATTTGTCAGTTGCAACTTGATGCACTTAACAGCATATATAATAATCAGTATCTTCTTTCGGTATTCTTTGACATTGCAGGTGCATTTAACAGTGTCAATATTTCCGTTTTATGTAGAGAGCTGTCAATGATAGGGTTACCTGGCAAAATAATAAATTTCTTACAAATGTTTTTAACAAACAGGAAGGTTTTTGTTAAATTTAACAATCACTTATATGGCCCAAGATTATCTTCTTTAGGGGTTTGTCAAGGAGGTATCTTATCCCCTTTAATTTTTATTTTGTACATTAGGAGACTAAATCTTATTCTAGGAACAAAGGTTAAAAATCTGCAGTATGCAGATGATTTGGTTGTTTATGTGTCAGGATCTGATTTAAATCAATTAGCTTTGACTATTAATGAGGCATTAATCAACTTACATAAATACTTTGCTTATCTGAACTTAGAGTAAATTCGACTAAAACCAAAGTTTTTATTTTTGGTCGCAAAAGCATGTGTTTGCCCACAGTTTTGTACAATGACATATCACTGCCTATTTCATATGATCTAATAAAGTTTTTAGGTGTTATATTTACTTCAAAACTTTCCTGGATAAAATATGCTGACAGTATTATAACCAAAGCTAACAAAGCATACAATGTGTTAAAATCGCTGTGCGCCACTTCATGGGGTGCAGACCCCAAAATTTTGTTAATCTTGTATAAGTCTCTAGTTCGAAGTCATTTTGAATATGGTTTTCTATGTTTTGCTGGAGATGATAAAATTGTAAATTCATTAGATAAAATACAAAACAAATGTATGCGGACAATACTGGGTGCATTTAAAACTAGTCCTATCGCTGCTATGCAAATTGAATCGAATCTTCCTCCTATTCATATTAGATTTCGTTATTTAAAAGAAAGATTTATTTTAAAGTTATACAGCTTGCCTAAGAACGATCTTCTTCACAACTTGATTTCTTTCCAATCATCGCCTTTTCAAAGGCGCATGTATGTTCTTCAGGATTTTACTTCTTTCTTTCACTCTTTGCAGGAGTTAAATATACATCTTGATAATGACCTTCTTCCCTGTTACACAGGCTCTTTTAAGAGTAAATATCCCGATATAAAAATTGTAATAGATTCAAAGCTAACTTCCAAAGAGGAGGCTTATTTATTGTTGTCAGAATGGTCTAATTGTAAATTTATTTATACGGATGGTGCCAAAAATAATAATGCTGTTTCCTTTGCAATTTATCAACCTGAAATTAATAAAGGTATTGGGTTTAATATCAATAAAAATGCAAGTATCTTTACTGCTGAAGCAACTGCCATCTTATTTGCTTTGAAACATGTTAAAGAACATAATCAATTATAATTAAATATATAAAAATAGACCTCAACACTTCAAACAATTTAATTTGTCAATTTTTGTGGCTTTAGTTTTTGTTCTGTACCTGCTGTATTAACATAAACTAACACTGCCTGTTTATTGTTACAGTTGCTGTACGTGAATCATTCCCGAATATAACAGACGATGGATTTGAACGCCATGTAATGAGCTGGTTTCAGCATGCTGCTACAAGACTGAAGAGGCAAAACTAAGTTTAGTGCTGAATTCCCACTGAATCTCATTTCATTAGACCCATGTTCATGAAAGTTGAAACCCGATATCACATGTATTGCACAAAAATTTAACATGTTGTACCTATATTTTTTGTTTTTAAGCCGAGTTGAACCAGTTCACGCTGATTTTGTATTTAAACATAGCCATTTTCCTTTTTACGCTCCAAGCCGTAAACAAAGTACCTATTTAGAAAAAATATATTAACTCTAGATCGATGTAAATGAGCTCGACTGTACATTAACTTAACCATCCGTACTTTTAAATATTATTATTCCAATTTTAAATATTATTATTATTTATTAATCAAGCATGCAGTTGAGACATAATGCATGTATCCACTATCTAGTGATTTCCAAATTTTCATTGCTCAGTGGAATGTGCTCGTTATATTCCCCTTGCAATTTCCCGTACAACAACTACACACATCCACCAATCATAAATATTTTATAAATATTTGGATTGCGGTTTGGAGTGTAAAACGGACATAACGGTTTTGTTTAAATCCATTATTATTATAATTATGTATTATTATCAGGGATCGGATAATCGGATAGATAAATGCCTGTATAGTTGGAATATTTCCGGAAAATGTTAAGAGGAAACACAAGGGCCATTTTTCCATAGAAACGTAGTCCCCAGTTTTCTTCCTGCGTAATGGCAGTAGAGCAAAAATTTTTTTCCTTAAATCTATGGCTACTATTGACATGATCCTATGTTTTCCTTTTTTTCATAAATTTATTCTTAAAAGAGATTAACTTTCAAATACGTAAAGACCCGTGTGGTGTCGGGTTAGAATAGCACCACCCCCTTTCCTCCCGTGGGTGTCGTAAGAGTCGACTAAGGGAACAGGGCTGAAGTGTGTTGTGGGAGATGGGCTAGCAACCTATCACTGCGATATCGCCTTTTGTCGATATTTTGTATCCTCATTTATGCTAACAGTGACACTGGACACAAGTTTCATGTGCTCTGCCTACCCCTTTTAGGGATAAAGGCGTATGTATGTATATAAAAACCTAAAAACATGCCAGATTTTCCGCTGTGTTCAAATATCCAGAAAACAATTTTGACTAAGTAGATTATTTAATTTAAAAATAGGAAAACATAAGAACACGGCCAAAGCCTTTCTTTGATTTTCAATAAAAAAAATAGCTAAATAGGTCAAGTTTTGGAGAAGAAATCAGGGGACTACGAAACGTTGATTTTATGTACTTTTAATAAGTATTTTCGGTCCAAGCTGCAGTTGTCTTGTCTGTCTCTATCGCGCTCTGCGGAGGGAGGCTTGAGGTTGGCGCGACAGCAATACATTTGCAAATACCTATTGCTCAATGATCTCGCCCTTAGTGTTTCCTCAAAAGCAAGGGAATCAGTTTCTTAAACATTTGACTTGCTAGTTCGTTTCATAATTTTATATTTAGAATAATACTTTACGTTGATTTAATTAGCTACTATTACTTCGTTACTTGACTAAATTGCGGTTATAATGACTAAATAAAATAACATTTAGTAGATCTGTAGCATGGACCATAATTTCAAATAGTTTTAGTTTTTTTTTACTTTTTAAGTACCTATAGCAAATTATCCGATCCGACTATCCGATCCCTGATTATTATTAGTTTGTGCTAGTTATATCCCGCTTCGACCAACAGTATTGACCTATTGTGACAGGGTTACCTATTATAATCTCGAAATATGTTTCACCAATGATTCATTTGTCAAATTTTCATTTGACCGAATGCATTTTTTTCAGGACCGTAAAGTTTTCAGTATATTTATAAAACAAACCTAATCTAACCTAATAGGTTCTATGCGATACTATTTTCAAAAGCTTGAAATTGTCAATGGTTCCTGAAAAAAAATGCATTTGTTCAAATGAAAATTTGTCAATGAATCATCGGTCAAACATATTTCGAACTTGAGATAGATTACCATTGTGACAGCCCTCTGGTTATAGTTCACTACTGAGACCCGTTGAAAAACCACTCTCGGTGTTGAGCATAGAGCTCCAGCACGGCTATCACTGGACAGCCCGCGAGCCGTGTCGCGGCGAGATAGACTATCCGTCTCTTTCTAATTAGAACGCTTAGCAAGAGACGGATACACTAAGTCGCCGCGAGACAGCTCGCGGGCCGTCCTGTGATAGCCGTGCTATTGTATACAGAGGCTGTGCGTTGTAGGCGATTTACTTTTTGGCAATTGTACTGCGTTAACTGGATCAATTCTGCTCTAAATCGAATGACCTACCCTATTTGCTAGAAAATGTAATGTTCTAAACTATAGTTTGCTATCATTATTTTGTGTGTCTCTCTTAAAGAACATTGTAAAGTCGGGCTCTTGAAAAATAGTTCTCCGCACATTAGTTAAGGCTCACAGATTAAGGCGTTGCTTATACAGAAAAGGCGCGGACGGTGGCCGCACTGATTCTATGTCATTCATTTCGCTGGTGTTGTCATAAATAGACTTAAGAGGAGATGCAGTCCGTTCAAATATGATTGCCCGGATTACGCTTGAGACATGTGTAATCTGGCTTTCTTACTTATATAAGTGCAGTCCGGCCATCCTATTTGAAATAGCCTGTACTGGTGTTTTTTTAAAGCAGTTAGTACTATTTTATGGCAACTACCTATCACGGAATCATTATTTTGTGTGTCTCTCTTAAAGAACATTGTAAAGTCGGGCTCTTGAAAAATAGTTCTCCGCACATTAGTTAAGGCTCGCAGATTAAGGCGTTGCTTATACAGAAAAGGCGCGGACGGTGGCCGCACTGATTCTATGTCATTCATTTCGCTGGTGTTGTCATAAATAGACTTAAGAGGAGATGCAGTCCGTTCAAATATGATTGCCCGGATTACGCTTGAGACATGTGTAATCTGGCTTTCTTACTTATATAAGTGCAGTCCGGCCATCCTATTTGAAATAGCCTGTACTGGTGTTTTTTTAAAGCAGTTAGTACTATTTTATGGCAACTACCTATCACGGAATCATTATTTTGTGTGTCTCTCTTAAAGAACATTGTAAAGTCGGGCTCTTGAAAAATAGTTCTCCGCACATTAGTTAAGGCTCACAGATTAAGGCGTTGCTTATACAGAAAAGGCGCGGACGGTGGCCGCACTGATTCTATGTCATTCATTTCGCTGGTGTTGTCATAAATAGACTTAAGAGGAGATGCAGTCCGTTCAAATATGATTGCCCGGATTACGCTTGAGACATGTGTAATCTGGCTTTCTTACTTATATAAGTGCAGTCCGGCCATCCTATTTGAAATAGCCTGTACTGGTGTTTTTTTAAAGCAGTTAGTACTATTTTATGGCAACTACCTATCACGGAATCATTATTTTGTGTGTCTCTCTTAAAGAACATTGTAAAGTCGGGCTCTTGAAAAATAGTTCTCCGCACATTAGTTAAGGCTCACAGATTAAGGCGTTGCTTATACAGAAAAGGCGCGGACGGTAGCCGCACTGATTCTATGTCATTCATTTCGCTGGTGTTGTCATAAATAGACTTAAGAGGAGATGCAGTCCGTTCAAATATGATTGCCCGGATTACGCTTGAGACATGTGTAATTTGGCTTTCTTACTTATATAAGTGCAGTCCGGCCATCCTATTTGAAATAGCCTGTACTGGTGTTTTTTAAAAGCAGTTAGTACTATTTTATGGCAACTACCTATCACGGAATCATTATTTTGTGTGTCTCTCTTAAAGAACTCGACTCTGACAATATGGTAGACTCGAAAATAATTATTACTCAAAAAGAAGATGTACGCGTGCAAAACCTAGCCCTTCAGACAAAAGATTGTAAATTGTGTAACTTACTTAACTGTTGTGTAAGTGAATCGGAGGGGCTACCGGGAAATAAAAAGAACTTCGTTTGTGTGTCTCCGTCTCTGTCGCACTTGCTAGTTCGAGCGACAGAGACGGAGATATTCGAACGAAGTTCGTTTTCACTTCGCGGTAGCCCCTCAGTACTATGCGTAGCCACAGATGAGGTTTCACTGCAAATTCGTAGTACATAGTTACCTGGTTTGTCTATTCTCCTCCGAAACTAAATCAGTACACGCGTCTCTGTATGCGTTCTCACCGGGCTGACAGATGAGCTGTTGTCATCACTAGCCAAGTCTCGCGATGCAAATTCCGTGGTCTGTTTCAAAGTTGGCGGTGGGGTTAGGCTGGTTTTAGTGTCACGCGGATCACGTACGATGTATTAAGCATAAGGGAGCGTTTTAGAGTAATGCGGACGGGTCCGCGCGGACGCGCCATACATATTGGTCGTGCGGAGCTGTCCGCGCGGACGGTCCGCGTGACACTAAAACCAGCCTAATAGTCGTCACGGTAATATTTTTTATTCTTCGTCTTTTCTGAATTTCATCTAATGCAGCTGCGTCAGACTCGCTAGTTGCCTCTGTTTTGTAGTAGTGTAGGTAGTTGCTTCGGATATTAAATCGGCGTATAAAGTATCGGCGAATAAAGTATGCCTTTGTCAAATTAACTGGTTTTTATATTATGTCTACTACATCTAATTAACTTGAAGTTTTGTTTTATTCGTTGTAACATTTCTCATATTTTTATTGTATGAAATACACCATGACGTTGCATGTAAAATCTGCGTTCTAATAAAGCCCGTCACAGATTTAGCTATAATCCTATAATATATATAAATATACCTAAGTATACGTATATATTATAGCAAGGCATCTTACGCTATACTTAATTGCGTACTAGGTTGACACCAGGGTCCACACACAGGTATAATATCTACTTATACCAAAATATATATTATAGATGAGTGGGAATACGCAAAATATATCGTAAGATGCCTTGCTTTTAGTATTTATATTATAGCTAAGTCTGTGACCGGCTTTAACTTCCTTTCAGTTTTGTAAACTTACATAATGCAACAAGTTGCAGAATAGTACCTATAGAAAACCTCTATTACTATTCTGGAACTTGTTGCATTGCATGAACGTTTACATAACTGAAAGGAAGTTTATTAGGCAACCTGAACGCAGATTTTATTTGCAATGTCATGACAACAACAAAAATTCAAGTTACATGAACCCTGCATGCTCAAGTCACCCATATATTACGAATGTAACTTTGCCGTGACCATCGTAATGGAAGTTACGCGCAAGTTATATGTGCATTATTAACGCGACGTTAAATGTGCAAGTTACCTGTATAATAAAAATATAACGTTGCCATGACAATCTAAACGGAAGTTACGTGCAAGTTACTTGTGCATTATTAACGCGACGTTAAATGTGCAAGTTACCTGTATATTACAAATATAACGTTGCCATGACAATCTAAATGGAAGTTACGTGCAATTTAGTTGTGCATTATTAACGCAAAGTTAAATGTGCAAGTTACTTGTATATTACAAATATAACGTAGCCATGACAATCTAAATGGAAGTTATGTGCAAGTTACTTGTGCATTATTAACGCGACGTTAAATGTGCATGTTACCAGTATATTACAAATATAACGTTGCCATGACAATCTAAATGGAAGTTATGTGCAAGTTACTTGTGCATTATTAACGCGACGTTAAATGTGCATGTTACCAGTATATTACAAATATAACGTTGCCATGACAATCTAAATGGAAGTTACGCGCAAGTAACATATGCATTATTGACACGACATTGCATTTGTAGGTTTCCGGTAAGTTTCAATTAAAATGGCATTGTAACGTTTATACTGAAACTTTCAGATAACTTCCGAATGTGACGTTACTGTAACTATATTTACGAAATTTATGAAAAATTTCAAATAAATAGTTGCTGTAATGTATATAAATTAACTTGCAGAAATTTACAATATAACCTTTCTGGTATGTTACCATTGTTAAGTCCATGTAACGTTGCAAATGATACTTGTAGAAAGTTTTATCTGACCTATATGAGCAACATTGCATCTAACGTTTCTGGCGCTGCCGTTAGGGCTATTTAATCTACGTTCGTGCAACCTTGCTACAAGTTTGCACCTTTGCATTTGTAACTTACACCCACCCAATTTAAAGTTTCAGCAATGTTTATGTAACATATCCGTGCTCAGTGGGAATATAGTAAAGAATGGGTCATAGTAAGCGATAGTATGAGTGTATTAATAAGTTTATCGAGTAACAAAATGAATGCTAGCACTTGCTATCTAATTTTTTCCATTAAAGAATTATGGTTAGAACTATCTTTAATTGGTATTAAAATAGATTTTGTATGGGTTCCGTCTCATAAAGGAGTTTCTGGTAATGAAAACGCCGACTACCTAGCTAGAACTATTGCTAATGCATCTGACTTGTCCCTGGTTCCCGACAGCAGGGACTTAGCTGTGACCTTGCCATATTCTGATATTATAAGTAATCTAAAACAGCGTATGACTGTTCTTTGGGGAAGACATTGGTATCATTTTACAGAAGTTGAGAATAAGGCTCATTTGTATGCTTTGTTAGATAACCAAGTTAATAGTAAGCCTTGGTTTTGTAAGTTTAAAACTTACATGCAAAACTTTGTCTCTTCCCCTTATTGCGATCATTGTCAAAAGCAAGAGGTTCAGTCTATAGATCACATTCTGTTTAGTTGCTCATCCTTTGGCATTCAGCGCCTAGTGCTGATGGATGAGTTGCTTGAGATTTATGGAGCTTCTAATCGAATCCCGCTTTCAGTAACTGATTTGTTGAAGGAGTCGTCTACTTATTTACCTTTGTTTAATTTTGTACATAATACTGTGTGTATGCTGTAAATATGATGCTAAATTTAAAACTTGCTTAAAATTGTATATATTTTTATTGAAGCATTGTACCTATATTTTTTTGGTCAAATGACTTTTTGGAATGTCTGGATGAGGTGTAAGCTTTTTTGAAGAGCTGAATATTGGATTTGACGTTTTTATTGGAACATACTCAAGACTTTATTACTGGATTTGACTTCATGAATTGGATTGGAATAACTGAAGACTTATTTTTTGGATTTGACACATATGTTGATAATACTGATGACTTAATATCTAGATTTGTTCATATGAATTGGAAATAACTGAAGACATATTTATTGGACTAGAGACTTCTGATTTGAAACTACTGAAGACGTTATTACTGGATTCGATCAAATGAAATTATACTTACTGAAGACTAGGCAGTATGGCCCATGGTCTTAGCCTGTCCGAATGGACGAATTTAAAAAAAAAAAAAAAAATTGACTTGACAGATAAAGATAAACAAAAATATTAACTCGTGCTTACATTCTTTCTTTCTTAGCATATTTCACTGTAAATTTAAATAACAAAATGAATTTACTGCCGAAGAGTCATAAAGAGTTCAGTGAAAAAGATTACTGGAACAAGTTTTTCAAGAAACGCGGCAACAAAGCATTTGAATGGTAGGTTATGAAGAATAGTATCCTGTTTCGCACATTTTGATCCTAGTACTATGGTAATTAATATTTTGTTATAATCTCCAGGTACGGCGAATATCTAGAACTATGTTCACATTTGCACAAATACATGAAACAGACAGATAGAATCCTAATAACCGGGTGTGGTAACTCGAGTCTTAGCGCAGATCTGTACGATGTCGGTTTCACGAACATAATCAATATCGACGTCTCGGAGGTCGCCATCAAACAAATGAACAACATCAACGCACAGAGAATTAAGATGAAATTCCTCTGCATGGATGCACTGAACACTAATTTTCAAAACGATGAATTTAATGTGGTCCTGGATAAAGGAACTCTAGACGCGCTCATGCCTGACGATTCGAAAGAAACAAATGATACCATAGACAAGTACTTTAGTGAGATAAAAAGAGTTTTGAAGCTTGGAGGCCGGTTTGTATGTGTATCATTGCTGCAAAGTCATATTTTGAGTAAGTTGCTGGCAACTTTCTGTAATAAATCCTGGATGTTCAGAGTGGTACGGTGCCATGAGGCGGAGGAGAAAAATGCGGAGAATGGAGATGGTACCACTTTACCTGTTTTTGTTGTAATTGCTACAAAGTTTAAGGAAATGCCGCAATTGGTGAGTTAATAATAGAGTTTCTCACAAATGATTTCCTTTTTTACTACCTGTAACTAACCTAATTGAAGCCCACTGCTATGCTGCTATATATGTGTTGATTGTGTCGTCATTAGCCAATTGTTTTAGCAAGTTAGTAAATATTTTAGCTCTTGCAATCTTCTACCAGTGCTATACTGATTTAATTTGGCTGGATAGTATTGAAAAAGTACTTCAAGAGCTTGGAAGTGTGGCATAATAACGATGACATTCTGGACAAATTAACTGTCTTGTAATCTTGTTATGATTTATTTTTAAATTGTATAGCATACATTATTTCACCTATAAAGTTTGTCACTCTTTAGCGCCAGTTGTGATCAAAAAGTTTCATGCTGGCTCAACAGTTAAACTGTTCTAGAGGGTTTTACAAAAATGGTGGCATTTTGACTAGAATTAATAAGGTACCTAAATAAAAATCAATTACAATAAACCAGTGAATTTTGAGGAACCTTTTCTTTGACGACAATTTTATTTCTAGTCATAATGCAATAGCAATTCACGCTTTATACAGATTATCCCCATTTTTATTCCATCCTGTATAATCAGTCATAACCATATGCCTTATCTATACTAAGCAGAATGAATAAATTTGGGAGGCATAAAATAGGTTGTTCATAAAGTTATTTCTATAAAAAAAAAAAAAAACTGCAGCGTTACTCAAATACTGAACCATACATTTCAGATAGCAGAGGTATGCCTGGCCGGAGACAAGATGCTCCGGTTGAAGACAGCTGACGAATTACGGGAGTGCATCAAATCTGCGCAGGACACAGCGTTCGTGACCAACGGTCTGGCTAAAACTAGTCTGGATGAAGACGAGGTACATATATAAGAGAGACTAGGTAAATACATAAGAAAAATTATAAGCATAATGATTTGTGGGAGTATTTATTTAATTGTATGACATACAGTCGCCAATTACAAAAAGAGAAAACCCCCAAGCTCCTTTAGGGCACAACCATAAAACAATACAGGTATTGTGTTTGCAATACATAAAAAAATATTACTTAAATACTAACAAAACGATAGTAATAATGATAATATGAATTACATCACATTAAACTTCGTCTCCAAAGGACCTCTACGTGTTGGATCTATATCCCCACGCACACCTTCATAAATTTCAATCCATGATAATATTAGTAAGGAAAAATAAAATATCATAGAAGCTGCATAGAAGCAAATCCAAAATGCCAAAGAAAGTAAACTAACAAAAAGAAAAAAAAGAAATACTTAGCCTTTATCTAAAACAGCATCAAATATTTCGTACATGGTGTGCTCCGGACTTAAATTTAATGTTTTCGGTGCGCGTAAGCAAGCAATAACGCCATGAGGATGATGATGGTACTGATGATGACATACGGAGACATTAGAATTGGTTGTAACAGCCTGTGACGTTGTGTTTCAGGTGACACTGGACCTCATGCAGCCAGGCTCGGACGCGCCTCGCTACACGCTCTATGTGGTGGACCAAAAGCTGAAACAAGCCGTCAACAAGTATGCCGTCTTCATAGTCCCCCAGGGCAGGTCAGTGTCACGAGAACGCCACCTGTACAGAACAGCGGGACAGCGGGACACCGGACTGCGGGCAAACGATTTTCGGCCCAAGTTGAAGCCTAGAACTTCGTTCGCTTCGCTCGGTCGTTCGATATGAATGGGTCATACAGATTGAGTAAAACAGAAGTCGTCTTTAATGTCGCCGGTAGTCTAAAGCTCGGGTTTCCTAGGATAGCGGTGCTGTCATATGGCGGTGAAAAAGACTATTCGTCTCTTTCTAAACTTGGCGCCGTATATAGATTCCAAAATTATAACCTTAAAATTGCCATTAAAATGAAGAAATAACCGACACTGGCAAACTTACACTCTTCTAAATGATGGACGTAGCCATTTTTTAGCTACGTCGGTTATTTCTTCATTTTAATGGCAATTTTAAGGTTATAATTTTGGAATCTATATACGGCGTCAAGTATAATTGGTCTAATTAGAAAGAGACGGATATATGATGGCACTGCTATCCTAGGAAACCCGAGCTTTAGATTTCCGTGCATTTTTTTTGTTTGTATGAAATCATAAAAGGGACGCCGTTTATGCGCATTATGACTTTTTACGGCTATACGGCTTTTTGGCAATGTCCACAGAAGAAACTCGAACCTAAATCCCTGCATGACCTTAATATATTAGGTCACTATGATTTTCCAATACATACTTACAAGGCACAATATTAATGAAGAAACTCACACACATACATACACCCTGAAAACGTTACACTCCTTTTCATTGGGCAGTCATGTGATAATTAAAAACTTAGAAAGTTTAAAAATCCCCGACATTTTCATTTCAAAGTTCGATATCTCAAAACCGGCCGAAATGATTTTGTTGAAACATAGCTAAGAACCATCTCGAACGGGTCAGCTTCCGGACTTGAAAAAAATTTCATGCTAGCCAAAGTCTAGACTAATCTGGCTCAAAAAGTCTAGGTCGTCTGGCAGAAGCCATAATTCTTGAAGCGCAATAATGTCATTTTCTTTGCTTAATTCTTGTACTAATGTTTTTGACCTGTACTGCACTGTACTGCATCCTGTACTGATGTTGTTAATGTTTAACACCCTTACAGTTAAATGATATAAGTTTTGTTTTTGTTGTACCCACTATTTATTTTCGATCCGGTCGAAGCTGCGTAGCATTATTATATCGTTTTATCTTTTTATAGATATACTTTCTGTACACTATTCCATTGGGCCAAAACCCATTACTCAGAAAAGTGTCCAAACGGTCTGTTTCAATCGTTACTAGAAATGTGTTGAATGTTGTTTCACGATATGGCTTAGTATATTCCACTTTTATAGCTGATTCTCCTTTAAATTAATTTTGCAGTAACGCTGCTAACGAAAATTACAAATCGGAGCATTAATTTTTTATTTTTTATTTTGATTCTCCTTTACTACTGGTGTATTCAGACGTTTCTTCAGATGTAATATGTTTCCTTGTTCGCGAAATGTAAAGTGTAGTCTTCCTCGGTGCAGCTTCAAGGCTTTCATTTGACTATCACCACTACCCCATCTGTTTTTAGGGTTCCGTAGTAGACTAGGAACCCTTATAGTTTCGCCATGTCTGTCCGTCCGTCCGCGGATAATCTCAGTAACCTTTAGCACTAGAAAGCTGAAATTTGGTACTAATATGTATATCAATCACGCCGACAAAGTGGTAAAATAAAAAGTGGAAAAAAATGTTTTATTAGGGTACCTCCCCTATACGTAAAGTTGGGAGTGTTTTATTTTCATTTCAACCTTAACGTGTGATATATTGTTGGATAGGTATTTAAAAATAAATACTGGTTTTGTACAATATTTTTTTTATAATGTTAATATTTTCGGAGATAATCGCTCCAGAAGTAAAAAAAAATGTGTCTCTTACTTTTGTTCCATAAGTTTTAAAAACACGAAAAAAATCTCAAAAGTAGAACTTTATAAAAACTTTCTAGTAAAATTATTTTGAACTTGATAGGTTGAATAGTTTTTGAAAAAAAATACAAAATCATTTCTGAACTAAGTTTGTAATTTAACCGTATAAGCAGGTGTTTATTATACCTGTAATTTCTACAAAATCACAATTAAATGACGTGCTTTCAAATCAAGTAAAAACGGTGAAAATCGGTTCACGCAATAAATAATTATCCCATAAAAATCATTTTCCATACTTTAAGCTCGCGCGCAATAGTTTACTTAATTTGCCGATGGATGAAACTGTACGCGGAATGCTCACATTCGAAATGGCGGGGTGTTAAGATTTTTCCTGATTTCATGGGGTCGGAGCAGGTGCGCCCATACATTAGGTCGAAAATTTGTCGTGCTCGAATTGTCTTAGTTGTCCTTGGTCGTTCGTTGTCTAATAATAAAATCGTTCGCTAAGTATTGCTTGTATTGTTCGCTAAGTATTGCTTGTTTAACGCTTAAGTGGGGACACTTGCTGTGACGGACGGAAAACTACGGAACCCTACACTGAGCGTGGCCCGACACGCTCTTGGCCGGTTTTTTACATTAGATTTCGAATAGCGGGTGGTAACGTTTTGGTCCGTTTTGTCACTGTTATGTAACCTTCCGAATCCATTGTTGGTTTCACTTTAGGCTTGGATAAGGCGATATCTCGATATGAAGGCGTCTGTGTAGGGGAGACCGGGGGCAATAGTACCACTTTAGAAATAATGACCTATTACTCAGAATATAAAGCTACGACGTAAAAATCGCTTAGGATAAAACATTCTCGTCTTATTGGCTATCAGAATCTAGAAAAATAATTTTATTTAACCGCATCAGAATGGTGTAAATTGAGTTTTTGTTCATGAAGTCCTTGTGTTACAATTGACCCCTATAATAATAATCGGTAAATAAAACCCAAAATAATGTTTTAATCAATCAGTAATTATTGTTAATTTCTTAAGACGAATCAGTCTTTTACGTTACATCAGTCTTAATTATAGAGACTCGTTTTTACACTAGACAAAGGTAGCATTGCAGTTGAACTTAACGTAATATAATATTTTCCAAGTTTTTGAAACATATTACGACTTTTTATAAAATAAATACTTGGGGGTGCTCATAGCACACACCTTTCAAGCAATAACAACATCTCAATATAACAAAATAACGAATTACTTAACAATTACTAATTCCATACAATTACAATTGACCCCTGGTACAATCAACCCCATCCTTCACCACAAATAAATTTTAGATATTACTACTGAAACGGATGGCATTGCGTGAATTATAATATATATACATCCCGAAGTATCGTATGAATCATCGGGATGAATCATAGGTATAACATAAGATACCTACCTGAGATGTAACTTGTTACAAAAATGATTTGTTTCAATTATCTTATTTTAGTATTCGTGTAAAAACTTTGGGTCAATTGTAGCACGGGGTCAATTGTAACGTTACAATTAACCTCGAGTGTTGTGGTACAATCATCCTTTTTTACTCGCACTCACTAACCTTCACAAATCTCGATTTCTATATCTAACTGACCCCCACACTGTGACACATTAAAAACTTTAATAACTAGAGAATCACAATTCAGTGCAACTTTCACACTACAACTATTAAATTATAAACGCTAGTACAAAACGTAAATACTTACTTTGGTCAGTCAAAAATGCAAATCGTCATGTAGCACATGCTTTTCGCACGGCAGCGAGTGGCCGATTAGTGAGCAGGTAGAAATACGCTCAAGGCACACTGGTGTATACACACACATGCATATTTCGATGTGGTTGCAGAGTTATAGGCGATGGTACTATTGACTCGTGGTACTACTGACCCCGGTCTACCCTACTTTGCAAATCATCCTTGACAAAAGAGGGCTAAGCTGGCGGGCCCATTCACTCATGTGATCTGGAGAATCGACTCTATTGACATGGACGCAAGGTGCCATTTCGTTACACATATTCTTGCCAACGTTAGATCATCAATCAGCTTGATACGATTCGTTATGTAGCACAACACTTCATTTAGCACTAACGTTTTTTCTTTATCATCTCCCATGATCCGAACTTGTCGGGAGGGTTGTACTCATTAGCGCGGCAATGACTCAACCGATTGTTTCGCGTCTTGTCTCAACGGGTGACAGATCGAGACTCGAGATTAATGATACAATTTGTACAATTGAGTGGGAAAAGTGAAAAGCACTAGCTCCAGCTCGCGAAAACCAACTTTCCGCATGCTAAACAGCTACGTAAAGTGGCACTTTTTGATCAACCGTATTTCAAACTAACTTTATTTTATAATTGCACTTACAAAGTTGTAAGCACAATCTCAAAAATTAAAAAACGTCAAAATTATACGATTACTAAAATAGTGAAGATATTTGAGTGTTTCCTTCTTCCCATAAAACTGAGGCGACACTTCGTTGGCGCGATGCAGCCGATGGTACAGTGACATCTATCGAGGAATTGGGTAAACTCGTTTAGAAGTGCGACCAAACAGTTAAGCTCGACGTTAAGTGAAGTTAAGGAGAATAAGGCTTGAATCACACTAGCGCGGCCTGCGGTGGCGGTCAATAGACAACTTGTCCGCTACCGCCAAGCGCCAGTGTGATTCAGGCTTTAAGATGGAACGTTTTCGATTTTCAGAAACGTTTTTCAAAACATTCAAAGTTTGGGCTAGAGAATGGCAAAAAAAGTTGGACTCATTTGCTTCAATCGGTGTAGCCGCACTGTTGCGCAATAGTTATTTACGATACAAGTGTCGAAAATAGGAAATTCGCAACGAGTGGTGATAAATTAAAACACGACCGAAGGGAGTGTTTTAAACCGAAACGAGTTGCAAATTACCTATTCGCACGTGTATCGTACAACGTTTTACTGTACATATAGCTCTTTAAAGTTTCGACATATGCACGGAAAGTGCTCTTTTCCGCACTAGTGCGGGAAAGTAGCACCATATGTACTGTAAAATATATTAAGTTGGACGTTCTGCGAGAAGATGGATGCACGACAGTCTTCTGTGTAATAAATTAATAATGATAATTAAGTATTTATTTCTTTTGTATTTTTGAAGTGAAATCTTCTTTAGCGGCGCTGAGCACTTTTTGGGATGGGGAAAAATTGTTAAACTCGCGACAGATTTTTGTGACGTCAGATGCGCAAGATGGTGAGAGATTCGGGACGAGGCTTGGGGGCGGGGGGGAAAACGGGCGTTTGAGTTCTGATTTGTACTTTATTGTTAACAGTATAAGGTCGTAACACATTTTCCGTTAATGCAAATTCTTTTTGTTTTATATTTTGCGGTTAGCCGATTTGACTTCATTCAAAACTGAACACTATTCGTAAGAGTATAAAGCCGTTAAACACTTTTTGCAATTGCATATTCTGTAAATAAGTTTACGCGTCCTTTACCGTTTTGCTTTTGCATTGAGCAAATTCGAATAGTTCGAATTTGAACGTTATTCCTAAAGAGATAAAGCTTTGAAAAATATTTGGCAAAAACAAATTGGTATTTTATTTCATTGTCTTGTTCATCAATTTTGGTGAGTTAAGTAAATTCGAATAGTTCGAATTTGGACTTTATTCCTAAAGAAATAAAGCTGAAAAATATTTGGCAATAGCATAAACAAATTGTTATTTTATTTCATCATCTGATTCATCAATTTTGCTGAGTTCAGTTGAACTATAGCATACTACTAATAAGGTTGTTATTAGATATATTGGCACGCAGGGGGAGGGAGGGGGGAGGAAGGGTTTTTTTTGCAAAATTAAAATTATTCAAGTTTCACTTCTGCCGGCACTCCCGGAGTGCAACCCGGTCTTTTTTTTTTAGTTTCTTTGTGCTTTGGTACAATAGTGTAATGCTGTAAAATTATATGAAATAAATAAATAAATTGGTATTAGCTTCCCGTGTAGCTTCGCCCGCGTATAGCAAAGAACGCAAGCAACGCCGCGGGATGACATATACTTAGCCTATAACCATCCAAAAAGTCCATTCTACACGCAGCTTAAATGTTGTTTTCAATTGGATAAGCGATTTTGGAGATAACCCATTACATACAGACTTATAAACTCACAAAGCTACCATCTCACAGATTTTTCATCTTATTATATATAAAACAAAGTCACTTACCGCTGTCTGTCCCTATGTATGCTTAGATCTTCAAAACTATTACGCAACGGATGAATGAATTTAATAGGAAAAAAATCTCGGATAAGTAGGCATAACTAAAAAAATGCTGTTTCAATCGGGTGCCTCGCGACATAACATATTTTTTCCATACTATTTTCTATATCCGCTCCAGTGTCAGTTGGCTCGGTTTGGGTTCCACAACACTTCGGGAGCTCAAATACCGCGAGCCATCCGGGTGCATATTGGACACTGGAACTATGGGTCATTGGTCTGAATACAAGGCATAATATTTATTAAGTAAACGTAATATAATAGTCGTTTATGTGACTGATCCATAATAAGAGGCCTTAAAATACGAGTGTGGTTTTATGAAACGAGCGTCAGCTCAGCCGTTTTATAATATAGGATCACACGAGTGTTTTAAGGCCTAATTATGTACAGTTGCATACACTACTTTCACACATCGTAAATAGGTAAGTAACAGCAAAAAACCAAAAAAAAAAATTACAACAGCAATGGCGGCAATTCGTCATTGACGAATGGTTTTTTTTAATCATAGACAAACGAATGAAGTCCCTATACTCATATCACTCGAGATCAAATGTCGTGCGGTTTATATAAAAAAAAACATACTGAATTGACGTTTCGTATCGATAAATGTTTTACGTCACACCTGGCCATAATGCGAGTTTTACTGCACGCTGCGCGTACGGTAAAACTCGCATTGTGGCAAGGTGAAGACGTAAAATTGTGTACGCACCACGGGCGGTAATTCGTAAATGCCTCAGATCGCAGGTGTTTGTGGCCCGAACCGAAGGTGAGGTAGGTACGTAATGTACTATTAATATCTATGGATACCAGAATAGAGACCCGAATAAAATATGTACTGTAATAACATTACAGTACAGATTTTACCTACTACCACAGGCAAGAAACTTCTCATAGTAAAATCGGTTGTAATAATGCTGGTCATTTCCTACGGTTTATGAACGCATTTTACAGCACTTATGATATGTACATACATTCACGCCTTTATTCACAAAACAGAGCACCTGAAACGTATGTTCCAGCGCCACTCCCAGCATAAATGTGGGTATTAAAGATCGACAAAATGTGATATTGCAGTGATATGTTGCTAGCCCATCGCCCACAACACACTTCAACCCTGCTCCCTTAGTCGACTTTTACGACACCGACGGGAAGAAAGGGGGTGGTGAAATTCTAACCCGACACCACACGGGTTTTTATATGGGCGTAGATAAAAATGCTAAGAAGTACGAAGCTGGAAAACGATTACTATCGCACTTAACAAATAGTAAGTACAATATCAAAAATACAAAATTAAAAAAATTGGTGTATTAAAAACTTGATAATTACTTAGTATTCCCTTTGCCCCATAAAATTGAGGCGACATTTCGTTCGCGCGATGCAGCCGATGGTACAGCAACATCTATCGGAGAATTGGGTAAACTCATTTAGACATTGGAGGATTGGTTAAACTCATTGGTCTGAGATGAAATTTGAGATCAAAAATGTAAACAAACAGCTGTCAATTTCAAAATGACATTCCAGGGGTATAAAATCTTTTTTGTCCAATGTATTCACCAAATGTAAATTATGCATGATTTTAACTGACAGATACAACTATAGGCCGAAGTACTTTCGGATATCTATAATATTTTGACAGGAATACAAGGAGGAAATAAAACACGTATTTTTTATTTATTCACTTGACGACTTAATGGAATCAGAATCAGAATTTACATTATCATCATAACATAAATCTATCGTTGACATTGTCAATCAGGTATCAGGTGGTCGAGTCGGCACATTTTGTCTTCTACTTTTATGACGTGTTTTACACAGTCACTCCATTTTAAAGGCGTCACCATTTGTAAACATTCCTCAAGTAAGGTCTTAATTTCATTCATTTCAAATGTCTTGTTGTTCCTGGCGACGTGCCCCTTTACCTGTGCCCAAACTTATTCTATGGGATTTAGTTCACAATGGTAGCTAAGAGGGCAGACGCAGGTGGTCCCTATTTTGTATGTTCCGAAATATTTAATGATTTTTCAATCACTGTGAATATTTGCCAATGAAACTAATTGTTTTAATTACTAACCATATTTTAAAAACTTCACACCATTACCAACAGCATAAATTTAAACTCCACATATTTTATTTAAACAACGGCAATACGTCTTGGCTGGGCAAGCTGGGAAGCTATATGGCAAATCTTTTCGTCCAATATTCCGCAGTGTCTCAAGACGAAAGTCTTTGACCAGTGTGTGTTGCCAGTGATGACATATGGCACTGAAACGTGGTCGCTTACTATGGGCCTCATAAGAAGGCTCAAAGTCACCCGAAGGGCAATGGAGAGGGCCATGTTGGGAGTTTCTCTGCGTGATCGCATCACAAATGAGGCTATCCGCAGGAGAACCAAGGCAACCGATATAGCCCTCCGGATCGCTAAACTTAAGTGGCAGTGGGCGGGGCACATAGCACGTACCGGAAGGCGCAGCGTGGGTAGGCCCCCGACAAGGTGGACTGATGACCTGGTAAAGGTTGCGGGAGTCCGCTGGATGCGGGTGGCGCGGGATCGGTCGCTTTGGCACTCTTTGGGGGAGGCCTATGTGATGATATGATGATAATGATAATAATGTTTATGAGTGTTTCAATGATTTTAGACTAACCACTGCTTGCGTTTATTTTTTTATGGTGGCAACCCATCTGTTTACATTTTTGATCTCGAATATTATCTCAGACCTTAGATGTCTAAGGGCGACGGCGGTTTGGTGCAACTCACTCTATAAGGGTGGTCAACGATACCTCAAATGTCAAAATCCATCTAGCAATTTGAACTACAAATTCCGCCGGACGAAAGTGCGGTGCGGTGCAGTGTGAAGTGTGCGGAAGTGATATACCTACTGAGGCACAACGTTGCGAACCGTCGCTCCACACACCGCGGCAGGATGCCTTGGCAATGTGAACACCACCTAAAAATATTGACTTGAGGTAGTCGGGTAAGAATTCCCGAAGATTAACCAAGCAAAGTTGTTTAATACTTGTACGAGTATCCTCTCTTGTTCAACTTACGAGTGCCAAGTATGAGCGCTAATTTACTCCCCAAGTATGTCAAAATCAAACAGTATGGAAAGAAGCATGTTAAATATAAAAAAAAATGATAAAATACGATCAGTAGATAATTATACGGAAAACTAGGGATCCACTTTGACACCTAATCCCAAGATTTTGGCATAGGCACTGGTTTTACGAAAACGACTGCCATCTGACCTTCCGTAAAAAATCCATACAGAAGTTTCGGAAAACTCATTGGTACGAGCCGGGATTCGAACCTACGACCGCCGCTTGACCGCCGCATGCCTGAACCACTATAGCTTGGCAATTTCGTTCGTGACATTCCCATGGTCCGCGTGGGGGGCAGGGGACGTTGACCAGAGGCGGCTCGTGACTAAATTGTATGGGTGTTCACTTGAAATAAAACAATGAAAATACATGACGTTAGCAGATTCCGGGATTCAGGTATTCCGAAGACTCATCGTGCACTCTTAAAGCAATTTGAAATGCACCACATAATACTACACAATCTGTTAACCTTCGTAAAATATGCCTGTTTTTGTCAACGCGGTCATTGAACTCGCGTATAGACTTTCGGTACTTACGTGGAATCTAGTGCCCTGCGAATACCCTGTAAAATAGTTTGTTACTCTCATCACAACCACACAACTACGGTGTTTTCACATATTGTTCGGATTTAAACACACGCGTAAATGTTTTGTTTTTCGTCGTTCAAGTTTTTTCTTGTAAGGTCAAGGTCCCTTGTCCCTTAGCCTTCAATTCAAGCCGAATTTGTAACGTTTTTGCACACTTTTTAATGAACACCACATTATAATTATCCATTTTAACACTCACAAGTAGTAACTGATAAGTACAGGCTATTTCAAAACGTATTAAATGATTATTAATTGGAAAATACCCGAATTTGCATTCGCGCGCATGCATTTAAGTTGACCAGTGTTTGTTTATATAGGAGTGGCAACGTCGCGCTCAATCACTGTCGCGCGGTCGGGCGGCAAAATCAACCGGCAACGTGGCGTGAGCGGCGCTCCGAATTTGGCTAATTTCTCATAGAAAATCTTCTGTTTCACGCGCAGGACTGTGGCGAACTTTCTCTTTCACTCTTATTGGATTTCGTATTAGGAAATGTATTGAGTCTTCTTCCATAGGAGCGCAATCGTGAGCGCTCCGCTTGGCGAGTTACCTATGAAATTATACAGTAGGATGATGGGTATAGCGCCTACCTATGATCTTGTAATGTGTAAAGGTAATTATTTTATTGGTATTGGTATAGTCGTATTTTAAGATAGATTTTAAATAGTAATATTATTATATTAATAATGAGATTAATGAGTATAATTTTGTTATAATTATTTATGGGAGTTCACTGCACCAGCGCTCCTTAGGGCGAGCCGCCTCTGACGTTGACGTGTTACTCGTCGCTACACACGATATGCTTTACGTAACGAATATGTCTGCGGATATCCCTAACAATATTCTAATTTGTTTATAAGAATATTGTGTAGTTGTGATACCGAGTAACCGTAAGGAATAAATGATTAGTTGATTTATGTAAGTAATTTATATCTTTGACGGCCGTTTAGCCGAGTGGGTAGCACTACACTGCCTACGAAGCTGGACGTCCCGGGTTCGAATTCTGGTAAGGGTAAGTTATTTGTGTGTTGAGCACGAATATTTGATCATGAGACATGGATGTTTTCTACGTATTTATGTACCTATGTATTTATCTGTATAAGTATATTTACCGTCGCCGTTGAAGTAGGATCTTCCTTAAGTTTTTTAAAATGGCTATATAGATTGTATAGAATCTGTTTGGCTTGACGGTCCAATAACTTTGCCTATCGGCGGACTCATCGTTGCGTAGCAATCTCAAATAAGTTTTGTTAAAAGCGACCGTGCTCATGTACAGTCAGCGTCATATAGTTAGTAGCAGCCAGAGTAGCCAAATATTTCGTAACACACCCTTATTCTCACAGTAATAAAGACGTGTACCGAAATATTTGGCTACCTTGGCTGCTAATAACTATATGACGCTGACTGTACACATGTTACTGCCAACCGCGACCACAGATTACTAATATGTAGTTTACTACAGATGGGACAGTCATGTTTCTTTAGTTCCTGTTGTCACCGCTATGGCGCTGTTAAGTTTTATAATCTGTGGAGCGTATATGGCAGTTCTAGGGCTGTCAAAAATATCAACGTGTTTTATGCCGATATCGATATTCTCTAGTGATGCGACTACGATAAAAACAGCTGGTCTAGGACGATGGGGTATATAAATTATGTCATTATCTAGGAAAAGAGTCCATACTAAAGTCCCTTTTCCGAGTCAAAATTAATGAAAACAACAGAATGTTCATAAAATGTTTATTCATTACATTTTGTAGCCTTTTGTCTTAACCTATGTACTTTGTATTTTTTTAATGCAGCCATGTGCATGTTATGCATTTTACAAACGTATTTTTCTTCAATTCTTCCCTTTAAAATCTTATTTATTATATTGCACCAATTGTGTATTTGCAAACGTATTATTAATATAATCATATATCTTTTTGTATCGACTTTATGATTTTTGCAGCCAAGCCAGGACAGGTTTTTGTGATGGCAGTAATTATTCAAATATCCGTGTACATATTGAGCAGATTGCATGTACACCCTCAGGACTCTACCATTCGGGTATGACAAATTGTCTTTTTTTAATCGTTTGTATTCCCTGTGCTTAATGAGGTCATGTGTGCTGTCGACTTCTTTGGTTCTGTATGTTCTTGCGCATGCAGCACAATGTATTCTTTTAGTAATTTTTCGGCATATATACCCAGCAGTGTATGCAGATGTCTGGACCCTTACTTTTTCGGCTATAGTTTTTTCTAAAATTGTGCCTTCATTTAATTCAATTAATGAAGACGATGACGGAGCTGTAACGATGTTGGGTGATACATTTTCCTTGTCACTCTGCGCCGGCGTGAACAAATAGTTCAAATCTATTAATGTTTCTCCGTCATCGTCTTCGCAATTCGCAAACTTTGACTGTGGAGTCAAAATATTACTTATAACTAAGGATTTAAAAGTGTACATAAATGTGTTTGCGTCTGGGTTTACATTTCTGTAGTTTAACGATCTTATACGTCCAAAAAAGTTTTCGAGGGGGTCCTGATTAATTAATCGGGGGTAAAAATATTGTACTTTGTATGTCTCAAATAACAATTTACTTATGCCTAGAAAACTATTTAGTGTCATGATCCACCCTTCTAAGGATGGGACCCGTACATGTCGTGGATTGCCTGAACGTCTCGCTAATACGCTTTTGGTGTCAATGTATTTAATATTTTTCAATCTTTTTATTGCTGTCCGCCAAAATTCAATATGGGCTGAATTTTGCTTAACTGCACATCGCAATTTGCCCCTTCCTTGCCCTGGAGACCCGTTCACGCTGTCAAACAGCTCGTCGAAAAACAAAACTACAGCTGCTGTAGTAGCCATCGTTTCTTTGGGCGTGTTGAGCCGCTGATCTGAAATATGATAAATATAACAATGGAATTATTCGAATTTAAACTTTCGTGAGACATGTTGAAATAATACTAATAATTACACGGTTCAAAAGAGCTTGAAGAGGTTCGGTGAAGAAGAACTCCCGAAGAGTTCGAAACATGTCGCCCGGAGTGACATTGAATACGTGAGTTGAATTATTAGTATTAATGCAATTATTGTAAAGTTTGTCCAGTCGGTTAAGAGAATACGCTAGTGGGCACAATATGGTAACTGGGTGCCACCTGTCCCGTCCTTACAAAGTCACGCAAAAGCGTTAGGGTAGTACTCCAATCCAAGATATTGTCCAAGATCTTTGTCCAGTGTGCATTGCGTCTCATTCACTCTTTATGCGAAATGTGAAATCTTGAACGAGTGGAATACCACCCTTAGCCAAGGATGGTAATCCATATCCATATATTAATATTATAAATGCGAAAGTGTGTCTGTCTGTCTGTCTGTCTGTTACCTCTTCACGCTTAAACCGCTGAACCGATTTGGATGAAATTTGGTATAGAGATAGTTTAAGTCCTGGGGAAGGACATAGGATGGTTTTTATAAGGGGATGATTTCGGAGATAAAAACTATCCTATGTCACTCTCCATCCCTTCAACTATCTCCACTTAAAAAATCACGTCAATTTGTCCGCTCCATTTTTCCGTGAAAGACGGACAAACAAACACTGATTGAAAGATTGGCGGAACACACATACACAAGAATGTAGGGCACCTGTCGTGCCTTGATCTATATCATTAATGTCACCCAATAATATATTATATCAACATTCTTGGCTCAATTTGTGTTATCAATAATATTCTAGGAAGAATCCGCGCTTTATATACACCTTGAATGTGATATATATTACTGGCCGGCACGGCACGGCACTTACAATTACATACTCACTCTATTATCTGTGTAAAATATATTAAATATAAATATTAAATAAATATTTGTGGACAATCTCACACATATCGACCTTGTCCCAAACTTAAATTGTACTATGGGTACTAGGCGACATTAAATAAATACATACTTAAATACATAGAGCATCCATGACTCGGGAACAAATATTCGTGCTCATCAAAAAAATAAATGCTATTACCGGGATACGAACCCAGGACCTAGAGCTTTGTAGGCAGGGTCGCTACCAAACAGGCTAAAGTGGTCGTCAACATAACTTCTTTTTAATACAAAAAGACAATACAAGATTTTTTTTGCCAAATAGGACACCAAATTTTTATGCAACCAGACCCATTATATCGAAAAAACAAACGTTCTTACTATTTTAACCATGCATTTTTTTATTAATAAAGTATAATATTACTTACGGAGTGCATGAGTGTAATTCAGCATTGCAGCAGTACGGGCACTCAATACTTGAGCTGCCACCTTAACTTTCATCTTTTTCATTTTTTTTGGGTCAACATGATCTGCCGTTAACTTAGGTAACGCCTTTGTGTGACCAGATTTACTGTCTAGGTCGTAAATATACAAAATATCTTCCCAAGAAGCTCTTTTCCCTTCAAACAAAATGTCCTTGTCCAAGAAATTGTTTCTAATTCCTTTGAGTAAGTGAGGAGGATCGTGAAATATAAATAAGTCATGACCCGCTATCGCAACTGTATCTTCTGAAATAGAAAGAAAGTATTTAGTTCACACAATGTCGATATGTAGTGTGATTAAAATGAATAATGCACCTTACACTTTATTGATCTACGAAATTAAAGACCAGCAAAGAGCAACGTAGGGTTCCGTAGTTGCCAGTCTGTTCCATTATCGGGGCTTTTTGTTAGAAACCTAAACATATTGACTGGCTACAAACGGGCGGCTGCCAAAAAAGCTGCGCTTGAGTTGCCCGCGGATGTAAATAATCATTATTGTTATTAATATAAGGGGACAATCTTACACAGATCCACCTAGTCCCTTAGTAAGCTCAGTAAGGCTTGTGTTATGGGTACTAGACGACGATATACAATATAATAGATATAAATACTCAAATACATAGAAAATATCCATGACTCAGACACAAATATTCACGCTCATCACACAAATATTTGCCCTTACCGGGATTCGAACCCAGGACCTTCAGCTGCGTAGGCAGCGTCACTACCCACTAGGCTAACCGGTCGTCAAAATATTATAGGTATATATAAATTAAGGAAACAAAAAAGCTTTTTCAAGTACTCTTCCTAAGTTGTTTGGTTAATTATAATGTTTAGTTGTGACAGTATTTCTTGATAATTTATTGCTTATACAGAAATGAAGATTTATGTTAAAAATCGGCCAAGTGCGAGTCGGACTCGCGCACGAAGGGTTCCGTACCATTATCAAAAAAAATTGCTAAAAAAAAAACGTTTGTTGTATGGGAGCCCACTAAAATATTTATTTTATTTTGTTTTTAGTATTTGTTGTTATAGCGGCAACAGAAATACATAGTTTGTGAAAATTTCAACTGTCTAGCTATCGCGGTTCTTGAGATACAGCCTAGTGACAGACAGTCAGCGGAGTCTTAGTAATAGGGTCCCGTTTGTATCCTTTTGGTACGAAACCGTAAAAATGGAAGTGACCTGCATATGAATTTAGTGAGTAAAATATATTCTTAAAACAAATAAACATATATTCGTTTTTTTGGTTATCCAAATTAACATTATTCGTTACTGGGGTCTTGACAATGAGAGAATAATGCATGAGATGCTATTACACGGCCACAAATTTTTGGGGTGCAATTTTAGAGAAGTGAATTAAATGACCCTATTATTTCATCAAGTGCAAGACGAGTTGTCACCGATTTTGAAAGTCATTGCCTAATAAGTGAACAATGAAAATATGTTGCCACTTTCCACATAGTGGAGCCATCATTTACTAAATTCTAGGCATTCCTCAAACATCCCTAATCCTGGTCTCGTCGCCGGGCCCTAAGGAAATCTCATTATGTCACGCGCCACGTCTAGCGCGATATCCAATTTCAAATAAACAGCTTTCAGCGCCGCTTTTTACTAAAAACTTAAGGAAGGTTTCAGCAGTATTGTACACAAGACAGGTAAAATACAGACAAAAAAGTTTAAATAGGTACAAAGGCGAACTTATCCCCGGGATCTCTTCCAGTTAACGTTCGGTTAATTGAGCGGAGATCAGGAAAAAAAAGATAGACGAACTAATATGTAATTAATCACGTTAGGCGTGCGTTAGTCAGACAACTCCTAAGCTTAATTATTTGAAATCAGATACACATGTAATACTAAAAACAGTACTTCAAGTCATCCAACATTTGTGGCAATTTTAATCTAAAACTTACCATGTCGTATTTCATCAGGAGTTTGAAGTCGAGCCGTTTTTGTTTTTAAATTTTTGAAACATGATCTAAATGTAGATCCTTGGTCACATACAAGCGCAAGAGGCTTTAATCCTGCTTCAAAAAGTTTCGGGATGATTTCATTTAATATTTTTTCTAGTTCCGGCGCAGAAACTGTACCCGCACAAAAGTAATAAGCTATGCTCTGTCTCCAAGAGGAGCATATGCCTCTAATCATGAAGACAAGAGCATGATCGGCGAATTTCTGTTTTTGTTCGCCTGCTATTTCCACAAAGCCATAAATTTTGTCTTTATTCTCATTGTATGTAAGATGTGGCGTTAATGCTACTTCATCAAAGACTAACGAGCACAGTTTTTTTTTTTCGTCCCAGTTTTTCGTACATTGTTTTATGTGACTAATAGTATTTTCATTTATGCCACATTCAAACACAATTTTTTCGGCCAGGCGAGCCAAAGTCCTCTTCGAAGGCAGAGCAAAAATGTGTTCGAGCAATCTATACCCTTTCGGACTTTGTTTCATCAAAGTGAGGGCAAATAATTTATCTTCAAGAGAAAATCTTCTCGCCATTTTATTTTTTCTGACAAGTCTCAATTGCATCAATAAGAAAGCTTTAGCCTTTTTATTTAACTTATGGAAATTTTCCATTAGCTCGACACTTTCCGCTTGCTTCTGGGCACTTTTCAATCGCTCCGCACTAGTTTGGCCTAGACTGGTCGTAGCAATCATTGAAGTTTTTTTGATAAAATGTCGAGATTTTGCCCGAAATCGTTTTATGCTTGAGGTGCCTGAAATTAAAATAAAAAAACATTTAAAATTAATTTCACTGTCGAGACACATACTGATTAATCAATAAAACGTCCCCCCCCCCGCGCCATCATCGTCCTGTTATTCCTTGAAATGGCCTAATAAAATGACTATCGTCATCCAATGCACCGCACCCTATTTTGAAATGACGTATTTTATGAATGGCCCCAAAATAATCATGTACGTATAGCTATTCTACTAGTATTGTATGAGGCAACTAGCTTCATGAATAAATTATCAGAATGTCTTGATTCACTACACTGCTTCCGAGTTTTTGAGTGTAGACTTGCGTAAACCCCTTTGGACTCAGCCTCTCGGCTTTCCCATCAACATCTAATATTACCAGACAAGTGGACCGTAAGTATATTCTACTATCAACCACAGCCTGGCAAACTTACCACATGCTCGACCGCCGACAGCAGCCTGCGTTGCCTAACCTAACGCCCTGGGAGTATATATATATATATATATATTTATATATGTATGTATATATATTATATATGCCACTTGCCTGCTACGAAAAAATATCTAAATAATTTATCTCTGTACTTATTCTATCAAACGTTTATTTAATGGAGGGCGTCATCATCCTAGAATTATCAATTGATATTGTCATATCAACAAGAGCTCAGTTTAGAACCCATATCCTTACTTGTGAACCGACTTTACTCACATTTGCGATTTAAAACAAATTAGGTTTTCATTTAAATTTAATAGTATTAAATGAGCTTTTAACCATGTGTATCATATATAAAAATTTACATATGAGGGGAAACAGCCTCTCAAACTGATCAATAGTTTCAGAGTTTAAAAGTAACAAATCAAGATAGTTACTTTACATTAATACTGTTAGTATGGGTACCTAGATATATACATTAGAACATACTATTACATTCTTGTAATTTCATGAGACAATGAAGATTGGAGTGGAACGCAAATAGATGTCAGATTATTATAAAATCTACACTCCGACTGTTACATAATTTATTAAACCTTGAAAACTTACCTTTGGATGTCGATGGCTGGGATGAGTGGAGTCGTTGGGTCTCAATATTTCCTTGTTGACTTATGTCCGCCAAAGGACTTCTTGAGACATAGGTTCCTGAAAATAGCAATCAAATAAATTTAAACCTCTACATTTATCAGAGTATAACTAGCATTTTTATTTCAGAGCTAACTAACAAAAAGAATTTAGTTTCGTAAGAGGTCCCTGTTTCGGTAAGACTTCTCTGGAATCTTGCGTATATTCCACTTTGGCAAAAACTAGTAAATAGGTCATGTTAGTAGTTGTACCTATCTATATACATAAGATCATACTACATATTACATTCTTGTAATTCCATGGGACATTAGAGTGTGACAAATAGATATCAAATAATCATAAAATCCACACTGATAAATAAAAATAAATCAGCCTATATACGTCCCACTGCTGGGCACAGGCCTCCTCTCATGGATGAGAGGGAACGGGCAGTAGTCCCCACGCTGGCCCAGTGCGGGTTGAGGACTTCACATACACCTTTGAATTTCTTCGTGGATGTATGCAGGTTTCCTCGCGATGTTTTTCCTACACCGAAAAGCTAACGGTAAATATCAAATGATATTCCGTACATATGTTTAGAAAAACTCATTGGTACTAGCCGGGATTCGAACCCACGACCGCCGTTTGACAGCCGCATGCCGGAACCACTAGGCTACCGTAGCCACACTTCGGATGTAACATAATTTATTAGACTTTGAAAACTTGCCTTTGGATGTTGATGGCTGGGATGAGTGGAATTGTTCGGTCTCAATATTTTCTTGTTGACTTATATCCGCCAAAGGACTTCTAGAGACAGAGGTTCCTGAAAAAAAAACAAATTCACTTAAACCTCTACATCTATCAGAGCATAACTAGCATCTTTATTTCAGAGCAAACTAACAAAAATTATTTAATTTCGAAAGAGGTCCCTGTTTCAGTAAGTCTTCCCAGGAATCTTGCGTATTTTCCACTTTTGCAAAAATCTAGTAAGTAGGTAAATGTTAGTAACGATATACATTAGAACATACCATTTCATTCTTGTAATTCCATGAGACATTAGGGTGTGACATATATATGTCAAAAAGTCATAAAATCCGCACTCCAAATGTAACATAATTTATTAGACTTTGAAAACTTGCCTTTGGATGTTGATGGCTGGGATGAGTGGAATTGTTCGGTCTCAATATTTTCTTGTTGACTTATGTCCACCAAAGGACTTCTTGAGACAGAGGTTCCTGAAAAAAAAAAAACAATTAAACCTGTACATCTATCAGAGCGCAACTAGCAGCTTTATTTCAGAGCAAACTAAAAATAGAATTTAGTTTCGTAGGAGGTCCCTGTTTCAGTAAGTCTTCTCAGGAATCTTGCGTATTTTCCACTTTGGCATAAAACTAGTAAATAGGTAATGGTAGTAGTTGTAACTATACATTAGAACATACTATTACATTCTTGTAATTCAATGAGACATTAGAGTGGGACAAATAGATGTCAAATTATCATAAAATCCACTATTACCACTATTAGACTTTAAAAACTTGCCTTTGGATGAAGATGGCTGGGATGAGTGGACTTGTTCGTGTTTAATATTTTCTTGGTGACTAATGTCCGCCAAAGGACTTCCTGAGACAGCGTTTCCTGAAAATAGTAATAATATTAAACAAATTAACCTAGTCCCAAACTAAGCAAAGCTTGTACTATGGGTACTAGACGACGACAAACATACTTATATAGATAAATAAATACTTAAATATATAGAAAACATCCAAGACAGGAACAAATAGTCGTGCTCGTCACACAAATAAATGCCCTTACCTGGATTCGAACCCGGGACCTCTTGCTTCGTAGGCAGGGTCACTACCAACTAGGCTAAGGCGGTTGTCAAAATTAATTAATTATTCATTTAAGAGTCCGCAGTAAGCTCGATTCTCCATACAAACGTAGTTAACACTCTCATTTTAAAACTACATGTTGGATTGTAACGAAAAATAATAATATAATAATATTTGGGCTAGGTCGATTTGTGCATCTTACACAAATCGACCTACTCCCAAAGGAAGCAAAGCTTGTACTATAAGATTATCCCCTCCATACAAATTATAATTCACACATTTTACCCTTTGATAATTTTAGATATTTACAAAATGACATACATGTAATCAAGTAATCATGAAATGAAAATATTGAAAATACTAATATTATAAATGCGAAAGTTTGGATAATGTTACTCAATCAAACTTAAGCGACTCAACCGATTTGGATGTAAGTTTGCCGAAGATAGTTTATAGCCTAGATTAAAATATAAAATAGATGTTTATCCAGGGTCCACGCAGACAATGTCACGAGCAGAAGCTAGCTAGTATTTTTCTAACACCAACCTCTATTTTCTGACTGCTTTGAAATTGCTGCCTGGCTTGTAGGAGGAAGTGTATATAGATGTTCTTGTGGATAATCGTTATCTGCAAAATATAAATACAACTTGGATTTTTTTTCTTAGTATAATAGTCCTGTAAATAAAACTTAGGGAAAATAAAGCACTTTAACCCTTTTTTAGGCAGAAGGATTATACTGCCAGTCAAAAATGTGTCTTAATTTAAATTAGCAACACTGACATTTGCCTGACAATTGTCAGCAGTCGGCCTGAAAATGGTCATATTGAAATGTGTAGCAGAGCTGGCTTTAGGATGGAGCGAATGCGGTGGCACCCAGAGTAGGATTTCGTGCCGAGAGGGTTAACATCCGCTCTGATGTCTAAGAGATCAGAATACAGACAAGAGTGCAAGTGTTAAGGCTCTGGCTACAAGTGCTCTCAATAGATGTCAGAGCTTTCAACTACAATTGTAACAGTAAGTGACATGAATATATATAGCAACAATGAAAACATACCTGGGCACACATTTACCGAGAGATGTAAAGTCTCTGGGTCCATTATATTACAATAAAATTATGCTATAATTGATAGAGTTGGTGGATAAGTTTCGGTTGATTTGATGATGATAATTTGCTTTCAAACTGTGTGTTATAAGCATTATACATACATACATTCACACCTTTGCACTTTTAGTATAGTGCCACTTTTAGCATAAATATATGAACATACATTTGTTTCCCACAACTAAAAAATTGCATTGCTTTTCAGATGGCTTAACAAACCTGGCATGCCCATAAGTATGGAAGGTTCTTGTGATGCTGTATCCTCTTCTGGATCTCGGTGGTCAAAGTAGTTATGTTCGTTAAGAACATTGTACTCTGAAACATAAAACTTTATAAGAGTTCTATATGATGAACTTAGCATCTCCATTATTTTATATTAAGTGGTTTGCAAGAAATAGTGGTTTGAAAATTTTCGATGGGCATCCCGAAAAGTTATGAAAGACTTAACGAGAGTTAAAGTAATGAAAGTTAGGCAAGCCGTTGGGAATTGACTTGTATGGCACCACTATTTCTGATTAATTGGAGTTTTAATTGGGAACTTAAAATAGGAGAAAAAGCACTTTTTTTTCAAATAAACAAAAGGAAGAAGAATATAGCCAGCCTACAACAGTCAATTTAATCAAAAACTTGTCGAGTATGACCAGAAAATTTATGCAGGGACAATGTCAGCTCCTATATTATAATACAACCTTTTGTGCCTTCACTTTTAAGTGAATGTACTAACCTCTTACTGTAAACAGAGGCTGATTAAATGCCGAGGGCACTCTAGGCAAGCACCTCATTATTAGCGCTGTGCCCTAGGCACAAGCCTAGTTTACTTATAGGGTTAATCCACTTCTGATTGTAAACATGTCGTACTCATAATGCACAAAGCCAGGTTACGTAAAATTACCATGTACAAGTTGTGAAGGTATTATACTTTATACCTTTTATTTGAATTCAGAACCTTGTCACTGAAGTTGCAAAAAATACCACGCGTAGGTAAATTATTCTCATAAACTTATGTAGCTGCAGAAACTAGGAATACTATTACACACGAGAATGGATTCCTTGACTTTTAAAATAGAATAGTAAGTACAAAGTATGTATTTGCTAGTACGTAATAAAATAACATTACTTACCCTCGGAAGAAAGTGGTACGCCATGAGTAAACTCGTCTTGTGTGAATAGGCAAGGGTAAGAATATCGAATTCTTACACCCATCTGGTCAAATTGTGTTTGATCGAAATGTTTATTACACACACGTTTCGTCATGAGCTGATTTTTAGACAGCCCAAGTAAATACGGGCTTGTCGGAACAAGAAAAGACATCCACAAATTTCTCAAATTATCAATTTTGGGCATGCAGAAAAGTTTTTGCGTATGTTTTGTTGAATCACAACCGGTAACACAACACTTTGTCTGTGATGGTGCCATGATGAAACACGAGCACTCAAAGGTATAGTCAATCACTACACACCAAGCTAGGTACGGAGTGGGCACTTGTATTGAAACTGAGGAGGATGGTTTCTCAAGGAACTCAACTCAACCGAGACGGGAGGAGGACACAAGATAGCCGGCGCTCAACTCAATGTTTTCAAAACAAGTGGCGTATACGCAACGACTTGTCAAATTGAAAAAATTGAGTTTGACAGCAAACAGATCACAGATTAGATAAAATGGATGCGACTGTAGCGCCACTGGGGCGATAGTGGAAGCACAGCTGTCAGGGGCCTGACCGCGACGGCGGGCGACTGACGCTGTGACGCTCCTGACGGACAGCCCCGCCGCCCGCACACTTCATACCTCCCCGGCTGTCCTTCGTCCCTTGTCCCCCGCGAACCATGGGAGTGTCACGAACGAATTTGCCAAGCTATAGGATACCGTAGCTTCCCTAGGCTAGCTATACAAATAGGTGCACTTAATATATTTTGACATGCGCGACTTGCATTTTTGTACATGATAACATTTTTGATGAGATCATAATCTAAAAGGTTGGTTAAAAAAAAACAAGGAGAGTAACGTAGTTTTCCTCGACATCTATCATAATAAAAGCGCATTGCTGACCCTCTATTGATTTGAGGATTCGTTGTCGACAGAGAGAAATGCAGGTCCCTCGATTTCAACACGGCCCTCTATAATTTTCCCGATGATTTCTCGATCTTGTTTTCCTCACTTACGACCCGCTTTAGACGGCTATAATTAGTTTAACCCTATTAAATCTGTTTACAAAAATACCTGAACAATATTACGCGTTGTATATAAATACCGCGTCAATCGCTAAAGAGCGTAAAAACTTATTTACCCCGAACGATCTTAAGCCCTTCTAAAGCCCATACGGTAATGTAAAACAAATATAAAACACAATATCACAAGTGTCCTTACTGTTAAGATGAAATATCAACTCTTTTGCACTACTCATAAGGCTCAAATCGCATGCAACAGCTAACGATGCATAGAACCCCTGCGTTCCAAAATCACACTTTCCACAGTTTCGCTTGTTTACATTCAAAGTCCTGCGAAATATTTATAGGTTATTTTTACAAGAACTGGCCCGTTGCCAGACGCGCCTACGGGCAACGCCCTGTGTTTGCACCAGTTACTAATATTTACACCTGAACCTTAAGGCCCTTTTCATACGCAACACATTCTTGGGAGTCAGTTGACCGATATCATTTTGACCCATAAATTAGCACTTTCACTACCAGGAACAGTCTGGAACCTTTATGAATACGGTCGTAAGTATATTTGAATCAGTTCCTTTTTACAACGCCTTTAGGGAGGCGTGTAGCGACATCTACCTAGAAAACTAAGTTGTAGGTAGGTAGACTAAACTCGGCGCCGTATTTAGATTTCAAAAAAGTTTCCAAAGATGGCCGAATGTCACTGTCACAAATTTGTCATTGTCATTGTGACGCTCCAGATGTAACCAACCCATGCATAATTATATATTATTTCGTTGTTACTTAGATGTGAATATTATCGTTGTTACTTAGATGTGAATATCGCCTAACACATCTCGGCTTGGTACATCAATATGTCTATGTACAAAACACTACCCCCTAGTACTCAATTACGTGCCTACTAGCTTTTTCCAGCGAATTCTTCCGGGTTAAGGTTATCACAACAATGTCATTATTAAATACGAGACATGTTAATCCTTTGGGAATGACTTCAGATGTAAAAGTATTCTACACATTCTGTTTCAGGGTTTGGCTTTAAACTATCCATGTGCCAAAATTCATCACAGTCAATTGAGCCGTTTCTACGAGATTGACTGACAAACATACAGACATTCATACACACTACTTTTTTACACTGGGACTGAGGAAGCTACTAGTTATGAAATATGTATTAGTAATAAAAAACAACAACATGGTCAATATGTCAATATTATTATGTCCATATCAAAAATATTTACGCATATTATGAGAATATTAATAGTTACCAATTGTTGTCAAAACCTGAAGTATTACCACAGTAATATGAACTTTTCTTCTACAAAACAGTTTCAATCAAGTATCTATTTTTTTATTAATATTTGGATAAGATTATTTATTTCGGCGGTTGCATTTAATTTTAACTTTACAATGATGTATAAATAAATAACACACGTACCTAATTTAGAAAAGTTAAAACTTACCAATTCAAAACTAATTAATTTCAATGGCAACCCATGGGTAGTTTTTTTGGAATCTATATACGGCGTCGAGTATAGTAGCGATGTATGCCTGTGGTCGCCGGTTCCAATCCGGCTTAGTGCATTATATTTTAAAATGTATACATTTCGTTAGCGTATATTCAACTAGCTTATGCCGCGACTTCGCCCGCTATCCTAGCTTCATAGACACTTTCACCCCCCATTTTACCCCCTTACGGGATGATTTATGGGATAAAAACTATTATATCACGTTAATTATCCGTTCTTGTGTTTAACTAAGTTTGTATTAAGTATTATTTTGTTGGTTTTTGGTTGGTTATCCACCGTGAAATCACTCAAAGTTTCTATAGGCAGATCAGCGCTGGCAGTAATGCGGCATTATGCTGAGATAGAACCGTTTCGTGACAAACGCTATGTCTGACACTTTCTTTTTGTTTAATTGTTTGTTTTGTCTCAAATAAATATTATCTATATTTGTTCAGATGCTTAAACGTGAAGAAGTACCGGACAGACAGACAGATTGACACGCTTAGTATAGATCTATACTAAAACTAGCTTCTGCCCGCGACTCCCTCCGCAATTATAATTAACTCGTTTATATCGCAGCTCCATACCAACTTTTTCCCCCCCCATTACACTCCCTTAGGGGATGATTTCGGGGATAAAAACTAACCTATGTCACTCTCCATCCCTTCAACTATCTCCACTTAAAAAACACGTCAATTCGTCGCTCCGTTTTGCCGTGAAAGAAGGACAAACACACACACACTTTCCCATTTATAATATTAAGTATGGATATGGATGGATTATAGAGATGAAAAGTCTGTAAGTTTGTATGTAGGGGTCAATGACCGGACGCACTCATATGTTTTCAAATACTCTTTCACCTGTGTATACATGATTGGAGTTTCTCGATGGACATAGGCATATGATCGCGCGGATTTGCCTGCGTTCACTGTAATATCAGAGCTGCGCGCGCGCACATTTTAAATTCATTGAGAGCAACAGTGCACACGGTTACGTGCATGTGTAAAAGCCCTTAGAGAATATACTGACGTATCCTACAGCCATATATATACGACGCGCCTTTATAAACTCCAGTAGCTGTGGGTTATTGGTTACAAAAACAACTTGTGTTATAAAAGAGTGTATTTTAGGATTAAAGGTATTTTAACTTCGCATAGGTAAGTAAGATGTGATATTATTAAATTTCATGTGATACAAACATACTAAAATTTTTAATACATGCCGCATTACCAGAAAGTTTTTGACATCATCGATCATATCTAAAAATAGTGTTAAGTAATGTAAGTAGATAGGTATGTTTTGTAGTATAATCAAGCAAAAAGGTCGGGTTAGAAATATATTTCCTACATTATTTATTGCCTGAATCACAGGGTATCCTACCTAGCTCAGGGACGGGCTATTTGCCTCTAATAGTACGCTCTTAGCTAGACTATAGTAAAACTGATGTACTTATGTTTTATCAATAAATTATGCTTATGTTTATTTTACTATAGCTTACATAAAATTATCCCATAAATGTTTATTTTAATAACTAACAAGCATATGTGTGGTACGTAGTTACATAGGCAAATTTATTATACGTGTCATTGTTTTTTAATTTACTTAATCTATTTCTTGACATTTCTCGTATGCACTTGCCCACCTTCAAGGGAAGGCTTTTTAAAACGTGCTACATTGCATACGGAGATAATAATAATAATAATATATTCTTTATTGCACCACAACATAAGAAAAACATGTTACAAGAGTACATAATGTTAAGATAGTGGTGGCCGTATACATTTTTGTGTAAATATAAATATAACGTTTCTTAACTTTAGCGATTCGGAGGGCTATATTTACCATTGGTTCTGCAGCGGATATCCTAATTTCTGATACGATCACGCAGAGAAACTCCCAACATGGCCCTCTCCATTGCCGTTTATTAGGTGCTTTGAGGTCGCGGAATTGAGAATGCGGGTGGCCCCGGACCGGTCATTTTGGCACTCTTTGGGGGAGGCCTATGTCCCGCAGTGGACGTTTTTTGGCAGATATGATGATGATGATAACGTTCCTGGTTCTTGAATATTGCGGTATTTGCCTGACGTCAAATCAGTAATGCTTATGGAACGTACAAACTCACTATTATGTATGAAGTTTATAGGGGTAGTACAAACTCACTATTATGTATAATACTAATGAACGTCACAATTATTATATGAGCTATTTTTAAAATCTTTAAAATAGAAAACGTAAATTGTTAATAGAAGTTTCCCTCTTGATTTATTTTTACAACATGCCTTATCTAAACGACAGATGCAACACAACTTACGCACAGTTCTCTCTCATGGATGAGTGATGAGACGACAAATGGCTGACAAGCACAAATTACGAGCGTAGAGCTAGAGATCGCGTAGAAGCAAGATAGTAAAATATATCCATATCCATACTGCATACTAATATTCTAAATGCGAAAATGTGTCTGTCTGTCTGTCTGTTAGAAGAAACTGAAGAGGCAACAGACAGACAAACACACTTTCGCAGTAATGATTGAATTTCATCTGGCCTGTGAAGAAGGCTTGTTCTGTAATAAATAACGGATTTAAAAATATACATACTGTAATAATTGAGTTTGTAATGATCATCAGTTGGGGGTCTGAGATGATCAGTCAAGCTTATTTTCTTTGATCTTTTTTTAATTTTTACGTCATACCCGGCCATGAAGTGTCGCAAGAAAGAAAGCCTTAGATCGCACATTTATCGATCGCCTATGCCTTCGGCTCGGGCGTCAACTAACTGCGGTCTGAGACGTTCTTTGTTTTACCGTCCTTTACTTTCGGGTTACTCGAAGACCCCTGGGACGATTTGGAAAATATTTTGACTGATAAAGGGGCCTCCCAGGTGCTTCCAAAACAATGCTTCAAAAACGCACGTTTGAAGCGATTTAGGTACTGTTTTGAAGTCGTTTAAAACGTTGTTTTTAAAGCAAATTATATCATGTACAGTAAAGTATACTTATTGCGAGACTGATATGTCGTTCAGAATTCTCAGAACTACCCTTCTTGTTACACATATGCAACATATTACACACGTGAATCAAATGGAGTTTTTAGTTCATAATAATGGAGGTTTATCAAGGAAACTTCTCATTTTTATCAACTAAATCATCTTCATTTGGCGTTTTACAGTTTGGCGAAATTTGTTGTATACCTACCACATAAGTAAATTTTTGAGATAATAAATAAATAAATAAATAATTAAATCTCCCTGGTAGTTCTCACTGGATCACTACTCTTAACTGTGCCCAGGCTACACCTCATAACTGCACGATTTATTGTGAGTCTATTTCGGCCCGTCTAAAATATGACACGGCGCACTCTGAATGTGACGCCGCGCGTCATAACCGCGGATTATAACGCCCACAAATGCAACGGTTATTATAGGTGTAAACATGTTTTTGCACGTTTTTTTTGAAGTTTCATTGGCACACTTTTTTGTGCGACAGCAAAAGCTCGTGATATTTTTGACTCGTACTTTATTCCCTCGACTATTTATAACTGCTTAAGGATTTACTTTATGATTGAGATGTATATCGATTCGTCAGAACCTGAAGGTGGTCAGAGATGATTTTTGAAAGGTTAACAGTAAATGTTTACTAAGCAGAAACGTCCACTAACGAAAATCTAAATGTATTGTATCCGCTAGTGGCAACAAATCATTCACCTTCAGTCTTCTAATTGCTAGCGGACCCACGGTAGCTCAGGTGGCAAGAGCGATGGCCGGATTCCAGAGGTCGCGGGTTCAAATCCCGCTCGTGGCGAATAATTTTTAAATTTACACTGATCGACATTTTGAAAAGCTGGTATTCTGCGACAGACGTTTTAATTCATACTCAATCTGTTTATCAGTGCGTCTCGCTATTTCTAGTCCGGTTATATCGTTATTTTTTGTGTGAAGAAATCAGTCATGGAATTGCGCAAAGTACCTAACGCCCAAATATGGTTGCTATTAATTTTATCACTTATCGTTGTAGATAAGACACTGTCACTTTCACACTCGAATATCTGTCAGAATGTGATGGATGTCTTACTAGTTTACTACGATTAATTAATCATTTCCTGAAACAACAGTTTATTATATCCGTACAGCTTTTTTGTTTATAACCAATCTATTAAAAAACCATATCAAAATCCGTTGCGTACTTTTAAAGATCTAAGCATAAATAGGGACACAGCGGGAAGCGACTTAGTTTTTAACCCCCGACGCAAAAAGAGGGGTGTTATAAGTTTAACGTGTCTCTCTGTGTATCGGTGTATCTGTCTGTGGTATCGTAGCTCCCAAACGGATGGACCGATTTGAATGCAGTTTTTTTGTGTAATAGATAATTTTATCCCGAGTGTTCTTAGCCATGTTTCATGAAAATCTGTTCAGCCGTTTTTGAGATATTGGACTTTGAAATTAAAATGTCGGGGGTTTTCAACTTTTCTAAGTTGTAGTTATATACTATGTAGTGATTATCAATATGTATGGTGTATGTGAAGTCCCCAATCCGCACTGGGCCAGCGTGGGGACTACTGCCCGTTCCCTCTCATACATGAGAGGAGGCCTGTGCCCAGCAGTGGGACGTATATAGGCTGATGATGTGATGTGATGTGTGTGTGATTATCAATAATGACCAAAAATCATTCTCCATCAGAGAATCCGAGTGGCTCTTCGGCACGCCTCAAGGCCGCCGGCAGCTTCAGGACTCGGCGCGTTTCGGGAGACTTGTGGTGGCGGTACTGCGCCGCGGGCACACCTTTAGCAGCCTCGACGCTGTGAAGGAGGAGCTAGCCCATTCGGCCAAGATGCTGCTGCCATATGGTTTCAGTGGGCAGGTAAACGCCTCCATCAGGTCAAAGCCCAAGGCGGTCATCACACTGCTCCGCATCTCGCAGCGGCGTCCGTTGATGCGTTTTTTAACTTTGAATGTAGAGTCTTGATTTTGTATAGAAAAATCGCGTGGTACGACACACTGGCTCCGCCTCGACGCGCGGAGGAGCGAGACGCACGACTCGCGCGCTCGGACGGAGACGCGGAGAGTGCCGCAGGGTATTTTAATGCAAGAACGTGGGACGTCGCGCATCGCAGCTCCGGACGGAGATGCGGAGAAAACTCGGACGATGGTGCGTTGTCTCCGCATGCGAGTCCGTTGCTCCGCGTCTCGCAACGAGACGCGGCGGCAGTGTGACAACCACCTAACTGGATCTAATCCGCCTCCTAATGGATCTAATTAGTATGCTGTGTAATCCAAGTTGAGGTGGGTGAGGGATCTAGAATTTCGAGGACAGCAAGCACAGACAGAAGACTACAGGAGATCTAATTAAGGGTATAGTATTCCACTTGTCCAAGATTTTCGTGCAATGTGTTTTTGCATCTCGCATTTGTCTTAAAGAGTGAGTCAGATGCAATGCACTTTGGACAAAGATCTGGGACGAGTGTAAGAATAAGAAAATCCCTTCTCGTTCCATCGGAACAGATGAATGTGTCTTTTATGGGGCATTCTCGTTTTTATGTACACATTCGTGGATGTCACTACAAATCTGATCCAATTAGCAAGATGACATTACCTCTTTAGACAGATTTTTTATTTAGGAACTTCTTTGCAACTTTGCATTGGTTTTCCAAAATTTCTTCCTTTCGATACCCTGTGGGTCCGTGTGAAAATACTATAAAATTTGGACAGAAAGTTTATAAGAGTTCGCAGTAAGTTCGGCCGAGTTTCACCTTCCCATACAAACAGAGTTTCGTTCTCATTTTAAAACTACGTGTTGGATTGTGATTAAACTTTGCATTTACAATGACATGAGGTATATCTATGACTGTAATGTAATGTAAAGGTAGACTGATGACCTGGTAAAGGTCGCGGGAGTCCGCTGGATGCGGGTAGCGCAGGACCGGTCATTGTGGCACTCTTTGGGAGAGGCCTATGTCCAGCAGGTGACGTCTTTCGGCTGATATGATGATGATGATGAGCTACGTTTCTATGGAGAATCGAGCTTACTGCGGACTCTTAATCCTTTAAACCCACCGGCTCAGAGCCACTATTCGAAAGGTGATGATGGTTCAAACTGTTTCAAATACAGATCCCGTTCCTCTCGCTGGGCAGCGACGTGGGCAGCCGCGTGACGGTCCGCGCGGGCAGCTCCGCGGTGTCCGGGGACTTCGTGGTCGAGGACGTGGACGTGGAGGGCGCGTCGCACCGGCGTCTCGTGTTCATGGACAACCAGTTCCTCGTGCAGAGCGAGGCTAGGCTGAAGCAAGGTTAGTCGTTGCATTCAAAATAAGTTTCTGACAAAAATTCTAAATTTTGGTACAAGCTTTTATTGCCGACTGTACTTTTCTGTATACCATCATCAACTACTCATTGAGACGATTCTAACGAGCCCAAACTCAACGGGGCTACGTCGGTTAAGTACTGAATTCCCATGGCCACGTTCTGTCTTTATCATCAGATCAGCTCGATGGTACCATAATATTTAATTGTCATCCAAACTATACTTATACCCAAAATTTCAGCTCAATCTTACAAAATTTTACAAAATTTGCACCCCTATTTAATCCCTTTATGGGTGGAATTTTATAAAACGCTGAAGATGTTTTTTTTGTATCCTAATAAGTAATCTTCCTACAAAGTTTCAATTCTCTAGTTCAATAAACAATGTTTAGCCCATACAAACATTGCACCCCTATTTGACCCCCTTTAGGGGTGGAATTTTCTAAAACGCTGTAAGAGCTTTTTTTGTATCTTAATAAGTAATATCCCCACAAAGTTTCAAGTCTCTAGTATAAAAAATAATGTTTCACCCATACAAACTTTGCACCCCTATTTAACACCCTTAGGGACAGAATTTCCAAAAATCCCGTCTTATGCCTTGCCTACGTCATAAAAGGAAGGTCTGGTGTAAATTTCAAGTTATAGTCCCAGTAGTTTTGAATACAAACTTTGCACCCCTATTTAACCCCCTTAGGGGTGGAATTTTGTAAAACGCTGAAAGTGCTTTTTTGTATTTTAATAAGTAATCTTCCTACAAAGTTTTAAGTCTCTAGTTCAAAAAATAATGCTTCCCCCATACAAACTTTGGACCCCCGTTTTACCCCCTTAGGGGGTGAGTTTTCAAAAATCCTTTCTTAGCGGATGCCTACATCATAGTGGCTATCAGCATGTCAAATTTCAGCCCGATCGGTCCAGTAGTTTGGGCTGTGCGTTGATAGATCAGTCAGTCAATCAGTCAATCAGTCAGTCACCTTTGCGTTTTATATATATAGACTGTCACTAATTTCATAGACATTACGCGCCAGTTCTTGTGAATCGACCTACATTCTGTTGACCATGAATTTAGAATATTATTAATCAAATATAACCACTTCCAGTAAAAAAGAAGAACAAGACCAAACTGGTCATAGATTTCGGGCACATATCCCTCTACCACACGTTCATGTGTGTGGGCGCGTACCTCTCCCCCTCCAAAATGGCCGTGCTAGGTCTGGGCGGAGGGGGCCTCTGTATGTTCCTCCGAAAATGCCTGGACACCAGTGTGACAGCGGTAGACCTGGATCCAGCCATGTTGGAGATCGCTAAGGACCATTTTGAGCTGAAACTGGATGACGGGATGAACGTCGAAATCAAAGATGGCGTCGATTTCTTGAAGGACGAAGCCGAAAAAGGTAGGTGTGAAATATTTTAAGTCAATGGTACTAGTGTCCCTGGGTTCCAATTCCGGGGTTTATATAGGAGTTATGTTCTTGAGAAAGTGCTTCGATACCAGGCTAAGACTTTGATCCAGCTGTGTTGTCTCCAGCAAGATACGAGTCCCCAGAAAGTGATTTTGAGTTCATACTGGATCTAGGATAAAGCTCAAAATCAAAACTAAAGCAGAAAGTCTTGTTGAGTATCTCAGTCTGAGGAGTTTGTCCGTGGGTTCGACTCTTGGTAATGTCTAAGTAATGTTTGCTATATCAGCTGATAGGATGATATGATTCATGCTCATCACACAAAAATCACTCACAACACCTCTGGTGTTGCAGGTGTCCATGGGCGGCGGTAATCGCTTACCATCAGGTGATCCGTCTGCTCGTTTGTCTCCTATAACATAACCTAAAAAAAAAATGCCCTGACCGGGTTTCGAACCCAGGCCCTTCAACTTCGTAACTCCATCTCGTAGCTTCGTAAAACGGGCCCCTGGACTAACATTCTTAGGTTTATAAGGAACCATCACGGCTGTCACAAGACGGCGCGCGAGCTCTCGATTTTTCTCGCACTATACATCCTTTCTAAGAGTTCTAATAAGAGAGAGACAGAGTGCGAGAAAAGTCGAGAGAGCTCGCGCGCCGTCTTGTGATAGCTGTGCAGGGGTTGAACACATTTTTAACCCTCCTTTTTCTACATTTCCAGGCTCGCAGTATTCCGTGGTCATGTACGATATGGACAGCAAGGACCGCACTGTCGGCCTGTCGTGTCCGCCGCGCCAGTTCCTGGAGCAAGAGCAACTCGCATGTGTGAACAAGATCCTCACTGATGACGGTATGTCTTTGTTTTGGTTAATACGGTTTCCATTGGGAAATACGCAGTGGATTATTTGCCGAATAAGTACAAGTTAGAAAAGTTGAAAAACCCCCGACATTTTCATTTCAAAGTCCAATATTTCAAAAACGGCTGAACCGATTTTCATCAAACTTGGCTAAGAACACTCGGGATAAAATTATCTATTACACAAAAAAACCGCATTCAAATCGGTCCATCCGTTTGGGGCTACGGTGGTATCGTAGCCCCAAACGGATACAGATACACAGACAGCCACATTAAACATCGTCGGGGGTTAAAAAAGAGTAAAGAACACTTGGCTTAACAAATTGTACCTAAAATATGTACAATTTGTAGGTACTTTTTGAAGTGAAAACTTCTTTAGCGGCGCTTTGCACTTTTTGTGATGGGGAAAAAAATGTTAAACTCGAGACCGACAGACTCGTCAGATTGAAAATTCGTAAGACGGCCGCGTGACATGATCGAAAAACTGTTACATTGTCATTGAAGTTGTCATGTGTACGTGTACATAAATGAATATGGTATTTTACCACATAAATGATAGTACCTTTATTATTGACCGAAACTCATACAGAACTTTATTTTCCAGGCCACTTCATTCTCAACCTCGTCTGCCGCGACAACCAACTGCACGACACTATCATACGTACTCTCAAACAGCACTTCAAGCACCTAGTTACAGTGAAACTGTATGAAGAGGTCAATGAAATCGTGTTCGGCACCAATGGGTGTCCGTACACTGTGGACGGGTTGGAGGTGGCGGCGAAAGGGTTAAACGCCACGTCGCGTCAGAAGGGACTGAATAAGATAAAGTGCGTGGACTTGAAGGACTTTATGCAGTCTGTTAGTATAGTTTCGTAGTCTAAGGGTTATGAATTGTGATTTTTGAGCAGGTACTTATTCATATTTTTCGGTTTTCCAAAATTGTATTTAGGTAATGACTGTAGAAATACAAAAATATGAAATAAGGTGAACATCCTGAAAATACTGCTTGACTTAGTGCCTAATATATATTTTTACAATTATTTTTCTATTTATTATAAACTAAAATTAGACAGGAATATTGTACATTGCTCCACAAAACTAAATCGATCAGTTTGCTCATTCATCTCATATATTATAATGTATAGGTACTACATTATTTTACATCAATAGTTGACACCTATAGTTCACATCTATTGTTTTGACAAAGATTGAAAATGTATTAGTACAGTGTAGGGCTGGGAGGCTTACCGTATTCGAGATATTGATTTTGGGTACTTGCTTGAAAGTTTTGGTACTGCTAGCGACATCTAGTGATGGAAGTTTGAAAACTCAAGTTCTGTGTAGCTTTAAAAAATATTCACGTTTCACTATTATGAGAATATCATTCAATTAAGTTTTATCAAATGATTAAAATGGAGTAATATTGACAAAGTAAGATCGTGACGTGAAAATATGATGTTTTAACGGTGATGTGATACGGTCGAATAACTGGTTCGGTACCGCCAGTGATAGTGAAACTGCTACTTTGGGATCACAATTTTGTGTGTAACATTGGCTGGCACTCGATTATGATTATTATTAAAAAAAACTGTGCATCAAAATATACTGACTTGCACATCAAAACCGAATTATGATGACAGATTAGTATTTTAGCTGTGCATATCAGCATTTTTAGATTGTTTTATTGTGATGTGCCTTTATATAATAACCTTTTCTATTGTGCAGCTTGTTATTTTCCATACCAAAATGTGTGGACTACTAGCGACACCTAGTGATATAAGTAAGAACTTTCGACTTACGCTTATCAGCGATAGATGACGCTTTGTTCTATGTGGTTGTTTCATTGTGAAGGAGTCGAAAATATTCTATTCTATTCTATTTTAGCTGTACAAATAAATATTTCTGTTAGATTTTATTTTGAAGTGCCTTTAAATAATGGCTTTTTCTATTGTACAGTTAGTTATTTTTCGTACCAAAATGTGTGCACTACTAGCGACACCTAGTGGTAGACGCAAGAACTTCCGACTTACTCCTATGGGGGATAGATGGCGCTTTATATGTGTGCTAATATTATATTATAACTCTATTTTATGAAAATATATGTTTTGTAAAACGATGAAATCCCTACTCTATCTGTGCGTACTAGTTTGTTTTATTAATAGTATAGGTAGAAGTGGATGCAATTTCATGGGTTGGACGATCTATGCATGACTTACGACGTAAAACATTCAGCATCATATAGTAAGTAGCAACCAAATATATCGTAAAACATCCTTACTCTTTCAGTTATAAAGACGTTTTGCGATATGTTTGGCTTCTCTAACGGCTACTAACAATATGATTCTGACTGTACGGCACGGGCTTAGCTCACATGCGCCTCTAGTATACTTATGTATATCATGAACCTATGTTACTCAGGACAAGCTATGGTAATACCACGTGCGAGCGAGTTGGCAGCATACAAATCTCGATAAGTGTGACAGAAAGGGAAATATCATTCATTGTCCTTGTCCTAGTTTTTTTTATTTGCCACAACTGATTTAGTATGAAGTTGTGGCGCATAAACCATTACCCGTCCAAATTGAGTAGGTTGTTTATGGCAACTCATCAGCCATTTTAAGAGCAGTTCTTAATTTAGCTGCATAGGAGCCTTTCCGTCCTCACTGTGTGGCAACACGTACTGTCCCGAGTATTATAGGTCCATGGCTTATATGATCCCTTTGATAGCTGCCATATAGTTAATGTTATAAATTGTACGGAGATGACAACTGGCATAGGGATCATGATTCGCTACGGTACGTACGGTACGATAAGTACGGATTCGTGCCAATCATTTGAACATTTTTTTTTTCAAATCTCAAATCCCTCATTTGAGTGAACAATTTTAACATCCGCATAATCATTATCATATCAGCCGAAAGTCCCCGTGTGGTGTCGGGTTAGAATAGCACCACCCCCTTTCCTCCTGTGGGTGTCGTAAGAGTCGACTAAGGGAACAGGGTTGAAGTGTGTTGTGGGCGATGGGCTAGCAACCTGTCACTGCAATGTCACATTTTGTCGATCTTTTATACCCATATTTATGCTAAAAGTGGCACTGGAACAAAAGTTTCATGTGCTCTGCCTAACCCTTTTAGGGATAAAGGCGTGATTATATGTATGTATGTATATCAGCCGAAAGACGTCCACTGCCGGAAATAGGCCTCCCCCAAGGAGTGCCGCAATGACCGGGCCTGCGCCACCGGCATCCAGCGAACATTCGCATACGAGAGGTTAAGTTAAGAAGTAAACTTATATTTGACTAATATTATTGTAAATACATGTATAAATAAAACAAACGCAATAAACTTAATGCATTTAATGCAGTTTCTTTGTTTACCAAACTCCAATCATGCGACTAGCTCACTCATTATTGTCCAAACAACACAAGCATACTCATATAGCAACAGGCTAAAAGGTATATTAGGCTCCTAATTTTATCACATTGGCACCTTACTGAGGTCTAACAATAATTTAAAAACAACGCGAGGAAATAAATTACAATAGCTAATTCGGTAGCAATTAATTAATATTCACAATTAAATACGATTGGGCTCCAAAGTTGTGATGGTATCCACATAGCTTTATGTGACGTCGGATTTAAAATATTACAATTTCATCAGTCATATATCGACTATGAATTTCCTTAGATATTAGGGGATATCAAAAAATATTCTCCATCAGAGAGATTATCAACTAAGTGAAGCCAGAATTAAATGTATTATATTATTTTGATATTTCCTATTACCTAGCTTGGGCAAAACAAACACTTAACGACATGCCCAAAAACCTTGAAAACTACAGCGAACTGTGATATATAAGTTTAATAAATAAGTATGCTTAGGTAATCTACATACTGTCCCGACCGTCAAAGACGGTATCAAACTTCACACATCACAATTCCGAAACCGCCCCGACGCCCCGCCCCAATGAAAGTCTCAAAACAACTTCTTAATCATATTCTTTAAACTCTTCTTCTTCTTGGTACCTTCGGTCTGGCCGTTTTGCGACATTTCCGTCGATTCAGACCAGAGACTACCAGTCGGGGATTCTGACACAGATACTTTTCCTAAACCATTGAAAATTGGCTCGTTTCTCAACACAGGACTAGGCGTACTTCTAGTGCTTTGTCTAGATAAGGATTTGAGGAACGCCGGCGACGACAATCTTCGTTTACTAGTCTTTTTAAGGTTGTTGAATATGGACCCGTTGAGTTTGTGTCGCGGGTTCGCTACTTCGTTGAACTTGACTGGTTCAGGGACGGGAGCTGTGAATTCCTCCTCGTCCAACGGTATGGGGTTTTCTTGGAGCATCCCCATACTGTCCTGTCGGCAGTATTGCGCTTTGGCATCTTCTAGATTTCTGTGTACGATTGAGGTCTTTCGTCTTCTGTTTTTCCCTGCGATCTGCCATTCGCCTTCATCATCGTTGGCCTCCTCTATCGCTTGTCTTGTGATATGCAAAGCTTCTTCGCTCGGCCGTCGTTTCTTTGCAGACGGAGTCTGATGCCCGCTGACACCTTCCACCGATTTCCTTCTAATTTTGTCCTTTTTCTTGTTAATCTTCCTGGGTATGTGCACTACTAAGGGTTCTGGGCGTGTCTTGTTGAAGTAATACAGTACAGCCGCGACGACAACACCTTGGAAAAGGAGGAATTTGAAGACGGTCATGTTACCGAACCAGCTGTCTCTTTCTTCCATGAGAATTCTCATGGCTACCGACATTTGTGCGATCTGGTCCTGTAAGTTCGCCATCTGTTCTAGATACTTCTGTTCGATTTCGTTGCTCTTTCTGCGCTCCTCCGACATCTGGAGCATCGTCTTCTCGAAGGATCTCTGCATTTCCTCTACTTGTTTCTTGTATCTCCTGCTTAGTTCTTCGAGGTACTGGCCCGACAGGGACATGTTGCGTTCTAGCGTCTGAAATTGAGAGAAAATCATGGTTTTATATTGGAATTAACAAGTCTTTACACTCTTAACATTTCTTTTATCTTTGAGGTATTGCAAACAAGTTTATTACCAGATAGTGTTCGGTAATTTAAATGTTATGTTATAGATTTTTCCCCAGTCGTTCTTATCTCAGACAAATGAAGATCCAGAAAGGCTGTGTGATATTAATTATGATCTAAGAGCCTCATCTATAAAATTGATCTTGTCATTCTACACAGAAATAGACCTATGCAATATTTTCGCTTTCTGTGTAAAGTGTATTTTTTAGAAAATGTCCATATGATAGACATCAATCGAGCAAAATTAAATTTTGCTTTATGTAGGTACGGAAATTTTAAATAAAATATCTGTCGATTAGGGGTGTGTAATGATTGGTATAAAAACTTTTGATATATTTTGGATATACATACATACATAAATTCACGCCTTTATTCCCAAAAGGGATAGGCAGAGCACATGAAACGTATGTTCCAGCGCCACTTTTTAAATAATTGTGGGTATAAAAGATCGACACATGTGATATTGCAGTGATAGGTTGCTAGCCCATTTCCCACAACACACTTCAACCCTGCTCCCTTAGTCGACTTTTACGACACCCACGGGAAGAAAGGCGGGGGATATAACAACATTTAATATAATTTCATTGGATATAATCACTCAAGGGCCATAATAAACTTTTGGCATAACAACAATCAGTACAATTTCATAGCGTATAATGTTTAAATAGTAAAATACATTTTTAATATAACGTTTAATGGATATAATGTATATTGGATATAAGTATTAGTGGTATAATGTTTTGTATGATATAATTTTTGTTTTCACACACACGTTAGTTATTTTAACCTAACCTAAATCTAACCTGATCGCCAGCGTGTCGACGTCACCCCGCTTGCCACAAGTTAACCCTAACCTAACCTACAAATAATACCATTGTTACAATTATCAGTGGCTATTATACTGTTGTGTGGCAGTGGTTACTCGTCGTCGTACCTACACCAACCTGCCATATAGTAAAATAGGTAAGAAATAATAGTAGTAAATATTCCAGATTATGCCAATAAAACATTATACGTTATACGTTATGACTGTTAGATGAATAGTTGTTATATTACAAGTTCATTATATCTGTTGATAATTATATTACATGAGAATATATCTAATGTTGTTATAACAAAAGTGCATTAAATCCTTTAATCATTATATCCAGTGAAAATATATCAAAAAAATTTATATCGATCGTTACGCACCCGTCGATTAGATATCTAATCTACTATCGTTGCATCAAGAATGTTGTAATATCACGTTTAACAAAATCATTTATCTTATTTAGGAAATTTGATAAGATAAATGAATCGGTTATAAATCGGCTGACTTACATCAAATATGTTATTATTGCATCACGTTTTACAACAGCAATGCTCTAAGCTCTCTGCTAATATGTGAATTTAAAAGATTAAAAAAATCTGGAAAACTTTTTTACACATATTATAGCTTAATATATCATCATGATGAATATATGACTCCCACGGTTAAGAGGAATCTAACGACCTCACATGTAAACCCATCAAGCCTCTCTGGGGAGGCACGGGATTATAAAGGTTAAACTGCAGAGCTAGCTTAAGAAAGAGACACATACATACACTTGAAAAACATAACCTTACTTTTGTCGCGATTGGGTAATCATAAACTATGGTCAGTGAGTTTCTAGAATTGGTTACTTGTAATATTTGTATCGCCTAAATTATATATGTTAAAAAGGTGAAGGTTTTCAAATCAATATTTTAGTAGAAGATAGGTGATGAATCTTTATATGTATGACTGTGTATATGTACTGAAACAATACAAGCTAAGTCAAGAAGGCGGTATTGACATGTGACAATCACAAAATTTATGGCGATTCATTGTTTGGAAGCCGATTATTCTTGATTCACTTTGTGCATTTATTAGTTCAGTTGTATGCGTTGTAAGCTTGTAAGTGAGTAAATACATTGTAAAAATTGAATACAATACAAATAGCCTGCTATACGCGATCTACGGTAAAAGTAAATATAAACAAACACTAACCTTCACTCTGTTTGATAGCCTCAGGAACACTGACTCCTTCTGGAACGTGCTCTGTGGCTGGTTCTGCGATGCTGGCCCCGGTGTGGGGTCCACTGCGATCTGATCGAAGTCTGACACGGCGTCTCCATCAATCAACATCTGGTCACCACTGTCCTCAGGTAGAATGAACACTTCCTTCGGTTTCTCGGTAGTCACTTCAACTTTCTTACCGTCTTTAGCAGGCTCTTTTTCTTCTGCCTTAACTTCGATGGTTTCTATCGTTTTTACATCTTCAGGCTTCTCTTGGATGTATTTATCTTCAGTGACTACCGGCTCTGTCTCGCGGTCTTCGTCTTTTGGTATTTCAACTGGCACAGGTTTTTCAACAGATTCTTCAACTACATCTGGCATGTCTTCAGAATTAACTGTCTCGTTAGCTTCGTCCGACGAAGCGTTGTTGAGCGATACTAATTTCACGTCTTTTTCAGAATTCGTTTCACTGCTGACGTTGTGTAGCGATTCGTCAACCGTCAAGTTACTGGTAACATTCAATTCGGTTTCGAAACTAGTGTTTAGAACTACTTTTTTCTCTTTAATAGCGAGAATATTACACAACGCGGCTAAATATTTAGAGGGAAACAAAGCGTTCATATAAGCCACACGCTCTTCGGCAAACTCAATAGTCTTTGTACTTTTAAAGTCCAAGCCGAAAGGCTGGCATATCCCGGTGCACTTAAGAGTTTCTCGGAGGAACACTTGACGCACTAAATTTGTCAGTTTATCTGAACTACAACTAACCAGTTCGTACACTTCATTGTAGAGTGATTCACTGCAATTATCACAAACTATTATATGGCTGGGGGAGCAACACCTTTTGTACATTTTGTCCGTCGACGTATCATTGTGTTCGCTTGTGGCGTTTTTACGAACTTCTGTTTTGACTAACGCTTGTGCGGCTTTCTTCATTATTGACATGACCGCGTCTCTCGCGGAACCGAATAAGTTTTTTGTCGGTTCTGTTTCGGCTACCGGAGCCGCGGGGACGTCAATGGTCTCATCGTCGTCATCGTCGTCATCTATCTGGGCGGCGTGTTGCGAGCTCTCCTTCTCCAACACTTCAAACTCCGAGGTCCCGTAAACTTTGAACAGGGAAACGGGGCAGTAGTGCTCGGAGCCGTGGTGCGACAGCAATTCAACTTTGATAAATTTTCCGAACAGATGCGGATACAAGTCGAAACTCTGCACGTCTCGTAAGTCTTTGGCCGTGAATTGGCCGACGCTGGCCCAGTCGCGCGTGGGGAAGCGATCACTGAAGTACACAGCAAACTCTTTAGGGGTCGAGGAGAATAATTCGAAGTTAGCTATTTCTATTTTCTGTGCTTGGACAGCTTCGCAGAGTTCGACTACGAACCAGATGCGGCTGTTGCAAGTATTGAGCATGTATTCGTCCCGGTTAGGGGACAGTATGGAGCTGGCGGAGCCGGCCTCGGGGTTGCAGGCGACGACCTTGGCCGCGCACGACGGCGAAGCATAGTTCTTCGACCGTACCTTTGTGCTCTTACTGCTAAAGTTAGTACTGCTATGACTAGGTTGACTCGAGTGGTTTAGTACTGTGTCTTTCTTTTCCGCCTCTGCGAGCTGTTTCTGCGCCCACTCTGAAAACGAGGGTATGTCCTCTTGTGGCATTTCTGGTTTGGCTGGAATGTTTGGTTTCTCCTCGTTGTCTTCTGTTTGAGATTCTGCTGGTTCCTCGGGGGGTGGTGTGGTGTGAAATGCATCTTCTGTCTGCCGCACCTCATGCATGGGTTTCGCTTGGACGACGAGGTGTGATTCCGCGACATCTTTGTCTACTTCTTTTTCCTTTTCTTCTAAGACCTCGCTACCGTCTACAATGGTGAACGTCTTGGTTTCGTTGTGCTGTTCTGAATCGTTCGCGAACAGTAGTTCCTCGGGAGTTTTCAAATCCAATTTAGCGTTGTCCGCTAGCGAGAGGAGTATTGGAGGTTGTCCAGTGTCAGGTAATCTGAAACAAAATGAACAAAACATTATTGACACATTCTGTGTTTCCCTAAAATAATTTACTAAACTGTCCAGTATATTGCCGCAAAATATCAAGATAAGTAAGCAAAATTCAATGTTGTAGGACATACTACGACGCTTGAAAAGCGTGACTATGCCGATGTTCATATCCTATAGCAAAATTATAGGATATCTAGACACAAACGACCGAAAAAAAGGTAAAAACGTCCTCTTACGTCATGTCGGAAACCATTACCGATTGCTGGAAGTGATTTCGATGAACACAATTATGGCCCTACGAGACGGATATGGGCATTCATTTTAATTGTGTATAAATGCGGGCGATAAGTTAAACGATATCGAAATATGCGATACGGAAACCATTGACTCGGGTAAAACGTGATTTCCTATGGTTTTAAGTTTTTATATGTGTACGGTATACCTGGAAGAGGGTTTTTTGTAGAAAACGTTCGCTTTACCAAATCGTTACAGCGTTTTGTTTTTCTAACATACACCCAACAATTGCTTAAGATTTCATCATGTGTGTAACTACTATATCTGATACTTCTTAAGTATTTATTTGGTACGGCACTTATAATAATAGCAAAGTATGGGTAATAGTAAGTATTTAAGAGGGCACGCGCTACTTCTTTCTGATATCTACGGTAGTCTAGTGGTTTAGACAGGCGGCTGTCAAGCGGCGGTTGTGGGTTCGAATCCCGGCTCGTACCAATGAGTTTTTCGGAACTTATGTACGGAATATTTACCGTTAGCTTTTCGGCGAAGGAAAACATCATGAGGAAACCGGTCTAATCCCAATAAGGTCTAGTTTTCCCTCTGGGTTGGAAGGTCAGATGGCAGTCGCTTGCGTAAAACTAGTGCCTATGCCAAATCTTGGGGTTAGGTGTCACAAGCGGACCCCGGGCTTCTTTAGGGGCATTACCGGGAATCATGCTAGGAGGATGATGCGCTCGCTACTTCTTTCTGATCAATAGGTACCAGTCAGGTCGGTAAGGACCAGAATGCGAGTTGTTAAGAGTAAGTTTTCGTGGATTGTGCGACGAGGGAACGAATATAATTTAACTGTAAAACCGTTTAACACATTTCGAAATTCTTTACCACTCATGTCGTGTATAATGAACAGAGAAAACTGCGAGACAATTCAACCCACACAGTAACATATACATATTGAAATTGAAAGCTGCAAATTTCTAAAACACGAACATCTTGTGACATGGTGCACTTTCCATTGAAAAACACTGAAAGTTGTTGCATTCACTAGTGTCTAGACTGTGACGCCTGGATGACAAAACAATGTGTCTATTGACATTACTGTGCTGTACCCATCCTAAGTCGATAAGAACGTTTATGTTTAAAGATACATTATTTATACACACATACACGCCTCTGTTCCTAGAGGGGTATAGGCAGACTACATGCAATTCAATATTCACTGCAGCTTGTGGGGAGGGGAAAATTTAGGGAAATACAGTGATGGTGACGTCACCGTTTTCATCGTTTCCAAATTGCTGTTCAATTTAGTTTGTGTTTATCTGTCATTTTGACACTGTTCGTGAGAAAGTAAGAAACCACATAATAAGTAGTCAACGGAGAAACCTCTGTTAACAAACGTTAAGTTTTATGAATAAGGGGGTTCATTTCTATTCTTCTCGAATAGGTACCGCATTACGCACGCAATAGTCATATCCTATTCTTGTTACTACTTATTAGCTATTTACCGTCTTAGTAGGAGGAAAGCAAACAGTTGGGACCAATTGAGACGGTCACATCCATGTTCATACGCAGCAATTTATTGAATCCTGTGGGAGTCAACGTCCGGGCGTATTGTTACATACTTAAGACATTGCATGGGCCCTTAGCCTCTAATATGGGCGCGGAGTAAAGCGGTAGGTACTTACGTCTAATTTTGATATTTTGAAGGAATCTGCTTTAAACCTTTATACAAAAAACGGTCAAAAATGTCCAAAGGGTTTTAATGTTCAATGTAATACGACGTGTAATATAATAACTGTGTGCCCGAACACATTAAAACAGCTGAGAGTGATGCCTTATTTACAAAGAAACTAAAGGCATTGCTTACTGACCTTGCGTGCTACAATGTAAATGAGTTTCTCCAAAAAGATCATTGACCCTAACACAGGCCAAATCTTTTTTTAATATGATTATATTCTGACTTGTAAATGAGATGTACATTTATCAATAAATAATCTGAAATCTGAAAAAAATCTGAAATAATTCAATTCTAGCCCTCTGATTTTTCTTTCTGTATGGGCACTTCGCGGAAAACCAAAAAAATATTTAAAAGTAAAAGTCCTACAACCACTAAACCTAAGAAATTTGACGCGTTGACAAAGTAATAGTCAATTTGAGACTTAAAAAGAAACAGTATTATTTTAGGAGGGTAACAATTGAGAACTAGTCTAATTAGGTACCTTTATTACGCTAATTGGTTACATAGGTGGGCAACTAGGCATCAAATTTCCTGAACTAGAATACACAATTTGTTTAACTAGTTTGACAGCTTTAAGAATGTTACTAGTTCGTGTAGAATTAGTATAAAGGCTTTGGCATTCAAGTTATAACGCGATTAACGCAATAGTCTTCAAATTAGACCTAGACATGCAAACAAACATGAATTTCTAACTTGTTAGAATATACAATGTTTATGTTTTTCTAAGGCATTAATATAACCCAATATAAAGCAATGTTTTATACTATTAAACTAAAAACACCCCTCTTTTTGCGTCGGGTTGAATAGTGGTTAAGAGGGTATCCTAGCAGCATTTTTCCATACAAACGTATTCCCCTATTTCCTTCCTGGTTTATCCCTCTAGAGGACTCGTTTTTTTTTATAAAATCTAGGTCTACTGTATGTATGCCCCTTTCATTTACTTTTTCCCAAAAAATAATTACCAAAACAGATACGAATTTTCGAAAACCTAAAAAATACCCCATTTTTACTGTCATATTTAGATGACTACCAGACAAATATGAAAAGATTTTACGTTAAAATAAAATAATAGAAACATAGATCTGCTCTTCCTCTAAATTTCGACACCAAACATAATTGAATCGGCGCAGGTTTGGCGGAGAAAACAGGGGAATACAAAGCATCGATCTGGTCAAGATTTTGTAGTGAAAATCGGTCTGAGCTGCAGTTGTCCCTATCGCACATTGATAGCCGGTCGCTTGGGCGCAACGCGACGGCAATAGTTTGTACAAATACCTATTTCTCAATTTTGTCGCAGACCGACTACGCTCTTAACAAGCTTAATACAGCCAGCCTGATCGTAATTGGACACCAAGCCTATGAACGCTTTCAATTTCAAAGTAGTCACAAGCACAGTGCCGACTCTTGATTGATTTGAAGATTCGCTGTGTCGATAGCAAGAAACAAATGTAGATCCTCCACTCTCCAAAAAGCACATCAATGGAAGCCAGGCAATTACGTACCTAAAAAAAATCGCCCTGGTTCAAAACTAACGAACATCTTTGGGAGACGCATGATCTCTGATCTCCTAGAGCGATTAAACCAAATAGACATTTAGATAGACACATGGTGTCATCTTCTGCGACACATGATCTATGTTTTGACACCTGTCACTTAGCAACCTGTATCGTTCTAGTAACGGTCACAGTAGGTTTAATACATTGTAGTTACAAGCAAAGGTCAACGACCACGAGGTCGCGGCGGCATTCCTTGCGGATTGTAAACTCACGCGCCTCCGCCTCTAGGCGGTTGCACTGCGGCTGCAGTACACTCTGTGCGTAGGTACGCATGACATGGCAAACATAAAAATATCATCGGCAGGTTTGTCTCTTATCAGAGACTAGTAATTTTATCATCATCATCGCTGCTGAAGGTAGACCACCACCTTGCCCGCATACTACTTTATAAAGGCTGCTAATGCTTATACAATGAGTCCGCTGTATCTAGTTAACTATACAGGTCTTCAAATGATTGACCAAACTGAATGAAATTGTTGTTGTTTTTATTGGCACGGATGTGGCCAACCCCTAGTAAAAGTTGGTACGAATTATGTATATTGTATAGATTAACTTTTTTATTCTGTATCACAACTTATGTAAACGTTACGAAAGGCTATAGAGACCCCTGTGACCTTTCCTATGACACCTGAGCTTAACATTGGCAGCATCTTTGCACAGTGTGCATCTGTAACGAGGCTCAGAACATAGGGCGTCATCTTCGCACACCTGCGTGTGCGTCTGTAATGACAACTGCTGTGTCATTGCCACACAAAATCATATGCATAGTTCACGCACACAGCTGCATGCAAATATGACTTGGACCATTCAAACCGCGATTGGAGGTGAGTTTTGGCATAGTATAGATACATCAAAGTTTATATGAACTGACAGTTGTTACATTCCCGAACACATCGCGGTTGAATAATATCTGTAGCACTTTTTACTTGATCGTTCTTGCGCCTTGTAATAAACATGCAAGGGGATGACCAAAATTATGCAAGCCGAAACGCAACAGTTACGCAAGTACTAATTAGGCGGTTAATCGTTCATGTCCCAAGCTGGTTAATCCACCGTGTCGATATGATTATGCATAATATCTATTTTTACCACGCAACGGCGTTATGAGGATATTTCCAACTAAAATAATTGGCTGTCAATTTTTCGTCGTACTCGCAGTGATTTCAATCGGCAAAAGAAGCAAAAAAATCACTGGATTATCGGAATCTTACATGCCGTGCCATACATTGGCTAGAAATTTCAATAATTACAAGGTACAACGAACTAACAAACTAAAACGATTATAGTATTTTTGATAAAATATTCTGCACGCCATCCGCGCTTGATTCAACACTTTACATACGCTTCATAGGATTGCGAAATCAGTTCGTACTTTACAATATTTCAATTAACAGCAGTAGGTACATATTCTCAAAATACGCACGCAGTTACATAATGCTTTATGTCCGCCATAAACGCGATCATACATATCGCGATCATATAGCTAGGCTGAGGCCTTAGGCTCGGTCTACATGCATCATCATTTCGTAAATCCTTGCATGGGACAGCTGGTTACAATGCAGCATCAGGCATCATGACTGTAAAATATTCAGGAGAGCTATTTAGTACTGCCGTACTGCCTTGTAACGGAGCCCGGGGTCCGCTTTGACACCTGGTCCCAAGATGTAAAACAAATGACATGTGCTGAAACTTACTACTCGTAGGGTGCCTAGAACTTGACACAAGTCATCATCCCTTTCCTCGATATTCTGCATGAATATTGTTGAGACGAACGGGGTTGAAACACTCAATTTTCCCACTCCAACCTTGATGATGAAATGCTGCTGATACTAGCAGTAGTTGGTAATAAGAGAGATCTTACGTGTAAAATATCTTGGTGAGCCCTTGGTGGCCACCGTAGGAGAGCAGCTGGCACACCAGCAGGGCCGCCAGGAGCGCCCGCGGCGGCGACATCGCCGGCACGCCGCCGCCGCATTGGCGCCACCGAGCACCTATCGCCCGACACAGCCGGCGACGGAGCGATGGTCCGCAGCGAGCGCGATGGCAGCAGCAAACTCCGCAAATCAAGAGCGATGGTCAAAGTGGTCCGAGGATGTGTGTGTTATAGGTACGATGGTTTCTGCTTTAATGAGCGTGATGGCAGCAGCAGTGAGAGGTCCGCAAATCAAATGCTATGATTAAAGTGGTCCGATAACTATCTTATGTGTATTTCAGCAGGTATGATTTTTATGGTGGCTTTAGTGAGCTCTATGGCACTAGTTAGAAGAGGTCCGTATATAAAGGATATTGTATCAAGTGCGACAGCCCAAGTTCTCAGACTAGGATCTTATGAATCAGTTGATACGATGCGTCTGCTTTATTGAGCGAGGTGGTTGCTCAATGATCTGTTTTAAGCTGTTGCATGTGACGCTCTGACCAGAACTTGTTCACACGGCGATCCGAGTGGTGAAATCTCTGGTTGGTTCTTTCGCACCTTTCTTGTCACGCCCAAAGACGACAATTACGTAAGCTCAGTAATCTTCAATGGTCTGAGTTACTGGGCACAGTGATTTTCGGATTGGAAGACGTCACGTCGGAAGGGTAGTCGACATCAGGGTCACGGGATCGTGTTCTGACGCAGGTTTCTCGAATAATATTCCAGTTCTTGATTTCTACTGCTGGAGGGCCATATCAGATTTTCGGTAGCCTTCTAGAATGTTCCTTCTTTCTCTTTGAATGACGTCACAGGAGACTGCCGACTATAGTGTAACGTGAACTCTCCTTGGTGCAGTTTTTTCATATGATCTCACAGGTTTCTAAAACTGGTGAGTACTCAAAGCTGTTTACAATATTGTGTTCAAATATATTGTATCAAGTCCCACTTCAATTTGGCTTCTCACGTCTCAACATAATTAATTGCGATTGAATGACAATGTTTTCAAAACACTTTTGTCAAAAAATTTGAAATCTTGAATGTCTTACACGACGTAACTTTACACTGTGGAAACAATAACGTGATTCCCCGGACGTGTTTCAAAACAATACGGTGGTTGTTTGTAACATTCACTGATCGGTGGAGGGCGAACAATGTGGTAGGTACTGTGGAGTTTATTACACGGTTGCATTTCAACAAATACGACAAAAACTTTTTCAGACCCCGTATCATAGTCGGCCTTATAAGTGACAGGATACAGCGTTCATCACTGGCTGACACCCTTCGATAGAACGAGACGACGCTCCTATCTTGTCACTTATCGCGTGATAAAGCCGACCATGATACGGGGTCAGCCCTCATTTAAGACGAGTATCCACCACAGCTCTGCGAGGTAGCTGAGTGATGTGCGAGAAAAAGAACACCGATAGCATTCCTAGCCTCGCTCACACATCTGTTGCTAGAGTCTGGCAAACGAAAGTTGAACCCACTAAACTCAATTACGCGGCAACACCGTTGATCAAAATGTATGCGTGTGACGTTTAGTGTTGCCGCGTATTAATTGAGTTTAGTAGGTTCAACTTTCGTTTGCCAGACTCTATTGACGGATTTATCCATCGCACAACGCTTCTCTACCTCACAAAGCTATGGTGGATATATAAATATGGAAACGCGTGCTATGGGAGGTGCAGAATTGTATAAAAACGCGCATGTTCATACAAAGATGCGCGTTTTTAACTTGCCTTGATGCTCTTACACATTGTCATGTTCAGATTGTTGTACGGTCCGTCCCACGCGACATGTAATGATACGACGCCGTGGTTCCCAATGAGTACGAGTAATGTCGCTACCTGTGATAATTCCTACGTAACTATACCGTAAGTTTATCAAGTGAACTCACAATGGGTTGATCTAACGCACGTTTCTAAATCAACGCGCCTAACAATGTTCTCTTCTCAATAGGCTCAGTCACCAATTCATTTACTTGCAGTTGAATGAATGATCTCATTGCTAGCTCCATTCAATTGTCGATGTCGATTTCTTCGGGCCGATGACCAGTGTACGAAACGACCTATAGTAATTTATAAGTAGGGCCGGCGAAGACGTGTACAAATTTTCACCTAACTAGTTCGAGATAAAATTTAAAATATATCGTTGAGAAGTCGAGTGTACATAAGGCCTTTTCTTATAGTTGGCATAGATTACGTTCAGGTTGCGTAAGTGTAGTGATTCTATTGAACCGATTGTTGAAATTATTCATGTTTTTATCTGTATATTTCCCAGGCTCTAGATATCATAGCTAATCGGATTATGATAGCTTTGGAATGTAAATAGATAGTAATGATACATTGAAATATATTTGATGATTTTTTTTGGCATACGGAAATCAGTACTTACCTATTAATAGATGTACACAAGTTAGGTCAGAAAACTGGTGTCCAATTAGTAATAATATATATTGTGACATTTATTTTATGTGTACTTAAACATACACTTCCATATGTATAAAGAGGTAAAGTTTGTGAGTTTGTACATTTATATGAAAGGGAATCTCCGAAACTACTCACCCAATTTTAAAATGCATTTCACTAGTTTATAGAATGGACCTTCAGATATATTTTACAGTTTATTGTATTATTCATATGAGTAACTGATCACAAATCAGGTATGTTTGTCTTTACTTTATCTCAGCTTTTAGTCTGAGCTTTAAGCAAAAGAATTAAACTCAAGCTTTATTCATTAAATAAAGTTAGGAAGCAAGTCAATCAATACAGTCCAATTCATTTCGATCATGTAAATCGGGAAAGTTGAATAACTACAATGACATAACTTGGTAGATACCGTTTATTTAAAAAACATTCCCATTTTAATTGCGTTCGATTTTATAAACTTTCATTTTTTTTACATTTATAACATTTAGGTATATTTTAAGCCTTATTGTGTAACTTCATTGGACTTTGAGTAACAAGTATAATTGTAAACTATTAGCAATATCCATAATGCAGAAGTAAAATTATCCGTACTTATAAAACATTAACTGCCCGCGCGGCTCAGCTCGCGTATTTGTACGATTTTCACCGAACGGGCCGGGCCGGAGCGCATTCTATTACATGCAAAGGAATTTGAACCGCATATGCAGATGCAATTCATATTTGATTACAATCCCCACCGACCGCGTCGGGAGCTGCCGCCTCGCAGTGGATGCACGATGCATTCAAATATGGAATGTAACTACTGTTTATATTACGGTTCAAATTCCATTGCATGTAATAGAATGCGCTCCGGCCCGGCCCGTTCAGTGAGAATCATACAGTACGCACACAAGCGAAGCCGTGCGACAAAATATAGCCTAAGTCCATCTTGAAGTTCCATTCTTTATACTGGTGAATGATTTTTTGGGATCGGTCAAGTGGATCCGGATATTACCCCTACATACAAACGAACAAAGCTATAATCTCACAGACTTTTTTTTTATAAAATTTGTATAGATAGTACAGATTGAAGAGACGTGTAGTTTAGTATATCCATACTAATATTACAAATGTGAATGTGTGTCTGTTTGTTTGTCTGTTAACTCTTCACGCTTGAACCCATGAACCGATTTAGATGATGGTATAGACATAGTTTGAGACCCGGGAAAGGACATAGAATAGTTCTTACCTCGGAAATCATCCCTCAAGGGGTGAAATGGGGGATGAGGTTTGTATGGATCTACGATATAAACGAGTTCCACGCGGACAGAGTCGCGGGCAAAGGCTAGTATTAAATAAGGCTATTCCGTCGTAAAAGCGAATGTGTCGATACAGACGCACGAGTATGTTCATAGTAAAACCGACGATTAATTGTTTACACTATACACACGCCGCACGCCGGCGCACACGCATGACGTCATTATTAACACGCGCGTCTCCTGCGCATGGCCGCGGTAATGCAATGATCTCGCTAGATTCGCAAGAGCTTATGCGCAAATATTGCTAAGACTACAAATTCCTTCAACAGATGTCTATATATAGAGATTGTGGTTATAATATAATCCCTATTCCGCAGGTCTCCATTATAAGTTTATCACATTATCTTTATGAATGCATGCAATTATGGTAAGTACCTGAATAAGAATTTAAGAATCGACGGAAACAGACAACCGCAATCAAAGATATGTACTAAAAGGCTTTGATTGAAATGATCCGCGATTTGGGAGTCCACAGAAATGGCAATTTGCATACCTACAAGATCTGCCATGCAGACACTGCATAGAAGAATTTGAAGAAATATGTAGGTACATCTGTAATGAAATGTAGAGTTTCCAGATCGATCGTGTATTCCAAAGAAACTTCTAGCTTAAGATGGTTGAATAGCTTTGCAGAAGCTTATAGACAATATAAGTAGGTACTTTTTTGATGAAATTTCCATTTCGGAAGAAAACGGTTTCCAATAACTAAATCTTGATAAATCACTTTGATGTTGATGTCCATCGCTTCAGCATAATATACTAGGTTTATAGGTTTCGCTTTAAAGAAAAAGTTTTTTTTTTTTCCAAATTTGCAACAAATTCAAACGTAGGTAGGCAAATTATGAAAAAATCTATATAAACCTAGTTTTTCATAGCGTCAATAACTAAGAAATAATTGACATTGGAAAATGTTTAAAAGTGGTAAATGTCCTTTTCTGTATGGACAATACGAGGTATTCTTCCCCCTTGAAGATACGCCATTTTAGAACTATGTTAATAATGAGCAGGGCTAATAAACTTATCAATGCTAAACGCGTAGAACTAGTGTACTGATTACAATTATCGAGTTAGTGAACGGTGATAACCTAACCTATAGTGATTAGTAATGGTTGTCGATAAGATAGAATACCAGTAGTGGCCACGCTATTCGCAGATAGATATGCTTATTGCGGTGATTTTAGAAATGTAAGAAAGGTAGATAATCAATTACTATAGGCACTATATATGTTCATTATTAGTTACGGCGTCGATAGCTACTTGGAAGAATACTTGGACTTTTGCTATTGATTTTTTATACACTTCTTAACATAGATTTTATCCACAATATGTTACGTCTCCAATCAAGGATTGCAGACCATATAACTTGTTTATCTTACAGCTTACTCAATAAGCTATTTCAATATAGAAGCTGTTCTTTTTGTGTGGCCAGCCCGCTTAAACATCAAACCTCGTCAATACTTATACATATGCGAAAGTGTGACTGATGTTTTGATAAAAATACGGGATTACATCGCTAAATCGATTAAAATATAACTTGTTTTGGAGACAGTTTGAGACCCGGATTACGGCGATAGTTATAGTGCCCCATGCGAAGATCTACTGTCACAATAGGGTACTGTTAAACCACCAATACCTACTTATACATTTTTTTGAAATGGGCTCCCGAAAACTGCCCTAGCGCTTATTTACTAATTCTGCGGACTGTACGTAGGTCCTGTCATGACACGGACATTCTCAAGTTCTACATAAGTTTGCAAACAACGCGAATGGTACATCAAACACGAGTTACACTAGGCACGGCTTTGGCGATTAAAATACACCTAGTGCTAATTAATTACGATCGTACCGCCGATCGTATCGAAAAATACCGCCAGTTAATCATCATTGCTTGCTAACCTTAAATTCGTCCTTGACTCGACTCTGAAAACTATTATACGAGCTTTTCAAAGTGTATAAATACATCGTATAAATCCTCAAGGAATGGCCCACTGTTTTTCAGACAAAAACGTACACCAACTTTCTTCTGAAAAACTGTATATACTGATTTCTTTCTGATGTGTAACGTTATGGACGGGATACAAAAGAGACAATACAATGGAATAATAATATTGTAAACAGGAAAAGTCTGTGAGATTGTAGTTTTTTGTAAGTCTATAAGTTTGTATGTAGCTATCCGATTTAAAAATCTTTCGTAGCGTGGTCTTTCTGGATCGTTAAAGGCTATAAAAACATTTTATCCCATCTGATCTTCCAACCCATAGGAAAAGTAGACCTCATTATTAAAGGTTTCCTAATAATTTTTCCTTTACCGAAAAGCCACTGTCAAATATCAAATGATCTTTCGTATAAGTACAACTTTTTAAAAACCTCAGTGGGTCGAACTTTCAGATTCAAAAACGCGTGCCTGCTCGACTAGAGTGGCTCTGATACTCTTCTTGTAATAGCATGACCTTTAAATATCTATCCTGGATCAAGAGAAACCATCCCATACAATCCTGTTCTTCGCCATATTGTCATATCCAGGGCTGCTTTCTCGCAGTTCAACGGCCGCCGTGGGCGAGACAGGTTAGACCTACTATTAGCGAATTCGCTCAGCCGGGTTGCCGAGCCAATTATAGTGCATTGGTATGACGGTTAATTGTCAGCTAGTGATCGGAATGGAAGGCAAGTTTGCGAGACTGCGGAATTTTTGAGAAATTGTGAAAAACTCAGGTTTAGAGTTGTGATGTGATATATCGGGATTGCCAGTGCGCAGCTCCAGGCCCCTATTTCACCAATTGACAGAGAATTGTCACGCAACAACGACAATTCTCCGTACATTGCTGGATTCACAAGTAACCTAGCGACCACCTTAACTTCTATAACTAGTTGAGAGCAATCATTCTTATTGTTAGTTTCCGACCTAGATATATGGCGGATCCCATTGTAAATACAAAGTTTCATGATATTCTAGGCATTCTAGCAATGTTTGTATTTATCGAGAGTCGAGCCCCCTCCTCCCTTCCAACCTTTAAAAGACAATTATAACGAGTATACGCGGATGAAATGCTGTCTATATTGCCTTGTTCAAGTTTCGTTCGCAATTTACTATAAATATATTAAATACCCCGGCGGGTTAATTGCTAACCAAGGCCCATTCGTTATCCGCTAACATGTTTGAAGGAATGCCGATTAATATGTATTTGGGTTATTGTTAAGAATATAAATTGTTTTGGTTAGTTTCATTTGGCTAGTAAACAATGTTAATGTAACCCCGCCCTTTAGTTTAACTAGTTTCTCCGAGATGCCTTAGGTAATTGTCATTTTTGTATCAAAGTTTAATATCTCAAAAGCCGTTGAACCGATTTTGTTGTAACGTAGCTAAGAACCATCTCGATCACGTCAGGTTTCGGACAAACGTTACGATGGCACAGACGGACAGATCAGACAAACCGACAACACATAACCATAACCAAGTCAGCGCAGCAAACTCAAAACTTATTTTAGTAATGTAATCTGTTCTTGTTTGTTTTCGGGACTTTCGGGTGATTAATATTTTAAGCCTTACAACCGCTAAACTACCGTTGACACAAAGCCCGGGGAGTACTTACAAGGAAGACATAGACTGATGCGTGAAATTTGTAATCTTGGATGGTAGATCCATATTTTTTACATCTCTTTTTGACCGTTCTGTACTTCTTTGAGGATAGTTCTACAAGCAGAGATGTTGTGAATTCCCGTCCGTCATGGCAAATTACCTCCTAAACACATTTATACCATACCATCATCATATCAGCCGAAAGACGACCACTGCTGGACATAGGCCTCACCCAAAGAGTGCCACAATGATGGACCCTGCGCCACCCGCATCTAGCGGACTCCCGCGACCTTTACCAGGTCATCAGTCCACAAGGCGGTCTACCCACGTTGCTCCTTTCAGTATGATCATATTATCAATAGATAAGATCACTAATAAGTAACCAACATTATGAATGAGTATTGTGACATCAATGGAGCACCGAAACCAAACGGATTTATTATGATTTATTCTATGAATAAACCTTTCGCAACCCGCCTTGAAGCCTTTTAAGCTGTTTAATTGCATTTCTAATCCCAAACGAGTTCCTGTCTGTGATATACCGATTTACCGATGTCATTTTAATCGTACTCTGAACCTCTTATCTTGTTTTAATCCTCTGTGTTTTGAACTGTACGTAGCTTGGTATAAGGTTGTCTTTTCAATTTTGTAAAAGGCGATATGACTTTGAGAAAGCAAGTTGATTAGCTACAGGTTTCAGCAATAAGCCTCGCCGTCTACTATGGTGCTTGATCTAGGATTTCGTAATTACGCCTCCTTATATGGGGTATATAATGACACTCTAAGGAACGTGTAAAAGCGACACTCTGATTAAATCTCGGATTGGATAACATTAGAATCGTGACGTTATGTTTGTGTAGCAGGAACTTGGGTTATGTGAGTTAATGTTAAACTGGGGTTATGTTTTGCAGGAACACGACGTAAGAGAAAATACTTCGTGAATGTATCCACATGATCGCGAAGTATAGGAACAGTATCCGCTGTTCCTACTTACGATACAAGCCAAAAACACACATTTCTATTTTCACAAATGAATATCTTCAATCATGGACAAACATAGTTGTGTTCTCAGCATACCACACTTCTTATGTTACTGGCGTTACTACATTCGGTAAAAAAATCCACGTCCTCTTTTCCATTACGATACTAAGATATAATATGAAAGGACTAAAATTCATTTAAGACGTTTATTACAGCGCCCCCTGGAGATAAAGCACCTTATAGTCTAAGAAGCACCCTTGATGGGCCTGATGAAACCAATACATTTCTGAAAACCGCATCTAAATCGGTCAAGCCGGTTTGGAGATAAATGAGAACATTGATGTACTTACACTAACAAATAAACAAGTAAGCCTCTCACCCTAAACGCATTATATCTTCTTTGTTTCGTCGTGGGTAAAAAGGATTTAGATTATTCTCTATTATTAAATCTTTTTGTATCAGTACTTTACGCATAAATTCGGTTCAGTTCATCAATCTAATTTGCAATAAGAGCAACGAAGAAAAATTTCATTTTTTGTAACATGTTTTATTAAAAACAGGTCCTCCTATAAAAATATCGCCATACGATTAAATAAATACCTAAGCTAATTAGGAACCAGATGCAACGGAATGCGCGAAGGGATTCTCAAAACCCATAACGGAACAAGTGACAATACAGTCCGTCTCCTTCTAGCCTCGGTTTCATCCCTGGGTACGAAAAAGATAGCTATAGTGCTAAAACAGGAGAGGTGTCTGTCGCATACTAACTCTGACCGTTACACGCGAGGATGTAATGGCATAGATGGGATTAGGAAGGATATGTCGGCCATTTTGAAAATACACACGGTATAGATTGATGGTCAAATCAGCAAAGTTTTATGTCACATCAAAAACGATATGTTAGTATGCAGTTGGAGTTGGTATCACAATTTTTGACGACCGATTTGGCCTATACTCGGAAACCTAATTCAAGACCAACGTGGGTTGCCACTAAAATAAAATATGTTTACGGTAGTATCTTTTCACTTTTTAAAAGGCCGCACCATGAAAATTTATTTATTGTTAGTTTTAAACCTACGATTTAAATAAACAAGTTAATTCAACTTATTTACAAAAATACTAGATGCCCTGTTAAATATTTAACCATTGAGAGATTTTTGGTAGAAAAATTGTGATTGCACTTGTAATACTTCAGTATTCATAACATTTGGTACGATTTATAAACAATAGTCGTGAACAACGTTAGATGTAATTTAAATATTTTGCCATGCGTTTAGCTATTCGACAAAATAACAGGCCAAAAGTGTGTAACTCACTTTATAATCACGCAGTCAGAAGCTGACTAATTTCTATTGTCTGGAGGCATGTTGCGCTGCTGATCCAACTGCCAGTTGTATTGAGAAATTGCATGCACATGTGGTTGGATTGTTACATCTATACGACACACCCAATTATGACTTCGACATGTATGTTGTACTGACAAATTGTGGTGAAATCATATCATCTGTGACCCCACCAGCCATGACCCCATAGATTAGTAATTGTCAATCTGTCATTTTATATCTGAATAGATTTATAAAATGTTTAACAAGTAATTTTTGTTTTGGGATATTGTAATTGTTTTTGAACAATATCTGGTAGAAAAAACAATTACTTTTCAATAATGCGAATTGTTGATTTACTATGGTTTGATGATCAATGCAAAAAGGTTGGCTACATCTGACATGTTCGATTGACAATGACATAAGTGACTTTGACATTTAATGACAGTCTGTCGTAGTTTTTTTGGTCTTGAATTAGGTTTCCGAGTGTAGTTGGGTTCGGATCCCGGTAAGGGCATTTATTTGTGTGATGAGCACGAATAAAACCTGAGTCATGGGTGTTTTCTTTGTATTGCTTTGCTTAGTTTGGGACTAGGTCGATTTGTAAAAGATTGACCACTAATATTTATTTATTTATTTCACGTTAAATTTTTTTTCGGATTTCAAAATATCGAAAACTGATGTCTAACATTGACCCTCGGGATAACATGAGAGAGACTATATTTTTATCCCGCCGCTTCGCTTGTGTTCCGTTATAATTAAGCGAACCTGCGCGGGCAGCAACCTAATCATGATTTCAAATGTTGTAACAATGCCTAATGATTATACAACTGACATTAGAATACTGCTTGTAATAAGCCTTAGAGGCGAGATAATCGCTATGTATTTATTTAATTGTCTATGGTCAAACAGCGCCCTTATTTGATCTTTATGTACAAGGTAACTAATTGAAATCCTTTAAATCCGTATTATGTACGTAAATAGAAGGATATGCCTGAAAAACCCACTAAAGGTGACTAACAAACCAATTCAGACGGAAAAACGATCGCCGACGTTACGCACCGCCGATAAAATAATAGCATACAATGAAATTACAAACAACTATAACAGGAAATAAAGTACAATTGGTTTTGTTTCAAAATCGCTCGAAACAAAACAAAAGCGACGCGCGCGCGTAAATGCCAATGAAGAGGAGAATAACAGTAAATATTTACGATGCAGAAAAGTTTGCTAACGAAATTCTATATTTGGATCAAACTGGAGGATTTGAACCCGGGGCCTCTGGAATCCGTCCATTGCTTAAGGAGGCTCGTAGCTAGATACAACTTTTGAAATGGCACCAACTTCTCGAATAACTTTGAGAATCCTAAACAATGCGCTACCCCGTATAAACAGTAAATGTTTACTAAACAGAAACGTATGCAAACGAAATTCTTAATTTCGATCGAACTAAGAAATTCTTCATATTCTGAATTACGATCAAACTGAGAATTTATCAATATTAGGTTCGGCCTCCTTAACCCTTTGACCGCTTTTACTTTCGTGTCAGAATGTGACGTACACGCCAGCATCTTGACAGCTAAAGAGCGAATATGAAACTTATCTGACAGTAAGAAAATTGTTTTGACAGTGTCTGCCATAACCACTTTAAAGGTTGTTGGCGTGGTGGGCACGACAGCACTCGACCACTTCAGTGGCTCTCCGCGTTCAAAGGGTTAAGCTATGATTAAAAGAGTGAAGGGATTGAAAAATCTGTCGCCACGAGTGGAGTCCACGGTAGCTCAGTTGGTTAAGAGCAATGGACGGATTCCAGAGTTCGCGGGTTCAATATCTGCTCGTGGCGAATGATGCCTTTTAAAAGGTCTTCGGGCACGTAGAGATGTCTTACGATGCTTTTATCAGCGGTGTGTGTAACAAGCATACCAGCGCAACATAGTAATCTATTCGGGACTAGTTGCAATACAAGCAACTACCATTAGATCAAACCCACACCCCGCCCACAGGAGCGCTGTGGGCGAAGTATATCGAAGTTGGGCGCCGTTTTACCAATTTATTAACCATTCTGCTTATGCAATATAGATACCTAAGTCGTTGTACAGTCGACTTTAAAAATATCAACCGTGCTACGCTTAAAAAAGTTTAAATTAAGGTGATAAGCTATGACACCTGTCCTGCCACTGCAATAACATAACTCCTCTGTTTTTAAGCCCACTATTTATTTTTAGAAGTGGCACTGACGATTAAACGCAATGAGGTAGGCAGCTTTATGCTCACTTCTGGAATACGGGCGGGAGTGACAACCCCGCACTCGAAGAGACAATATGAGCCTGACGTTTTACAGGAAAGGCCGTAGGGAGTGGCCTAAATTACTACCGCAAGAAAGAGCGCTGGCGGAGCGGCGCGAAGGAACCGCTGTCAGTGCGTTTCGGCCTTTATGGCGATTATTAGGCCGGCCCAATTATCAACCAGCAGTAGACGTCGCTTAGCCAGTAATTATGATGATGATGATGATCAAAAGCAGTACTCAATATTCTTCTCACAATATGGTGTCAAATGTGAAGGTTTTTTTGCATTTGACTGTACTGACCTTAGAGACAGTTGCCCAAGATCCAAGATCGTAACAGTGGATACGCTATTCTATTATACTCTTATTTGCAAGTCGTTTAGAGTCTAGAATGGCGTGAACTTTCTGGAGGATACTATAACGGCCATAAAAGGCCTTCCGTGTGAAAGATAAAGTCTCAAAATTCTCAATTACAGCTTATAATATTGCTAATATGCTCATTGTGTGAAAAGTGGTAAACCGAAATTCTAACTTCGAAACTATTGAAGGACCATTAAGTCATTGTTAAAGATCATTCATAGTGTAGTTACAAAATCAGAGATATCGTCGCATTAACGTCATTAAACATGTCGAATCGTGCCCAGAGCAAGTCAATTACGAGAAATGCAGATTTATTGATTTAATCTGTTCTGGTATTGTTCTCTTGCTAGTTCACATGGAACCAAACGGACCTAAGTCGATTGTCGTATTATTTGGTAGTAGCTTAAGGGCAGGCATACAACGGCGTGGATTAGGGTCAGTTTAATTCTTAGTGTTAGATTTATATTACAGTGAGAGGAAACTAATAGTCATCCATTACTATAGTTGTTACAAATGCTATATATTAATGTATTATTAGGTATTGCGTAAGTGTTTGGCTTTTAACTTACATTTCAACACACCTAATTGAGTTTACATAGTGTAATGAAATTTGAAGCTACAACTTAATAAAATTTGAATAACCCGTGTGGTGTCGGGTTAGAATTTCACCACCCCCTTTCTTCCCGTGGGTGTCGTAAAAGTCGACTAAGGGACCAGGGTTGAAGTGTGTTGTGGGCGATGGGCTAGCAACCTATCACTGCAATATCACATTTTGTCGATGTTTTATACCCATATTTATGCTAAAAGTGGCGCTGGAACATACGTTTCATGTGCTCTGCCTACCCCTTTTGGGAATAAAGGCGTGAATGTATGAATGTATGTATGATGAAATAAATTAACTGAACTGCATTTTTTTCAAAGATGTTAGAATGACAAATTTGAACTGTATGTTTGTATGTATGTTTGCACGCGATTATCTCGCGTTTGGATTTACTATTTTTTTTGGAAGTCGGTTAATTAAGCTAAAGAGAAACTAGCGTATAATCACAACGTTTAATAAAGTTTATAATTTCTTCCCCTTTCGCAAGTTTCTTAGATAACAAGTTTATATCCAACGGACACTGATTGGCATCATAAAATGTAATGGATATTAATAAACCTATCGCTGGTCGATTATCTCGCCTCTAAGGCTTATTACAAACAGTATTCTAATGTCAGTTGTATAATCATGACGATGTTAACATGAAAGTAGGGGCTTTCAATGCCATATTGCTTGCGATTTTTGATAAGCATGCTCCTTTGAAACCAACGCGAGTTAAACACTTTCCTGCACCGTGGCTCACGCCGGAGATCAAACAGTACATGGCCAAGCGCGATCGAGCTCGTATTAAGTTCCGGCTGGTTCCTTCGGAAGAAAATCGCCGGAGGTATATTTCCATACGTAACTGCTGCAACAAAGTCTGTAGGGAAGCAAAACGCCTCCATATCCACAAATCAATAGAGGAGTGTCCCCCTTCTAAGTTGTGGAAATTTTTAAAGTCTCTTGGGGTCGGCAAAACTCAGCAATGTTCTTCCAATACTCTTGACATTGACGCTATTAACAAACATTTCAGCACGTCGCCGGTTACTCTTGACCCATCCATTAAGCAATCCACTCTTTCACTTCTTGCCAATATTACACACCCCGACCTATCTCCCTTTGAATTTGGTTTGATTTCACCGCAGGAGACGCTTGCCCTTCTCAAATCTATTAAGACGAAGGCAATCGGTGACGATGGCCTCAGTGTGGATATGCTTATGCTCGTGGCGGATTTTATTGTTCCTACCCTTTCGGATATTATAAATTTCTCCTTGTCCACTGGAACCTTTCCGGCATCGTGGAAGTATGCTCACGTAATTCCTCTCCCCAAAATCCCTAATGCTGTATCTTTCACTCAATACCGCCCTATTTCTATTCTCCCAGTTTTGTCAAAGATCATTGAACATTATGTTAATCGTCGTCTCCTTTCTCATCTTAACAGAAATTCTTTGTTTAATCCTTTCCAATCCGGATTCCGCCCCGGGCATAGCACGGTCACCGCTTTAGTTAACGTCACCGATGACATTCGTCTCAATATCGAGTCCAAAAAGCTCACTGTCCTTGTTCTTCTTGATTTTAGCAGTGCTTTTAATACGGTAGATTTTGATATTCTGCTAGGTATTCTCCGCTCTCTTAACATGTATGAAACTCCCTTATCCTGGTTTCGCAGCTACCTCTTTGGCAGGCGCCAGCGCGTTACGTTCGATGACAAGATGTCCGAGTGGTGCGAACTCTCCGCTGGCGTTCCACAGGGCGGGGTGCTTTCTCCATTATTGTTCTCTGTTTTTATAAATAGTATCACCGAATCCCTAACTACATCATATCACCTTTACGCAGATGACCTACAGATTTATGCAGCGGCTACTGTGGATGATGTCTCCGCATTAATTTCGGAAGTCAATCGAAACCTAGAATCTATACGCTGCTGGGCGTGTAAGTATGGTTTACAAATTAATGCGAAGAAATCGCAAGCGATTGTTATTGGTAGTCCTTACTATGTAGATAAGCTCTCAGAGGTGGTGGTGCCTGACATTATTTTTGATGGAATTTCTATTCCTCTTTCCTCTACTGTCAGGAATTTGGGTATCACCATGGACCAGACGCTTTCTTGGTCACCCCATATAGCTGAGGTGAGTCAGAGGATCTTTAGATCCCTTCACTCCCTAAGACGTCTCCAGAATTTCCTTCCTCTTCGTACCAAGTTGACCCTTACTCAATCTCTTTTGCTTCCTCTTCTGGACTATGGCGATATTGCGTTTCTGGACCTCAACGAGGAGCTACTTGATAAGCTGGAGCGTCTACAAAATGTATGTATCAGATATGTATTTGGTCTACGCAAGTATGATCATATCTCTGAATTCCGCTCTAAGCTTCGATGGTTACCGATTCGCCGGCGCAGGGATGTGCATATCCTGTCATTACTTTTCAATACACTGTTCAGCCCTACTTCCCCTCCTTACCTTTCTGAGCGGTTTAGTTATATGGCAGACGGCAGTGGCCACCGCTTGCGGTCGAGTACTAACCTTACTCTTGCTGTACCGTCTAGAAAGACGCGAACATACTCCAGATCTTTTACTGCGCGCGCTGTTAAATTGTGGAATGAGTTGCCTTTGTCGCTGAGACAGTCGCAGTCTGTTGCGTCACTTAAGATGAATTTGAAGAAGTTGTGGCTTTCCAATGACTTGTGAATTGGTTGAATATAGTATTTATTTATTTATTGTATATTTGCGATATATATGTAACATATGTTAGTGTGTATTATATTTTATATTGTATATTTATATATGTATTGGCATGTTTTTATTTGTCTAGAATTAATACTAATTAGGATTTGCTTTATTTTCTCTGTTTTTGTACACGGTATAAGTTTGCCTATCTCGTTCTACCTACCTTCCTCTCAATTGCTCAAAGGTTAGCTGGAAGAGATCCCTTATAGGGATAAGTTCGCCTTTGTACTTTGATCTATTGTGTGACATGTATATTCCTTGACCTGTTATTGTGTACAATAAAGTGCTTACATACATACATACATACATAATCATTGGGCATTGTTACAACATTTGAAATTATGATTAGGTTGCTGCCCGTGCAGGTTCGCTTAATTATAAATTATAACCGAACACAAGCGAAGCGGCGGGATAAAAATATAGCCTCTCTCATGTTATCCCGAAGGTCAATTTTAAACGTCAGTACTCGATTTTTGAAAACGGAAAATAAATAAATAAATGAACTTAAAATTAATAAATAAATATTAGGGGTCAATCTTACACAAATCGACCTAGTCCCAAACTAAGCAAAGCTTGTAATACTATGGGTACTAGACAACGATAAACATAATTATATAGATAGAAAAAATACTTAAATACATAGAATCCATGACTCAGGAACAAATATTTATTCGTGATCATCACACAAATAAATCCCCTTACGGGGATTCGAACCCAGGACCTCTTGCTTCGTAGGCTAGGCAGGGTCACATCAACTGGGCTAAAGCGGTCGTCAGTAGTTCCAGGGATTACCCCCTACATACAAACTTATAATTACACAGCTACCACTTCACTGACTTATTCGAAATTGAACTTTCAATGTATTTCAATCATACAGTACACAGCATGCCGGTTGCCGAGAACTTGCGTTACAGAACTGGCCATAAATTACATACTTATTATTGAACGACGACAAATTGCATATTTCTGGCAAGATAAGAAAATGTTTGATATTTTTTATGATGACATTAATCACGCTAAAGTATCTCTTTCTCGAATCATGATGGTAAGTAAGCAAACGTCTAAGGTAAAAAAATCATTTTTTATATCTAAACGGTTGATTTTACGCTATAGAACTCACAGAAATAATTATAATACATTTAATACGCTTTCAAATGACACCTCGCCCGAACCGATCAGAAAAAAATAACCCGAGATTTGAACATGCAATACATTCACTCCTGTTTTCCTAACAGTATAGGCTGACGTCACGGATTTCCTCTTACGATCTAGAGAAACCTATCTTGCTTCAAACTCTGAAATTCTTTATACATGCCCGTCGGTTACGATTGTCCATGGACATGGCCTTCATCTATAGATCGATTTATCGATTCGAAGAAAAAAGCCTGTCGTGTGATTGAACGAATGAACATTGACCTACCTCAATCAGTTTGTTATTGACGACACGAAGGCATTCGTAAAAAAAACGTTAAAAAGCTTATTCGCATTTACAAAAAAACTACACAATAAAAATGTATAGTTTAGGGTTCAAATATAAGAAGAAGATCAAGAAAAAAAAACAAATATTGGTAGTTTTTACTTTTGGACGAATAACAATTTATGTGTCAAACTGCTTGTAATCTTTTGTGTTATGTTAATTATCGGTCATTACGGGAACATAACGTTTTACATAAGTCAAGTCGATTGCCAGAGCTTTTTTTATCGTAAATAGGTTCATTAGCTTTTGTTGATGTAACCGACGCTTAGTGACCGATACATTTATATGTATTAAAATATTTAAAATAGATAACCTAGTAGTATTGGTAGGATTTCTCTCAGTATAAACGGAGAATACTCTCAAAATAGTTACAGAGCTTGAAAGGCAGAAGAGATGAATCAAAAGAAAAGGATGTACAAGAATGCACATTTCATCCCGTCGGGTATCCAAAGCTAATCTATTTTTACGACGAACATCTTCAGAGATTACTCGGGCAGTGAACCTTTCATTACAACTTAAATTAACAATGTTATGTTGAGGATAGGTCTAATGATGGTTTTAAACAAACGAGCTTGTTACAGTTAATTTTAAGAAAACAATATTAAGTAAATAGTTACTAACAACTATTCTGGCTGCACCTACTATTATAAGCCGCCATAAACCTACAAAAGGAAATTGTGATTGGGTGTACACATTCAAACAGTTTTTCTGCTAAAACGTGTACGTCTACGTTTTATGTAATTAAGTACTTCCGAGATTACGCTACTGTCCCGTGTCACACAATTACTGAAGGTGTGCCTTGTAATCAAGAGAAAGCCGTTGATTAGTACGAAAAACATTCCGTATGAAGTGTAACAGTTACAATACATAAATCACACAATGATACTAACAGTAACAAACACTGGAATATGTAAACACTCGGACCTTTATTTATACCTAAAACTTAACAAGCTTCTATTAATTTAAATATGTGTTGGCCGTTTTTACTAATTTGAACAGCATTAAAGGTTTGACGAACGTTGACGAATACCTATTGCCAACAATCTATAAGATGGTTGAGGAGAACAAGACATAAGATGTTAAAAGCGACCTAAATCTGATAGTGATAATAGACATCCAGATTTTAAAGATGCAAGAATATTAAGACTACAATACATGTCACGACAGCGAAACGGGAACAGATACGGAAACGGATGTCAACATGAAAAAGGGCAGTTGAAATAAGAATCGTTCTAATAAAGAAAACATTGACCCAGTTACCACACCACACGTGTGTGTTTGTGTTCATCAGTTGAGCATGCATCATCAGACCTACATTGGCGACTTTAACGATTCCTTTTATATGTTCACGTAATGCTCGTAAAGTTGTGTTGCAAATTTTACATATTTTACAAGAAACGTGTGTTGGAGACTCCAACAATAGTTAAGTTGGTACTACTTATTTTATACTAAACTGAATGTAGGCTTATACCTAGTTTTACTATTATTAATAGTGTTATCTGTGGCACGATGGCCATTCGATCTTCTTGTGCTAACCTTCATGGTCGCAATACATTGTTTCCACATAAAGTGTGTTTTCACTGATGCTGCCCATCCCACAACTCCAACAAACTTATTCAAAACAAACAGTCTACGCTACATGGTCCTTCGAGAGGAAAGAGCAGTGGAATCGAACGCGGCGCGGCGAAATTGGAAACCGACCGGCAACATGAGTCGAAATTATATTATCTCACATCTCACAAGAAGCAGCAATTAGCGACGCGAAAATCTTCGTCGCAGAAAGATTATCTATTGAAATCATCAAGTCACATACTCCAATTCATCATACTCGATCAAAGCTCAAGTTGACCTTGGACATCGAGCATCTTCGTGAGTCGATATATAAATGCATTTGCTTCTCTTCAATATCTAACCCAAGAAAAGCAACGAGAGCGGCGCGAAATCTTCGTCGCAATCGCAACGATTTAAAATTATGGTACGTCTCATCATCATTAACCCGAAGACGCGAGATTTTTAACAAATTACTTCAGTGCATATAACCTATGTTCATGCCTGCGAAAAGTACGATATTGATCAATATTTATCTTCGACAAGAAGCGATTTATTCTCCACACCCTGCAAATAATAATTTTAATAAACAGTTGATGTGCTTTCTGACTCAATTCATCATCATTCTCAACGGTGTTTTTAACAAAAGTCATCCTCATAAACGACGAGTCATCTTCACCTCAAGGAACGGCAGAGTAGGATAGAAGATCCAGTATTTGCATCTCCCTCACGCTCGAAGACTTGCGCCGGCGATGCGGCGCTAGTGTGTTGCGACAAGAAGCGGAACTGCTATAAAGAATAAACTGCAAAACGAAACTCGGAACTTTTGCATCTATGCCTCTGTGGTTTTTATGTTGGCAATAAGGCGGCGTCTCTTTCGACTTTACAGTTATTTTAGTGGACATTATTTTGTTTTAACAATTTGTGTTGTGAATTAGAGTTACTTAATGTTGTTATCGTGTTGAGTGTGCAAAATGTCTGTAGATGTAAAGCAGTTAAAAGCTTCGAGAGGCTATACAAAGGCTTCTATTACGCGACTGTACAGCTTTGTAGCAAATCCGCAAGATGTAGAAATTAGCCTTCACTCGACCCTACAAGCAAAGCGGGCTAGGCTTTTGGAATTGTACAATGAATATGAGGGTTATAATAAGCAGATTGTAGCTCATGACGACAACGATAATGAAGATGTGGCTGATATCGAGGCAAAGTATTTCCACATCCTCACAATACTTAACGAAGCTATCAAAACAAAGGCAACAGCTTCCGATGCTAACGTTGCATTTAAAACTCGGTTGCCTACCATACAAATATCCACGTTCACGGGAAAATACAGTGAGTACACACCATTTATGAATTTGTTTCGGGCTATCATTCATAACGATAAATCCATTGACAACGTGCAAAAGTTGTATTATTTGAGGTCATTTTTGACTAATGAGCCACTCGATCTTATAAAAAATCTTCCCCTAACGATGCACAGTTATGAAGAGGCTCTTAAGTTGTTAAATGACAGGTACAACCACACCTCAAAAATCATAAATGAACACATTAACACACTGCTTGACCTGAATGCTCTGTTTAAGTCGAACCCAGCCAACATTAGAACATTTGTGTCCAATATTAAACAATGTTTAGCTTCTTTAAAAAACCTGAACATTAACACAGATTCCTGGGACCCTATTATATTAGCAATTTTGTACCGCAAACTAGATAGCTACACATCAAGGGCCTACCAATTGGAGCGGAGTGATGCTGTGGACCCAACGGTGGCTGATTTTCTTCTATTTATGGAGAAACGAGCCTTGGCATTGGAAAATGCTGAGTTAGTGGCGCCGGGCAAGTCTCACAGGGCAGTTGTGAATGTAACTGCATCATCAGAATTAGGACTCACCTGCTCATACTGTAAGTCTGCACATAGATTATTTGAGTGTAGTAAATTTAAAATAGCAGCACCATGTGACCGGATAGTATTTAGTAAAAATAACAGTCTGTGTAACATCTGCTTAAATGCTCACCGTGGCAAGTGTAAGTTTCATTTCCGGTGCAATATTTGCAAACAATCACATAACACTTTGCTTCACCAGGAACCAGCACAACAAGCCAATGCACCAGCCACAAAACCTGTGTCTCTGATCTCTACCTTTACCAGTAACAAAGTGCTGTTACCTACTGTGAAAGTGAAGCTTGTTGCAACAAATGGTCAAATTGTACATGTAAAAGCTATATTGGACTCGGCGTCGCAGATCTCCCTAGTCACCAGTAAGGTGGTTAACACGCTAGGGGTGGCCCCGAACAAGGACAACACAAATATAGTCGGAGTGAGCAACAGAAATACTTCAGCAAATTACTCAATACCCCTGGAGATTTCCTCACTTGTGACACCATACAAGGTCACGACAAACTTTCATGTGTTAGATACCATAACATGCAAGATTCCGCAATATAAAATTGACACGAAACTTCTTGATATCCCATCAAGCGTCAATTTAGCTGATACGGAATTTTATAGGCCATCTGAAATCAACATGCTTCTTGGTGCGGATGTATTTTTCCAGGCCCTGCTTCTGGAGTCGCAAGCTGTGCTTAAGCAACCAGTTTCGGAGTCCGCTGAACATCCAACGGCCCAACCACACTTCATCAGCACGAGGTTCGGGCATGTCATAGCTGGAGCTCTGCCTCCCTATGCTAACTCAGACTCAAGTAAGGTCTCTTTGCTATGTATAGAATGTGACTCGGGTCTCAATGAAAATTTAAAACAGTTTTGGAAAACTGAAAGTATACCTGAAATTTATACTGAGAGCATGTCAGAGCATGATTTGTGTGAAAAGGTTTTTCAAGATACCACAGTACATGAAAACAATAAGTTTCAGGTTGACTTGCCATTGAAGTTACCTCTTGCAGAGATTAATAATGCCCTTGGAAATTCATTCGAATATGCCTATTATAGGTTCATTAACCTCGAAAAAAAATTGCATAAAAATATAAACTTACTCTCAGAGTACGATAAATTCATTAATGAATATTTGAGCTTAGGGCATGGACACTACATAGATTTCAACTCATTGGAATTTGAAACACAGCCGTTATATTTTGCACCTCATTCCGCTGTCATAAACCAGAATAGTAAAACATCTCGGACTCGGGTCGTTTTTGACTGTTCAATGCGAACAAATATAGGTGTGTCGCTTAATGATATTTTGCTAAATGGCCCTATGGTGCAAAAAGAGCTCTTCGATATAATGCTTTTGTTTCGCTTAGGACAATACACGTTCTCTACCGATATACGCCATATGTTTCGATGCATTAACATTAACCCCGAGCATGCTTGCCTGCAAAACATTTTGTGGAGGGACAATCCTGAGGAGCCTATCAAATGCATACAATTAGACACCGTCTCTTACGGTCAAAAAAGTAGTAGTTTTTTAGCTACACGTTGTCTGCTCGAGCTTGCAAATAAATATGAAAGTGAATTCCCATTAGCTTCTTATATTATTAAAAACTGTACCTATGTTGACGACGCCTGCTACTCGCACTCAGATTTAAATGTAATTAAAGAGGCGAAGCAGCAATTGTGCGATTTACTAAGCAAGGGTTCCTTTTATACACATAAATGGGCTTCTAATGATCAGCAGGTATTAGAGGGAATACCACCTAACAAACAGCATTTTGATGATTTCGAGTTGCAAAAGAATGAAGTTTATTTAAAAACACTAGGCTTGACGCTCAACATAAGAAAAGATTGCTTCGTATTTTCTTGCCCAGAATCATTCAATAAAGAATATCCCACTAAAAGAGATATACTTAGTTATATATCTAAGTTTTACGATCCGCTGGGGTATATGGCTCCACTTATCGTTAAAGTTAAGGCGTTTATGCAAAAAATTTGGTCTGAGAAAATAGGTTGGTCTGACGTCCCATCAGAACCTTTGCGCTTGGAGTGGCTATCATTTGCAAAAAAAATCTCTCAAATGGAGCCAGTTACTATAAATAGAAATATACCAATACCGGCCGATGCAGCCGCAGTGCAATTGATTGGTTTCGCTGATGCATCGAGCTCCACTGCTTATGGGTGCTGCATTTATCTCCGGGTGGTTGACCACGCTGGTAACGCTAAGCTCTTCTTACTTTGCTCTAAATCCCGAATCAACCCCCTCAACAAAGATGCGCTCAGTACACCGAAGTTAGAACTGAACGCAATGCTATTATTAACCAAGCTAATAAACAGAGTCTATGACACATTAAAACTGAAGCTAGATATACAAGACGTCATCTTGTATTCTGACTCGCAAATTGCATTGGCGTGGACTAACACAGAACCGGTGAAGCTGCAAGCTTATGTTGCTAACAGGGTAAAGTTGATCCGGGAGGCCACATCTAGATGGCGCTGGCTGTATGTAAGCAGCAAGGACAACCCGGCCGATACGGTCAGCAGAGGCGCTGATCCCGACGGGCTACAACATCTAACTTTATACTGGCAAGGTCCAGACTTTCTCCGGGATGGTAAATATAAATTTAATGACAATGTGACATTACCACCAAGAGGCGACTTACCTGAAGTGAAACAGCAATCTTCCAATGTCAAGGTATCTCTCATAACACAAAATGAAAAATCATTTTATGAGTTCTGCAACCGATTTTCAGATCTCAATAAAATGATTCGCGTTATGGCTTACATAAATAGGTTCTGTTACAATTTAAAAAATATACATTCAAGAAAGACAGGTTATTTGTCGTCAAAAGAACTGCAAATTGCTTTAATTCAGATTCTACGACATGAACAGAGTATTCATTTCAAACAAGAAATAAACGATTTAAATTTGAATAAAGAAAACGTCAAAGGCGCGCTGCAACCCTTACACCCTTTTCTTGATAATGAAAAAATGTTGCGTGTAGGTGGTCGAATAAATAATGCGAGCGTCACTTTCTCACAGAAACACCCAATCATATTACCTAAGCAATCACGAATTACTGACCTTATCATATATCACGAACACATGAGATTGCTACATGCCCCACCTAAACTGTTGTTGTCTAGCTTGAATCAAAGGTACTGGATTACTGACGGTCTCAACCACGTTAAAAAGTTTGTTAACAAATGCTTGATCTGTTTCAGAATGAAAGCTCAGTGCTCAAAGCAGTTAATGGGTTCCTTGCCACCTGAAAGGGTAACAGCTTGCCGTGCTTATCAAAAGGTAGGCTGCGATTTCGCGGGACCTATCCCAGTAAAAAACTCTCGTGTCAGGCGAGCACTACAAACTAAGGGATACATATGTATTTTTGTGTGCTTTGTAACAAAGGCGATTCATTTAGAACTTTCATCTGATTTGAGCACAGACAGTTTCATGGCATGTTTTAAGCGCTTCATAGCGCGCCGAGGCTATCCCACAGACGTTTTCTGTGACAATGCAGGTTGTTTTAAGGGGGCAAGGAACGAATTAGCTGAGTTGTATAAGTTAAACAGTTCGAGAGACCACCAAACAACAGTGCAAACATATGCAGCACACAAACAAATTAATTTCCATTTTGTGCCTAGCTATTCGCCTGTGTTTGCTGGCCTCGCCGAAGCTGGCGTAAAAAGTACGAAATTCCATTTAAAGCGTATTTTACAAGACCGCATACTTACTTACGAACAGTTAAATACAATTTTATGTCAGATCGAAGCTGTACTGAACTCTCGGCCATTACTCGCGGTAACGGTCGACGATGTAAACGATTTTAGTTACCTATCGCCGTCACACTTCCTAGTTGGCACTTCATTGACATCATTCCCCGAAGGCGACACAGTTAATATGCCAGATAATAAAATTAAGTTTTGGGCAATGTGTAATAAAATTAAAAGTCAATTTTGGAATATATGGCATAAATATTATTTGAACGCATTGCAAAGTCGCCCGAAGTGGCGTGATAGCCAACCGAATGTGAAAGTGGGAGATTTGGTTATCATGAAAGAGCCAAACTGCCCGCCCCTAACATGGCCAATGGCCAGAATTGTTAAGGTCTATCCAGGCCAAGACGGTAAAATAAGGGTTGTTGATCTCATAACGCCCAATAAAAAAATATACAAACGCTCGTTGAGTGGATTTTCTGTGTTACCTCTAGAATAGGCACCTAGTATATGCTTAGTATAGTAGGTATATTGATACAAAAACTTTATAAGCATTAGTTAAGAGTTTAATGTTAATTAACGAAATAAGTATTGGTTGTTTTAAATAACTACAGTAATAAAAATGTTTTGTACCTTTCATATGCAAATTGAAACAAACAAACATTATGGCTTGTTAATTAGTTGAGTTCCAAGTCTTATACAGAAATTTGTTAACTGGAATGTTTATTATTGTCTAAGATTTCATTTCAATTTAAAAATGTGATCATCCTTGCAAGCGAAATGATAACTATCTTTTGTTTATAAATATTAAGTTACAAGTATTATGGTTACAATTGCTGACAAATAAGTAAGTTCTGTAAAATTCATTTATCAAATTTTCCTTTAATCTTGTCTAACTTTACATTAATAAATAGTGACCAATTTACTTCAGAATTGTCAATAAGTTCAACGCACATTACATCTCTTTACTAAACAATAAGTCTTACTGCATTGTAATTGCGGTACTGCTCATAGTATAACTGATATGCCGTATGGATATATAGTATTGTGTATAAGTAAAAAACATGTAAATTGAAGTTCCTTTATTATTACATTAGTTTCTTGTTGGTGACACCTTTATGCTGGTCTAGGCTGAATTAATTAGTGTTCAACTGTCAATTATTTTAAGTATTTGCTCCTGTGGCCCCAGCATGTTGGAGACTCCAACAATAGTTAAGTTGGTACTACTTATTTTATACTAAACTGAATGTAGGCTTATACCTAGTTTTACTATTATTAATAGTGTTATCTGTGGCACGATGGCCATTCGATCTTCTTGTGCTAACCTTCATGGTCGCAATACATTGTTTCCACATAAAGTGTGTTTTCACTGATGCTGCCCATCCCACAACTCCAACAAACTTATTCAAAACAAACAGTCTACGCTACAACGTGTATTAGAAATACTGGCTGATCCAGTGTCATTGTTTATCACATCACACAAAATAATTGACATCTACCATTTTAATTCCTACGTACGCTATAAATGCGAAAGTTTGGATAATTTTCATTCAATCACGCTTAAACGGCTCTACCGGTTTGGCTAAAATTTTGCATTTGGAAGAAATTAAAGTATAGGATATTTTTTATCCTGGGTCCAGGCAGACGAAGTCGCGGGCGGAACAACTAGGTTCTGAACAATATATTTTCGCATTCATAATATTAGCATAGATTATAGTATTCACTATCTTAATTATCATTATTTACCTTCTGCAGAATGTCACAGCAGAAAAGAAGTTCATATTTTAAACGCCCCAAATTCCAAAAACAGTTTCGTAGGCACATTGAGTTTACTAATACGTGAAAAGTTGAAAACTAATGAGTAATTTGAATGTAAACATAATACTTTTGAAAAATCGCATATCTATTTAATAGCGAAGAAAGAAGCGAAGCTGATACGAATTACGTAAAGGCCTCCACCCACCGCACGCGTGTGCTGCGCGGCGCGCAGCAAGTTGTAAAGGATTGAAACTACACACATCGAACGCGGCACACGCGCAGCACCCGCGCAGCTGCAGTGCAGCACCCGCGCGGCACACGCGCAGCTCCCGCGCAGCTGCAGCGCAGCACACACGCAAGTTGTAAAGCATTGAAACTACACTTCAAACACACATCGAACGCGGCACACGCGCAGCACCCGCGCAGCTGCAGCGCAGCACACGCGCAGCACACGCGTCCGGTGGGTGGAGGCCTTAAAGGTGACGAAGGAGGCAAATGTATAATAATTACTTGTAGGCAATATTATAATTTATACACTTGTTCAATGTTGAAGAAATTATTACAACCACGTGCAAAGAATTATCCACGGAAACTAAGCTAAAAGAACAATGATATCATAAAGCACCAGAAGACTTATAAGTCATGCTCTATCAGTTTTCCACGGAAATACAAACGAAAGCGTAAAACCATTGGTCGTAAATGTAATACTCACTAGCACGTGTCGATAAAAATTATGATGAATGAAATCCAATCCTAATCAAAAAAGCGGCCAAGTGCGTGTCGGACCACGCACAACGAAGGGTTCCGTGCCTATTAAAAAGGTCGTATCGTTACTGAAATCTTATGGCAGTTACGTCCTTTTCTTTAAGGAAGACAGTTTTTTAGAAATATCTCGAAAACCTTTGAACCGATCTTGTTCAAAACAATTTTCGCTGAAAGAATTTAATTTGCCCTAGTCCATGATTTTTTTCATATTTTTAAAATACACGGTTCAATAATCAGAGGGAGGGGGACATACACACAATTTTAGTGACTTTCAGGGCGATTATTTCCGACTCTATTTACTTATTAAATCATAAAAATTGCTGAGAAACCTTATACGACCTTATCGATTGATGAGCCACACGTGGCCTAAAAAAATTTTTTGACTTTCAGTTTTATGTGTGGAGTGTACCCCTAAAAAAATTTTTTTAGTAATTTCATTACAAAACTATGTAGCGGCTAACAAAACACACCTTTCTTAATAAATGTATTCAAATACACCTTATAGTTTTCGAGTAAAATGCCTGGGACATACGGACGGATAGACAGACATACAGACATGACATGACGAATCCATAAGGGTTCCGTTTTTTGCCATTTGGCTACGGAACCCTAAAAACGGACACTGTCATTTTGTCATTCAAACTGTTTCTAATCACTTCTCTAAAAATATGTATTAAATAAATAATTTACTAATTCATTCGTATAAAGTTAGCAAAGAACAACGACTCCATTACTCTCTGTGCGAATTTTGCCTCCACTTGTCCGGACTCAAGTAATTAATTACAAGCGCATGTTCGGTTGGTCAGTTCCAGCAGGGCTAAATGCGATAAATTCTATTGAATAGTTTCTCTACTTCAGTGCAAATCTAAAGTGATTTCGGGGCGTAAATTAGGCATTTCTATTTTACAAGTTTCTACTTTGAGTTCTTAATGTCTTTCAGATTCACAGAAATCCAGGCTTTAGATGGCGCGGCCATAAATGTACATTATACTCGTACTTATCATTGTAGACATATTAAAGCCTCACTACAAATAGGAAAATGTGTAAAGTGTTCACATTATTACAGCATAATAGTAAAACTTTTACAACATTCACACCTGATGGAAATCATGATTATGAATAGTCGCTGACGATGAAACTTTCGACATGCCTGCAGCACATGGCAGGTAGGGCCAATTGTCACCTCACATGGCGCTGTCGACCGATTTCAAAAATAAATCGCAAAATAAATAATCTGCAAGGAGGCGGCATTGGCACCTTTACAAGTAAATCTACGTTTCTGAAATGAAATGAAAAAGAATATCAAGACCAGGAAGGCTCCATAACAATTACAAGTAAGTATTTTTTGGTCAAAATTTAATTTTACCATAATTCTGGCTGGATAATTTTGTATGTCCGGGATTTTGGAACTGCGGACTCGCCCTACAATTTCGAGTTGTTAATTTTCCATTTTTGCTGAATGACAGTAAATGCTGACGTTCGCGTTGAATCTTAAAGATACGCGTGTCATTGTCACAGCGCTAAATTGATTACAGATTACTTTTCCCCCAAGAACAACAAAGACGAAGCAACGGGACCGTTAACAGACACGACACTTCCACTATCATTAGTTTTCGCATTTACATTTCCACTTTTTTGCCCACATACCCGAGTCTCCCGAGATTGAGTGACGTGGGACAACGGATTTGTGCGTGCGCTCGGATTCCTATTAAGAAATCAGGTACAGTTATCATCTTAATCCAACAATAAGCATTTCTAGCCTCGCTCAGGGATCGTCCTAATACAACGCGCCTGCGCGAATATCGCAATTCGCGCGATTGCCGCGAATCTTACTCGCGCGAACGCGCGGTCAAACATATCAATTAGGACGCGGATTCAAGAATATTAACTCCTACATACAAATATACAAAGAAACAAATTCACAAGCTTTGCACGTTTATGACCGCTTTAGCCTTGTTGGTAGTGACCCTGCCTACGAAGCAAGAGGTCCTGGGTTCAAATCCCGGTAAGGGCATTTATTTTTGTGATGAGCACGAATATCTGTTCTTGAGTCATGTATGTTTTCTATATTTATCTAAGGATATTAGTATGTTTATCGTCGTCTAGTACCCATAGTACAAGCTTTGCTTAGTTTGGGCCTAGGTCGATTTGTGTAAGATTGTCCCCCAATATTTATTTATTTAAAAATGGATTAAATCAGAATAATTTAGTTTAAGACGGCAAAATATACATATTTTGTTTGAAACTTTGGAGTAAATAGTTGGTCGCATTCTTTCCATAAATTGGATAGTTTTTAATTTACACATCAATGTCATATTTACGACTCTACTTTACACATTTTATCATGAGGAAGAGTCCCATACATCTGAATCAGACTGTACATGTTAACTGATTCTATTATCGCGTGGCTCAGTAAAGTGGATAATGTCGTGGAATTCCCAGGCTCATCATAATTTTGAAGGTAAAAAACGAGAAAAGAAACACAATTTGACACCTGTCAGAAATTCGGGAGGTGAATATTCCCGCATTTCCACTGGGTAAACAGGTGCAAGGTTTTTCTCTACGCGAAGGATGATTTTGTTTCACTTTATGTCATCACTGGCAGGAGAAAATTAAAAAAAAATGTCAAGAAGATTTGACTTAGCCGAATTGCTTCAAAGTAGTATGTTAAAAAAGCAACTATACCGTCCTATGTGGAAGATTCCAATTCCAATGACTTATATAAGAAGTCTGCCACATTAAATTATTTCAACTAACTACGAGTAGGTACACTGTAAGAATTTCCGTTTGCATTCTCTTATAATATGTTAATAGAGAACAATTTAATGTAAATAATAGAATATTAAATTTAATATCAGATATAATGGTGGTTTTATTTGTCGATTTATTAAGATGCTGAATCAATCAGTCGCTATAATTCTTTCGTAGTTGCTTGTAACGTTTGTACGGCGACTTTAATCATACGTATTATTTACCTAATTGTCAAAGAAATTGTAGCACACAATTTTTTTTTATATCTTGGTACTGATACTGATTTATATCTTTAAAAATTGCGGGGTGTTATAGATAAAACGCAGTATAAATACCTCCCTAACCCGCAATGTAATGAAACTTGCATGGAATGTCTTGCAAGTGTCAATAACGCTTTACAGACAAATTTCTCCGCGCAGTGACAGCTAAGCTGTAACAGTAATTTATACACACCTGTCACACTATAAAACCTAAGCAATCTAGCCGTTAAAACGCGGCAAAATGGACCTGTCAAAGCTATAACAGACATAATGTTACTGACAGTAATAGGTGTAAGTGACAATTATACTCACCCTTAGTAACTTTTCCCTTTTATAGCATTGGAAAGTAGTTTTCATAACTTTACATAAGTAATAACTAATAAACTTAAATATAATTATTTATACTGGGGTTTTTTTAACTAATTAGCGTTTGTATGTGATTACCGCTTCAGTTGTTTAAGTTTATGATAATGGTGGAAAATGCGAGCTTAACGATAAGCGGAAACCATGGGGGGCTATTCGACTAAACGTATTGAATTTGTATCGGTTTTGTGTTTGCAGCGCTCTGATTCGGTCACATTAGGCTTGACGTGTGTGGTAGCGAGTGGGCGCGTGAAAGACAGAACTAATGAATATTTAGGAAAAAACCTTTTACAGGCAGGAGGTTAAAAAAACACAAACAAAAGACAGGTGTTAGCCTCTATGTGGCCCCGGTCTAATGAAATATGTATGAAAATCGCATACGCACTTTGACCATGTTTGTGTTACTAGACTAGCTGCCCGCACGGCTTTGGCCGCATACTGCAAATAACGCAGGAAACCGCGCGGGTTCAAATATAGCCTTTAACCATCCAGAGAGCCCTGTCTAGACGCAGCTGAAAGTATTTTTAATATCGAATAAGCGGTTCCGGAGATTATAAAAAACATATAAACTTACAAAGCTATGATCCCACAGGCATTGCCTCTTACTAATATAGAATATACTATATGTGAAAATCAGACATGACGCACTTGTTTACTGTTTAATTACTGGACACATCAGATTTCATGTGGCGTGCAACTCCCCTAAACGTCATCGTCTGATAAGTGATAAATAAACACCACATAAAGCATGCCCTAACACCAAATGCTAAATAGCCTGCATATTTGCTAATTACTTAGTTCTTGACACAACAAACGTGTCGGCGATAAAGATTTGAGCAAAGCCATTAGTAAATAGACTATAATTACTAGTATTAAGACCTCTTTGATTTCAAGCAGCGGTACATTTGCTTACACTTAGAATATTGAATCAAGTAATTTCGACTTATAACTGGTATTCCGTTATTTGATGAAATATAGAGGCATGAAAACATGCTATAAAATATAGGCGTCAAAAAAAAACCGGGTCGCATTTCGGGAGTGCCGGCAGAAGTGTAAACTTGCGAATTGCTTTAACTCTCAGTATAAAAAAAATTAAACTGGACACCTTATATAAGTTTAATTTTGAGGAGGAAATAATCACTACTGCAACTCTGAAATAAAACTTTTGAAGGCAAAACGCGATTTGGCCTTTCCTCTAAAATTATATAACCACATCATAACTTTTATAAGCTTCTTCATTAAGTTGATCGCAAATCAATGTCAATAATGACAATTATCAATACAGGTACCATGAGACGAGGAGAAAGTTTTATAAGATATGGAAAGTATTTTTTTATGAATTTGTTAGTTCCTTTTTGTACGTTAATATTCTGTGTGATGTAAGATTATAGTTACTTACGTGAGATAAATCATGTTTGGTTTTAATTAAACTAAATAGTTGGATGATAAGATATGTCAAACTCATTCTAGAGGTTTTGTTTTACATGCCTATTATCTGATAATGGTATTTTTACTGCAGCCAATACATAGTTGCCTATTAAGTTATCAGAACTCTTTCAGGTCTGTGAGTTTCTTTAATAATAATATCTTCGTTGGAAACAGTGAAAAACCTCCTAAAGTACGAGTATTTCATTCACGAATATTTCATACATTAAACCCAAAAGTTCAAGATGACTATATTTTAAGGGTAAGGTTTCTATTATGAAAATAGAATATGAAGTTTCGTAAGCCGTTACAAGTTATTCAACAAACACAGACAATACCGTTCCAGGCGACCTATTTCCAAAACGGGACATATTTCATGCCTGAAATCTAAGGTCGTGCCAGAGCACACTCGTGCACTCCAAGCACTATTCACGCAAACAACCACCGTTTCATTTCCAAGCACGTTTCCGAACGAAACCACAAGAACAAACCGTGGAAAACGCTGTATTCCAAATTCAAATATTTTCCGAGTTCGAAATATGAAAAACAAAACGAACGCGACCGGCTAATTTCGTCACGGACGTCTGTCGCGTCCGCGGTCACGCGCCATACTGAATTGCTAATGCAAGTACTGCTGGCAGTTGAGAGCGAAATTGTTTTCCGAACGCTACATTTGAACCGATACATATAAAACTTTATTAAGCTTTTAATTGAGTTTATTTTCCAATGACCGCTCTCGTTTTTTTTTCTCTAAGTGCAAACAGGTTGAACTCGAGAAATCCGCAATGTAGGAAGTTGACACATAGGTTCTGTATTGACGGTTTACCGTTTTCTGCTGAGTTTGGCAACCTTGAACGTCCAAGGGGCCGTTAATTTTAGCTAGTGTTCGAATGACATGTTTATTTTCAATGTAGGCCTCGAAGTGTATAAAACTACTTCAATGTGTACTTAACCTTCAAAGAGGATCGATCGATACCAATTTCCATCGTAAATTTAAGTAGAGCAAAAGGTCTTCCAACAGTTCCAACTTTACACACTTCATGGAACTTGATATTGCAATACATTTCAAATCCAATAAATTGAATTCAATCGTTCATAAACATGAACACAATTGATTATAATTTCCTTGGAACGTAAGTATTATTGATAATCGTGTAAAGTAAGTACCGTTTAGCATAATGCGTTATGTTTATACGGGAGTGTAAACGTCGTGGAAATTGTAAAGGTTGAATGAAAATCTGTTTGTGTTGTGTAATTGAATATTGTAAACCATTTCACAACTATACAACTGAAACGTTAAATGTTAAAGAACGAATTAAACTTTATAGTTATACCTAGGCCAAATATCCGCAAGCATACTGCGTCGTTTAGCGTTATTTTTCGTACATAACCAAGTTATATGAACTGAAAACTTAGGTACGTCAGGTACCTTCAGATGCCCCAAGGGCAATTGCCTAGAAATAGGAGCCCCACCGTGCGGCGCTCCGTCAAATCTTTCGAACTACGAAGAAAATAGCGATGGGGGTATGCCGGTAAGGTAATTTAGACATGTACAGGGAACAAGAGGGCGTTTATTGATTGCCATATTAAAGCCATATTAAAGTTCTCAAAACTCAAATATGACAATTATACGCTACGCACTCCTTAATGCCAATTGCCAACACATTCATATTTAAGGACTTTTTTTTTTAATATGCTCTGATCCGGATTCGAACCGACATACATGGCCCGTCGCTACTAATCAACTGAGCTAGCGGAACAGTCCGTCTCGGCCACCAAATATTTCAATCTGTTTCCTATTACAACGTCATAGGGAGGCCTTTATAAGTTAGCAGACGTTACTGGATAATACAAAATTAAATTAATAATTTACATTTGGACGGCTAATGTACTTTGAAAAATAAACTCCATTCATTAGTTTTACATGTTCCGTGGCAGTGTATCGCTCTAAGGCAACGATGAAGTTAATGCAAATTCGATGTATCGCTCACGGATCAATAACCTTCGCCAATAAGCATATACAAATACACGATGTTACGCAGATTATTTACGCGGCAGACAAGAATTATAACCGGAAGACAACTATTCATAATGACGCGTAGGCATTACAACAGCGTGAACCGACTTTATAATCACAGAGCAACTGATAAGCGATGGAATGGTCCTGAAACTACTAGCATTCCCTGTATGTGGCGTGTAACCATAGGCAGCTGAGGACGATTTCAAATCATCCGTCGTATAAGTTAGAGAGGGAAATGACAATTGTGATCGAGACAATACACAATCACGTTAACTAAAGACAAAAACATGGCACCAGCGAACGAAAAAACTAAAAAAGTCTGAGTAGCGCCGCGAATTGGTCCCACAGAATGGGTGCGATTGTCATTATGCGATGTCACGGCCGCAAAACACTGCCCTGAATTTCTAGAGCCTAGTAATGTTGACTTAAACCGTGACTGGGATTTCACTAAGGGCAACTATACGCTCCTATATGAACGGTTTTCCGAAGTGTCGTGGAATGAAGTACTAGAGTGCCGCGACATAAATGATGCTGTAGAGCTCTTTTACCTGGTAGTCTACAACATCTTTGACGAATGTGTACCCGGTAAAAAGAGGAACAGCTCTCCCAGTAGGCGGTATCCTATCTGGTTTACAGCCGACATAATAAAGGATTTATCGCGGAAAGCTAAGGTTCATCGAGACTGGAAACAGTCTGGAGACCATGCTCTATACGTTGCCTTTGCCAGGCTCAGGACAGACTTGAAGATGCGAGTATCGCATGCCTATGATCAGTACATAAGTCGTATTCAAGATAGTCTCATGCGCAATCCTCGTTCTTTCTGGCAACATATCAGCTCCTTAAGATCCAAAGGTGGTTTCGAGTCCCATGTTACGTATCAAGGGAAGGAATACGAGGGTAGTGAGGTAGCTCAAGTGTTCGCTGATTTTTTCTCTTCCGTATTCTTGCCAAACAAACCTCTCCTAGATTATAAGAAGGTCATCAGCGCAGACCCTAGTAATAATGCCAGTTATATTCACATTAAGGAAATATCATCCCTAGATATTGAAAGTGGTATAAACCGACTGAAACCTCGAAGCTCCCCGGGACCCGACAATTTTCCGGCTTTCATTGTAAAAGGATGCAAAGAATCGCTATTATCTCCGTTACTTCATATTTTCAATTTAGCTTTATTTACTGGGGAGTACCCTGACCAATGGATGATCACTCGAGTGAGGCCTATTCCCAAATCCAATATTACAGGCAAGGTTGAGGAGTACCGGCCAATAGCTATTTTATCTTCGATTGCTAAACTATTTGAGTCAGTCATAAATAAGATTGTGGCTCCTCAATTAAAACCGATCCTCTGCGATGCTCAGCATGGATTTAGACCTCGTCGTTCAGTAGAGACTAACCTTCTAACCCTGGTTGATTCCATTTCGGATCATTTGGATAGCGGAGTTCAGGTAGACGTGCTGTACTTCGACTTTAAAAAAGCATTTTATCGCGTAGATAATGATGTTCTCTTGGGCAAGTTGTGCAGTGTTGGTTTTTCACCAAAACTGCTCCGGTTCTTTGCTAGCTATCTACGTGACAGGCAGCAGTACGTGCAGCACGGTTGCTTTGTATCAAATACATACCCGACACGTTCTGGAGTCAGCCAGGGTTCAATATTAGGTCCGTTGCTCTTCGGAATTATGGTCAATGATCTGGCTTCAGTTCCAAAGTGCGCCAGTTGTCTGCTTTATGCCGATGACCTGAAGCTAATGTATGGTGTACAAGATATCTTGGATTGCAATTCTCTCCAAAGTGACATCGATAGGTTGTATCAGTGGAGCATCGAGAATAGACTTCTTTTCAATGTTGCTAAGTGTGCGCACGTAACTTTTAGCAGGGCCCGTAATCCGCTGTATAACAATTACTACCTAGATTCTGAGGCAATTACCCGGGTCGATTCCATTCGGGATTTAGGCGTTATTTTAGATAAGAACCTAAATTTCCATGAGCATATCAACTCGCTGGCTCTTAATTGTTGCAGGAGATTAGGGTTCGTCATTCGGAATGCTAGGGACTTTGTTGATGCCAGAATAATAAAATTCCTGTATACCGCTCTTGTCAGAAGCAAGCTTGAATCGGCCGCTGTTGTGTGGAATCCTCATGAGACAACATATATCTTGCTTCTGGAAAAGGTACAAAAAGTATTCTTGCGTTTTCTGTACAAAAAAATGTACGGTTACTACCCATTTCTATACCCTACAAAATTTTTGCTAGGCGTTTTAGGTTTAAATTCACTAGAGGTAAGGCGAAACTTCGGTCTTCTTTCCTTAGCTGGTAGAAGTTTGCGTGGTGATTCAGACTGTCCCGGATTAGTAGCTCAGTTGGTGCGCCTGTATGTTCCCTCGCCCTCTAGATATAAATTTCGACCTCGTTGTCAACATTTACTAGCGGCGCCGGCAGCGCGAACGTTGTCTCGCAGAAAGTCCCCGCTTATTCGAGCTTTGCACTTCATGAACTCGTTGCTTGAATCAGCACCAAATTGTGATATATTTGCTAGCCGATGGATAGATGTGTGTGATGAATGTTTGACGTTCTGCGAGAAGATGGATGCACGACCGTCTTCTGTGTTATTATAATAATAGTTTGTTTCTTTTGTGTATATATATCTACATTTGTTTTGTTTCACAGTGCTTTGGTGTTACTGTAATGCTGTGAAATTGTATGGAATAAATAAATAAATAAATAAATAAATTATGCGGGGTTGGGGGCGGGGTGTCAAAACGACGGCCGTTTCATTCGAACATGCGCAAACCGGGTTTTTCGCGCGTGTTTGGGTAGAAGTTTGTAAGGATTCTATGGTTTTTTTTGTTCAGTTCGAGGCGATGGTTCGCAACGTTGTATGCCAGTACCTCAGTTTATCACTCAGCACCGCACTTCCGGCCGACGGAATTTGTACGCGTCTCCGAACGCCGCAGCGGGATACGGCGGCAGTGTGATGTGCGCCTTAACGACCGCCTTAATAAATTGCGGAAAAATCTCCAAGGCAGCAGGGTATAATTTGTAAGGGAAAGCTGCAAACTACGCCAGAGGTTAATACGGGGTTAACAGCGTTTCCTCTGAATAACCACGTACGTGACCCTTAATCTTTTCATCATCATCAGTTATTCCTTCAACGCTGAGGATCGTGACGTCATGTATTGAACGGCCTTTGGACCTGGCTAAGCAGTGCAACTGGGGAACGGAGATAAACCTTCTCGCTCTAATCAGGTAGTGTGAGTGCAGTTAGCGCACTGCATTTAGTCAGGTCTAAGGGATTTGCCACACTGGATGCGTTCTGCGGTCTGCGGTCAGGTCGGGATTTGCCACACTGGATGCCTTCTGCGAGCAGGTTAGGCCCGAATTACGTAACCTTTGGCCCTCCTTGGCAGCGACATGGTTGGACAATCGTTGGGGGTTTAGTGGGTAGTCTGGGCCTTCTGTCCGGGAGTCCCACACACCCGTCTGGTCCCCCCTGACTGGGCGGACGGTGCGTCAAAGCATTCCCCTAACGTAAAAAAAAGGCCCGCATTACGTATGACGGTTTTCAATTTTACCGGACTGCAGACCGCAGAACGCATCCCTGAAGGGCACTTGATCGCTGAGTACATTCCTCCATAGGCTCATCATCATTATGCATAAGGCAGGGAATTATGGATGATTATTTGATCTTTACAGGAAACAAGAAAAACGCCTAATGACGTACCGACAATTCGACAGATGTTCTTGAGTGTACAGATTAAACAATGTTAATGAGACTATTCATAAGAGGAAGGTATACCCCGGTGACTATGACGTCAGCAGTAAAGACCAGACTGTTGTCAACAAGGATTATGAAATAAGTGAAATTGTTGCAAGGTTCATTAACAAATGTACAAAGGTACTGGTATGATGATGGAAGCGTTTTAAAAATTAATATTTCTTAATTAACGCAAGTTAGGAGTAAAAAATAAAAATTTGAATAATAAAGACATTCGGAGACTTAAGATATTGATTTTAATGAGACACCATGGAGTACTTTTGTCAGAAACCATTAATTTTGTTGAAGTAGAAAAAAAACATGGTTTGAACAGCATACGTTTGCCCATCGGCAAACTCACAGCTATTTTGGTATGTCTCTGACCTATTCACACTTATCTGACATGATGCTGCCTAATGCGGTCTGACGCCTGACACAATGCGAGCCGTCACGTCGGTGTCAGTTATGCATGAGTGTGAAGTGAATCTAACCTCACTAAATGCATGAAACTTACATCTTTCTGTCGCGTCATGAAAAGACACGTCAAAAAAGTATGAAACTGGCTTCAAACGATTTTAACTTCTTTATATTCAAGAGATGATTATGATGAGATACGATAACGTTAAAGATGTCATTCAAGATCAACTATAGCAATACACAGAGCACGCAATTTCCATAAATCTCAATACATTACGGCGTGACTGTGTAATGAGAATTTCTGTCTGGGCTGTAGTGTGACGTGAGAGATCAGTGGGTGTGCGGATAAAATTATAGTCTGAAGCAATGGTGTAATATAAAAATACGTTGTCTGTACGAAAATCCGTGTTTAAAAATGGTTACAAATCTAACAGCATACATTTCCATTGACGTCGCGAAACTGAGGCATTTTGGTGCAATTGACTAAGTTTTAGTGTACCTGAGTGGAGATGTAGATGATGTGAAGTCGAACGGTCAAGTTCAAGATTGGTCGTGGAGACGAGATGTTTAAAACTCCTCATCTGTAGTAAAGCTAAAGTTTTGTTATATAGTGACCGCGATTAGTATAGTATAGGACATTTGAAAGACTATCTTTAAGATGCACACGTTTACTTTATATTAGACGAAGATTTTCGACAATTGGTTCCGAACCTCGGGGTCGGGGTTAAACAGCCATTGTTTGGGGGTAATAGAGTTGGTACCTATCTAAAATTTATGAAAAGACGGCGTTCTTTAAAGTAACCAGATTTCAAGTGGGGGGTAAAATCAGTATCGGTGACGGGGGTAGGGTGATTATTATATATATTGAAAAGAAAAGGAACAGCGGTAGAATGATTTAAAAAATATTATGTTTGTAATCAAAGAAAAATTGTGACAGAAAGTAACTTTCGGAAAAAAGATAGTCGGCAAAAGTGATTGATAATAAAGTCTGTCTATCGTCTATTGTGTGCCGTAGACGATTTATCTTGTTGTTCCTGACTTTGATTAACCAAGGACAAGCCTAGCCGAGGAAATCAAGTTGTATTATTGTAAAGGCAATCCATTAAATGGATTTAACGACAAACGCTACATTCTCTACACGCCGCTCCTACTCCATTACGTGCTTCGAATGATTTAGCGTTCGTTCAAGCACTAAATCTAACCCTATGCACACTTTCTAAGAAAGATACGAATGATCAATCAAAACGAATAGTAATGCTGCTAATCGTTAATCGCGAACGAGCAATATTCTTATATTTTAATTGTTTGTTTGTTGTTCACTGACATTTACAATCCGGGGGTTCACGGGAGGGCAAAATCAATGTAGATTTTCACCTGGTTTTCAAAGTAAAATCCGCGACATGATTGTTAACTTCACAGTAGAGAGCAATGATGTAATAGCCCATTGACTAGGGCAAGGAACATTATACCTGAAGTTTGCGGTATCATAATCTCATCACGGCGCTATCATTTTCCGAACAGTTTTTTCTAGTTGTCATATAATCAAGAATATACGAAAGGCGCCAAGCAAAACTCGATCTCAGGTAACTACTCTGATTTCGTCATGCTACTTCGATAGTGAGAATGATTAAAATAGACAATTAACTGAAACAATGGCTGACAGAGTTCACACTGACGCGACCAGCCATTGTCGAGTGAAACCTGTCGACGGATATAACAAAGTTAACGTATGCAATGACTAATGAAAGCGAAGAAAATGGAACTAAAACATTTCGGAGTAATTGGTTCCGAGGACATACATGCAATCGATAGTGTTTTGTTTAATGATGTAGGAAAGGACGTTGTTGTGAAGGTCGAGCGAGTCAAAGATTATTATTTTGTGCGACTGTAAATTGTGTGTTACGCCGTGGAATCACCGGATGGTTCCATCGGAAGACCAGCGCTGGCCACCAGGCCAGCACAACGCTGAGATAGGGTACACTGATCCTTGAAAACATTTGACTTCAAAACCGCTTTTATACAGGCAAAGGTTGGAGATTCCTATTAAACAAAATAAACATTGTTTGTGTGAGAAGACAGCGCTCTTCAATTACTTACAGGGAATGGACAAACCAATGAAGGAAATAAAACGAAAAACAAAAACCCATATACTAAGTAAAGTAAATAAGTATGTAAAACATTGCGACGGTGTTGAAAAGAACACGTCTGCAACTAATGCATTCGATCGGCTGATACCATTTTGGTCTGAATTAGCTCTGGCTTAGGAAAAACTGAAACACAGACACAATTGTAATGAAATATTGTTTCACTGCTCGATTTCACAAGACTTTGAAACATGATTTATTCTTGATAATTCTGCAAGCATTCCGGTCGTGTATTAACGAATCTTTCAAACGTATCTGGGTTGTGTCTATACGTATAATATATTTATTATATGTGTACCCAGATTGCTACTTCAAATAAATAATACAACTCAAAAATAAAGATAATGGCCATTGTAACGGTGTGAACAGACGATAAAAAAACACAATCTGTACACTAAGATAACACAGAATGAAATTTGACCTATTCATTACCAGACCTCCCATAGAGATTTTCCGTTTATCAGTCATCCTCAAATACTCATTAATCCAGCATGCGTCATAAAAGGAGGATAATGTAATCTGAAGCACTGAAGATATGGGATGCGTTCAATATGGACAAAAATAAGTTAAAGTTTCAACAATATCAGTGCTCAGGCCGGTATCCCAAAAAATTATAGAACAGTTTCAGAACACATGAATGCTCAGTGTGTGTCATGGGTGTCGTATGTGGAAACATTTTGGGAATAGGGTGTGAGCGAAGGGTCTAAACATCCCCGCCATATCACATTTCCTTCATCTTTAAACAATAAACAGATTTAATTAGAATTGGCAATTGTTTATTTTGGCATTCCCTGCTTTCCTTTAGTTGAACTTACATTACTGATACTTATTTTGTGTTTTTATTTCTTTATAAATTTTCTGTGACCTGGTGTTTTAAAGAGGCAAGTAGCCGGGGAAAGCACCTTGTTTTAATATCGATACCGATATTGTTCTGTATGGATACCAATATTGTTCTGTATCGATCATCATTTTCCGACCTTACTATCCCAGATAAGCTCAAAAATAGAGCCAATTGGTTTAGTTCCGAATGCAGATTTTAACTGGTTCATTTATTTTCGCTCTCCCTCGGCTAAGTTCGCCTTTCAAGCAGATAGGCAGCATCGAGCGACCCCGATTCAGGCTAAAGCATTCCACAAAAATGCCACCCAGCCAAGCGATATTAGGGCTTAATGTCAATGCAGTAGACTTCGGTCAGGCTTCGGCAGTCCACGAAAATGCGTACAACAAGCTATATTAGCTTGTATGTCGGTGCAGTAGATTCTAAAAGGCTTGACCTTACTTGGCTATCTACGAATATGTGAGTTTATTGAATGTGGCCTACTTTTTATAATACTGACATTGGAATTCGATTCTTCAGCCATGGGCGGTAGAGTTGCTTTTTGAATAGACTACTTAGATGCAATTTGGCCTACTCAAATAATCTCGAGTATACCTATGCTACAAGCGATATCAGGTCTTATTTCGTTGTCGTAAGGGCTAAGTTTGCATGTGGTGTGATGGGGTGACCGTTTATCCCAGTCAGTGAGCACGTCTGACGTTGATTACTGTTTTAGGGTTCTGTCTGAAAATAAACTAGAATTCTTGATCCGTTTAAAATTCAAAGACAGTATACAGGGTGTATTAAGAATGGGGTGTGAACCGATATAGGTAGTAGTTCTGTAGTGAATTTATAGAAACATCTTTCAAAGTTGAGTTACTATAGCTGACCTACGTGTGATAAATAAATCATAAATCATTTATTCAGTCACAGAGTGGTTGACAATTGTAATTTGATGGTGCCTCTTTTTAAGTATACAATACCCGTGCTAAGAGGCATCGCTCTTCCTTAGTTGGTAGTGTACATGTGAAGAATAATTATATTATATATAGTGATCAAAATTTAAATTTATAAAAATTTAAATAAACTGAAAAGAAATAAAAGAACATCATTCAGAAAATAACAAAAACAGCATTATCTTACGCATCAATTTAAATAAGTAAATGAAAAAAATAAATGAGAAAGTAATTGCACTTTTAAAAGTCAAAATTCTACCAGCGTCTCTGAAAAAGAAGACCACTGTTAAGAAGAAACGCCGAAAGAAACTCAACAGTCAGTAATTTTTCCCAAAAACAGCTTATTACAATAGTAGGCGCTTGAGGGCGAATATTCAGCGGTTTTAAGGCGTTTTTTTCTGTCATTGTCGGAGACAGCAAATACTATTAAAAGGTACGAGTATCAGCGTCTACTTTTGATGAAGATATTAGCCAATACCAGTACTGAATCTTATTTGATTAAAGGTTCTGCGGTAATTTTTACCTCTTATGAAATAATCTTGAGCCGACAATGACGTTAAAGCCGAGCGGTTCAAACGCTCGGAGAATCGCCCTCGAACACTAAACCTGAAGAAGAACTCCCGAAGAGTTTGAAACATGTCGCCAGTATTGACATTTATACGTGAGTTTAACCGACTAATTATTAGATTAAGATTAGATTAATTATTAGGGTGGAAGTATTACCGCTAAAATCCCAACTCGAAGCAACTAGTCAGTATCTGCAAACAAGTGATGTTCGGTGACTATGTCGGGAACAGGCGTCTTTATTTATTGACCGAGCGAGCGAAGCGAACGAAATTCTCTGCTCCAGCTTGGGCCAAAATTCGTATGTCCGGCTGTTCTCCTCTATACAGGTCACATTTCTCCAGGAATTCTCGTGAAAATTTTGTAAGCAGATACAATATACTTTTTATGTCTAAGCCTGAGCTAAGCCGAAGACGGACGGACGGCCAGACGGACATGGCGAAACTATAAGGGTTCCTTGTTGACTACGGAACCCTAAAAAGACATGCATGCGAGTCAGCTCACAGAGATTCTAGTTTTATATATATACAGAATCGTCAACCAAAATTATAAAGCACCATACCGCTTCTAGCCGTGTCATTAAATCCGTCGCGACTGGCTGTAGCCGCAAATAACGGGCAGGAGAGTACTTTAACGGGTGCACAAGTATGACACTCATGCAGAGATGGGCAAAATGCAATCGACTAACGATTAACAATTAAGATGAAGAGAAGAGAGACTACCGAATTTTAATACAGATTTAATCGTGAAATTTAGTCGATTGAAATTGCAACTAATATAGTTGTTAGTCGAACATTCTCTCAACTAATTTAACGCAACTAAATTAGTCGCGATTAAAAAATGACGGTTGATATTTTTAATCGATTGATTAGTTAACTAAAAAATTAGTCGATTAATGCCCATCTCTGCACTCATGACGTCACATCAATTTCTGCTTGCCTACATTTCAGCGGTTAAAATTTTTTTTCATCATCATATCAGCCGAAAGACGTCCACTGCTGGACATAGGCCTCCCCCAAAGAGTTCCACAATGACCGGTCCTGCGTCACCCGCATCCAGCGGACTCCCGCAACCTTTACCAGGTCATCAGTCTACCTAGTGGGGGGCCTACCCACGCCGCGCCTTCCGGTACGTGGTCGCCACTCGATGCATTGTACAAACAATTTTATTTACTTCAATATAATAAGTCTCAAGGAAGCCACAGTAACCTAGCTTTAAAGCGCGCGACCTTTAACCTGGAGGTCGCAGGTTCGAAGCCCAAAAAATCACACCTTTCCTTCGGAAAACTAAGTTTTGCTCCACGACGAGAAAGATCAAAATGGTACTTTTCTGTTCAAGCTACTTTTTAGGGCTCCGTGTACCCAAAGGGTAAAACGAGGCCCTATTACTAAGACTTCGCTGTCTGTCCGTCCGTCTGTCTGTCACCAGGTTGTATCTCAAGGACCGCAATAGCTAGAACCGCAACAGTTGAAATTTTCACAAATTATGTATTTATGTTGCCGCTATAACAACATAAAATAAATATTTAAGGGGGCTCCCATACAACAAACGTGTTTTTTTTGCTGTTTTCATAGATAATGGTACGGAACCCTTCGTGCGCGAGTCCGACTTACACTAGGCCGGTTTTTTTTAATTTATTCATTGGCATGTAACATTTACGCAATGTGCCAATTGAATACCTACAGTTCTTAATCGATTAAAAATAAACATATTTCAAGTTTTAACTTCAAAAATGTACGAATTATTCGTAATATTCACAAAGTAGTAATACAAATAAGATTTTTTTAATACTGGTTGGTAATTTTAAGAGCATCATTTTAAATTTCTTCATAGCCGTTGTGAAAAATAGTATGTTGCAAATTATCTTCGGCTCGGGCGTTAACACTTACGCATCGCTACGCTCAGGATTACATTGTAGGATCCCTCGCTACGTTCAGAATTCAATACACCGCCCTCGCTGTAAATATACTATTTTGCTTCCTTGTGACACAAATAACTATGTAGCCAGCTCTGATTTCCAGAAAAAATGGTTTACCCGGGTTTTTACTCTCAAAACCATATCCGCACTATATGGTGCGTAAATTCGCAGGTTGGAACACACAGACAAACAGACAGTAGGTATTGCATAGGTACTGTGAGTGTAGAGCGATTTAATTTACCTTACGACTGAAAATGTCGCACGATTCTGCGCCAGATACATACCTGCAAAAAAAAGAGATAACTTAGTTATAACTCCCTTGAAAAAGGATTAAGAATGAGAAAAAAGCTACGCAAAATATTTATGTTCTACCCCCCCTTTTCCGCAAAACGCACCTTCTTATAACGATTGTCATTTACTATGACGCTTGAGGATCATGACGTCGCGATCTGCTAACGATTTCTCTCTCAAGCAACATTAAAACGATTCATCATCCTCCTAGCGTTATTCCCGGTAATGCCCCTAAAGGAGCCCGGGGTCCGCTTTGACACCTAATCCCAAGATTTCCAGAGGAGGATAGACCTTCCAACCCAGAGGGAAAACTAGACCTCATTGGGATTAGACCGGTTTCCTCACGATGTTTTCCTTCACCGAAAAGCTAACGGTAAATATTCCGTACATAAGTTCCGAAAAACTCATTGGTACGAGCCGGGATTCGAACCCACGACCGCCGCTTGACAGCCGCATGCCTGAATAGGGGTTCACTACCGTAGCTCAACATTGAAACGATTGTAGCTTAATAATTTTTTGAGATTTTCGTCATTAGGCATATTTTTTGGCCTCCTATCTTTTGGAATAATAATACATTTTGAGTCTATAACCCTATTAAACCCTTTTTTGCAATGTACCTTATTTGTCCGACACACACCTTTTTTAACCCCCCACTAAAAAAGAGGGTGGTCTGTGTATCTGTGGTATCGTAGCTCCCAAACGGATGGACCGATTTGAATGCGGTTTTCTTTTGTGTCATAGATAATTTTATCCCGAGTGTTCTTAGCCATGTTTCATGAAAATCTGTTCACCCGTTTTTGAGATATTGGACTATGAAAATGTTGGGGGTTTTTCAACTTTTCTAAGTTGCAGTTAATGTTTCTGGTCATTCCTTTTGCAGATATTTCTTCAGTTTACAAGGCATTTTTTTTTTCTTTTTGAACCTGACTGTTGCTATAAGAGGACGGACCCAATATAGCGGTCGAACTGCGTGGTTGGAGGGTGGCCTGGGGAAAATCCAGGGGAAGCCTCCGGCACGACCACGCGGGGACAAGCCATCAGCAACCGAGTCACGAACTCATATTTGTTTTTTGATTTGCCAATCACAAGAACACTACCTCGCATGGCTTTTCTTAAAGGAGAACGGAGGCCTTTCGCACGTGTCAGGAAACGCGACGAAGCCCCGCTCAGGTGGACAAGATCTCGTTATCCTTATCTCATTTCCACACACGTGTGCTTTACATCTGACACTTTCTTTATCACCGATGCGTAAAAGATCGTTAAATGCTTGGGTCAGTTTTTCACTGGCGCAAAATAAACTCGCCGAGTGAATAGAAATAGTGAATGTTTACTAAGAAGAAACGTCCGTTTACGAAATTCCAAATTTCGATCGGATTCCAGAGGTCGCGGGTTCAAATCCCGCTCGTAGCAATTTTTTTTTTTTTTTTGACTTTGATCGTAACCTGACTAGAAATATTTGGGTACTTATTGCACTATGGGATTTACCACTTTCTTTAAAAATCGTTGTCTGCTATTTTAACTGGCGCAAAATAATACTGACTGACTAGTCTAATCTTTAGGTATTTTTACACAATTGTCATGAAAATAAGTGTAATATTCTAAGGGTTTTTAAATGATCCGCCACGAGTGCGATTTGCACCCGCGATTTCGCATTCCGTGAGCTTATCTTGCTAACTGATATTTCAGTAAGCATTAAGATTATTTTCGTTATATTTTGTACAAAATCAACTTTGGTCACGGAGTTGTATAAAGAATAACATCGTCTCTCTTATCGTTAAATTGTAATATCCTATTATACTTACATAGTGTTTAGTGCCTACTAAAAACAAATTTTAACCGATTTCGTATCAGTACCTGAATCGGTTTAAGCGTGTCTATAAAATTTGAAGATCCCATCATCAAATAGCCTCCGACGGCTCCGACCGGTCGTGACCAGACCGTACCATGGTTGGCCTTATCACACGATAAGTGACAAGATAGAGCGTCACTGGCTGGCACCGTTCGATAGAATGAGACGACGCTCCTATAAATCTTGTCACTTATCGCGTGATAAGGCCGTCCATGCTACGGGGAAGGATACCCTTTCAAACGTGAAATAAAACAAGGTCAAATAAAACAGTCTTGAATATTTAAAAAAAAAAAAAGAGAATTTCCCAAACCGTACCAGGCGTAGGTAATCAGGGAACATACATATATAAAAGCAGTAAAAGATTCCGACGAATTTAGAACCTCCTCCCTTTTTGAAGTCGGTTAAAAACAGACCTCAATAGACAACCTACCTATGAGCATATATTGTCTGCCAACAATTGAAACTCTTTGACATTTAGGTCCAATATTTTATAAGAATCACCTTTCACGTCATGTAAACAATTCTCCACAATTACAAAGCGCCATTTACTTAACAGCCATTTAAATTTGTCTAAATGGCCAGCATTATCATAATTCGCGACCCAAAGTGAATTTCTAAACGCCTTCTCCATGTCAAATAAAATAGAGTATCTATTGCCTATTTATTCCCGGTCTGAACGAGATTCCAGACTATAAATACAAAATGGCGTCCACTCATCAACTTTTGTAATCGAATTTGCATCTTATTTTTAAGACATATAGGTTGACTATTGTTTTAACTGGGGATGTGAGAAAGGTTCTTTCAGTTCCTGGTTGTTATAGTTATAGGCTCGGAACAATGTAGCTCTGTCGCAAAGACCAATGACTACCCAGTTTTGCCGCATTTATGAATATAATTGAGCTGGTATGACTAATAAATAGTGTCATGCTTGACAAAGAGTACCGTTGATTCGATTTTCATTGTATTCGTTAGAAATGGCAACTAAACCACCTGTTCTGCCCCACTCACTTGTTTGAACCTTTGCCTCACCGTTCACCCACAAATATATCTTGAAGGCGCGATTCGTAAGGCCTCCACCCACCGGACGCGTGTCGTGCGCGACGCGTGACGTGCGCGGCGCGCGTCGGGCGCGGTTGAATCGGTATATTCACACCGCAAGCGGGCGGCGTATAGCAACGCGGGGTACGCGGCTGCGACACGTTACCAAGGCGTGTGCCGCGCGTGTGCCTGCGGCGCAGCAGCAGCGCGAGCCCGCGCGTCATATCTCTCTCACTACCAACACATTTAATATGTATCTCACTATCTCTATCACGCATGGCGACGCGTTAGCAATGCGTGTGCAGCGCGGGCCTGAACGGGCCCGCGTTCGAATCGCGTTCGATGTGTGTTTGAATTGTAGTTTCAATGCTTTACCACTTGCGCGTGTGCCGCGCAGTACACGCGCCGCGCACGACACGCGTCCGGTGGGTGGAGGCCTTAAGTAACTAAGCGTACCTAATCAGGGTAATCAGAGGTCTAGTTTCGTTGGGGGTGAGGTGAGGCACATTAGTGCGTTCCGAATAACAGCCCTGTATGTGGTGTTGTGTGCCTGGTGGAGTAAAGTTGCCAAAGCCAAATCCTCAAATCAAAAGGGATGGCAACGCGCTGACAAATCCTCTGTAGTTACGGTATGTGCTTACTATCAAGCCGTACCTATGCTAGTTTGTCACGGCCGAGGTATAACAACTAAGCTTTAAACATCCTACATAGATATACAAAATTTCACCGCCCTTTAAAAACATAGCAACATCCAGAAGTGCATATGTTATGTAATATCCGGTCATTGAGGCACTCTTTAGGGTAGGCCTATGTCTAGCAGTGGACGTCTTATGGCTGATATAATGATAATGATAAATATGGACATAAAGGATGAGTAGGATGCAAAACTTTCTGACATTCTATTTGGAAACATTCTGAAAATATTCGGACATTCCGTTAGATTTCTTTTGTACCAGAATAATGTTGTCATGTCTTTTGTGTTATATCTTTGTCAAATCGCATTGTTGGCCAACACACTATGACGCATTTCAGTTCACTCTGGTGTAATTATTTTTAGACACGGGAGTGCGTTCGGTGCACCGTGTGCTATGTTAGAAATAGATAGGTATAAACTTTATTCAAACACAACTTGTATATTTTACGGTACCATCGGACGTTGTTATGATTACGACGTCACGAATCTGAGTCAGTCATACGAAAATTTATAAAGATAATTATTATTTTAACTATACCATTTTTTTTTAAACTGAGCACTTTATTTTTTTTTCCCATACTACCATGAGCTTAATTCTGGGTCAGTTTTCACAAAAAAAATATTGTCATAAACTACAAATAAGTTTTTGCCCCTTCATGATGAACTACATCATCCTCCTAGCGTTATTCCCGGTTGTGTCCCTAAAGGTGCCCATTCCGCTTTCACACCTAATCCCAAAATTTGGCATAGGCACTAGTTTAACGAAAGCGACTGCCATCTGACCTTCCAACCCAGAGAGAAAACTAGACCTTATTGGGATTAAGTAGACCGGTTTCCTCACGAGTTTTTGCAACTTCACTATTTTAAAATATAAACTTAATTACCTACGCAAAATAGTTTTTTTTTAAAGAAAATTCACCAGACTTTTTTTCATAGTCAGTGATTAGGTGTCCGGTGTTATTTCCATACAAACGTTTTTCAGACTCCATTGCCTATAATTATTACCTTTATTGAAAGTGAGTTTTCCGAGCTATTATTTGCTATTTATTTTCTATGGTTTGTCAAGCCAGAGTGAACACCGAAGAAAACGCCTTATCATAGTAGCACTACTGGCACCTTAAGATAAGCCCAATATTAAAGGTCAGTGAACGAGTTCATTGGCCAGTAAACGATTGCCTTTTTATTATATCAAGCTTTTTTTGTTACGAATCAATTCACACCATTTTAATCACACGGTTCGGTTCCCCTATGGATAAATATTTATTGGAGAAAGAAATATGTAGGTAAGTAGCTTACGTTGCTGACAAGTTGATAAGTGATAACTCAAGGCATCCACCCACCGAACGCGTGTCGTGCGCCGCGCGTGTGCTGCGCGGCACCCGCGCAAGTTGTAAAGCATTGAAACTACACTTCAAACACACATCGAACGCGGGACCGCGGCGCTAAAAGTAAAGTTACAACTCGGCAGCGCGGCCGCGTGACGTGCGCGTCGCATGTGAAGCGCGGGCCCGCGCGGGCCCTCGCTGCTAAGCGTGATAGAGATAGTGAGATACATATTAAATGTGTTGGTAGGGAGAGAGATATGACGCGCGGGCCCGCGCTGCACACGCGTTGCTAACGCGTCGCCAACTCGCCATCGCGGCGGGCCCGCCCCGTACCCCCGCGTTGCTATACGCCGCCCGCTTGCGGTGTGAATATACCGATTCAACCGCGCACGACACGCTCTCGGTGGGTGGAGGCCTTCAGCATCATAGGCAAGAAGATGATTGGGCTTCAAATAACGCCCTTATATAAGTAAGACCCCTAGTTTTTTTGGCACCAGTATTAGACCTTGGACTCAATAGGGAACTTGAAGGTTCGAATTTAATGCCCAAACAAAATGCAGAACTAATTTGGTGGATATAAAGCGACATGCATGACTGCATTATATTTAATTGCATGTCACATGCGGAAACCGATTCTGATACATAGTAATTACTGGCATTATACGCGGCATACTTAATTACAACAATGTATTTCACCAGACATATCTAGGTAGATCACGCAAACGCATTTGCGTGCTATCGATCGAGATCAACGATCAACAAATGCACCGGTCATTTGCACATTTGTAGCCAAGTCCATCATTACACTAAGTTGTATTCCCTCTCATACATGAGAGGAGGCCTGTGCCCAGCAGTGGGACGTATATAGGCTGATGATGTGTGTGTGTGTGTATTTTGGCAAAAAAAAATACTGAGTACTGAGTTTCTTCTTGACAGTGGTCTTTTTTTGAAACGCTGGTAAATTTTGATTTGTAAAAGTGCTATTGCAGTCTACTAGCAGAATACAATGAAAAAGAAAGAAAACAAATACCTACGAAGTTGTTCTAAAATGCAGCTCAAGCGAATCCATATCTGCGTTTTCATATTTCTCTGTCACGTTTCGCGAAACAATCGATAAAGCATTTCGTAGTGACATACTTTTAACACGCTCATGTTCCTTGTCCATAACTAAAGACCCGATGACGTCACATCTTTCACTCAAATGGGTACGCTCGGTGCTCATACCAATTTCAGTACATACGCTTTAGCCTAGTTGGTAGTGACCCTGCCTACGAAGCAAGAGGTCCTGGGTTCGAATCCCGGTAAGGGCAAACATTTATGTGATGAGCATGAATATTTGTTTCTGAGTCATGGATATTTTCTATGTATTTAAGTATTTATATCTATTATATATATCGTCGTCTAGTACCCATAACACAAGCCTTTACTGAGCTTACTATGGGACTAGGTCGATTTGTGTAAGATTGTCCCCGTATATTTATTTATTTATTGATTTATTTTATTTTATTTATTTATACTATACGAAATACGAGTATTTATGATGTCGGAAATATAAAAATCCTTACCCATCGTCTCCCAGACATCCGCGAATATATAGGGTAAGTCCGGGGTAGTTGGCCATAGTTTTTTTGGAACACTGTTAAAATAAATGCTTACATATCACGAATACATATTTTATTTTTTATTAAACTTTGGTTAATTAACTTTGGATTATTAAACAAAAAAAGTATTATATCTATATAAATTACATAGAAAAAAAACCCTTTGAAAAAAAGACACGATTGGCCATCTCTCCCAAGGTATACGGGTGTGATGACCATACCTTTACAGGAAAGATGGCTATAACTTAACTCTCTCAGTTAGTATGTTTTTCGTATTTTTTTTTATTCTTAAGCACGTGTCCTCGAACTCGGTGCAATTCTTATGTAGCCAAAACTACACTGAAACCAGTTTTCGAAGAAAATAACTTCTAATAGGTAATTATCCCCACAGCCGTGGCAGTTTCTTTCGTTTACAAACCGAGCTGGCAGTTTTGGATATTTTTTCCTGCTTAGGTTTCCTGGATTGTTTTATATACTATTCTTTGACACACATTCAGCATCATACCGACATATGGCATACCGACTAAAACTAGCCAGTGGCCATCTCTCCTTTTCTTGCGGGAGAGATGACCACACCTAATTTAAGAACAAGTCATGACATGACTTGCCAAAGTCTGACCTTAGAACAATGAGACACTCATATACTTTGCAACAAATACACGAAAACAGCATTATTTTGAGAAACTAACATCGTCACCTGGTAAAACATGACCTCTCAAAAAATATTGACACTAGTCTAAATAATCAAAGACGATTTTACTTACTTTGGGTTTTTTTTCGCCTAATTGTTAATTGCACCCGTGCTCTTAGGCACAAAGCGAAGCGAAATAAACAAAAAGTCGCGAAATCAAGTCACTGGTTCCATGAAATATTTCGATGGGCCATCTCCCCCTTATGGCCATCTACCCCGGAATTACCCTACGTATGCCGCCGGGAATACCCGTCCGCGGGATATGACTCACGAATCATCTTATGTATGAATAATGTTATTACATGCGTCGTCTAGTTAAACATATGTCTGTGGTTCTCTCACACGCCACCCGTTAATGCATGCAATGACAGATAGAAATTGGCGTTGACGCCTTTAAATACGATTATTAGATAGAAGATAGTAAATATATAACTATAGTTAAACTGTGAGACCGTGACACACAGACAGACACCGAAGGTCATTAAAAGGCTACATTATTTTGAGTTTTATAACTTTTTTATACTATGGCGGTGGCTAACAAGCATACGGCCTGTCTGATGGTAAGCTAACACTGTAGTCTAAGAAATCTCGGCACTAAAATAATCACAAGCGCGTTGCCAACATGTGATGGCTAGGTTAGGTGAAAATGAATGAAAAATAAACCTATTCTTTAAAGGAATATGGATTTATAGGGACGGTATAATAATATAAAAAATATGTATGGTAGGTATTGCTTACTACATTACATGCAAGACCGTAGGAATGTACGAGCAAGAGCGTGTCTCTCTGTCTGTCTGTTACCTCCTCACGCTTAAACCGCTGAACCGATTTGGATGAAATTTGGTATAGATATAGTTTGAGTCCTGGGGAAGGACATAGGATAGTTTTTATCCCGATAATCATTCCCTAAACGGGGCGAAATGGGGGGTGAAAGTTTGTATGGAGCTACGATATAACCGAGTTCCACGCGGACGGAGTCGCGGGCAGAAGCTAGTTATCTATGAGTAAATATACTAATGTTATAAAGAGGAGAAGGCTGTGAAGTTCATAGTTTGTAATTTTATACATACTTATATAAGTTATATATTAGGGGGTGGTCACCGGAACCCATTCGATATATATAATGCATCTTCATTTATGGACAAAGGCTTTATTTTAACCCGCGGCTAGCCCTGGGTTCTCTGTAATACATGAGCAAAGCCGCGCGGGCATCTTGTGACAAAGAGTGACAGTGAACGGCGCTTTATCATCGACGATTAACGAAAACAATACATACGCGACCATCATTAGAATCCCTACATTCAAGTACCTTCAGTCAAGTGCAAAACTATGAGCAACAACTTGCCCAATAAAAAGTTGAAAAACCCCCAACACTTTCATTTTAATCTCAGCTTATGGAAAAAAAACGCATCCAAATCGGTCCAGTCGTTTAGGAGCTACGATGTGACAGACAGAGACATATATACGTCAAACTTACACCCCTCGGTGTTATGTTATAACTTATAAGACTGATTAGAGCGTTACAAGGCGATTTTATCATTACAAATGATGTATTTACGTACACATAAATTTATATTAGCACGAAGAACCGATGGCCGTTGCATTGGGGTGGAAAGGTTCTCGAATGGCGACCACGTACCGGAAGGCGCGGCATGGCCCCCCAAGAGGTGGACTGATGACCTGGTAAAGGTTGCGGGAGTCCGCTGGATGCGGATGGTGCAGAACCGGCCAGTTTGGCACTCTTTGGGGGAGGTCTAAGTCCAGCAGTGGACGTCTTTCGGCTGATATGATGATGATGATGATATTTTATATTTACATGTTTAAATAAAAAATAAATATATTTTTCAAACGCGATAAAAAAATTGACAGGTGGTGTCGCGCGAGAGACACACGCGTGACACACGCGTTTGTGTCGCTGCCAAACGTCGCCGTGTGTAACCGGTCTAAGGTTTCGGTACAGAATGTGTATCTATGAGAGGTTTAATACGATACATATTTTTACACGACTGTACTTTTGACATTAATTAAACATGCGTTCTGTTTATGCTATTCTCAGACAAAGTCGATAATTAATAATGAATACTTGGCAAACAAAAACATTGCAACAATATTATTCAAAATTAAACCTGTAAAGGAATTTAATTCGTATTACCGTAGATTTAGGTCGAAATTAGAATAACTCACGAATGTAAGATGAGACATTATAGTAGTAGGGTTGTACATGCGCGGGCGATGAAAGTGTATGAAATTAATTGAAATCATCTCCGTGACGTGGCAGTTGGCACTTGGCAGGGCGGGTGGGTTGGCGGGTCGTGATGAGGGAGTTACGAGCTTGGAGGTATGGAGAGCGATGAAGCATGGTATTAGCCTAGTAAAAGACGGTACGCTTACCATGAGTTTGACAATGACGGCTTACGCTAACGAGTATCGAGTTTTCTATCTGTGCATCCCGCTCGTACTGTCAAAGGGCAATAGAGATGCACAGATAGAAAACTCGATACTCGCTAGCGTAAGCCGTCATTGTCAAACTCATGGTAAGCGTAGGTACAGGTCTAAATTCGGAAACTAAACTTCAGTGTTTCAAAGAAAGAAGGAACCTCGACTTGTAATTTTAAAAGGGTAGGGGTCGGGTTGCATAAAGTTTAAAGTCATATTTTTGATAGGGTTACGTGGATTCGTTATTATTTATTTAATCATACATTTATGCGCATAACGTTTTTAATCATAATGTTTAAGAACATATTGTGTAATGCGCATAAATTTGATGCGCATAAAATTATTTAAGCATATGTATACTTACGACCTTGTTGAGCTGATGTAGACTTTAAATAGGCAATTAGGAATACCGATGGGAAACGAGACCCTTGAACGCCACTCCAGTCACGCCACAAGGACATAAATACTTTCGATATTCAATAAGGACTCTAAAACTCTCGTCTCGTCTTAAGGGCCTTTCAGACTTGTAGAAAAGTTGCCAGGTGATCTTTAAATAGGAAAACCGGTAGAAATAGGCTATATTCCTATGTTTTTAGAAGTCATTCGAAACAGTTTTTAGGGATGATCAAATGACTGCGGTACGATATGATACCAGCTATAACTAGAGCGCTACAACAAACGAAGATGACAAAGTCAGGCATTGCCAAAGCACGCTGAAAACGTTTCATTCTAAAGTCAATTCATCCTTACCTGTCTTATCAGCATGTAAACAAACACTTCTCGAAGACATTATCATTATCACACTTTTATCTGGGATTACACAATAATCATCACTATTGATACCAAGTATTGAAACCAAGTAACCACTGAAAAGTACCTATCATTCCTAAATAAGTTTTTCCTCCATAAACGAACTACGAACGAATTACCTCAAAAATATCTGACATAACTATGTCTAGATTGTCTATGATTGGGACGACATGTGTGTTTAAGTACTTGATAGGACATGTTAGGATGAATCGTATTTGATTGACAGTTAAAATAAACTTGACAACGCGCAACGTCGGAGCCGATTGCCGCGTACCTTCTAACAATAGTATCTAATCTATATCTAAGTATGATGTTTGCCCATCCAAACCCTAACAAGACTAATTATTCATACTAATCACAAATACTATATTATAATACATACCCTTATCGATATCGATGATTTGGCAAGCCCACATGTTTACATTCTTCGCGTTGATGGCTTGACATACCGGCGCCAAATTAAACTGGCTAATTTGACACTTATTGTAACTACGCACGGTGTACTATAATCAGCTCGGCGAACCTTGATCCCTATGACAGTTCATACTAGTGACGGGTCGTGTCGATATATCGCAACTTTTTATAGGCAATGGCGTGACTTGCATTCAGCCACATCGATAAACATGTTTTTAAAATATAATCTACATTACTATAATTATAATGCTTGTTATATTTACAAGTATCCGTGTATTTGTATATGGGGTTGCCAATATTCCGATGCAGAGGTAACATGGTCGGACTGTATAATTTTAATGTGAATTAAAATTTTAGTTATAGCAACACTATCTGATCTGTCACTACGCTAGTACTGTCAGTTCGCTACGCCAGTACGAGTGCTAACGCCTTGTATGCGCCACGTGTTTTGTTGTGTCATCGGAATCCTTTGTTTGTTACTATTGTTGTTTTCTGTTTTTGTTATTGTTGCTGTTTTGTTTTTGTTGGTGTTTCAAAATGCCGAAAAGACTGAGAAAAACTGTACTCAACAGTGAAACGCGGGAGTTTGTTGTACGCTTGCGTGACTATTTTGCTCGCGAACAACAAAATGGCGGACCTTTGTTGCCACTTGACAACGTACGCGACCGTGTTGCTGATGCTTTGGGAATTGGCAAAGCTACCGTTTCCCGAATTACAAAGGAGAAGTTCGGCGAATCGTCGATGGAGGAGAACAAACTATCAACTCCAAAGAAGAAAAAACATAATAGGGCACGACCCGTAACTAACCCCGATGATTTCGACATGGCAGCGATACGAAACCATATTTACGGCTATTATTTTCGAGGTGAACTGCCGACTTGCACAAAATTATTAGCGTCGCTGAAATCGGCTGATTTATTTAAAGGTGGATTCACTTCTCTCAGACAGGTTATAAAAAAATGTGGATTTCGTTATGGGAAGTGTGACAAAAGAAAAGTGATAATGGAGCGGAAAGACATTGGATTGATGAGGTGTGATTTTCTACGACAAATAAAAAACATCGAGAACTGGGACAAGGTGGTTTATCTGGACGAAACGTGGCTCAACGCCAATCACTCAGTCTCCAAAACATGGACAGACGACACAGAGAAATCCTGTACCAAAGCACCAGAAGGCAAGGGCCAGCGTTTGATTATCTGCCACGCTGGCACAGCCAAAGGTTTTGTACCTAACTGCTTGTGGGCCTTCAAATCCGTGAAAACAACTGATTATCACGAAGAGATGAATTTTGAGAATTTCAAGAAATGGTTCACAAAACTATTAGACAATTTAAACGAGCCCCACTACATTTTAATGGACAACGCCCCATACCACTCTGTGCAAATTAATAAAGCGCCTACCGCGAACAACAATAAAGGCGAAATAATAGAGTGGCTGCAAAACAATGGTGTGGCAGCTAATACTCAAATGCTGAAAAAGGAATTAGTTAGATTGTTGAACCTTCATAAACAGCAAACAAAGAAGAAATATTTCTTGGATGAGATGGCAAAATCAAAAGGGCACACCGTGATTCGGCTACCGCCCTACCACTGCCAATATAATGCAATCGAAATGATATGGGCGCAGATCAAAGGTGGGTTGATTTGTATTTATTTTAACATGTTTTTATTTAGGTCACTGGTGACTGTCTAGTCGGCTAGTACTATTTAAAGCTATTTTATTTCACTAGCAAATTGCATTTTTATTTTTATCCATGTGCTTATATCAATTACACACTTTTAACGTACAAAATTATGTACTTATAATGTACTTACCCCGATCTCGCTCTTTGACTTTGCATCATTTTTAATCTAAACCATTATTGTTTCAGGTTGTGCAGCCAGGCTTAACACCACTCCGCCATTCACAGCTAATAAAATGCTTACGTTGCTACAAGAGGCATGTAGTCAAGTGACTCCGGACAATTGGAGGAAAGTGGTTGAAAAGACGAAAAAACTATGCTTAGATGATTGGAATCGAGACGTGCGATACGACAATATAGTAGACCAGCCGTTTTTAATAAACATAGGAGAAAGCAGCTGCAGTTCGGATTCCGAGTCTGAGACGCAATCAGTGACATCATTGTCAGATTCAGATTAATTAATGTATATTAAAAAATCATTAATAAACCGCTTTTGTTTTATTTGAGTAGGTATATACAATAAATTTGTTAAATCTCCTTTATTTTATTATCGCAAACAACTTAAATGATTATAAATCTGACACTAAGAGCGTAGGTACTCTATTGATGTATTTTGTACACTCGTTTCCATTTTCGATATTTGTTTATCGATACTTTTCCGCACTAGTCGATATCTTCCAAACGGAGTAACTTTTGCAGGACGTCAACGTAAAGTCTGATTGAGATAATTTCTTGTAAGTGTTAATAATTATTATAATTCCAACGGGATATTATTGTAATTGCATATATCTGCCTAAAATTAATAAATATCATTTTTAGACACCGCCAATTCGATTATAATATAACGGTGACGCTACTACAAGATTGTGTCGTGGGAATAACTGTCAGTGTCATAGGGATCAAGGTTCGCCGAGCTGATTATATTAATCACATACTCGTATGTTGCATCTCGCTTCACTCATGCAATGAAATGACGTTGTGTTCTTCATAATGGGCTTCGAAGTGTCAAGTTTCGGACGCAGCGAGACGGGAGATCTGTAATGGCATTTCATACAAAATTGGGGGCCTAGGCCTGCAAGACGGTCTTTTTTAATGTCCATTCCACAATTTGTAGCACAGCATCACGGCGTTCGGGCATGAAAATTTGAGTTTTATTTCTTGGAGTTTAATTTATTTACATCATTGCATGTTTGAGAAAAGCACTACACTAGCCCACCCAACGAATACCAAAAGCTTCCTTTCATGGGAAAAAACTCGTGTAAAAGTGAATTTTGGTGTAGTTGTAGGGAATGGTATTTTAAATCACGTACTAAAAGTACTGGTGGGTGAGGGTGAAGCTAACGGGCGGAGGGGGGTGTAAAGTTCCTTTTTTTAGTTTATCGTAAATAACTCGTAAACTGTGCCCTATAGCAAAAAATGTTCTGAAACACGAGTAATCTACATAAAATTCTCTACAAAATAGATGCATACAATTTCTTCTCTCCATATCTAATGAAATATTTATCCCAGTGGCAAAAGTGTGTTTCAGAACATTTTTCGCTATAGGGCACAGTTTACGAGTTATTTACGATAAACTAAAAAAAGGGAACTTTACACCCCCCTCAGCCCGTTAGCTTCACCCCCACCCACCAGTACTTTTAGTACGTGGTTTAAAATACCATTCCCTTCAACTACACCAAAATTCGCTTTTACACGAGTTTTTTCCCCTGACTTTCCTTCGTTGGGTGGGCTACACATATAGGTACCTCGGCATGAAAAGGGGTTGCCGGCCGAGTATATACTCGTATAGATGGATAGTTATGAAGCTTACTTCTCGGCCTCTGTAGTAATGTACCTACTAATGTGGGTAGTTAATGTTGTTTAACGTTATGATATCTGAAGAGAGATTGTACAGCAGGGTGCAGAGAATTCACCAAACGATATCACACAGAGAACAAATACAGGGCGTCCCACGCCTAAGATGCCACATGGAGGGAAAATACCTTGAATATTGTAGATGGAAGATTTTACTAAAAGAAGACATTATTTTAATTTAAAAAACAATTTATACTGCATTCATAGATTTTTAAATAATCACATGTTCAAGGAATCGAACCCGAGCCTGTCTGTCCTGTCACTTGTCAGGCTGGTCTAACTTGACAGACATTCAGAATCAGATGTACTCTATGAGTATGATTCCAAGGATAATACGTACAAAGGTGTGCGTGTAGCCGCGACTAGTGGCTCTAAAACTCGCGCTTGCTGATATAAAGCATTCGTCTCTCATTCTCATGCACACGACGAATGTTTTATACCCAACATAAACACGATCATGCTAGCAAGGGAAACAGAATATTTGTCGCGATAAAACAAAGTCTGCGAGGGATAGGTTAATGCCACAAAATGGACAAATGTAATTTAAAATCTGCTGGCTACTTTACTGCATAATATTTCCTAACTTTCGGCGGAAGTGGAACGAAACCAGGTCTTTGTTCGCCAGAAGCGGATTAAATATCAAATTCAAGGTAGCCATTTGATACGTCTACGACGTTATAATTACGACTGTTTAAAGTTACGTTTATTTTGCAAACCATTTTAGATGAAATTTGGTATAGATATAGTAAGAATTCCCGCGAAGGACACGGGATAGTTTTTATCCCGGAATTCATCCCCTGAGGGGTTGAAGTGGAGGGTGAAAGTTTGTATGGAGCTAAGTTATGAAAGAGTTCTACGCAGATGGAGCCGCGGGCGGAAGTTAGTCTTGTATACATATGTCGTGGTATAAAACATGAAATAGTTACATTCAAAAAATTCAAAAAAAAATCAAAATTATGTTATTTGTAACTTGGGTTATTACAGCAAATGTGTCGAACCCTCCTTTTAGGTTTGACACTTGTATTAGGAGGTATTCGCTCTTTCGTACAAGGTTATAAGATAAAGTTAACAATATGTAATATTTTTTCGTATATCACTAGTCTTGCATATTTTCAAGTATCCTACATAATATGTATAAATTTTACACAATATAATATAAGTAGATATACACAAATCAATCATTTAATCGATGCGCGCTCAATTTATGAAAGTATAAAAACAGTTCAGCCGGACGGTATAGTGATCGTAAGACTCGAGCAGACTTTCACTTTCATCTATTTGTCTAGGTAAAAAACATCGTGAAAATTGTCTACGTCATTCGGTAAGTCGGCCTTACTTGGTAAACAACTCTTGCTTTTTATTTCTATTCCAAAACAACGACTCTGTAGTACAGTCGACTACAAAGAGATCGATACGGCCAAAGTTACAAAAATATGTATACACGACCTTAATGTTAAGGCAATACAGTCGTGTATACATATTTTTGTAACTTTGGCCGTATCGATCTCTTTGTAGTCGACTGTACGTAGTACTTAAAGCAGGGCAATCAATAAAGCACCGCACCGTTTATTTTTGCGAGAAAGTTATGCATCCTAATATATTTACTACTCAAAAGAAAATAAGGGACACAAGTATGCTGATCGTTACGTGAAAATTATATTAAAATTGAACGTTATACAGAACAACCTAAGAGCGAGACAAACGTACAATACATAGTTCTAAAGTTCTATTTTCAAAACTACTTCAACAGTTGGAGCGGTCCTGAATGCCATTTTGAGACTTTACTGTATGATACTTGCATCTGTGTGCAACAGAGATGGATATGTTCTTCTATCTTCATGCTAACCCTGCGCCAGATAGACGGCAGGGCTGGCACGATAGGTTTTATCGTCACCTTTTACGGCGAAAACAGAAGCTTCACGTAAAACATAGCGATAAAACGTATCATGCGTAGGCCAGGTGGATTATTGCCACGACAAGCGAATTTACTGCCAGCATAGAACACCTCCACTAGAAGCCTAATGTTTCTCAGTTTGTTCGCGACTCGAGTCACCAAGCGTTGGTGTTGTTGCGCTTATTTAATCCGCGGTCGCCCGCCTTTCCGTTCAGTTGCGTCCATGTTAACGACCTGTGCGGAGTGTGTATGACTCTCACAAGTTGTGATGTTGTTGTTGGATTCGCCGCGCTTGGTAGGAGCACCACCACCGCCCCCCCGCCCGGATCGCACCCGACGTCAACCCACTGTCCGCGCCGCTGTACCGCTCGTCAAGTTCCGACCAGCCCCGGCCTCCCACAAGCGGGTCTCACCGGGGTCTGGCCGCGAATGAGGCGGGTAAGGGCAGCCGCGCTGCCGCGATCGCGCGCCTAGCGCCCTAGGGAGCCCTAGACAGGGCCCCCCCAACCGCCTTCTACCCCTCACCTGGTGAGGGTAGAGAGCAAAATCGTGTGGGCTAACTACCCACACGAAACATCGAGATGCCCCCGCCGCCCCCGCTCCCCTCGGGAGCCGCACCCCAGCGCATACCTACGCGCCCCCGGACCTTCCGCCGCACCCGCGGCCTAGCCGACGCGTCCAGAGCCGCCCGCGACCCACGCATCCAGCAGGCCTTCAAGAGCGCCCTGATAGCGTCCGCGGCGGCCTACAAGGCCGCGTCGACCCCCAGCAGCCCAGGAACGCCCACCAGCGAGGGCGCTGGAGAGGCCCCGTTCCCCCGGCCGAAAGACTTCGTCCGGGAGATCGTCGGCCAGCTCGCCCCGCTCACCCGAGGCGGCCCCCTTTTGGCCGCCAAAAAGCCGACCGCCGCCGTGCCGCCCGCGCAGGCCGCAGTCCCCCGCACCACCGCCCCCGCGACGCCCACGTACGCGGCCGCTACCACCGCGTCGGCCAACAAAAAGGCCGCGCCCGTAACACAACGCCAGACCGCGCCCCCTAAGCCCGTGTCGCGTCCGCCACCCGCCCTCGGAGCGGGCAAGGCGAGCCCAGCGCTCCGCGCAGCGCCCGCGTCGCGTACGCCGCCCGCCCTCGGAGCGGGCCAGGCGAACCGCGGCGGAACATCTGCGCCGAAGAGCGCCGCGCCCCGTGCGGCGCGGCAACCAACACCAACGATACAGCAGCAGCAGACCTCCCCGCTGCACAGAACGCCGCCCCACGGAGGGCTCACTGTGCACCAGACACCAGCCACTATCTCGCCCCCGCTGGTGCAAACGCCAGCGCAGGCACCACCTGCGACAGCCGCGCCCCTCTCGCCACTGAACCTCCCCCGCCTGGACCTGTCCCCGATGGACGTCCAGGACGAGAGCGCTGAGGACAGTGACGACGACGACCGCCGGGACGAGGCCGCCACCGCACCGTCCACGAACCCCACGCCACCAGCGATACCCGCAGCAACGCCGACCACGACCCAGCCGCCCCAGAAGAAGCCGCGGCCAATCACGGTTGACAGCTTCCCGGATTGGCCCGCGCACTTCAAGCGCATTCGGGAGCGACTGGGACGCTACCCAAACGCCAGACCGTACGGAAACGGAGTCCGCTTCCGCCCCGACGACCACGAGGAGTACAGGGTGGTGCAGGCCTACCTCGAGGCCCTCGGGGACTCCGTTTCCTGGTCGGCACTGCAGCCGAGAGAGGAAATCCCCCTGAAGGTGTGCATCAGGGGGCTCCCCGCCAACACCAACCCACAGCACATCACGGAGGACCTGGTGGCGAAAGGTTTCGCCCCAATCTACACGCGCCACGTGGACGCGCGTGCAGGACGACCCGGCTGCGTATTTTATACGCAGCTCAACAAGACCAGCGACCTCATCCCGGCGATCTACGGTATCCGGGAACTACTGGGGATGACGGGAGTGGCGGTGGAAGCATGGCGCGGCAGGAAGGGGCCGGCGCAGTGCCACCGCTGCCAGGCCTTTCGTCACTCCTCGCACGGCTGCCGTCGCCCGATAAGGTGTGTCCGCTGCGCGGGGCCACACTTTGCGGGCCAGTGCGAGCGGCCACGCGACCACGAGGGGACCTGCGCAAACTGCGGCGGCCCCCACCCAGCCAACAGCCTAGCGTGCCCAGCCTTCCAGCGGGAGGCACGCGCCAAGAAAACCGGCACAGCGCCCCACACAAACCGCCGAGGACAAAACGTGCCCCAGCAAGAAACCGTGCGAGCCGCCGAGAACGCCCCCAACTCCCTCATGGCGAGGGCGAACGACGCGGCGCCATTGCGCCACCGCCGCCGAGGGAGGGGCCGACGAGGCAAAGGGCAACCCGCCGCCCCCACTGAACCCATCACCATCAACGTCGAACACCAGACCTCCACCGCCGCCACCCAAACCGCCGCCGCCTGCACCAACGCCGCACTTGCGCCCGTGGAAGCAGCACTACCCGGACCACCGCACGACACTGCTCCCCTCCCCCTACCGGCAAGCCAAGATGGCACTAGGGAGAGAGAGATAGAGCAGTGCGCGCAAATCTTGCAGAGCTGCCTCGACGCCATGCAAGAGGGAGCGAACCCCACCTCCATCATCCTCAGGGGACTGGCTGACCTGTATGGCTAGCCCCCCCTGAGACCCACCGGACCGGACCGCGGACGTTCCTGCAGCACCGTCGGCTCGCAGATCGCTCGCCGGGCCTCTCCTAATGGAGCCCCACCCGGCAGGGCTCGATCGCGCCGACGGACGAAACAGATGATCCCGCAACACCCTGGACCAGACGGGCATTACGCCCCCCCCCAGCTCCCCGTCCGTAGTAGCGGACGGCGCCCGATCCCGCCAAAAGCAGCGTCAGCTGCGTCCGGCTTCTCCGTGCCCCCAGCAGGGCGCGTGAGATTACAGGACTCTCACAAAAAAAAACAAAATAATAGGATTTTCGCGGCTAAATACGGGCTTTTGTAGTGTGAGGTGGTGCGGAAAGTCGTCAAAGACTTCTAATTACAAAAAAGATGGAATTTCATTCCACAGTTGAGTCAAATTCAATATTTCATTGAAAATATTTATAGCCAGCGGAGGCCATTTTATACTGGCCGGTGCGAATACTGAGGTACAGACACACTATGTCTGTCACTTTTCATCACTTTGAAAATGCAATATGCTATTCCTTTCTTACGAAAACACGTCACGACTAGTGATGTGCCGATGATGCTATGATGGTCAATCGACAAACCACGTGCTTTCGTTCGTACCGATTTGAAGAAATGTTACAAAAATACAGATTTCTCGTTTATTTTGGTTTGAGTAGTTATTCTGTAGATTAGAACTTAAATTTAGTTTTATTTATTGTTCGTTATTTAAAGTAAATAGTGTAATATATAATAAGTATTAGTAGTACTAGTAGTAGTAGTTACTTTACTGTTTTAGTAACTTTTTAGAATGCTCTTGGTGAACAGTTGCTGAACTTGGTTTCAGGATGGGCCTGATGATAGACTTTGGGAAACTGCGAGGGTACTCGTAGTTGGTTTGAGAGAGATATAGGTTGTGCGGGCTTTTTAGCATCCTCTCGGGGAGCAGTTGGGTCCAGTGCCACAAGATGGGCCTGATGATGAACTTCGAGAAAGTGCGAGGGAACTCGGAGTTGATTTGAGACTGACATAGGTTGTATGGGCTTTTTGGAATCCTCTCGCTGAGCAGTTAGGTCTAGTGCCACAAGATGGGCCTGATGATGAACTTCGAGAGAGTGTGAGGGAATTAGGAGTTGTTTGAGATATATATAGGTTGTGCGGGTTTCTTAGAATCCTCTCAGTGAGCAGTTGGGTCCAGTGCCACAAAATGGGCCTGATGATGAACTTCGAGAAAGTGCGAGGGAACTCGGAGTTGGTGTGAGATACGTCACCATCCTAAATAGCCGAATGCCTTTTTCGTGTTTTGTTTGTTCTATTTTAAAATGAGAGCAATAAATACAACTTTTAAAGGAATAATGAGACTTTACTTATTATCAAACTGCTCCGAAACTTTCCATAAAAAATACTGAAGTATTTGTAGTTTTATCTTTAGAACCAATAATACTAAATGGTCAGTATTTTTTTAGCACACTTTTAAGTATAGATAGTTTCATTACCATTTTAATATGTACAGTAAGTACCACCATACTTTATCAGCAAAAAATTACGGTACCAGTTAGGATTCCTAACTTACTGTGTATTAAAATGGTAACAAAACTATCTATACTTTACCTTAACTTAAAGATAAAAGTATAGTAAGTAGTTACTTACTTTACTTTAAAATTTACCTAAAAAATTAGGATGCTTGTACGTGAACATGTCCCATCACTACGCATTCCGCGCGCGAGCGCATCGACCAATCGCAACGCTGTTAGCACCCGCCCTTCCCCTCACCTCTTGCTCATGCTTTGGTGACTCGCGTCGGGAACAAAATTACAAACATTAGGCTTTAGTGGAGGTGTTCTGTGACTGCCAGTTATATTCACACGTTCCCTATCAGCCATGCAGGGAGGCTTGTGCCCAGCAGTGGGACGTATATAAGCTGATTTATTATTATATTTTTTATTTATATTCACTTAGGGACGCCAATAAGGGATTTACGACCAATCAACTCAATATTAATCGTTAATTAAATATTGATGGTGTTAGTAATAAAAGTAGTATTATTTATGTATTTTCCCTGTAATAAATCAAAGCTTTTACTAGTTTTACCACCGATTATGTAATAGTTTTGTTTTACTGTCCGCTGTGTCGGTGCGTCGGAAATAATTAAGGCCTGAAGACCAGCGAATTCGCTGCTAAAGACTGATCATACTCTCACTGCGGCAGTCACGAGACATCCACTGTCAGTCAGTATGAAGTTTGTATGGAAAGAAGACCAAAGTGACGTAAAGATTTTCTATGGCCAACAGCATCCAATTTTCATGTATTTAAAAATCGAATAGCAAAACCAAGGTAAAGCGTCATGTTTTCCGAGTATTTGCGCGACTTTTGGTTTTTGCTAATGCAATAATTTAGTTTCCTGACCCGACGACCCTTTCAAACGAAATGATCGACAAGTGATCGGGGAATATACACAGAAAATGGAAGATTTCGTCGAATTACTGACTTCAAACCGATTATTTTGACTATGTTGTCAACTACACTACAGTATTACCGCCTGGCCACGACTTTGCGCGACCTGCTTCGGCGGCGGCGACTAGCGGATCGCGCATAATACAAAAACAGCGCGAAAAAGAAGAGATGCCACGAACTTCCGCACCGGCGACCAAGCGCGCGGATTTACTCGAGCGACCGGCGACTGCGGGCAGCGGGGTGGCGGGCGGAAGGAACAAAGACAAGGCGCGCGAACGCGCGGCCACGACTATGAGCGGTGCGACCGGTCTATCTTAGCGGCGGCAAGGATCGGGCGGTGATTTTAAGAACAAAGTTTATTGTATTATCCGCTCACTTTGACGTGAGTTTGGGTTTCTGTATATGCTCGTCCAAGTGTTGTAACAAGTAATCAAAAGTTTCCACACTGATTCGTGTGTATTCATAAAACTTTTGGGGATGCTGTCGGTCACAGTCATACAATGTCCGGAATTCGCCCAACGTATGACGTCGTCTATTTGTCACGTGCACACCTTCTCTCATATTTAAAAGGTCTCCCAGGAAATAGGAGCTGCTTTCGAGGCACTGAAGGGCCACTTCCGCCATAGACATTTTGAGTCACCCGAGTACGTCCCATCCGCTCGAAGTCGCCGCGGCTACTGCGGAGTACGTGGCCTGCTCGCCGCCCCGCTCTAAATTCCGCCCCGCCGGTCGCACGGCAGGTCGCTTATTAACCCATTCAGGGCCCATGACGACACATATGCGTCAGACCGCTGTAGTCGCTTTCCGCTACATACGAGGAAAACCACGGGATCGGCTACGAGCGTAGCGCGTAGCGATTCTGGGCAATGAATGTGTTAAGACCAAAGTCGTGGCCAAGGCGTTATATACACTGGATATGACTGTCAAAAGGGTGTGTCGACACCGTGATCGATACGGTCTGGCATACGGCCAAGAGACGGGTCACTGCTGTTGCGTATTGATCTTTTTACGATTTGCAGACACATTTCAGCTTGGCCTTAGGACTCGGTGGTAGAGGTCGCCTCGGCCGCGTCTTCTAGCGATAGCGGTATCAGCCCCGCTAATTTATTTTAAGGGTTTGGGCTTTCCAGTATATGTTTCCCCATTAGTGTTGTCAGATCAGATTTATAGTAATCCGTAGGGCAAGATTTAATAATCTGTAGAATTGCGTAGATTGCCACTTAAAAAATCCGTAGTTCTACAGATTTTTATTTCAATGCTTTATTCCACTTTACGGGAGTTTAAGGCCTCTCACAGACTGGCGCGGCCTGGCCGCGGCGGTCCATGGTAAACTTGTCAATCTTGTCATTAGCTGTCAAATTTACCATTGACCGCCACCGCAGGCCGCGCCAGTGTGTTGCAACATTATGGTGCCGGGTCCGCCCCCGCCCGTAACAGAGCCATCTCTCGGGTAATTCGGCAACTAATTTCCTGAACTCCAACGCTTTCTCACCCATCATATTTAATGCATCGCTTTAAAAGTACATACATAAGGATCAAACCTTTACCCTTAGAACCTTAGTTATATCGTTAATATTTAATAGCGATTCCACTCGTATATTAATGTATGGCGGCGGACGATCGTAAAATTCCTAGGCATATCGTGAAACGCCGCCATTTCATGATTTGGCCGAGTGACATCCGCCATATCGTTCAAAATTCACCGTTTAACGATTTGCTTAGTGACGTTTAGGCAGATCATGAACTTCCTAGGTATGTCATGAAACTCCATACACTCAGTAATTTAGTACTTAAACATAAGGCCGTGCAGCAAAAATGACAGATGTAAGGTTTCAGGTGTATACTGATGAGAGTTTGTAGCCAGATCTTTGTGAAAATTATTGAATTCGATCAACTTCGTAGTCACCATTTAACTTCATGTTAGTTCGGAATAACGACGCTGTATATAATATACTTAGTTGTGTGTGGGTCTCGGATGCAAGTTATATCGGATAGAATGTTCTGTGTGTGGTTGGATGTCACTGGCAAGGAGCAGGCTGAAAATCAGCGCCGCAGCCGCCAGGCTGTGCGCGTATCAAGATCAGTAAGTATATGGACCTGTTTTGATACTGTATCACGATACGAAGTTATGATTTGATACGCGATACGCCGTGATCGCTCTCGGGGCGGTCTTTCCCCGATCATCAAAGGGGATACGGATACGCGTCCACGGTTAATGATACGGCGTTATGATACGATACGCTACTGCGCTACGGTTAGTATGGACGCATTTTTTAAGCGACGATGCTAGTGATACGGTGTGGCCAAAGTCAGCGTCCATACTTAGGATACGCGAGCTCGATACTATACGCGTGAGATCGTAATCGGCAAAATGATACTAATGTGGACCGGACCCAGCTTTAGGGTAAGTATACACCTGCACGGCTCTCACATAGACTATCTGTCTCTTTCTAAGCGCTCTAATTAGAGATGGATAGTCTATCTCGCTCCGACACAGTTCGCAGGGCGTCCTGAGATGGCCGTGCCAAGCTGTGCAAGTTAAGGGACTAGCGGACCTGGCCGTAAACATCCACCAATACTATACCTATAGTCCAGTGGTCCTCGGACCACTGGTGGACCCTGGAAGCATCCGAAGTGGTCCGCGAAGCCATCGGAAAAGAGCTAACGAGTCGACACTACGACCCCCGAACAGTAAGTGGTCCGTGGCAAAACAAAATAAAAATTCAAATGGTCCCTCACCAGTAAAAGGTTAAGAACCACTGCTATAGTCCCTCTCACCTCTCTTCCTAGTGGTGGATATTTTCCTCGCACACCGCTCCGCTCTGCACAGCTCTGACTCCGTATCATGGTCGGCCTTATCACACGATAAGTGACAGGATAGAGCGTCCGTTACTGGCTGACACCGTTCGATAGAACGAAACGACGCTCCTATCTTGTCACTTATCGCGTGATAAGGCCGACCTTGAAACGGACTCTGGTGGATAGGGACCTACTCATCATCACTCAGCACTGATGTTGCCGACGTACCTAGGTACTCCAGCTAACGACTTCACATTAACGATAAATTCAGATTGTCTTTCGCGGAGACGGCACCATTTATCGACACAGTCTAAATAATGAAATGATGGATGAACAGCTTTCTAGAACTTTCCAATAGGTATTAATAATGAAGTACGAAATGCATTTCTCCACAGATTACATAATTGAAAGATGGATTGCTTCAGAGCAGTGACCTGGAGTTGAAGTTAATTGCTCGCTATAATGACTTGCCGATCATGGAAATATGCATATTAATATTATAAATGCGAAGGTAACTATGTCTGTCTGACCATTACCTTTTCGCGCTTAGACCGCTGAACCGAACTTCTACAAACATCCATTGTCTACCCGGGCAAAGTAGGGAGACGACGACGAAAATATTTTTTTCGAAATTGTTTTTTCATTAGCAACAAATAATCTTTGCAAAAACACTCAAAAAGCATCAATCTTTCATTTATGTTAGCTATAAAAAAAAAAACTAACAGTAATGACGTCGTTTGATTGTGACGTCACAAGCAAATAGTCCCTACAAATTCCATAATAGCGGAGCGTTTTTGACGTATTGATAAAATAAAGCTGATTTGACTTTTGTCAAATAACATATTGGAGCAAGAAAGTTTATTTTCAAACTGACAGCTGGCTTTATGTTCACAAAAACCAAGTGCTCCCGCTGTTGAATTATTTAAGCTACCCGCTTAAGTGCAAATGTGCTTTGCTGTAAGCTCTTAACGAGAAAGCTACGATCCTCACGTAGCGTGCGATCTGCGGAGCGACAAAGTTAAAATTTACAACGCCATAAACGATTAAATGCATATTTAGACTGCTTTCCACCCCGAGATAAACTATGTTTTCATAGAAATCACTTTTCAAACGAAACTTCACTTTGCAGAAAAGCTAAGGTTGTGTATGCATTTTGATAAATGATAACAGTGGGTGATACGAGTATCTTACTTCCTCTACTTACTTTCCCCAATATTTTACAAGTTATTAGTTTCACCTGCACCTGTCCCTTTGTCTGTCTGTAATCAAATCTTGCAAGTTAAATTTGATCCACTTCTCGGTTTCCGATTGAGCTGAAATTTTGCATGCATGTATAAATCGGATGACCGCATATATTACATAGACCTGATCTGATGATGGAGCTGGAAGGTGGCCATAAGAACTCCGTAATTAAACGACGCAACCCCATCGAGTTTGGGCTCGTTAGAATTGTCTCAATGAGTAGTTGATGATTGTATACAGAAAAGTCAGTCGGCAATAAAAGCTTGTACCAAAAATGAAATTTTTGACAGAAACTTGTTATGATATCAATAATTCACCATGAAAAAAGTTACGTGACATTTCTATTTTATAAATTATAGTGTCGGTGCGTAATCATTCAGATGATACTTCCGTAAACTGACAGGTATTGCCGGAGCGACAAAATCATTACATGATTTGGAACGGGGTCAACGTACGAAATTCTTCGTTCTCCGCGACCGCGCTTTACTGTAAATATGGCATAAATCACCGTCACACAATAGGTATTATTGTAACAATAATAGCGGAATCAAGATTTATTGCCATAAATGGTACCAAACCCTTTCAGGCTTGAGGTATTGCGTAGGAGTCGAACCCGCGCTGCTTTCCCTGACACCTATTCGACTATCACCAACACCGTATTCCCTACTCGTTCAGGGTTCACACCTTGGTAATTTATGATGAGATTGATGATTTTCATCAAACAGAAAAAATCCGAAGTCAGTTGTCCGAACGCAACCATAGTTATTCCGAAATATCAACATCCTGAACGCCATTTTCGGCTAAACGAAAATTCGGAAGCAAGTGATTTAATGGAATGTATAGATAGGTTAGGTTCGTCTTATATCCTGAGAAAAACAATAATTCCTTCAGCGGAACATATAGATTCCGGAATAATGAAATCTGAAGAATATGCTTTCGGTACGTAGAACCGATGGCCGTTGGGGCGGAAAGGTTCTCGAGTGGCGACCACGTACCGAAAGGCGCGGCGTGGGTATGCCCCCCCGTGGCATACCTGGTAAAGGTTGCGGGAGTTCGCAGGATGCGGGTGACGCAGGATCGGTCATTTTGGCACTCTTTGGGGGAGGCCTATGTCCAGCAGTGGAAATAACTCTTCGGAATCATGTAGGGTACCCGGGATTGATGGGTTAATTTCGGACTCCTTAGAATGCAACCGGGATAACGCTAAGATGAAGAGACGGACAGATAGGAAAAGTCGATTAATAAGTCTGTTAAAAATAATATTTTAGGTACAATAAGCTTGACCCCACAAGGTGGACTGGTGACCTGGTAAAGGTAGCGGGAGTCCGCTGGATGCGAGTGCCGTATGACCGATCACTTTGGCACTCTTTGGGGGAGGACATTTCTAACAGTGAAACTCTTTCGGCTGATATACCTAATATTGATGATAATGAATAAGATAATAATATATTTTTTGACATTGTGACTACTATTATAATTACTATTTTTATTTTTTTGTTGTGCTATGATTATTGTAAAATTATTTTAGTTACGCCCTATGGGTAAAATTGTATATTCAATTTAAAGCTGAATAAATAAATTAAAAAAAAAAAGTTTTTATTGCCGACTGTACTTTTTTTTAGCTCAGTCATTACTTGTTCTGAAGGTTCCAATTATCCCGAACACGATGAGCACATCTTGTGTAGGTCAGGAGTCGCTATGGCCACCTGTCTCCATCATCAGATCAGCTAAGTGGTGCCATCTTAAATAAGTCCGGTACACGGCTTGAATAGTAGATAGTGACTTCTTCTTATTTAAGAGCTAAGCTCTTGTCGGCATAGTCCCTCCATCTACTCCGATCCCAGGCAACCTCTTTGACATCTCGATACAACCTAACATCAACTCTCTTTTTGGGATGCTCTATGTAGTTTATTCTAGGTCTTCCTCTTCCTCGCATCCCCTTTGATTGTATCTTCATCAAAATGATAAATTTACGGCGAGGGCGGTATATTCAATCTTAAGCGTAACGAGGGATTCAACTTTTTACGCCCGAGGCGGAAATTATTCTGCTACCGAGTGACACATATTGTTTTTCACACAATAATTGGTATCCATCACAGAAAAAATGATATCCATCATTAGAGAGCAACAATAACATTTTTCTGAATAGCAGTAGGGTGAAAATAAATTTCCTCCCCCAAACGCTCCGGTTGTGGTATGGGCGCTGCCGAAGTTTTCCAAAAGGACTACAGTATGGACTTCAAAAAGGAGTGTATGCCTACATTTTTAAAGAGTCGTCCAACCTCCATGAGCTACGGTAATCGCTTGCCATCAGGCGTGTTTGCCACCGACTTGGTATTAAAAAAAGAGAAAATTCTAGAAAGAACTGTGTAAATATAGCAGTAACAGATGGCAAAACAACAAACAACCACGCTCAATGTATTGTTTAATTCATGTCGTCAGAGAAAACCAAAGAAAATGTAGATGAAAAATCAATCGACTACAAAACCGCTTCTAATTCAATAAATGAAAAACTTGCTTAATATCAAAACCGTATATCTCAGTCGCACGCCGTACAGCAGAAACAACCTTCACGTAACGTGATAAAGTTCACTTTACCATGACGCTTAGAGAACAGATGACTCTCTGTAACTTTTCTTCTTCAAAAACAAAAGACAGTAACTGTCTATGAGCTCAATATACACTTGATGCTCTTCAGAAGCACGATCTAGTTAGTAAATGTAAATTGATCTCAAACCCGTTTGGTGAGAGTGCAATTTCGTTTGCATCGGTGTGAATAATGCAAGTGTTAGTGCAGGTAAATTATGACTTTCCCCGGACACCAGCTGAGCTGGATTGGAGCTGTTTGTTCGATTAACTCTAGCCCGGGTTAACTTGGGTACTCGAATGCAACTCGATTTGCAATTATTATGACTAAGGCCGTGATGCCCGTGATATACAGGGTGTCTAGTTGAGTGGAACTTTTTATCCCATTTTTATTGGACCGTACATTATAGGAACCCTGTTAGAGATGGTAGAGGAAATTAACAATTTTTTCGTCGTCTAATAAAATTAACCTCATCGTTGTTGACCTTCTTAGTAACATTCATAAAAAAATTATCCATAATATTTAAGTATGACAATATTTCTTTCATTTTGAAGAGATACATTTTATTTACCAAAAATAAGTACTAAAATGCCTGTCTGATTTCGTATATGTTTAAATTCAACCGCAATTTGTACCAACAGATAAAACAATACTTATCATTATTGAATGACGTCAGGCCCCACGCGAATAATCACTATAATCAGGCCCATATTGTAAACCAATCAAAGAATAACATGTAGGTTTGTACAAACAATCAATGTTATACGTCAATTCTAGATATTTCTTATCGCGACTTGTATACAATATTTGCGACCCCCCTTAATAAACGCCTGAATTTTCCAGACTCGTATCGTAAACCTATAGCGAAATAACACGTGTTACAATACACGTAACAAATTATCTGACATAGGTACATCGAATCTACATTATATTGTATCTGTTTGACTGTACTTATAAGTACGACTTGTGAATCATTTCCTAAATTATCAACTAAGAAATTTGAAAAACCCTCGTCATTTTCATTTCAAAGATCAATATCTCAAGACCGGCTGAACCGATTTAGTTGAATTGAATCGTAGCTAAGAATCATCTCGATCGCGTCAGTTATCGGACCAACATATTAACAGCATAAAAATTGGTCCATTCGTTTAGGAGCTACGATGACACACAGGCACACGGACACGTCAAACTTATAACATAGATAAAACTTTATATTAGGTATTTCCAGCTATCTCCGACTGGCAATGACATTTAAGCATTCCTCTCGTCGTGCTGTTTTTTTACTAAAAAGTAACACATAATCTTGCAGCCATAAAATATATTCCACGCTAAATAAGTAGGTAGGTAGGATGGAAATAGCACAATAATGTAACACCAATTTATACCCTTTTTACACAAATAAACTATTCATTCATTCTAATATTTACATCTATACGTGTGAGTCAGTTTGGTCATAATGCGTGCGCCAACGCACTTTCTACTATTTATGATAGATAGGTATATGTAGAATATATATTTATATCTTTAGTACCTACAGAAATAGTAGATTATCATCAGTGCCATATTTGGACATAAAACACATACACGCGAAGACTGGATGTCACAGAGAACCTGGAACCTCATTGAAGAAAGGCGCGTACTCCATCTTCAGCTCCTGGCTACCAACGATGCGGTGGTGCGTGAAGACCTGAGGCTGCAGTATACACAGATACGCAGGAACATCTACCGCAGTACCCGCCACGATAGGCGAGTATGGTCGGATAGTGTGGCGGAATGCGCCCAACGTGCTGCTGACTCCGGTAATCTCAGAGAGATGTATAAGGTGACTAAGACCTTAGCCGGAAACCGGAACCAGAGAAAGAAGAAGCCTTTAAAAGACAAAGCAGGCCAACTAATCGTGACATCGGAGGGGCAGCTTCAACGCTGGTGGGAGCATTTCGAGGAGATCTTCCGAGTCCCAAGCGACCCCATTGTGGCGACACCTGCTGTCAGCCTGCCCGCACAAAGCCTCGACATTGACGTGTCTCCCCCCACTGGAGAGGAAGTAGTGAAAGCCATCCGATCACTCAAGAACGGCAAAGCGCCAGGAGTCGACCTCATCACGGCGGAAATGCTGAGAGCTGACGTGCCTACCGCCGCGAACGCGCTGACACCCCTCTTGCGGAACATCTGGTCAGCCGAAGAGCTACCCGACGACTGGAACAAAGGCCTTCTCATCACCGTACCTAAGAAAGGAGACCTCAGTGAATGTGGCAATTGGAGAGGCATCACTTTGCTCTCGATCACGTCTAAGGTGCTCTGCAAGATTATCTTAGACAGATTATCTAGGGCCGTTGAACCGCTTCTTCGCAAAGAGCAGGCTGGTTTCCGACCCTACCGATCGTGCACGGACCAGATTAATACCTTGCGCATCATTCTCGAGCAGGCATCAGAATGGCAAAGGGGAATGTATTTGACCTTCGTCGACTTCGAAAAAGCCTTCGATACGCTGAGGTGGAGTTGCATCTGGAACCGATTGCGTGAAATTGGGGTCCCCGAGAAAATAACCAACATGATCAAGGCCATCTACGGGAAGTATTCCTGTAGAGTGACTCACGACGGCCTCGTCTCGGAGGACATACCGGTGCGTGCCGGTGTACGACAGGGTTGCCTTCTCTCACCTCTCCTATTCCTTGTTGTTCTCGATGGCACCATGAGCTCTACAATCTGCAATAAGCGCCGCGGTATAGAGTGGGGACTATCCAGCGTCTTGGAAGACCTGGATTATGCCGATGACCTATGCCTGCTGAGCCACACACACGCCGACATGCAAGCCAAGCTGGACGACCTACAACGAGAAGCAAAGGAGACGGGATTGAAATTCAACACCCGGAAGACCCAGGAAATGAGGTGCGGGGCAACAAGCGCTTTGCCGTTGCTCATTGGCACAGGGGCTGTGGAAAGGGTCCACAAATTTACTTACCTCGGTAGTGTAGTGTCGGAAACTGGAGGGACCGAAGAGGACATCGATTCGAGAATCGCCAAGGCCAGAGCAACCTTCGCACAGCTCCGCCCTGTATGGCAATCGCGGAAACTGACTAGGAGAGTTAAGCTCAAAATATTCCGGTCCAACGTAAAACCCGTGTTGCTGTACGGTTGTGAGACGTGGAAGGTTACAAAGACCATCTCGCACCGCCTCCAGGTCGTCATCAACCGCTGTCTTCGCCGTATTCTCGGTGTTTACTGGCCCGAGAAAATCTCCAACATAGAACTGTGGGAACGCTGCGGTGAGACTCCGATCGACCAGCAGATCAAACGCCGCAAGTGGAACTGGATCGGCCACACGCTCCGAAGGGACCCTGATCACATACCGAGGCAAGCCCTGGACTGGAATCCCCAAGGAAAGCGTAAACGTGGCCGCCCTAAACAGACCTGGCGGCGGACGATCATCGCAGAGGCGAAGACTTGGAGCGAATTGAAGCGCGAAGCTCAAGACCGAACGGGATGGCGGCGCACTGTGGACGCCCTCTGCCCCATCTAGGGGACACAGGAAAATAAGTCAAGTAAGTCATAATTGTCTGTGAAGCGTGCGACAACATTAAAAAGATAACCTTATTGATAAAATGTGAACTCAAATGTTAACTTCAGCGTTGAAACAATATTGTTGAAGAGACTTGGACCTAAATATAATCATTAATCGTATCACGTTTATAATATTTATTAGATATGATCGGCATATAGAAGAGATGTATTATTAGATATATCTTAACAGTTTAGCATCGGAACAGTGATCAAACATAATGAAATGAAGCAAAATGTAAGTTAACACAAAGTTTCTAGCCGTCTTAACGTAGTTATAATCGCTTTTCAGCGATAAGACCGCCTGTTGTGTACTATACTCATCATCCTCCTAGCGTTACGCCCCGGCCACGACATTGCGCGAATTGCGGCGCGGCAAGCGTTTTATCTGTTCACTGCGCGGTCGAGACGCGCAACACACTGTGGTTAGTTGGGATCACACGCAATGGATTAGAAAAACCGCTGCCGCTGCCGCCGCCGTCGCCGCTTAATTTAAGTGTTGTTTCTCTCTTACCGTAGTTTTTTTTGGTGAACAATGAAGAATAATTGTATTATATTATGTAACTAGCTTCCGCCCGCGACTTAAGACTGCGTGGACCTGGGCTAAAAACTATCCCATACTTTAATCCAGGCTATAAACTATCTTCGTGTAAAATTCCATCCAACTCAGTTGGGCCGTTTAAGCGTGATTGAGTAACAAAAAAAAAAATGTAAGGGGAGGTGCATGCGGAACAGGACACCTACCCTTCATAATTTTACATATGAGGGCACAATCCCATGCAAATCTAGCGTTTCAATTCTCAACACAGGTTAAGAAAGGTTATATAAATAAATAAATAAATATAAGGGGACAATCTTACACAAATCGACCTAGTCCCATAGTAAGCTCAGTAAGGCTTGTGTTATGGATACTAGACGACGATATATATAATAGATATTAAATACATAGAAAACATCCATGACTCAGAAACAAATATTCATGCTCATCACACAAATATTTGCCCTTACCGGGATTCGAACCCAGGACCTCTTGCTTCGTAGGCAGCGTCACTACCCACTAGGCTAACCGGTCGTCAAACAACACACATCTCAACATCCAAAATTTCGCATTTATAATATCATTAGGGTAGAATGCGTCAGACAGAGGTGATACACGTTGGTCATTATTATTAGCGTATCTGAAATAATGCAGAAAAACCCGCCTCGTATCACGTACTAGGTATCTATACTATATATTACATAGGCGATTAATTACTGTATGAAAAGCTAATATTCGATGTCACCCTGTATATTATCAACCATCGGCCATTTTGCTGTAATCTCCACTTCTCGATCTTACTGCAACTCGACAGCTCGACCAATAGTACCACAACACAGGACGTCCAAATGACCGATAGCGAGCCAACGGCGACAATAACGAACTACTTTCATAACGAGCCTACGTCAGTTACCATCAACATATTATTTGAATACACCGTAAATAAGGTGACCGCTATAAATTCAACACAATTAGAAATTTTATGGGACCGGTAGATAAACTAGAGTTTACGGTTTACCTAGTTGTTCGAGTTAAATTACTTCGCGAATATCTCGTCAAGACGTGGGGGTCGCCCTCGTGTCAGGAGCGGTACCCAGAATTCTGAAGGTAATCGCCATTGACACTGAGCAAAACTGCGTTTCCAAAATAACCTGTTAGGTATTCTTGTACGCAAGCGCCTGAGAGGTGCCATGGCACGTGGACTGTCCTCTGGAATTTTGGCAGGGTCCAACGTGTTGTGTCGAGAATTTTCTTAAGTTTAACGAGCATGATTTCTAAAGGGGAGTTCAGAAAATCTGACATACAGAGTTTTTTTCTTCAATCAATCTTTGAGAATAATGTTTGTGGCGCTCTTGTACCCGGGGGATTTTTGCTAAATCAATAATATTCTCTGGAATTTTAGCAGGGTCCAGCGCCGTTGTGCCTAGGATTGCCCAAAGGGTTAATGGGAGTCCAGAAAGTGAGAATCCAATGTTTGAGTTTACTTTGAATAATGCATTGAAACGGTTTTTTTCCGGTAGCCCAGATTTATAGGTCTGGATTAAAATTTTAATAGCAGTGAGCGCAACGGTCTTTTTCCAAGGGAATTTGTGTTGAAAATAGTGTGGGAATAAAAACACTGATCCTTGAATCCTTCAAGATCATTTCTTATTTTTCCTGGAAAGGATTATTTACAAAAATATGGTACCTATAAGCTGGAAATATTCGGAAATTTCATGGAAAATGAGCTGCCTTCCAGTAAAATAAGTGTTACATTCACTAAGATAAACACATTAGTTTGGTCGGTACTGTCCCGCCTACGAAGCTAGCGGTACCGGGTTGAATCTTTGCCTTATTCGTTATTGCTTAATCTTTGCCTTATTATTGTTGAGTTGTATCGAGTCAGGTTGTTCATCGCATATAACCATCGTATATATTTATCAAATGTATAATGGTTACCCATTATTGAGAGGAAAATAAAAGGATTACATTATGGCAGGTTCATCATAGAGCAGGAACACATTTTTCGACGCTAGCTATTTAGTCTAAAATCAACCGTAAATGCAATATTAGCTCGTTCGTTTGGCCTGAACCTAACATTAAATGCATTGGGCTGTCTGAAGAGATGACACGAGATATTTTAAACTAATTCACTAGTCAAATGTAGTCCAATGTACTCTATTAAATGTAGAAATTACCTGGACCAGTGGCAGAACATTGGCAAACAACGATACTCCAGCTGTTTGACATTTATTACTTTATTAATAGTTTTTACGATCGCTTGCGCATGTTTTATAGTTATTACAAATGGTAATAAACCGCCCTAGAGATGGCAGTAGATTGATTTCGACCCGCGAGGCTAAGCTACCCAACCTTCAGCGAGCGGTTACAAATAAACCGCATAGGAAACTAAACTAACTAGGGAATGCAATCTCGATCAAGCGTGATCTAGAGGGAGTTTTATCTAGAAGGACTACGTACTCCCACGCTTTGGAAGACACAAAGAAATTGACCCAAGGATCCTGTTTTGATAATGAACACCTAACAAACAAGAAGATGGCTGGGCACAACCGGCACTAATCGATGCGGGAATGTGTGTAAATGTAGCGGATTGTCGTCTCGCTCATATTTGGATCTGCCCAACGGGAGAAGTCCCTACGTACACCTTATAGAAAACCGCGGCAATAATTGCACCACTACATTGCTCAGGAGGTATGTGGTGTTGTGTCCCTGGCGTGCTCTGTTGAGAGTGAGGAACCTGCGTGTAGTCTCTGCTTACTTGATACCTTAAATATTGAAGTTATAACGGCCAAGTTGTACACTCACTTGTGAACACCTAATAGGGTTTAGACCCTCCTGTGAGCCGCGATGTACACGACTGTTTCCATGTATTCACTGTGGAAAGATTCTCGAGTGGCGACCTTCCGGCCTACCGACAGGCGCAGCGTGGGGAGGAACACCACAAGATGGGCTGGTGACTTGGTAAAGGTCGCGGGAGTCCACTGGATGCGGATAGCGCAGGACCGGTCATTGTGGCATTCTTTGGGGGAGGCCTATCAATCACAATCATCCATAACATAACATTGGTCACGAGCAAAATTTTCACCAGCACGCAAAAACGTGACCGTCATTACGTGCGACCAAGCAATTTGTGGCCTATTATTAATTATATCAACAATTATAGCTATCGATTATATCATCATCATCATTAACAATACGCGTGTCGTAACAGTAAAGCGAGTAACCATTACACCGTTTGAGAGGCGATTATTTTTAACTCCACTTTCCATTTCGATCGGTTGTAGAAATTCACTTTTCATCTGTTAAGAGGACTGCCCGTAATCGAGAAAATCATGTGTATAAAAATTACTGGGGCCGCAGACAAGGTTACTATCGACAAGCGCTAACGCCCATAGAAAATAAAAAAATGTATGGGAATGACAGATGCCGACGAAATACTTTTCGTTGACATCTGTCATTCCCATACTTTTTATTCGTTTTCTATTGGCGTTAGCGTTGGCCGATTGTAACCTTGTCTACGGCCCCTGATGTAATATTAACCAGTATTATCTGTTCTGTATTATATACGTCACACGCAACAACGTACCGATTATTTTACCATAACCCATAACACAATCTACGCAAATATCGGGCAGTGGACCGCGCGTATGTGTTTACACACCTCGTATATTCCCCAATTGAGCAATAGCAAATGCAACTTTGATTAGATTAAAATAACGTTTATTTTTCAAAACATCTTCAACTCGAGCGAGATGCGAGGTTAAGTAAGCGCACAGAGTTATTGGTCGAATTTTCCCTAATTGCGCTATAACAAAAGCAAACTTGATAAGTACGACATAAAGTTCAATTTTCATAACGGCGCCACAGCAACATATGAGATTGTAAAAGTAGCTGGTAGACAAGACGCATGATTTATATCTAAACAAAATTCTTACAATGGCAGTGAAGTGCGCAATAGAGGTGTTATCTTACATCAGAACGTGCAGGCTTAGATGTCAAAGATATGTATACAAAATTCGCCCTTATTACATTCGGATAAGTTGCAACGGTGTAAAGATATATTCGACGTCGACTGGTCGAAGTCTGACATTGAATATCAAAGCAGGTGTGTTGGTTTTAAGTATCGGATAGTAGAAAACGTTGTAGATCTACAGATTACATAGTAAACACTTTTTCAATGAATAATGAAGAAGACCGCTTTAGGTTATCGCACCAGCGAGCGGAGCGAACGAAGTTAGTGTATGCTTTAGCTTGGGCCGAAAATCGGTTGTTTGTCCGGCCGGCGTCCAATGTCAGATGTCTGTCCCGCTATCTCCTGTACAGGTCGCATTTCTCAACTTATCCTCTTGAAATTTTGTGTGCCATGTGCCAAGCCCCTTAAGCGAAATTAAAAAAATAACAGGTTCGCGAATTCTACATCTCACAGAGCCATTCGCTTTAAATGTAATCATAAATGAGACTTTCCCGAACTATAATAAACGAAGACTATGGTATATAGTAATGTCAATACCAAAGTGGAGAAATCCATAAGTACCTTCAAATAAGGGAAGTACCTATTGTATTGTCGGTTAAAACATCGTTTTTAAAGTAAATTATTATCTGGTGAAATAGGGGTGAAAGTGTGTATGACAGAGGTAAATATTAAATTGACGAATTCTATGCGGACAAAGCTAAGATGCTTCTATGGTCTGTTAATAAGTACATCCCACTCTAACACTTAGGCCAGGGCCGCACTGGCACGGCGATTAGCAACGCGACGGCGATCTCAGTACATCAAGTCGCCACAGTTGTACCTACTGAAATCGCCGTCGCGTCGCCAATCGCCCCATTAGTGCGGCCCCGGCCTTAGGGCCACCCCACACCTGGCGTCTTTCGAGCGTCGTCCCATAGTAAGCAGGCGAGCGAGGGGCGAGGCGAGGTGGGTTGGGGGGACGGTTTACTATGGGACGACGCTCGAAAGACGCCAGGTGTGGGGTGGCCCTTAGTTGAAGAACATCGGCGTTCGGCACTAATACGTGTCTCGCTTTCAATCAATTCTAATTTGTTTTTATGCGCGCGAGAATTGACTCCAACGCGAACCAATCAAAGTAAAGGCTTGGCCAGACACGGCGCGACGCAGCGCCGCGGTGACTTTAAATACATGCTAACAGGTTAGCGACGTCAAACAGACTGCGTCCCACCGGCATCGCGACCCGCTTCTGTCGCGCCCCGCGCCGCGCGGCCCCGAGCGTCCACCCGGCGCGAGCGCAGCGCTGCGAGGCGCGGACGCGGCAGCACGCTGCGCCGCGCTGGGTCACATCAGTCGGACTCGGACGTTACGCAGCGCGCGGTGCGTAGTGCGAGCGTAGCAATATATTAATCTCGTAAGAGATCGTAAAGTTATAATTTATAACTTATAAATGACTCTGATCTATGGCTTGAGAAGGAATGAGCGAATCACGCCCGCATCGCGCCGCGTTCGCGCGCGCGATGAGGGCGTGTTGAGAGAGCGACGCCGGCGCGATCCGCGCGCGCCCTGTTTGAACAGCTATCGCGCTGGCATCACGCAGCGCGGACATCGCGCTGCGCCACGCTATGTGTCTGGCCAAGCCTTTAGAGCGCAACCACATGCGATGTGAATCGTGTCAAAATGATTAAATCTGTGACGTCACACGCGCCCACTGTCTAACTGGATACGTGCTAAGTAGGTTGAATAACATTTGATGCCATATCAAGACAAGTTGTGTCCATTTAAAACACTGTTTTTGTATGGATGAAGTGACGCTTCTCCTAACAGTCTTTATGATTTACTAGCGACTCGCCCCGACTTCGCACGTGTACTACACTATACATATAAACCTTCCTCTTGAATCACTCTATCTATTTAAAAAACCCGCATCGAAATCCGTTGCGTAGATTTAAAGATCTAGGCATACATAGGGACTTAGGGACAGATCGCGGGAAGCGACTTTGTTTTATACTATGTAGTGATAGCATTGGCATGTCGCTTAATATAAGCCTCATAAGAAGGCTCAAAGCCCCCAAAGGGCAATAGAGAGGGCTATGCTGGGAGATTTTCTGCGTGATCGCATCAGAAATGAGGCTATCCACAGCAGAACAAAGGTATAGCCCTACGAATCAATAAACTTAAGTGGCATGTAGATTGTAGATCCGATGGCCATTGGGGCGGAAAGGTTCTCGGAAGCCGGAAGATGCAGCGTGAGTAGACCCCCACAAGGTGAACTAATGTTTGGGTGAAGGTCGCGGGAGACCGCTGGATGCGGGTGGCGCGTTTTTAGTCATATGCGTCGGGAGGTTCTGTGATAGCAATGCTGTATGATTGTTACTATATTAGTTACCTATTCAATGGGGGTGTCGAAACGGGATGTCCGTTCCGTTCGGCCATTGAAATGTGTGACTGATAGTGATTAGAGAATATAGATAGGTACCTAGGGTTGGCCTTGTTGATAGGTTTGGAAACCATTGTGAAAACGCAATCGGTTTCCGTCAGTTCAAGGTCTTTTACACAGTGAAATAAGTCAAAATGCAAGAAAAATCAGGCATGCAAGAATAGTCAAGTGTAAAAGAATGGGTGCGTACAACTTACTCATAATATGTCCCTGAATGTACCAGATTTGATTTTGATTGAGTTAAAAGTAATATAGCAACTTGTACTTTATAGCCAAACAAAATAAACAACGAAGATATGTTAAATATATCTTCGTTGTTTATTTTGTTTGTGTGAAGTAAACTTTTAGTGATATATAATGTTTTAATAGCTTTCAAAAGAAGAACAAGGAATAGCAAAGAAAACTATTCTAAATTCATAACATAATTTATTTTCAATGGAGGCAGGCAACTCTAGGCCATTAGTGAGGCCCTGAGACTGACACTAATTGACTGTCTTTTGACATAACCAGTTTGTTGAGAAATAATACATAACAAATTCCTTTGTATTTTTAAATATTTTACTGCTCTTGCTTCACAGATAAGAATTTACTCTAACACTAATTAATAAAGTCACGGAGACATACATAACCCTTTTTTTATCCAAAAATCATCAGTTGCTCAAATAGAGGTTTATTCACGAGTTTATATGTAAAAGGTCACAGGCGATAATGAAAAATAAGTAAAAATATATACAGCTTTGTATTGTTTTAGTTGATATGTACAGTAGTTAGCATAACTATGTTTTTATATCATATTTTTTATGTATCCTTCATTATTTGAATAAATCACAGCTTTTGAATGAGGCAATAATCATTAGTCTCATGAAGTAACAACTTAAGTAAAACAAGGTTGGTATTTCCTGTGCATAAATGAATAATTTAGTAAGTATATACTATGTTCCACGCATAGGTACTACTGCCTACACAGTTCAATATTTGAGTCAACTGATGACTGAGCAAATCAATTGTAGGTAATTTGGGAGTTTATGGAAGCATCAAAATTTATTAAACAATGTGTCATTGACTTTATACCTAGGTTGAATAGGTCTTTTATACGTAAATTCGTAATTTTGTTAGTGTAATGGCAGTTTTTTTTAAATAGGACTATGTAACACATTCAAGTCACTCTCACTTTCATCCTTGCTAAACAAAGCACTTACCCATCTGTAGTCACCGAATTCAGGGACAACGAATCAGCATATACCATCTCCAAATTCTCAACTGGCTCATCTTGTGGCTGCGGTGGCTCAGGGTCTGGAGTCTGGTCCTCATCACTTACAGCTTCTCGCTTCTGACTGACATTGTGCAGCCCAGAGAGGTCCACGCTCCCTCCATCTACCCCCAAGTGACCTTCGGACACCACCAGCATAAACAACGCGCAACTGAGAACAAAAAACCCAAGGTGAAACCCAACTTCACTTACGAAAAGTTTGAATTTTGTTACGCAAGCGGCGAAAATCAATCCTAAAATTACCTCGATAACACCGAAATGGTCAGCAGCGACGTGTAAATAACACACAAGCCTCCCTTCATCTTAATATCAGAGAGAAATCCAGAGTCCAGTTCATTTTGTGCGAAATATTCTCACTAAGCCATTGCTACAAATTTTACACTATTTCACTAACAGACGTTCACATGAGGCACCGCGTTTTAATAATAGATTTCACACATTATGCGGTTTTGAATTACAATAAAAGAACCAGCTGCCGCGGCGAGGTACGCTCCACCGAAATAAAATGGGGGCGAAGGCGAACATTAATTCAACCAATTTTAATGCAATCGAATAATTTTGACAGTTACGTTTTTTCTGAATACTTCAATGAACTGTCAAATAACAGTTCAATGTTATCTAATTGGTCGCTACACCATGAAATTATCGATTAACAAATCTCGTCCAATAGCAAACTGACATTTAATGCCTTTGAAATTACAGGATTGGTTGTGATATATTCAACGTTCCTTTAGACGCAAGTTGTCCTTATTCATTATATTGAAAATATCAGTTTAAGAAAATAAGTTATAGTTTCATAAAATAACCACTAAATCAATGATCAACATTTGAATTGATTTCAGTTTCTTTTCCAAAGGTTGAATGACTATTGTAGTATTTATCCTCAGTATTTTTTTATGTACGTTTCATTCCACATCCAACTTCATATCAATCAGCGTGACGCGACCCGCGGTGCTGTCAGCTACGTCAACGGTTGGAGTCTGCTTGGCCCGTTTCTAGTTTTTCGTTACTAAAACCAAAATGGAAAGTTTACTCGCAATACCGTTTTCGGTACTAGAAATACCTAATATCAAAATCAAGAAACCGTCATGGCTTCAAGCTCCGTCGGCAATGACCACATTCGCATTGGTGCTAGTCTCGTACTTTTTGGTGACAGGAGGTTAGCGGCGTCTTGTTTTCTGTTTATTTTCTAATAAGACTAGATTTTTGAAATAAACTTGTATTTAACTGTAGTCAAGTTTTCGGCCTTCTAACTTCACCTTACTAGAACTTTTTTCATTTTAAAATGCATGCAAATTCGCAGTTTTTTCAATTGATTCTGTTGTCACTATATGAGCTATTTGCTTATCATCGAACACATCAGCTGGACTAGTTACTGACCGAAACCAAACAGATGTGATGTGATAAAAATCTGTCAAGAAACTCGTTATTATACCCAGTCTACATTCTATATATTGTCTCCTGTTTCAGGTATTATCTATGACGTGATAGTTGAACCACCAAGCGTCGGTTCAACAACCGATGAGCACGGCCATAGCCGGCCCGTAGCCTTCATGCCGAACAGGGTGAACGGGCAGTACATCATGGAAGGGCTCGCGGCCAGTTTCCTCTTCTCTATGGGTGGACTCGGCTTCATCATTCTAGACCGCACACATAACCCGACAACCCCTAAACTGAACAGGATCTTGCTCATCTCAGTTGCCTTCCTTTGTATCCTCGTCTCGTTCTTCACAACATGGATTTTCATGAGAATGAAGCTGCCAGGATACCTTCAGAACTAGTGTAGCAGTAAGATGTTTTTTTATAATAAATCTTTTATATTTACTTAGTGTAATCTAAGCTGAATAAATATATTTTTATTCATTAGCGTTTTAAAGATTGCATGGAAATTTCCTGTTATATTTATTTACTATAATGTCAATCAATAAGCCTTTATTTCGCCAAGTGTTGCTCATTTTCTTTATTACATTAGAGAGTTCAGAGTATGTCTCTTAGTGATAAGTGCCTGTCGGCATAGGCCTCCCCATCTACTTCCATTGGTTTCTCTCTAAGGCCACCCTAGTCCAGTGCGGTCCTATTAACAGATGGGTAGTCTATCTCGCACGCGGTCTTATACCTATGTGTAGCATAACGAGACATGCTAGACAACAAATCAAACTGATTTCAATTAACAATATGTATATATTTGGCATTTCATTACATGATATCATTAGATCATTACATTCGTTTATATAATTACAGACACAGATTGCAAGTATTTAAAACTAGACACGAAAACATTATCTTAACGAGGAACAAATTTGAGATTCATAAAGTCATGAATTAGTAAGTAAAAAAACATTTAAAACACATTTTGACTTGGACTATACCAGCTTGTGTTACAAATTTCAGCTCAATTGTATCATTAGCCGTGTCTACAGCAGACGTATGCTCGGCCGCACGCCTCGGGCGAGGCGTGCAGCCGAGCATGTGTCTACACTAAGCGTGCATGCCTCGAGCGAGGCGTGCAGCCGGGCATATGTTTACACTATACTAAGCGCCCATGCCTCGGGCGAGGCGTGGAGCCGGGCATACGTTTACTATAAGCGCGCATGCCTCGGGCGAGGCGTGCAACCAAGCATACGTCTACACTAAGCGCGAGTGCGAGGCAAATTCGGCCGGGGCATGCTTCCGGTGTACACACGGCTAGTGAAATTTGGGATATGTTTGTAAGTTCGGTGAGTATGCAACAGTATGACACCAGCAATGAAGATGAAAGGTGGACTGAGCAACTTCTAAACTACACAAGATAAACTGCCGTATTTCGGCTCATTGGAACCCTCTCAACGAGTATTTGATTACTGCGCAAAAAAGCAAAAAAGTAGTCGGAAATAACTATTTTATAATTTATTAATTGTACAGTCTTCTCCAATACCTACACAGACAACCTTTCAAAAAGATCTATACAGAGATTTTATTGTTGACTGACATAAGACACATTTGTAGATATTTTTGAAAGATCTGTATAGATATTTGAGAACTCGACTGTACCAAAAACTACATTTTTCAACAGTCACTTTCAAACTGACTCTTATGTATAATTTATGCCTTATTGTCATAGTGACAAGAACGAAAAAGGTACGCGTGTCAATTTCCTTGATTGTATGTACTGACTGAATATGTGAATTTTGACAGATGTTGGCTTTAAAATGAATGAATGAATGAATGAAAAGCTCATAAAATGAGAGCTGAACTGTCATCTTGTCAAATTCTAGTATTAAAAATTATCATTAAATTGATACATTCAATAATAATACACTATAACCTCAGATCAGCTACTATAACTAATAAAACTATGCTTATAATAAATATACTATTAGACGAGAAGATTTCAGGAAGACATTAGTTTCAGCTTTACAGTCGTATCCGGAACGTCCTGGAAAAATATAGATTTTGTTAGGTTGGTCTTATTCAATATCATCGAAATGCCTCAGGAAATTTTGTTAGTGGTATAAAATAATATTAATAATGGCTGAGACGGGATCGCAGACGAAGGTAGATCCTGGTGTTTGAAACTTCGCAAAGAGGGTTTAGTTGCAAAATATTGAGCCTTGAAACTCAGTTTGAACCATCTTGCTTACACCGTAACCAGTGGCGTGCACAGGGTTTTGGGACAGGGTAGGCAGTGGGATGAAATGATATTGAAAAGTAGAGAACTCTTTAAACGTTTTCTCTCCGATCGATATTTACCGAGATATTTGGGTTCAAAATTCAGTCATTTTAAACGGTTCTGGGACTTAAAAAATTTCGGTGTCGTGCAAATGATGTCAATATAACACCTCATTTTTATTAATGTATCCTATACAACGTGCTCAGATAAGCATAAAATGTCAAATAAACTTTTCTCTGTCACCAGCCCCGTTTTGGGGGCGCGATTAATTTTTTTCCGCTCTTTTATAAAAAAATGACCACGAAGACAGCTTATTTTAGCGTCTTCTATACGATAGCAACATAAAAAATAGGTGTCATAATGATACCGACCACCATCAAAAAATTTCTAAATCTCGCGCCCCCTTTCGATTCTGTATTTACCGAAAGTGTGAAGTGCGAGGCACGCTTTTAAATGCTTTTCCGACTGTTCGTGTTTTTTAGCAGCAGTCGACAAGTTTTTCATATCGGCAAATCCCGTATCAAGCCAGACTGTTTTAAAATTCGAGAACAAAACACACGGGAAACAAAACAATCTACTTGAATGTAAACAGCCGGCCAACCACTTAAACGTCTCGTAATGTCGAAAATGAAAAACGCCGAGTAACATTAGCTGTTTTTTGATGCAAATCCGGTAATTCCGGCATGCATCTTCCTTTTTGAACCACTTTCACCTTTGAAGCAAAAGGTAATTTTCCGAAATTGCCGTTTACTAATGTTTTCATGCACACAAGATCACCACACAACTCACAAGATAACTCCTCGACCTCCATTTTATTCGTCCTCTGACTTTATAGGCACTAATTCTCACCTCACTAATACTTATAAACTCACAACGCATTAACAACAAAAGAACAGAAAGAACCACGAAACAAATTTATAAAGCTAAATACAATTTCGCGCGTGTTACTCCAGGCAAAATACGGTTTTGAAAAACATTAATTTATAATAGCGTTTATTTTGTTGATTTCATTATAAAATGTTATTCTAAGATGCTTTATTCAAGAATCCGGCAAACTTTCCACCCGGAAGTAATTAAGTAGATTTAAATAAAACATGCGTTGTCTTTTTCTGTATGATTTATCTTGAATATTAAAGAGCAAATGTAAATGAACCAAATAAAGACAAAAATATTTAATAATATTTTTTCTGACGTTTCTATAGCTAGTTAATTAATCTTTTTTTTGATGTCTGAAATTTTGTCGGATTCTGTCGCTGGGTGACTATTTAATTGATAATAAATCCGTTACACAGAAAAAATAAGCTATTATAAATTATTTCCAAAATTGACATTTTTTCCATACAAGTTGTCAGTTCATTGCCTGGACTATGTCATCCCAAGTTCGCAAACCATAACACCACAAACAGGTGATAAAATTACGATATATTTGAATGGGAAATGATCGCTTGTTGAATGCATACTTCTAAATTTGGTCGCCTAAAATCACGAATATGGTGGCGCTCGGCAACGGCGGGCGCTGTCGGAACTATTCGGATGTAAGAAAGAGAAAGAAGATATCGGATCGCAAATTCACTGCTTGTTTATTGTGGGCATGATATATCATCTAGCCTACATGACGCGCAATGATCGCGCAAGCCAGACGGTCGGAAATGAAGAACTGTTTACTTGAGGATTTGGGTTACAGATGTGTGAGTTATGTATGCGTGTGTTCGTAATTTATACCGTTGAAGTCGTACTTTTTCCGAAGTACGCCTCAAGCGGCAAACGGATCAGAGGTTAACAATTCGCGACATTCACGTGCGCGTGGCCGTGGGTCACCGCGAAATTCAAATTTATAATTCAATAAATAATAACTGTGATTGTTTATTAATAATATTACCGTGCCATACTATTTTCGTTATAGTAGGTATTGTGTTGTATTAGCATTATATTGATAGGGTAGGCAGCGCCTTTTTGCCTATATGGAGTGCACGCCACTGACCGTAACGTAATACTTATGTATGGCTGCAGCTAGAGATGATCCCTCTCTTCACCAGAGCTCTTATAAACGATGGCAAAGCCGAGCGCCCCGTCGTCACCCAAGTCGGCTTCTAGAACATTCTACACTAGCTAAAATAGTACTGTATCCTTACAATTATGTTACTGACTCACTGAATAAAATCCGAGCTCTTACCAATGATATGCTCAAACACGGCAATTCTTAGCGCACCATCATCGTCTAAGACAACTTCTAGAACGTTCTACACCAGCTAATGCAGTTACAACCTCAGAATGCTCTTATTTGTATGAACTCTACTCACTGATTAAAATCCGATATCCTTATCAATGATATCCTCAAACTCATCAGAGCTGAGTGCCCCATCGTAATCCAAGTCACGCACTTCTAGAACGTTCTACACTAGCTAATGCAGTTTACCACAGAATGCTCTTATTTGTATGAACTCTACTTACTGAGTAAAATCAGAGCTTTTATCAATGACATGCTCAAACTCAGCAAAGCTGAGTGCCCCATCGTAATCCAAGTCACCCACTTCTAGAATGTTCTACACTAGCTAATGCAGTTACAACCACAGAACGCTCTTATTTGTATGAACTTTACTTACTGAGTGAAATCAGAGCTCTTATCAATGATATGCTCAAACTCAGCAAAGCTGAGTGCCCCATCGTAATCCAAGTCACCCACTTCTAGAACTTTCTACACTAGCTAATGCAGTTACAACCACAGAATGCTCTTATTTGTATGAACTCTACTCACTGAGCAAAATCAGAGCTTTTATCAATGACATGCTCAAACTCAGCAAAGCTTAGTGCCCCATCGTAATCCAAGTCACGCACTTCTAGAACGTTCTACACTAGCTAATGCAGTTACAACCACAGAATGCTCTTATTTGTATGAACTCTACTCACTGAGTAAAATCAGAGCTTTTATCAATGACATGCTCAAACTCGGTAAAGCTGAGTGCCCCATCGTAATTCAAGTCGCCTTCTTCTAGAACGTTATACACTAGCTAATGTAGCTTCTTTATACGTGTTGTAGAATATTAATAAGTATTCTACTCACTGAGTAAAGTCAGAGCTCTTATCAATGATATGCTCAAACTCGGCAAAGCTGAGTGCTCCGTCGTCATCCAAGTCCGCCTCTTCTAGAACGTTCTGCACCAACTGCTGCAACTCTGAGTCGGCGAGTTGCAGCTCGGGGCCGCAGAGCCGTTCGATGACCTCGCGCAGGTCTGACACGCCGATCATGTCGTCGCCATCGAAGTCTGGAACGTTGTGGTACAGTTTAGGAATGCTATGTGCGGTAGAGGCGTTGCACACGGGCGCAGCGGTCCTAGGGGGCGCCGAGCGCCACCCGCTACCATTCTATTTTGACCGCGCGCTTACTAAGGGGCGTTAGAGTAATGTTTGTACACGGGCGCTACATGGGCTAGAGACACCTCTGTGTACGGTTTTCGGGAATATTCGTATTTTATACGGGGAATATTTCCAGCGGCGCTCAAAGCACATCAAAGTTCAAAGTTTGTATATCTCACTCTGTCGCTTGATTGTGCAAGTGCGACGGTTTGCAGTACTATCAGCCACTCAGTTCAGGAACTTTCAGTTACATGGACCCTACTCAGGACAAGCTAGGGTATAAATAATACCACGTCCAAGCGAGATGGTAGCATACAAACCTCAATAAGTGTGATAGAAAGGGAAATATAATTTTCACACCTTTCATTCGGAAAAGTAAGTTTTGCTCCACGACGAGAGGGACCAAAACGCTACTTTTCTGTTCAAGCTACTTTTTTAATTTATACATTGGCATTGGAACATTTGTACGCAATGTGCCAATTGAACACAGATGTTAATAAAATAATCGATTGTAATTTCATCGTAGTCGAATCAAAACGAACATATTTCAAGTTTTAACTATAACAACGTCGTATAAAAATTTATAAATATTTCGTAATATTTAAAAATTAATAATAAAAATTTAAGATAATTTAGATATATTTTAACAATAGCTTTTTTTAAATTTCCTCATAGTCGGTGTGAAAAATAGTATGTGTCACTCGGTAGCAAAATTATTTTCGTCTCGGGCGTAAACACTTGTATCCCTCACTACGCTCAGGATTTGTGTTTTTGATCGCCACTCGTTGGGAATTACCAACTTTCCGCACTTGTATCATAAATAACTATACTTATCCTTTTCAGAGTTTCACCTTTTTTATTTGCTGCAACTGATTTAGTAATGCCGGCTGTACACATTGGGCCACCGTTGGCGCGTGAGCAGGAGGCAGCTATGTAAACGAAAGAGATCGAATTATAGCCCTCTCCCTCTAACGCATAGCTGTCTTCTGCTCACGCGCCAACGTTGGCCCAGTGTGTACAGCGGGCTTAAGAGATTGTGGCAAACAAACCATTACCCGCCCAAAGTTGTTTATGGTAAGCCATCAACAATTTTATGACCAGTTCTTAATTTAGCTCCATAATCATACGTCCATGTTCAGGTATTTAGTAACTTTAAAGAAATATGAATAATCTACGAAATCTGGAAAGTTGAGAAATTAGCCAATGTCTATGAAGCATTGAGTAACAACTTGTAACTTACAAGAATAAATATACAGAAGAGCAATAGGGGTGTGGACTCGATAATTATTATTACTCCAGATAAAAGAAGGCAAAAAAATATGCCTAGTGACGAAAATCCCATTCAGATATCTCAAAGAATTACGAAGCTACCATCGTTTTAATATTGCTTGTTAGAGAGAGAAAACGCAAACAGTGTGTGACGTCACATTACGGGATGCTGCCGGGGGGGTTAACAAGATGGGGCGCGGCACGTTGCCGTCTAATATTACTGTGACGTCACAATCTTCCAGCGTCATCGTTTCATATGAAGTTGCGTTTGCGAAAAAGGGTCACAACATACCCCTTCTTAAAACTTAGGACACTTATAACTTCGTGATAGGTTAAACCTTTTGCATTGATTTTTTCTCCATTTGACAACATTTTTAATTCTTTTTCGAGAAAATATGACATTATTGATTATTTTATTTAGTGTCTACACCACTATTATTACTACTGTCATGTGATCTTGAAAGCCAAAGGGAATACCCGTTGGGATAGAAAGAAACCAGCATCAAGCTAAATATGATAAAAAAAAAGTTTCTAACCCTAGCTAGAGTGCGACAATCCTTTGTTTTGTCGTGGAAATCTGCAGCTCTGGTACCTTAACCGATCACATGTAAACCATGAACACTTCAATGTAGAAAGCTCACCAAAAATCCTAAAAGCATGCTCCGCCTTCACGGCCTTCGGTGCAGTATCACTGAACACCGACATCATGTCCAGGAAATCTTCGAATGTGCAGTCTCCATCGCTGCTGGAGCTGAACACCTTGCAGATGCGGTCTCGGAACGGGTTCACCCGGAGCTCAGGGTATTGGAGGATCTTGGCCATCGGGAGCTTGGCGTTCTTGTTGTGGCCGACTTTCTCTGGGGCCAAGGCCTTGAAACGCGTGTGAGCACTGGAAAAGGATGCAATAGTGTTACTAGGGTAACCTATCACAAGTTCGAAATATGTTTGACCGATGATTAATTTGGCAAATTTTCATTTGACTGTGTGCATTTTTTTCAGGAACCATTGACAATTCCAAGCTTTTGAAAATATTAACGCATAGAACCCATTAGGTTAGGTTAGGTTAATAAAAAAAATACTGAAAACTTTACGGTCTCAAAATAAATGCATTCCGTCAAATATTTCGTACTTGTGATAGGTAACCGTTACTAGTGTTAGGATCGTCGGTATATCATGATCATGATCAAACTTTGAATCTTGTTTAGTAATAGGGCCAAATCAACTGTATTATTTTTTGTTGCTTGTTAAATGTGTTTTGTGATGTGGCATCTCCTAAGCATGCTTGAAGCCCATATTATTATAAATTCTCTTTGGCTTGTTACCCAGGAGACATGTCAACGGACAAAAAAACAACAAAAAAATGTTGATTGACCTACACATAGATGTTTAATGATGTGTTTGACTAATAAACTGCAGTTAATAATTTGTTTCTGTGCTAACTTATTTCAATTAATTAATGGCGAGGTTAGACTTATGCATCAGTTTTGACTTTTTGGGGCCTCATATTCTTATTACAAACCTATTGTAACAATACAATTTGTATTAGGAACCTCAAAGGTAATGCAAAAAATGGGATAAAAACTTCCAAGGTTTCAACATTCTAGGTTATGATTACTTGTGTTATTTAATTATTTATTTTTAACACACTATATGGTACAGAAAACTTAATCTAATTAATTTCCCTGCAAAACTGTTTAACTTCAGTAAACCAAAGTACCTTGTTGCCTATCAATTAAAATGGTGGCACAAAAAATATTTTCACTATAATATGTGAGTCAAACCATTAAGCGCAAATTATACATGCCAGTTTAACTACATTGTGGGGTTTGATAGATAAAACGCAGTATAAATACCTCGGTAAGCCGCAAAGTAAATTGCGCTTTACACTGCATTGTGCAAGTAAATTGTGCAACTTTTACATAAGAATGTATACCGACAGAACCCAAGAGATGTGTTTCTCTCTACTATCTGAATTTTGTTTTTCGCTAATGTTGTTTACATTTGGTTTTCCCCAGATTGTATATGAGAGAGAATAAAACAATAGAACAATATAGTACCAGCCTTAAAGTAATTTATCTTATTAATTGCAATAATATAATGCATGGTAACTGGATTTAAACTTACTATAACACTTCCTTCTTTGTAAAGTAAGTCAGGTCCTGAAATGAAAATGAGTCATTGTAGCTGAAATCATTAATAATTTCCTCAATTTTATTGAATACTGTGAAAAACGCGTAGTATATGAGATATTTCTCAGTTCAAATCGAGTAGAGATCATTGACCTGGTCAAAGAACTTTTAATTAAGGAAAGTACCGTACAAATGTGATTCATACAAGTAATTGGGCCAAATACAAACTCAATATGCCTTTACCTCGTAATCTTGAAGTTCCTCCTCTGTGAATTGACTCTTGCCTTGGCCCATGTTCGAAAGGATATGAAGCCAAAGGCTTCACGCTTGTGTATACGAATTATTTATACAATCGGCTAGATTTACGGTAAAATAAATGTATCCATTAATAGTACATACAATATACATAAACAAATCACTCTGAGCTACTCATCTCAACTGACGGGACGTTGACGTCTGACGTCTGGCAGTGACAGCATCAGCAATAAATGTTGCTATTGCAGTAAAAATAATTTCTTTAGAAAAAAATTAAATAGGTTATTCACAAGTGGCAAATGTTTGTAGCTCTTCGTAACATATCACATTTTTGTAACTGTAATGTAATATATCAAACCAGCTGAACATTCAGGAAAAGAAAATAAAGTTTTTTTTTATAAAAAGCAAAATACTAGAATATCTGATTTCTGTACCTGGCAATATATTACTTTGACAGTTGATTTTTTATTTTATTTTATTCGGACAGGCTAAGACGTGGCGAAGACTGCCTCAAGTTGAAGTTTCTATTGATTATTGCGTTTAGTTTCAACATGTATTATTCAATAATTTTAATTGATTAATTCATAAAAAAGGAAAAAAGGTAAGTTTTATGCCGAGACAAAAGCTTGGTGTTCAAAAAAATGCCTCATTTATCAAATGAACTCGTGCGATGATCCTTGTGGGCCTGACGGGTGCCCTTCGCTTGGTCTAAAATTTTATTTCTAAAGTTGTTTGGCCGAAAATGTTTAGTATAATATTTAATGGTATACTTATTCTTTAGCATAAAGATTTTTTTGCATACACATTTTTTGTCCTAAAACATGTTTGACCTGAAATTATTTAGTTTATTTTTTCATCATCATCATTTTTTTAAGAGCTTGGCTCTTGTCGGTGGAGTAATCCATTACTCCTTTTTTGAGGAAGCATAGTGACCAGACACTGAGTTTATTAAAAAAATATACAACCGAATTGAGAACCTCCTCCTTCTTTTGAAGTCGTTTAAGAAGGCTAAAAGAATAATATTGTTAGGTATAATTATTCTTCGTCCTAAAACAAAACAAACAATGGCTCCAATCACAGCACTTAAACAATTTTATCCATTTTATAATTTAAACCTGTTATGACCCCGAACCCGAACCGAAATGCTGCCAGGTAAGTAGGTTAGGTTAGAACTGCTACCAGTAAAGTAGGTTAGGTTAGAACCGCAACAATCTTAAGGACATAGATAAATGCTTTCTACTGTGAAGTTAATTCTTCGTCGTACATGTATGTCGAACACTCGGCAGGGAACCTCCCTAAAAAGTAGCAAAAAGGGAAGTGGTTGCAAAGTTTATTGAATTGCATTGAGTGGATGGTCTGTTAGCCCGGTTGTGGCTCGGTTAGAAAAGCGAGTAGCGACCGCCACGCCAGGTTGTGAGTTCTAAGACGTCTATCCTAGAGGCAAAGAATATTTGTATCCATTATTCTCTACCTACCTACTTAATATTCACTCGTAATTGTATTACGGTAACCTCAAACACATGATAAATATAGGTCAAAGCAATCATCGAACAAACTCGCACAATGATTGTCATTATTAGGTTGACACTATTGTATTGTATCAATTTACTTGTCCAGCACTGGCATTATGTTATGAATGAATCTATGAACAGTAATCCTCAGTCAGGCTTTGCTTTTTGATTTAGCTGACCGTACCTTTGGTGTACTATTAGGTACTTAATTACGAAATGTGAGTATTATAGGTACGCTAAATATAGAAAACTGGCTGAACGACAAAGTAAAGAATTTGGGTGCATGAAAAAAGTTCATAATTAACTTACAGATAAAAAGGCGTGGAGGTCAGACAATTCTAGAAACAAAACAAAATAAAGAAGCCTAAAGACTTCAGAACCTAAGAAGCTCTTCAATATCAAGCCCTCTAACATGTTGATTTTACTCATAGCAGCAGCTCTAATTATAGCAACAAGTGCCAACATAAAATGCTCCAGCGAATCCACCCCCGTCGTTCCCAAATACTACAAAATGGAAAAATGCCAAAGGTCCATGCTCGGCGTCGTTGCGAAAGCAAACTACACAACTCTAACTAGCTGCCAGCGTCTTGGTATCGAGAAGAAGGCTTTGGCAATAAATTTCGTGCCGCTAGAAGCGCTTAAAGCAGCCAGAAAAAAGAAGAAGAAGGGTAATGATACTGAACCCATAGAGTGTACGTGTGAGGTGCTCAAGTGTGCAGAAGTTGATGGTGGTTTGTCTCTGGTCAACGATTCGAGATATGACTATTATAGCATCTACGCTAAACCAGTGTGTAAGTTTGTGTTTACTTATTTGTTAGGCCACTACACGAATAGTAGAAAAGAGAGAAGCGCTAAGAGAAGAATGAAGAATAATGGTAAATAGTCTATGCGGCTTGTTAGGCAGAGAATTAAGGCCTCTTGGCTTAGGTAAAGCGTTACATTTGAGTTCCATCATCCAGTCTATTAGATAGGGGTGCCCCTTGTTTTGTCGACAAACTTTTCATGGAATTTTATTTCATCGAAAACGTTTCAAGTAACAATTAGTTCACGAATAATTATTTGGTGTATTTTTATTTCGTGACCAGATCATTATGTACAATTTTTATCATTTCATGGGATAACTGTCCAGGGAATATTATTTGGCAATTGATTCATTTTGTATAAATTTTAAATGGCAGAATAACAAAACAACGAATTTCGTTTGTCCGAAATTGTATTACAACATCACAAAAACAAACAACAACTGATAACAGGGGTTTAACAGGGGTTAGACAAGGGCAGGCAGAATAAGTGTAAGGGCAGTAAAAAAACAAACAACCGTAACAATTGTATTATTAGTAGGTTAGGGTTCACTTGTGTCCCTCAGAGCGAAAATAGGCACCCCGCGAAGCGGGGTGACGTCAACACGCTGGCGGGTAAGGTTTAGGTTAGGTTAAAATAATTGCTTTAGATAATGGTGTATGCCAACTATTTTAATTTAAAATAATACTCCTTATAATAATTTGTATGTTAATTAAAAATACTTGAAATAATAAATCACAAAACGTTTTCCATGACATAATCCATCTAATGAATCATCCGACAAGTAAAAATACACGACTTAAAATTATTTGTTATGACCATTCCACGAAGGAACTGAATTGTCGACGAAATGAAAATACATGAAACGTTGACTTTGAAGTGAAATTCGACGAAGTGAGTGTCGACATTTTGATGATGAACCATTAGATAGGGGTGGCCGTCTGGTGGCATAACAACTATTGTCATAACATCGATTGTCATACAACATTACGCATAAAGTTGATGCTCATAATTTTTTTTTGGCATTAATTATATTATGGCATAATTGTTCCTTGTCATAATTATACGGAGTCATAATTGGTTTAACCATAATGTTGAATGTCATACATTTATTTAGTCATAATATTGATAATTATAATTATTTTTAGTAATAATTGTAAATGTCATACATTTATCAAGCCATAATATTGATTATAATGAAATTTAGGGTTACCCTCATCTGGCAGAATAATATTGGTCAGAAACACTTTCATAACATGTTTCGCAGAAACACTTTCGGTCGAATGGTAACTTTGCATAAAGGTATAGTTGGCATTACTACTACCACGCATACGACACATTTTGCAGCACATTGTTTTGTAGAACGTTACTTTGGCTGACTTTGGTTTAGCATCATTTTATGTACCATAATAATCCTATAGCATACCTACTATTACGATATCATAATTCCCGACTCGCTATCAAAAAGGAAATACAGTCCCAGAGTCACCGTTAGGTACGACGACGAGCGAAGCGAGGAGGAGTGTTAGGTAGAACTGCGACCATACAGCACGCGAGCCGAGCGAGCGAAGCGAGCGTGCCGCGGCAGCGGCCGGCGAAGCGCCAGAATTGTTTTTTTTTAAATATTACGCATGATTTGCGCTTAATATTACGCTTGACAACTTTGTGCCGCCTAAATATTATGAAAAATAATTATCTGCGAAAGTACTATTCGTTTAGAAGACAGTTATGCTCATCAATTTTATGACCAACCAATTTATGTCCATTACAAAGTATGCTCAAATAATTTTATGTGCATCAACTTTATGCGCATTACAAAGTATGGTCTTAAACATTATGATTAAAAAAGTTATGCGCATAAATGTATGACTATTTACAGTTATGCGGAATGATGAGTATGACGAATCCATGTATGCCGATAAAAATATGACTTTAAACTTTATGCCACCCGACCCCTACCCATTAGATAGATATAGGTACCTACTTATTTTTGGACTGCTTGGTGCAACTTGGGGGAATTTGCCTAAATATCCCACGTGGTCGATACGCATCCAATACAAGGTAGTTCATGTGATATGAGCATGATATGGTCTCATTTCCTGTTGCAAAGACTCTCGACCTAAGGTCTTGTATGTATGTATGTATGTAAGCACTTTATTGTACACAATAACAGGTCAAGGAATATACATGTCACACAATAGATCAAAGTACAAAGGCGAACTTATCCCTATAAGGGATCTCTTCCAGCTAACCTTTGAGCAATTGAGAGGAAGGTAGGTAGAACGAGATAGGCAAACTTATACCGTGTACAAAAACAGAGAAAATAAAGCAAATCCTAATTAGTATTAATTCTAGACAAATAAAAACATGCCAATACATATATAAATATACAATATAAAATATAATACACACTAACATATGTTACATATATATCGCAAATATACAATAAATAAATAAATACTATATTCAACCAATTCACAAGTCATTGGAAAGCCACAACTTCTTCAAATTCATCTTAAGTGACGCAACAGACTGCGACTGTCTCAGCGACAAAGGCAACTCATTCCACAATTTAACAGCGCGCGCAGTAAAAGATCTGGAGTATGTTCGCGTCTTTCTAGACGGTACAGCAAGAGTAAGGTTAGTACTCGACCGCAAGCGGTGGCCACTGCCGTCTGCCATATAACTAAACCGCTCAGAAAGGTAAGGAGGGGAAGTAGGGCTGAACAGTGTATTGAAAAGTAATGACAGGATATGCACATCCCTGCGCCGGCGAATCGGTAACCATCGAAGCTTAGAGCGGAATTCAGAGATATGATCATACTTGCGTAGACCAAATACATATCTGATACATACATTTTGTAGACGCTCCAGCTTATCAAGTAGCTCCTCGTTGAGGTCCAGAAACGCAATATCGCCATAGTCCAGAAGAGGAAGCAAAAGAGATTGAGTAAGGGTCAACTTGGTACGAAGAGGAAGGAAATTCTGGAGACGTCTTAGGGAGTGAAGGGATCTAAAGATCCTCTGACTCACCTCAGCTATATGGGGTGACCAAGAAAGCGTCTGGTCCATGGTGATACCCAAATTCCTGACAGTAGAGGAAAGAGGAATAGAAATTCCATCAAAAATAATGTCAGGCACCACCACCTCTGAGAGCTTATCTACATAGTAAGGACTACCAATAACAATCGCTTGCGATTTCTTCGCATTAATTTGTAAACCATACTTACACGCCCAGCAGCGTATAGATTCTAGGTTTCGATTGACTTCCGAAATTAATGCGGAGACATCATCCACAGTAGCCGCTGCATAAATCTGTAGGTCATCTGCGTAAAGGTGATATGATGTAGTTAGGGATTCGGTGATACTATTTATAAAAACAGAGAACAATAATGGAGAAAGCACCCCGCCCTGTGGAACGCCAGCGGAGAGTTCGCACCACTCGGACATCTTGTCATCGAACGTAACGCGCTGGCGCCTGCCAAAGAGGTAGCTGCGAAACCAGGATAAGGGAGTTTCATACATGTTAAGAGAGCGGAGAATACCTAGCAGAATATCAAAATCTACCGTATTAAAAGCACTGCTAAAATCAAGAAGAACAAGGACAGTGAGCTTTTTGGACTCGATATTGAGACGAATGTCATCGGTGACGTTAACTAAAGCGGTGACCGTGCTATGCCCGGGGCGGAATCCGGATTGGAAAGGATTAAACAAAGAATTTCTGTTAAGATGAGAAAGGAGACGACGATTAACATAATGTTCAATGATCTTTGACAAAACTGGGAGAATAGAAATAGGGCGGTATTGAGTGAAAGATACAGCATTAGGGATTTTGGGGAGAGGAATTACGTGAGCATACTTCCACGATGCCGGAAAGGTTCCAGTGGACAAGGAGAAATTTATAATATCCGAAAGGGTAGGAACAATAAAATCCGCCACGAGCATAAGCATATCCACACTGAGGCCATCGTCACCGATTGCCTTCGTCTTAATAGATTTGAGAAGGGCAAGCGTCTCCTGCGGTGAAATCAAACCAAATTCAAAGGGAGATAGGTCGGGGTGTGTAATATTGGCAAGAAGTGAAAGAGTGGATTGCTTAATGGATGGGTCAAGAGTAACCGGCGACGTGCTGAAATGTTTGTTAATAGCGTCAATGTCAAGAGCATTGGAAGAACATTGCTGAGTTTTGCCGACCCCAAGAGACTTTAAAAATTTCCACAACTTAGAAGGGGGACACTCCTCTATTGATTTGTGGATATGGAGGCGTTTTGCTTCCCTACAGACTTTGTTGCAGCAGTTACGTATGGAAATATACCTCCGGCGATTTTCTTCCGAAGGAACCAGCCGGAACTTAATACGAGCTCGATCGCGCTTGGCCATGTACTGTTTGATCTCCGGCGTGAGCCACGGTGCAGGAAAGTGTTTAACTCGCGTTGGTTTCAAAGGAGCATGCTTATCAAAAATCGCAAGCAATATGGCATTGAAAGCCCCTACTTTCATGTTAACATCGTCATGACGACCTACACTGCTCCAATCAGCATGTGAAACATCATCCCAGAGCGCTTCCAGATTTACATCGCGGAGATTTCTACGCATGATTATCTTCTGTCTCTTCTTCGGGGGACGAATGTTAAAAGAGGCGTAAATTAAGTCATGATTGGAGAAACCTGCAGCATTGAATTGCCCGTGGAGGGATACCAGATTTGGAGAAGTAGTAAGAATGAGATCTAAAAGAGAAGGAGGGCCGTTATGAGGAAAATGCGTAGCATCAAGTGGCAACACGCTTAGATTTATAGAAGTTGCAAGAGAACGGAGCTTAGCGGAGCGATGGTCATTTTTAAGGAGACAGGTGTTAAAGTCACCCATAATAATGCTGTGATCAAACTGAGGGCTAATATTGACTAAAACATTTTCGAGGGAATCAAAATAATTAATTTGAGATGAAGGGCTATAAAAAACGCCAAGAAGAACTTTGGAGTGATGTAAAGTCACGTCTAAGAAAAGATACTCGGAAGAGTTCGAGTAGACTGATGGCGACTGAGCAACTACTTGATAAGCGAAATTACTTTTTATATATATGGCAACACCGCCGCCCCGCAGCTCGTTGGTACCATAATATTGAATTGTCAAGTGGAACTAAAGAAAAGCTTGAAAAACGACTTCGTTAACGTCACGCCCAAAATGAAAGAGCTGTAGTACCTATGTTACTGTTTTCGGTGATTGTCATTATTTAAAATAAGAACCGTGGTTTGTGTCAAACTGTGTAAAGCCCCAGAGCGTATCTTTATGTCCCTCACCTTCGGTTCGGGCCACAAACACCTGCGATCTGGGGCATTCACGAATTCACCGCCCTAGTTACGTAATGTACTATTATGTAACAACAGGTGTAAGTTAAAGAAAAGTACATTTGAGCGTAAAGTTTCAAGTGCCACTGCTAATGTAAACATACTTAGGGCACATTGACAGGAAATCTTATTTTGTAACGTGGAATGTAAACCTATTACCTAAGTCACAATGTGTGAAAATGTTTCTATGTAAGACAGAATGGTACCTAAACAGAACTTTGGTGCATTGAGTGAAAAGATGAAACTGTCATGTGCTTTGTAAGTATGTTTTTATCATGTAGTGTGTAAACTTATTTAAATGTATACATTTCTGTAACACTCAATTGTAAAGATATCTTTGACCTCGACTATACTAACACAACAATCTTTAGTGTTGCTTGGTACCAAATTAAATTACCTTTAGTGGTAACGGCAGTGTTTTTAAACAGTATTTTTTCTTCTAGTCATGGTTTAAAAGCCGTATTCGTATACCAACGACGAAGGTACTGCATGTTTCATTAGATTAGGACTAGCCTCTTACCATTTGTACGTTGAGGGAGTGAAAATGCTTCCGATTAAAAAATCGTTCCTCATGAAGCACTGGCCGGTGTATTGCGACGTGGGTACAGTCGATGGCACCACAGACACCCGGGAGTCCGTATTTACTGTAGAAACTGTAATATATAAGTTACTTCTGAGCTCGTGTATGGGACGTGACCAATTTCGTAGGTTGTGTTGTTGTGTCAAATTACTTAGAATAGAATAGAATAACATTTATTCATGACAACAACACTTATTAGGTACATGCACATAAATCAACACACAAAAGAGAAAACAACATTGCTACGAACTTAGTAACAAGAACACTAACGCAGTGACTGCATAGTGAGTGAGTCACGACGAAGTTTCATGTTGTTTAATGATGCCATTGTAAATATATTTACGTCACACCTGGCCATAATGCGAGTTTTACTGCACGCTGCGCGTACTTTTGTACTCAACACGGGCGGTAATTCGTAAAGCCCCAGAGCGCAGATTTATGGCCCTCACCTTCGGTTCGGACCACAAACACCTGCGATCTGGGGCATTTACGAATTCACCGCCCTAGTAACGTAATGTACTATAGTAAATTCTAACATGTGAAAGGTCCTTTGAAGCTTTCTTACAAAATATATATTACAATCGTATAAATTGGGATGCTGGGAGCTTCTCTGCGTGATCGCATCAGAAATGAGGATATCCGCAGCAGAACCAAGGTAACCGATATCAAGGGGCGGACACTCCGCGATTTACGTTCATCGCTATACAAGTACATGCCGGTGCCCCAACGTTGAGTAACCAGCATGAACGTCGACGCCATCGTCGACGACGTCAGACCCCCTAGCACACTAAGTTTTATGTCGGACATATAGCATTCGTCCCATTCTGGCAAGTATGCGAGTGCAAGAGGGACAAATGCTTTATGTCCGACATAAAACTTAATGAGCCAGGGGGTCAGAGGGCCATAAATCTTAATGTTTCGGCTGAGAAAAAAGCGCCTTTTGTAAAAATCAAAGGAGTGTCCCTTCTGTACTTGTACTATTATCTATTCTGTCCGGATCGCTAAACTTAAGTGGCAGTGGAGTGGGCGGGGCACATAGCACGTAGAACCGATGGCCGTTGGGGCGGAAAGGTTCTCGAGTGGCGACCACGTACCGGAAGGCGCAGCGTGGGTAGGCCCCCGACAAGGTGGACTGATGACCTGGTAAAGGTTGCGGGAGTCTGCTAGATGCGGGTGGCGCAAGGCCGGTCATTGTGGCACTCTTTGGTGCTTTGGGGGAGGCCTATGTCCAGCAGTGGACGTCTTTCGGCTGATATGATGATGATGATGAATGGTATAAATTGGTGATGCACATAAAATGACGAATGCGACATACTCTTACGTTAATAGTACAAGTTTTTATCCAAACTAAATTCTAAGACTGATTGCAGGTAGTGATTCGTTCGGGTGTGTGAGACTTGGCTCATGGGTTTCTTCATTGTGTACAATGCACGTAATTTGTTATTACGCTAAGTTGTGGTTATGTTGATTTATCGTTTTTTTCCGGTGCTCCAATATGTATTAGCAGTGTACCTACACGTAGTGCGATAATGTGTGCTAAGTTTGTCAAATATTTTTATCTCATCTTTAATTGATGAGATAAAAATATTTGACAAACTTAGCACACAAGATCTCATGTTTTTGCAGCTGTTGGTACTCCTTAAGTATAAATAAGTAGGTATACAGTTTAAAAAATATTCATACAGATTAAATGCTTACCGCCTTTTAATTTCCCCGCGTTCAGCCCTATTCTGCGGGAAATGGATGTGGCGCCGAACAAAATCTAAGCTATTTAGTGCGTTGGTGACCTCCCTTACACAGTCGGACACTGTTTGTTGTGCCATGGGAACAGCATCATCACGCCCTACCCCTCCCTGGTAGTCACCTCTCCCGTACAGCTTCAATGTAATGAGTATCTGAATAGAAAAATAAAACTTAGTTATATTATTTTTATTTTGCTAGATATTTTCAATTAGCAAAATAATCAAATACTTAGTTTATGGGAAATGCTATTATTAATTCGGTATATAAATAAATAAACATTAGGGGACAAACTTATACAAATCAAACTAGTCCCATAGTAAGCTCACTTGTGTTATGTATAAATACATAATCTATAGAATAACAGGCTTTCTTTCATAGATGAGAGGGAATGGGATACTCCCCCGATGGCCGAGAACGGCTCAGGGACTTCACATACACCTTTGAATTTCTTAGCAGATGTATGCAGGTTTCCTCACAAAGTTTTTCCTTCATCGAAAAGCTTGCTTACATAAGTTCCGAAAAACTCATTGGTACGAGTAGGGATTCAAACCCACGACCAGCGGTCGTGGGTTTGAATCGGCTATCACGTGACGTGAGCAAGCTCTCTCGATTTTTCTCGCGCTATCCGTCTCTCTCTTAGAGGTATAGTGCGAGAAAAATCGAGAGTATGTCACGGCCGTCCCATGATAGACGTGCTACTTTACAGCCACATGCCTAAACCAGTACGCTACCGTAGATATAAATACTTAAATGCATAGAAATAATCCAAGACTCAGAAACAAATATGCATGTTCATCATACATATAGTTGCCCTTACCGGGATTCGAACCCCCGACCTTCAGCTTCGTTGGCGGCATATTTGGCAAAAATATTTGTAGCTAGTACCTAATGTGTAGTGTACAATGATTAAATTTCAAGAATATATTCATTAGCTTTGCTGTGGGGTCAATCCCTCTGCTGTTTTGTTTTGGAGATAGTAGCGGAATAACCTCCAGACAAAGAGTTTCTAACAACTCCGGAGTCAACCGGAAGGTGTTCACAAACTCTTTGTCTGGAAGGTGCTGTGTTAAAAAGAACTCCCGCAATTGACGCCTTTGTGCTGCGCGTTCTCTTCTTTCTTCCGCTGCTACTACCTCTAACAAGTACAAGCGGGCTGCCATTACCACTGCTGCAATTGCTGCAAATGTAAATACAATTGAGAACAATTTATACTTTAAAAAAAAATCACCTTTATTAGTATTGCAAAATGTTGTCTACTATAGTGCTAGACTAAAACCAAGATGATTAGGAAAGATGGAATGAAATAAAATAAAGTACCTAGTGATGGCACTACACTCATTTCTCAGAGCTCGGTGGGGATAAGAATATCATCTTGACTGTGAATTTTTATTTAGTGTATCTCTTAAAAGGCCGTAGGTTCAATACATTTATAAACTCTACATGTAAATCAGGGGATGCGGCTCATGCCGCATTTTATGGTCCAGTCCATCTCAAAGAAGAAAGAAAAAGTTTAAGTGTAGTACCATTGTTATCTTGTTACTCACCTAGGGTTAAGACAAACACAACACAATTTTACGTACGTAGAATCTCTTGAAACAAGTCACTTTATTTATTTTACTCTAATTCGTACGCTGCCGCTGCTACATCGAGCACATGTCACATCACCAAGAGCAAGATGGAATGAGCGATGAGAAAAGAAGAAGGCGATATAAAAATGGCGAAACGAAGGCAAAACGATAACTATTTTGGTGTCGTATGATTTTGACGTTTCTCACGAAAATAGTCCTGTCAAAATAAACGAAAATCGAAGTTCCCGGTAAGCTTTTGGTACACTTTTTCACAATATCGTTCACTCTTTCGAAGTTCGATATTCGATGAAAGTCCGATCGATGTTCGCGGTTAGAAACGTGCGAAATCGACACGACATCGACACGAAATCGAAAACGAAACTATCGATGTCAAGTTCGCGGTAGCCCCCCTGGGCATATCTGATGCGTCACTCAAGGAATCGTAAAAACTTGAAGAAGAGAGTGAAAAAAACTCGCTGTCCAAACTAGCATTAAACACGTCCGACATTGTAAATACGGTTGAATACAAATATATAGATATATATATATACAGAAATATAAATAATTAATAAAAGAACCTAAGCTACTAGCTAAATCAACAAACTACTAATTACACTAAAGAGCAATCTGCCTCAATCGCTCGCCAGCTAAAATAAGAGTTACATCAACAAATGGCAAAAAAAACAAAAGTAACGCAAAGAAAACTGAAATTACGGACACACCATCAGTATAAACATATGCACCTAGAAAAATACACCAATATAATTTTACTGCGCAATAACGAAACGCACAAAACGTCAAACAAAAATTAACCTACTAGTGACATTGACAAGAATGACAAGTGATGCACGACATTTCGAATAAATATTTTGAGGTGTACCGCGTACAAAAAAATAAAATAAAAATGATCTAGATTGGAATTTGGAATAAGAACAGCACATAAGAGGATACTAAGTATGGGCACCACGCCGTGCCGCTACGCTAGCGCCAACTCGGGAAGGGTTTTTGGGTCGACGCGGCTGCGTAGGAGGCACTCCAGCACCTGGCACCCTCGGAGCACCCGCTGACCCCGCACTTGCCCCCGCCGCAGGACCGGTCTTCCGGAATGCCCGCAATTATTTCTTAATAAAAATAAAGTTTTTTTTCAGTGCACATAAACTCGACATGCATCCCAACCACCGGAATGTTCTACCTAACTCCGTCTCAACTGAACTACACCGAAGCACGCACCGCATGCCGAAACATGAGCGGGGTCCTGGCCGACGCGGCGAGCGAGCAGCGCACCGATGCGCTCGCGCAGCTGCTGGCCGGCGCGGGAGTTGATGCCGCGTTGGTGGCTTGGCGAAGGAATAATGCCAGTGGGAGCGCATTCGTTGGAGCTAATGGTATATTTTCATTTACGTAAAACAAAGAGCTCTGCACGGCTATCACGCGACGGCGCGAGAGCTCTCTCGTTTTTTCTCGCACTATCCGTCTCTTTCTTATTAGCACACTTAGAACAAGAGGCGAGAAAAATCCAGAGCATGTCGCGGCCGTCCCATGATAGACGTGCTGAAAGACCTAAAATTCTGTGTTTTACTTTTTGTGATCCTCTCACATTTAAGTATATCCACTACAACTTGCCATAGCGGCGTTTGTCAGACCGAATTGCATTGCATCAAATTCTTAAATACCATGCGGAAACATAAGGGCGGTATGCATAGAAGCGAAAGGAGAAAGAACGTTGTGTGTGCTACGGTCAACGGAGATCTGTAGCACAGTTTAAAAAATCAACGGCTTCAATAAATCTGTTGACTCTTCATACATTTACATATACAGCCTTGTTTCTAGCATGAAATTCTAAACAAAGACATGTACGGTACGGTCTATCGAAGTTTTGCTTATATTACTACTTATGCTCTCTGTAGCACTAGTAAATTAGTAGTAATAAAGCTTGTCACATACAGAAATTACGGTGCATTAATCCGCTGGGCCGGACTAATACAAGTGGAATATTCATCTGCAATGAAAAACGCACGAATCAAAAGATTTATCGATAAACCCAATTGCTTTTTTACACATATAGCCTATGTTAATCCTGCGATTAAGAAGAATCTAACGACACCTCATATGTCTAAATCCGTCAAATGCTCCCGCGGCATCGGGTAAAAATGCAATGCATGCCTGTGATAGGACAACTTGTACTTTTGTATGGAACACGAAAGTAATCTAACTCAACTCAGTACCCAGTCACTGATATTTCCAGAGGCGTGTCTAGCCCATGTAGCGCCCGTGTGCAAACATTACTCTAGCGCCCCCTAGTAAGCGCGCGGTCAAAATGGAATGGTAGCGGGCGGCGCTCGGCGCCCCCTAGGACCGCTGCGCCCGTGTGCAACGCACACCCTGCACCATAGGTAAACGCCTCTGGATATTTCACAGGGGACTCACTAGACTGCACGACGTACCGTGCATGGGCCCCCGGGCACCCGCGGCGCCAGCGCGACAAGTACAACTGCGTCGTGGTCACGCGCCATAAGACATGGCTGTCTACGTCCTGCAAGAAGAAGTACCCGGCTCTCTGCGAGCTGAACCCTGGCGGGCCTTATAAGCGTGGATCTATATTTGCGTCGTTGACGCCTCCTAACAGTAAGTGTTTTCAGTCTTGTTTCCTATACTTTCATGGGGCTTCTAGACTGGGGGTCCCATTCTAGGAACCACCACGGCTCTGCAAATATGTCTGCTATGGCTTTAAGTGAATAAATACCCCTTATGTATGTTGTACGCAACGGTATCCATTGCAACTGTGGTCTACGACATCTCTTAAGAGTCCGCAGTAAGCTCGATTCTCCATACAAACGTAGTTACGCTCTCATTTTAAAACTACGTGTTGGATTGTAACGAAACTTTGCATGTTCAATGAAATGAGGTATATATGTCTGAAATGATAATGATAAAAAAAATACAGCGAATTTAAGTTTTTCATACAAAACTAGTTTTTGCTGTATTTACTTTGTTTTATAAATTGGAACCATATAATCTAATTACAGACATAGATATACCTCATGTCATTGTATATGCAAAGTTTCGTCACAATCAACACGTAGTTTTAAAATGAGAGCGTAACTACGTTTGTATGGGAAGGTGAAATTCGGCCGAGCTTACTGCGGCCTCCATCTCAAAATTACCAAATAAAAAGCGCCACGAGGCCATGCGCACTTTATAAAATGTTTAAATTACTGATTTCTCGCCAGAGGAAGTCCATCCGACAAAAAATGTATATATATCATTTAGGTTTACATTCATATTTTATATCATCTACCTAAAACGTTTTTTTCAGGCACAGATACGGCATCGGTGCAGAACGAAGATTGAAGGTAGGCATTTTGAAATTGTTGGCGTAGACGTTAAATAAAGATAATTTTAAATTGCTTTTGAACGTGTTTTCTTTCGGAAATCTCTACAAGGGGAAGACTAACCCGCTTATTCATAAATTCAAACATATTGCGTCTTTTGTCTAAACTCTATATTGTCCGTCTCACAAATACAGAGTAATGAAAGTGAACAAGGACAAAATAATATTAACTGCTTTTTAGGTAAAATAGTTTTACATTATTTCAGCTAGTAGCTACGTCTTTAGGGGTGTGGATGAGCTACGAGCAGAAAGTAACGGAATAAAACATTCTCTCTCAAAACTCATATAATAAATTAAATTAAAAAATAACCACGTAGCCGTTACTCTAGCTTTCAACCTCCGCAGTGCGAGGCTCGTCCTCCTCGTGCAAGGAGCGCGCGTCCTCCCGTGCCTCCAGCATATCCGACAGGATCTCTTCCAGTGTGGACGCCAGCGCTTTCGGATTACTGTTGCTGTCCAGCTGGAATAGAGGAGATTGATTTATTTCATAGACTCAAAATTATTCTTCTTATTCGATCCCTAAGACGATCGTGAAGATTGGCCGTATGCAACTGCTCCCTATACAGTTCGGTCCGTCGTCAAATGGACGGCACGGGAAAGACTACAAAACCATGGTGCACCTGATGGCGTGCCCCACATGCCCACACTCCTGCTCGGAACACGACCTGAGAGACACGACTGCCAGAACTGTCCACACCGCTGCCCATTGGGCATCTCTTACATTCTTCTTCTCTTCTCTATGGTCGCATGAATGTAAGATGTCTCTAGATCTCGATATGTTTCATGAAAGGTGCACTTACCCCGAGGGCGCACTTGCCCTCAGGCCTCCAGTCCCCTCCGACTTTACCTCTGCTCAATTGCTAGAGAGCGTCACTGGCATAACAGAAAGGCGCTGGTTGGAATCCAGCTCGTAGCAATGAATGTTGCAATTACTACCTTTATTTTCAAATTTACATACACGTAGCTAATTAGAAGACTTACCGTAACGACGTGTCCTCCGAGCCGTTTGTGCACGCTCTTGACTTTGTGTGCTGCTTCCCTGACGATCTGCCTCGCCGAGTGGATGTCCGACTCTGGTCTGCCCAGCTCCGACAATTTCGCCTGGAGTCTGGTAGCTGCTACCTGCCCAAGGAAAAATACGATTCAAGTGGCTTTCAGCGATATGAAATTCGTGTGCGTCGTAGGCACCGTCCGTTGCTTACAGGAAAAACCTCGGGATCAGCTACAAGCTCGGTGCGTAGCGATTCTTGGCAATGAATGTGTTAGTTAATAGTTTCGATATGCCAAATTTTGGTCAATGGGCTGTACGTCCTCGCTTCCATGCACATGAAATGAGAGAGACCGTGCCCGAATGACTGGGCGCAAGACATTGACATCAAAATTTAATGCAAAATATACATTTTAAAATGACCCCGTGTTACAAGTAGTTACAACGTAATACTGGCCACAAACTAGTGAAACTAGCAAGCACGGAAGTGCGAGATGGACGTGTGCTTTATGTCTGACATAAAAGCATGGTAGCTAGAGAGGTGAACCGTAGTGCTTGTCTTCCTCGTGGTATATAATTTACAACCTGGCTCGTTTTACAGAGTACTTAGTCAAGGTTTGTGTGACACTTGACAGCCGCGCGAATATTTGTGAACTAGGTAGTATCAATGTACGGTGCCGGTGAATTTACACCTCGCTGGTGCTTGAGAGCAGTTTTTTTTTATACCACGACGGTGGCAAACAAGCGTACGGCCCGCCCGCCTGATGGTAAGCGGATACCACAGCCTATAGACGCATGCAACTCCAAAGGAGTAACATGTTTGAGTATTCACCGTGTTGACAGCTGAAGCAACAAATTCCCTTGATCTTCACACAACGCATCCTCGGGAGCTCCAGCGACCTTGCTCACCTCCAGCAACACAACACTACTACAGAACAAGTAGTAGTGCTATTATGGCCGTGGTATTCTGCAAGGCGGAGGTATTTCCGCAGTTGGGCTGCTCCACATTCGAGCGGGATGACATTTCGCTGTGCCCTACCTCACTAAAAAGCCCAAGTGGCAAGGAACAGAAGTAGCATACCTCATTATCCACCTCCAGTGCCACTATCTTCTCCGGCCACTTGACCTGACGGTGGAACATGTTGGACATGCGTGAGCTCTTCGGGAAGCCCACCAGGATGAAACCCTTGGCGTCATGTTGCGTCAGCATCTCCTCTTTGATCAAGTCTACGGTCAGTTGCTGAAAATAACGTTGACATACGTCATCAGCATACCAAAGACGTCCACTGCTGGATAAGAGCCACCACCACACGACCAAGGCAAGATTGCCACAATGAACGGCCCTGCACGACCCGCTCCCAGCACGTCTATCATGAGACGGCCGCAACATACTCTCGATTTTTCTCGCACGTTACCTCTTGTTCTAAGTGTTCTAAGAAGAGAGAAACGGATAGTGCGATAAAAATCGAGAGATCACTTCCGCTTTATTTTATTGGTATAGACACAGAATAGATAATAGTACAAGTACAGAAGGGAGACTCCTTTGATCTTTACAAACGACCTCTGACGATGTCGACGACGATGTCGACGTTCATCGCTACAAGTACATGTCGGTTCCCCGGCACCGGCATGAACGTAAATCGCGGAGTGTCCCGCGCCTAGTATAGGTAGGTAAGTAATATTCTAGAAGTACCTCTGGAACTTCATCCTGTGTATTCAACCGGTCCGCTACCAGCCGGCCTCTGTCGGTGTCCTTCTCGGCCTCCGACCGCACCAGGTCCCCGGGCCTGATCATAGTGTACCCAGTGATGTTGGAGATGGTCTGCGCCACCGTCTGGTTGCCGGCGCCGGGGACCCCGTTCACGAAGATCACGGGCAGGTTCCTGATTGGCGTCATGTCGTATTCGCAATCCTCCTGAAACGTTAGATCATCCATACTAATATTATAAATGGGAAAGTGTATGTGTGTGTTTGTTTGTCCGTCTTTCACGGCAAAACAGAGCGACGAATTGACGTGATTTTTCAAGTGGAGATAGTTGAAGGGATGGAGAGTGACATAGGATAGTTTTTATCCCCGAAATCATCCCCTAAACGAGTGAAACGGCGGGGGTAAAAGTTTGTATGGAGCTGCGATATAAACGAGTTCCACGCGGACGGAGTCGCGGGCAGAATCTAGTACGTAATAAAATCGGCAAAACCCACGAGTTAATTGCCCTGCGTACCGAAACGACTTAAAGCAAATTGCCCTATTAGCACAATGACCTGAAAGCGAGACGACATGTTAACAATAAACCTAAAAGCTAGTCTTGTTAGTAAAACAACTTAAAAACAAATTGTCCTATAATCAGGTAGAGACCCATTAGCAAAATGGATTAAAAGCGAGACGTGAAATCAGACGTTTCTCTTCCTTTTAGGTCATTGTTCTAGTAGAGCAATTTGCTAAAACAGACGGTTGTCTATTGTTTGCCCGACATTCATATACTATAATAATCATTTGCCCGAACTTCGCTTGCCCGAATTTCATTTGCCCGAATGTTTCGTTTACCATAATAGTTAATTGACATACTCTTGTTTACCCGAATATTGGATGTCATAATGATACGAATGCCATACGTATTGTTTTCCAGATTATTGTTTGCAATAATATTATTTAATAGAGTATTTAAACGCCATACTAAACATGCATTCGGATTCATCTTTGTTAATTTGCTAGTTTTTCCGCTCTTTTATAAAAAAAACCCTCGAAGACGAAAGCGGGAGCAAAGCTCCCGCTTCCGTCTTCTAACCTATCCGCGATCCGAGTCGGTTTTGCCACTAAGCCCCTGTTCCCTACTGCCTACGATACACCACTATCTTGGCATTGGGTAATCTCAGAGAAAAGTTTATTTTTACTTAGTGGCAAAACCGACTCGGATCGCCAATAGGTTCGAGGTATTTTTTTTAAATATTAGACACTACAATACGTACCCACTTTATCGCATAAGAATATTATGGATGTTGAGATGGATGGCAAATAACATTATGGCATGTGATAGTTATGGATTACAATGATTATGGAAAGTGAGATTATTGATATTGATATTATGGAAAACAAAGATACTGGCATATAATTATTATGGTAAACAATGAGTATGGCATACAAAATTATAGAAAACAACATTATGGCAGTTGTATATTATGGCAGATGAAATTCGGGCAAATGAAATTCTGGCAAGCAAGAGTATACCAAAACAGACATCTACGACCTAAAAGTCGTATCGATACAACAGGTTAATTGTTAGGGTACCACCCTTCTGAAATTCTCCAAGATGAGAGCGCAGCGGTGCTACCACGAATACCGAAGTCTGCAATATCTCCGTCTCTGTCGCTTGAATATGCAAGAGCGACAGAGATAAAGGATACGCGATCGAAGTTGGCGTTTGGCAGTAGCCGCTCAAGGCGGGCAGTGAGCGATACGGCCGCGTGAACATTCGTCTATTCAGAGCAATGACGCGTAATTTGCAGTGTCCAAGAGGAAACCAGATAAGTAGCTCGTGGTATTCGAGCTCCCGAAGTGTTGTAGAACCGCCCTGTGCTACCCTAACTGAGCCAACTTGGATATAGAAGAAAAGTACGTTTTTTTTTGTCGCTAGGCAGCCTATTGAAACAGCGTTTGCCTGAACGTGTAGGTACGCTGTTTCAATCGAATACCTGGCGACATTTTTTTTCATTTTTAACTCCCCCTCCTATTTCCGCGCCAGTCCAAATCGGCTCAGTTCGGGTTGCACAGGGCGGCTCCACAACGCTTCAGGAGCTCAAATACCGCCAGCCATCCGGTTGCCTCGCGGTCATTGAAACTACGCATCATGGCTGTAACTAATCTTGAAGTCCCTCGAGTATTATTAAATCGCAATTGAAATTTGATTGGAGGCTAGTTTTGCCATATAAATACATCGAGGTTGAACCAATGCCAGACTCATACTCATCGCGATTGAACAATATTCAACGGCAACATCTCACCTTCCGCGGCAATCGGCATCTTCAAACTCATCTATGGAGTTGTTAACTAAATGATAGACGTAAATATAGGTCCCCCAAATATTAGTCCATTATCAGTCTCAATCTCAACTCGACCAACCTCTCTTGCTCCATGCGCATAATTAAAGCAGGAAAGTAAGGAAAATACCTACCAGAGTGTTAAGAGTGCCAGGCAGTACTCTAATGTCAATAATATCTATGGTCATAAATATATGGGAGACCCAAACAGGCCTTTATTAATTAAAGCATGAGAGGTCTCATATAATTAACGCGTTGAGCGAGTGAGAACGTAAGATATTAGGCAAGTACGTTTTGTAACTTTGAAGGTAACTGCCAAAATGAAGTAGTCGTTTGTCATGAACTGTAGGTAAGTACATTTAAACGTTCTTAACACACTCTAGCAGTATATAGGTCACACCTTTGAACTTGTAATGCAATTGTGTAGGAAACCTATACGTATCAAAACAGCTGGTCGTGCCAAATGTCACGAAGCCCAAATAAGCCTCAGACAATTTGCCTTTATATGTTAAAGAAACATACCTCATTCAGCGTCTTAGAGTTTAAACAGCCCATTTTGGCTAAACTAATAACAAGTACAATTGTAAATTAATAATAAGTAATATTAATATTCAGTAAAGTTTGTGAAGTATAATGACATTTCCAATACAGTTGACACTGTTTTGAAATAGGCAACGTCTAGATTTGTGACGGTTTTCGAATTTTGTTGATACTGGCTAGTAAGACAGGTATTTTAAATGAAGCCTCTTTTTAATTTAATAGGATTGAAACCGGAGACTGATCGCTGTCAATATTTTGATAATAAACGCTCGAACATGACAATACGCGCTAAGAACGCTTCGAGTCCCAAAACAGTTTCAGGAAACCCTGCGATGTAGGCTAAGTACAGTCACCTACATTAATTTCTGCCATAAGCCCATTACAAAGCGAGAAAAAATATCTGACGCGTCCTAAAAGCCCTAGAGATTGAGACCTGTCAGATATTTATGCGTGTTTTATTTTTGTATGTATAGTACAGGTGTAAATGATGCTGACTCGCTCGAGTAAACCTTCGAACCGAGTTTACCTTACCTACTCATCAAGACGATTCTAACAATCCTTAACACTCTTCATAAATGAAACAAAAATATATTTATATTGAAATAAAATGTATTTATTGTACAATGAGACTATGGGGGTTTAAAATTAGGCATTCTTGGTAACAATCTGGTCCATGGTCTCTGACACTTCGCGAAACATCGAATCCGCGTCAGTGTCTGCGTTTATCTGCCAACAAGAAACACAATTCATAAGGCCAATCAGAGGCGTCTTTACCTATGGTGCAGGGTGTGCGTTGCACACGGGTGCAGCGGTCCTAGGGGGCGCCGAGCGCCGCCCGCTACCATTCCATTTCGACCGCGCGCTTACTAGGGGGCGCTTGTCGTTTTATAATTCGTAATTGTTTGTTTGCCACAACCCAGTGCTAACCAGACAAAGACAACGAATAATATATCCCACTCTGCGTCGCTCTTGTTGTATGCGTCGCTTCACGAAAACACTGGATTCAAACTGTTTTATCACGAAAACGCGGATCAAATCAGTAGGGTTGCGTGAAAGGACTTTTTTACGCTAAAAACCGACATTTCGCGACACGTACCCCTAGTTTATTTCGCCATCCTGCGCCGGCATAGTCAAATGGGTTTACATGGTACACGCCGGGTTACTTGAGACACCGGTTTTCACCGGGGAATAGGCCATGTTTGGCTGTGGCTAGAGCACAACTTGCAGGCGATAGGGCGAGATTATTCGTACATACATACACACGCTCGTTCCTGGTGAGAACCGGTGTTTCAAGTAAAATGTAGGTACAAAGGTTGCGGAAAACTCACTCTGTAAACTTTGTCGACGAACGCAGCAATCATCAGCTCATCGTTTTCGAGTATGATCTTCAGTTTCTGCCTGGTGGCTAAATCGTTGCCCGTGGGGAGCGCGGGTTTGTTCGCGGCGAGCCCGCGCGACGCCTGCCGCTTCGTCAGAGTATCCGTCGATGCTTCGAGGTAGAAGATAACCTGGGTGAGGGATTGGATTAGATTTGGTCGTCATTCTACTAGCCTCAGACTGGTTTTCCACTAAAGATTATCTGTGTTTTTTCATTCTAACGGGCCAGCTTACGTATGAAAAGCTCTGGTTGGCAGTGATCGAAAATCCTAACCTACCAGATAGTTCTATACTCTTAAGGCCTCTCACAGACTGGCGCGGCCTGGCCGCGGCGGAATAGTAAACTAGTCCGCCGGTGTCAAATTTTCTATTGTCCGCCACCGCAGGCCGCGCCAGTGTGTTGCAGGCCTTTTTTTTTTATTGCGACACGCGTGCGATTTATGGTATTTTCTGTTATAACTCGTGTATTTACATCCGGAATCATAAATTTGGTGGCGAGGAATTGATGATGAAGACCACAGATGATTTATCGATTATCGAATTCCTCAATTATGTACTTAAAAGTGCAAAAGTACGTCACAGGTTCTGATAAGATTCCGTTGAAATAGGAACTAATGAAGTGCCATTGGTGATGATCTTGGGGAATCGATGGAAGTCCTCAAATATTATCGGCCCACATACAGCGATTCGGTTTTTTTCTATAGTAATCAACGCTTTTGCTATCGGAAATCAGTTCATGTGGTAAATTGTAAAAAATAGGAAATGTGCTCGTGGCTTGGCGGAGTACTAAATTGAAGTCGGTTAAAACTTTGTTTTTAAAGTAAATTATTTAACTTTTTTATTCCGGGTTGCCCGAATAAAATATTATGGATTTTCTAACCATTAAAGACAAATAGAGTTTCATTATGTCTTTAGAATGGTCTTCACAAGCTGGAAAGGAAAAGTCACTTACCGTGCTGGGTACGATTCTCTTCTCAAACATAACGCCCTGACTTTTGTCCTTCGGGAAGCCATCAATAATGAAACCCTTTTTCGATTCCACGTTGTTGTAAATGGCTGCCTTGAGGAGATCCACGATTACATCAGTAGGTGCTGTCTCGTCTGAAATGGGACTCTCATAAAACTGTAGCTTCTTGAAACGGGCCAAAGGTAAATAAATAAATAAAGGTTTTAAGAGAAAGTAGTGGTAGATTGTGTGTGACTTTACTTTAACACTTTCGGCAACCAATAAGAACTCGCCTAGCCTTAGGGTGAGTTGCGCCAAAACAAAAATCTTAATTATCAATCTACACAGAAACCAATACGTGAGATCTCGTGCAATGTAGCATGTAGCTCAAAATAGAATTAATCACACTTAAGTAATTAACATCGGTAAAATGTACACTGACTGAATAAATGGACACCCTACTTTTATTGAAGGGAAGTTACTCGTAAGTGTACATATACGTCAAGTGCTTGCTGGCTTTGGTGGGAAACTAGACAGATCAGATGAATTTGACAATGACAAATTGACAGCTTATTGCTCATTTATGTTTTAAGTTTCTATGGCTGATAGTTTGAAAAGAGGTATTAAACTTTTCAGACTAAACCATTAGTAGGGTGACAATAAATTTTAATTAAAATTTAATTTCAACTTAAAAATTAGTTATGACAAAAAAAAACTTGGTTCCACTTAAGTACTACATAAACGTGACCGCCATCGATTACTGAATTAGAAAAATGGGTTCCTGTTCACCGATTAAATTCCACCGTGTATTTATACAAAGTATAAATATAAAGGGCCTATAAAGTTTGAAGAGTTCCCTCGATTTCTCGAGGATTCCATCATGAGATACAGCCCTGGGGCCGTAGACAAGGTTACAATCGACAAGCGCTAACGCCAATAGAAAACGAATAAAATGTATGGGAATGACAGATGCCGACGAAAAGTGTTTCGTCGGCATGTGTCATTCCCGTACATTTTATTATTTTCTATTGGCGTTAGCGCTTATCGATAGTAACCTTGTCTACGGCCCCTGGTGACTGTGGAAGCCTACTCTTACAAACAGAAAAATAATTCCAAATCGATTGAGGCGTCGAGTAATATAATCGGGGAACATAATATATAAAAAATAAAGATTCCGACGAATTGAGAACCTCCTTTGAAGTCGGTTAAAAGAGCCCTTAAGGCCAACTTGCAGAATAAATATCTGAATTGTGAATTATATGGATTGTTCAATCCATGAACATGCGACCCACTTCTTCGAACATGCTACCGGGAAGTGAAAATGAAATTCGTTCGTGTACCTCTCTCTCTGTCGCACTTGCTAGTTCTAGCGACAGGGAGGGAGATACTCGAACGTTTCAATTCCCGGTAGCCCCTCAGAGCGGCTACCATGAAACGAAAACGAAGTCCGTTCTTGTATCTCCATCTCGTCGAACTTGCTAATTCGGGGGACAGAGAGGAGGACATGTACGATCTTCGTTTTTTTTTCGGTAGCTGCTCAGCAGTGGGGCAATTTTTCATGGATAGATCGAGCTATTTGAATCACTCACTTCGCTCCATAACCTTGGACAGGCATTTCCCTCGCACCGAACCCGACTTCACCTCCACTTTAAGCAAATCTTCGGCCACCAAAACCATCAGCCCATACTTGGTGGCGATTTTACCACATTGCGTGGTCTTGCCAGAGCAGGGTGGGCCTACGACCCAAACTATTGGCTTGCCTTCGAATGATGCCCTCTTGAATGCTTTGCACTTCTCTGTTCTGCACTGCAAGGGGCATGGTGGGAGCTTTTCGATCACATCCTGGTCGCAAGGCCAGCATGGGTCTTTGTCGTTCATTTTGGGTTTTGAAGTAGGTTTGTGCAACTCTGTGATTTGTGGTTATGACTTGTTGTAAAACATTTTGTAAAAGGTATACGTTTATATAGATTATTGTATTGATTCGTCGTGTTTTAAAATGTACTTTGTGTTTGTGGAAAGAAACTGACAGTTGACTTAGACTTGACAGAGAGTTTTTGTAGAACTTCTGGGTCGTCATTCTCTCAATCCAAAGAGGTTTTGTATTTATTTTTCATTTCATATTATTCCCGCGCTTAATGCCGATCCCGTATCAAGCATTTATATTTCGAGAAGTTCGAGAAGGATGCTTTCGATATAAAGTATTAAAAAATGTATTAAGAAAATCTGTTTCATCTTGCCATTGATGGTCAATAGTAAACTTATTAGTTAATGTCAAGTCATCTATTCTGCGGTCAAGTTTACTATTTACCGCAAAGAGTAAAGTAAGTATATATTTACGGTCACCGTAGGCCGCGTCAGTGTGATTCAGGGCTTTTTCGTAGGTTCAAGCCTGAAACACAATGCTGCGGCTTGAGTTAGCAGTCAATAATAAACTCGACTACTATTGTTAATGACCGCCACCCATCCGCCACCGCAAGCCACAATAGTCTGTGGGAGGCCCGAGGCGTTTGAGGCAGCATATTGTAAAAGTTTCTAACAGAAAATGCCATTTTCAGTACAAGATTTATTGCCGACTCTTATCATAGAGTCATCAACTGCTAATTTACAGGGTTCTAATGAGCCCAAGCGTTTGTCATTGAGGAGTTCTATAGACCCCTTCCGCCTCCATCATCAGACCAGTTTCATGGTGTAAAAATACCTATTGCATTGTCATCTAGATTGAGGATGACTTTGTAATTCAGTTGCACACATACAGTAGTTACAAACACCATCACCATATCAGCCGAAAGACGTCCACTGCTGGACATAGGCCTCCCCAAAAGAGCGCCACAATGGCCGGCCACCCGCATCCAGCGGACTCCCGCGACGTTTACCAGGTCATCTTACATTGTACAGGTTGCAAGTTAAGGCGGTGCATTGGAAATTTTCGCGTGCTTTGAAACGCTGTACTATAGTATTTTACCTCATCTAAAATCTCACTTATGAAAATTTAATAAAACTTCGCTACGTTAGGTATCGATACATCTCTTTTTCTCGCGGGTGGAAGGTAACAGCGTGTCTCTGTCTAGGGGGCGTGTACGACTCAAATCAAGGCATCCCCTTAAATAAAAGCTTATGGAAAAATGCGACGGGAGTGTGTATTAGAGAATATATAAATTGAAATCAAGCTCGCTGCAGAGCCATAATCGGGTCCAACACGTTCACCACATCGTGGAAAACGTCGCCAACGGGTCGCTCAGCGTTTATCTGTAACAGAAACAGGATAGAATTGACAACATTTCTTTTTTTAAGTGGTCCATTATATGATTTAGTTCGATAGAAAATGAAATTTTAAGGTATAATTACGTGTTTTTTTTATATCTCCCTAAATTATACATTTTTAAATGAAAGGAAAAATTGAAAAATTTAATGCTCCGAGCTAGATTCGAACCGGCGACCACTTATAATTTTCTTTAGCAGCGTTATTGCTTAAAAAACAAATATTAATTCTCCCTAAATGTTTATTTTCATTCAAAAATATCAAAATTAAAAGTAGTGAATTCCAATAGGTCGTAAGTAAAATATGACGTCATTATTATGTCTCTCTACGACACCTGTCCACATCTTTCACTAACAGACGTAGGAATGACGTCACGCCCGAGGTATAAAGCGTTTTACAGATTTTAGTGATTTTCTCCGAAACGAGTAAGAATAAAAATGGGAAAACCACTTTATTACGTTCAGCTAAGATAATTACCGAAACGGTTTTCGATTAAGTAGGCCTCATTACATATTTTGAAATGTTGTAAATTTTTATGACATACGGCATAAGAAATATTTCTATTTTGTATACAATTATTATTGTTGATTTGTCCTCTTGGACCTTAGAGGTCCAAGAACAGAAGGAAGGAGTCCGCAGTACCTAAGCTCGGCCGAATTTCACCTTCCCATACAAACGTAAGTTACGCTCTCATTTTAAAACTACGCGTTATGGATTGTGACGAAACCTTGCATATACAATGACATGAGGTATATCTATATTTTTATTCCTTGAAATACTTTAAAAGAGAAACTTTATAAGTTTGTATGCAACAAGTTATCTCCGGAACCGCTTAACCGATTTCAATAATTCTTTCACCCGCGTAGAATGGATTTTACCCCGCGGGTTTGCCCTCGTTCTTTAGAAACTTACTGCTTTAAACTTATGCGGGAACTGCGCCAGCACTTGAGCGTTGTTGTCCAAGAAGGTCTTGAGGCGAATCTGGATGGTTTGTTCGTTGTCGTCCGCGCGTTGTTCTTTCGATGCCGCGGCGCGTCCGATGAGACGCTTTTTCATCGTGTCTGGCGAAGCTTCGAAGTAGAGGATCGTCTGCAATAGGGTAGGCACTAAAATAATCAATATTTGACGACCGCTTTAGCCTAGTTGGTAGTGACCCTGTCTACGAAGCAAGATTCGAACCCCGGGAACACTTTCACTGCCAGGAGCCCGTCTAGCGGGCGCCTACGCCGTAGTAGCTTTCCGCTACATACGGGGAAAACCACGGGATCGGCTACGAGTGTAGCGCGTAGCGATTCTTGGCAGTGAATGTGTTTAGGGCATTTATTTGTGTGATGAGTAATGAGCACGAATATTTGTTCCTGAGTCATGGATGTATTTACATGGATGGATGTAAGTATTTATTTATCTATATAAGTATGTTTATCATCGTCTAGTACCCGTAGGTAGTACAAGGTTTGCTTAGTTTGGGCCTTGGTCGAGTTGTGTAAGATTGTCCCCTATTTTTTTTTTGTTTTTTAATTATGTATTTCCTTAAAAAATATTAAGTATGTAGTCAAACGGAGACCCCTCTCCCTTTTCCGCAAAACGCACCTTCATATGAAACGATTGTCATTTCTTATGATGCTCGAGGATCGTGACAATTTTATAACACGTGACATCAAAATATTAAAAAAAAAACAACTGCAAGTTTCAAATATTATAGTCCATGCGACTTCCACGATTATAAGAAACCCAATGACACCTCATATGCCAAAAATCCATCAACCCGTTTGGACTGTAGCCGGCGAAGTAATTTTCTTATACAATACAATACAATACAAATACTCTTTATTGCACACCTCACACAAAGATATAAAGAGAAAGAATACAATAACATGTAGGTAGAGGTAGACAACAGGCGGTCTATACCTACAATATGCTCGAAAAAATAACCCTCCTTCTGGGGAATTCAGGTAAAAAGTGGCCTTTACTCACGCTACAAGGAGCAATGGTCTTCTCGAACGCTTGGCCCTGACTCTTCTCACGTGGATATCCATCGATTAGAAAGCCTTTGGAATTCGCCTTGTTCTTCTCTATAGCGTCTTTGAGAAGTTCGAGGACCACATCGTTGGGTACCAGGCCACCTGGAAACACGAGACAGACTGCAAATAAAAATTAAAAAAAATACCCATTCAGCGTAGCGTCTTGACAGTGAATGTGTGACTGCCAGAATTGCTACGCGCTGCGCTCGCAGCCTATCGGTTGATATTCTTGCTAAGTAGCGGAAAGCGCCTGCGGTGTTCTTGGCAGTGTTCCTGGTCAAGCGGCGTTACGCGCGCTACGCCGTAGCGCGTAGCTCCCTGGACCATATTCAGTGCCAGGAACGCCGCAGGCGCTTATTTCCGCTACTTAGCTTTTGTTTCTATCTTTATAAACGGCTAGTGGTAGGCAGGTCACCAATGCGTTAGACCGACCAAGCCAAAGCCGCACTCAATGGACCACGACTGTACAAGGAGCGCAGGAGGAATGGCGATGGCTTGTGGCGACCACGACGACTCTGCTAAGAGTACGATGACGAAGAAGTACTAACCCCTGGTCATGATATCAGCCAGCTTCTTCCCCCGCGCAGAGCCGCTGCTGACCTCCGCTCGCAGCAGGAGGCATTCCTTTCGTCGTTTGTTATAGTAGACGCCTGTGGCTCTCGCACGCCGGCCGTCGTTTGCGTGAGGAATTCTGTCTATTCCTTTCTTCTTTTGTTTCTACCTTTATAAAATGCTAGTGGTAGGTAGGTCACCAATGCGTTGGACCGACCAAGGCAAAGCCGCACTCAATGGACCACGACTGTACAAGGACCACGACGACTCTGCTAAGAGTACGATGACGAAGAAGTACTAACCCCTGGTCATGATATCAGCCAGCATCTTCCCCCGCGCAGAGCCGCTGCTGACCTCCGCGCGCAGAAGGTCACCGGTCGACAGGTGAGTGAACCCGTACTTGGCAACGATCTTGTCGCATTGCGTGCCTTTGCCAACCCCTGGCCCCCCGAGCACCCATACTATCGGCTTGTCGACCGGTGGCTACAAAATGTACAAGTTCATGCTATGATAAATGAAGTTAAAGTTAGAAATGAATGATGATGATGATGATTCTTATTTTTGACAAAAGCAAGGGGCTTAAGCTTTATTAGTCACGGTCGATGGCGGTGCAGTGCTGCGATTTGCCTTAATTCATTCGAGGATGAGTCCTGCCACCTGTGCTAAGCCGTAGCATGTTGCTGTGTGTCTCCGTATACGTTGAAAATCGTGCATAGTCTGTATATTTTTATTACAAAGTTTTATTTAACTTACAATGTTGGTATGTAACCAGGTATGTTATTTGTGAGTGCACTGATAAACACAACTTGTCCCCCACATTAATAGGTCTCCTCAAAAGAAGTCTACCTACCCTAACTAAAAACCCTATGCACGCCACTGTGTATAGAAACAATAAAGTTTAATCGTATAGGTAGAATCGGCAATAGATTATTAATTTTAACACTGATAAGAACTATGAATATTCTCGCTCCATCCCGCCTCACCAGGCGGAAAACCCGATACAGCCATAGCAAGAAAGGAATCATTAGGTACCTTATAAATATGTGGATGGTTGGCTAAGTGACAGAATATATTGCATCCTCTCGGTTCCTCTACGGGTTTTTCTTGATTCTGTGGTACTTGAACAGGTTTCTTAGACATTTTTCTACTTTATTTAGGTTTTTAGTTTCTGACAGATGGATGGTTTGGTGGATGCAATATAGACGTAGTTTTGAGATGTAGTAATAGCAAAGAGTGTAATAAGGTTATAGTTGGGTTATAGAATGATTTGACAGGTGCATACCTAATAAAAAAAGTGAAGTGTGTTGGGTCAAACAGGTTTTGTTGCTAGAGCACGAAGAAATTACAGATATAGGACCATTCACGACCATTCATATGACATTGTAAGTAAAAGTGGGCGCCGGGTTCCCTGAGGGTAGAATGATTTTGCTTTCAATTACTTACTAGAATAACTGCTAAGTAGGTACTTTGGTTATCGTTAAAAATTTGTGTGGTGTCGGTTTAGAATAGCACCACCCCCTTTCTTCCTGCGGGTGTCGTAAGAGTCGATTAAGGGAACAGGGTTGAAGTGTGTTATAGGCGATGGGCTAGCAACCTATCACTGCGATATCACCTTTTGTCGATATTTTGCACCCACATTTATGCTAACAGTGGCACTGGACACAAGTTTCATGTGCTCTGCCTACCCCTTTTAGGGATAAAGGCGTGTATGTATGTTAAAAAAATTAACCCCATTATTTTGGGCTAGGTTCTGAACAGGTTAGAAGTCCTATACATTTTTTTAAGAAAAAAATTGTCAGTGTTAGTGAAACGGGACCAAATATCAACAACATACTCTTAACTGTCCAGTCCTACCTAGGTATCGCCTTAAAAAAACAAAGAAAGTAACAGAATAAAAACAAATTTATTAACCAACAAATGTTTAAAAATAAGGGCGTGTATGTACAAAGCGTGTGTGGGGCGTTAGGCCTTCGCCACGATGGAGTCTAGGATGCTCTCGACCTCGGCGAAGATCACCTCTACGCTCCTCTCTGCGTTTATCTGGAATTTAAAATAATAACATCAATAAAAGTATCGAATAAACAAGAAAAAACAGTGTACGCTGCAAATGATTTCATGACTGGACACTGACGTAACGAACTGTTTACGTTAGCATGATGGCGTTTACGTCCGACATACACTATTCGTATCTCGCACTTGCATACGTGCTACAAGGATAGATGCTTTACGTCCGAGTCGTCCGACTAGGCTTGCTAGGCTGGTGACACTGGTGATGGATAAAGTGCTGTAGCTGAATTTAATTTCAGTCAAGAACTCGGTGTTGAGTTTGATGATTCATTGGGAAAATGCCTTTCTAGATTGTGTTCTGGCCGGGGAAAAAGGATGGAAATAACAAACTAAACACGACGAGCGTTTGACTAATTCTGGGTCTGCCTTTTAATCATTGATCGGTGCGTGTTGAGTTTACTCTACACTCAGCCGAGAGCACTGTCTTTCTATCTACCATCTGTGTCAGAAGTCCATGATATAGCCAAAGAATACCACTACATTCCAATATTATTTTCAAACCTTCCAAGATTGGAGCTCAGTTTGAATCGGAAGGATTGGCAGACCGGCCTTTGGAGTGTCTTCTAAACTCACGATCGAACTTATGACGGAATCTTTACTCATAGCCGATAGTGGACTAGAGATACTTGGTAAGAGTTTATTTGTTTATTGTATGGCTAAATATGTTTCTATACTTCAAAGATTTTCAGTTTTCAAGTTCGATACAGCGTCTTCGGTTAAAGTTGTAAATCCTACACTTTTCCGTGGTGTTTGGTTTGAGGGCAGTCGAATACAGTGTGGTGTACAGTCTGTTCGGAGACCACACGGCCACACTTGTGATTCTCAAGTTCCATTTGTGACATAAGTAAGCACAGGGTCTCCTACTTACCCTCTTCAATTTGTGGGGATACTGCGCCAGCACCAGCTCGTTGTTCTCCACGAAGGTCTTGAGCCTCAGCTTGATGGTCTCCTCATTGTCGTCGGCACGGCCTGAGCTGGCGGCGCGGCCAAGGAGACGCGTCGTGAGGGTCTCCGCTGACGCTTCGAAGTAGAGTATCACCTAGAATTAAAGAAGTTTAATAAATGGGCCGGGTTGGAAGACTATTAAGATAACTGTCAGGTGATACCTAAAGATGTGATGGCGTTACAAACGCTGTTTTCGATTTTGAAATTAACCGCGGCTCCTAGTGACGTGAAGAAAGTAAATCTTTATGCAATTAGAATCTTTCATCGTTACCAAGACAGACCGTGAGTAGATTCATGTAATTTTTCTATGGTGAGTGATCTTCAGGAGCAACACATACAAAGTTATTTTATTTTAAAGTGACTCCGAAGGGCGCCTCGTCTAATTACCTAGAAGTACAAAGGTATATAGCTAAAACTACCAATAGGAAATTTCTTGGATCTTTCTAAAGGGGTCGACGTCGACATGCTCGCTGGTCTATAATGCCAGTCCAACTTTAAAAAATCTCAATCTCGTCTCTTGTTTCGATATATTCGTCATTCTTAGGTATGCAAAATTAAATGACTGATATCATGGTCGAGCGTGTCATGGTCTGACTTATGCATATCAAATTGTAGTAGATCATCTAATTGGTTCAGCATCAGTTTTCAATTAAACAAAGAATAGCTAGGTGACTAGCGCGAGCAGTGCTGCCGGTTAAGAATATTATAGAAAGACACTTCGCCAGTCGCTAAGCTCGAGGTACTTACTAAGCAAGTCTCAGTTCATATTTTAACCCCCGACGAAAAAAGTGTCTGTCTGTATGTGTATAGCGGATGGGCCGATTTGAATGCGGTTTTTTGTGTGTCATAGATAATTTTAACCCGAGTGTTCTTAGCTATGTTTCATCAAAATCTATTAAGCCGTTTTTGGAATATTGGACTTTGAAATGAAAATGTCGGTGGTTTTTCAACGTTTCTTAGTTGTAGTTATTGGTAATAGTGGTAGCCCTACGCTTAAAAAAACCGCAAAGCGATGTACAGTTTAGCCGTTTGGCACACACATACTATAGGGCAAAACATTTTTTTTGACCCGCAGTTCCTAAAAAAATTTCCCTTACGGGGAGAGTGCCGAAACATTTATCTTTTTGTATGGGAAAAAAAATTTTTTTTTCAGAAACCTATCGTGTGTAGTATCATATGAAAGGGCTTTCCAAGGCGATTCTAAAAATATACCACATCATTACATTTTAGCCATATTTTTTTAATTGAAACAAAACACCAGACACGATATGGCAGATTTTTTTAAAATTCAATATACCACAAATGATACGTGATATCCTCATATCTAACCTGAAAAAAGCAATTTTGAAAAGGATTGCATTAAGTTTTTTTTTTAATTTTTCAATATCACCAAGGGACGCAGTTCTACTTGAATACCTATTTTACGTGACTTAAGGAACTGTACTGCAGATACGTTACTTATTTATCATAAAATGATACGTAGTATCCATATATCCAACGGGAAATACCTCTTTAACCCTTTAACTGCGCTTTTTCATCAGTTGGGATAGTTTGGTTAGTTTTTGTCACAAAATATCAAGGTAATATATATAAGGATAAGGATATTAAGATATAATGTATCACAAATGATCCGTTATATCTTTATATCTAAGCCCAAGAAAGCAGTTTAGAAATAATATCATATAGTTTTTTTTTTGAATTTTTTTATTTGATTGTTTCACTTAGTAATATTGAAAAATTAAAAAAAAAACTTAATGCAATTATTTTCAAAATTGCTTTTTTGAGGTTAGATATGAGGATATCACGTATCATTTGTGGTATATTGAATTTTAAAAAAATCTGCCATATCATGTCTGGAGGAGCCCAAACTTGGTATGTTTCAAAAATTATTTTTGTTTTAATTTAAAAAATATGGCTAAAATGTAATGATGTGGCATATTTTTAGAATCGCCTCAAAAAGCCCTTTCATATGATACTACACACGATAGGTTTCTGAAAATTTTTCTTTTTTCCATACATAAAGAAAAATGTTTCGGCACTCCCCCCCCTAAGGGAATTTTTTTTAGGAACTTCGGGTCAAAAAAATTGTTTTGACCTCTAGTATGCGTGTGCCAAACGGCTAAACTTTACATCGATTTGCGGTTTTCTTATGAAACTGGGCTTGTGGGGATTCCACTATAAGTAAGTACTCACGGTACAAGGAGCGATAGCCTTCTCGAACGCTTCACCCTGGCTCTTCTCGCGCGGGTAGCCATCGATTAGGAAACCCTTGGCCTCGGCCATTTTCGTCTCGATGGCTTCCTTCAGAAGATCCAGAACTAGCTCGTTGGGTACGAGTTCACCTGGAATGGAAGTAAGTAAGTAGTTCATATTTTAACTCTTCAAATGGGTCAATCAATCTGTTCCGTTGGTACCATAGACAGTTCATTAAAAAGTTGTTACAAACTTCTATCAAGGTCCATAGAAGGGTCAAAATGTCAACGAAAGCTGACGTCTGGTGAACCATTAAAAAGTGAGTAATGTTTCGCCACCATGTCAGCTTCTTCTATGTACCAAGATGTAGATATATGTAATATTCAATGTTCATCTCTGTGTACATAACATAACTATTTGCATGCTGTTAAGAAATAGCTGAAGAAGGCTGGATAATTTGTTAACCTAAGGCCTGTAACTTACCCTTTTTCTGCAAATAAATCTTTATCTTATCTTATCTTATCTTATCTTAGGATTAGATATACTATGAATGATCAAATCTTGCGCTTGGCTGCTTACATTCAGCCTTACTACTTAGAAGCTCAGCCGTGGTTCTCAGTGGCAACAGAGGGCGGTCGTTTGTTTGTTCAAAAATTAAGGACTTGGCTAGAACCTATAGTGTCCGTGGCAGCAGTAGGGGGGCGCCGTACATGAGACCGAGAGTGTACATGAAAGTCGTGGCCGAGCCTCCCGAGCCGTAAATCGTGGCCAAACCCTAAGTGGAAACCTTTTCGAGACACTTACCCCGCTCCATAATGGCAGTAAGGCTCTTGCCTCTGTCGGAGCCGCTCTTCACCTCTGCCCGCAGCAGGTCGCCGGAGGAGAGGTGGGTGAACCCGTACTTTGCTATTATCTTGTCGCATTGCGTGCCTTTGCCCGAGCCGGGGCCTCCGAGCACCCACACTATCGGCTTGTCGATGGGAGCCTGTGAACGGTAGAAATGTTACGTGTGAATCAGAAAATATAAAAGACATGCCTAGCAATAAAGTAACTTTACGATTCTATGGTATATTTTTCCGGGGAGTCTTTCATTGGTCAATCTACGGATGGAATTGCAGCTGAAGTTCACGGGGCTTCAAGATACAACTCTGAAGCATCCTACAAGTTATCGCCCCAGAGTAGCTTGGTTTTGAGAATCTGTTGCTGGCTCGGTATTGACATAGCCTATCAGTCCCTTTCTATATGTTCTACTCAGAAAGAGACGGCCGTCCTGTGATAGCCGTGCTGAGGTGCAAGGTAACGGACTAACGGAGCGGTGTGCGAGGAAAATACACCAATAGCATAGCTACCCTCGCTCACCTCTTTTCTGGCACACCGATCCTTTCTGCAAGTCTGTATAGCTCTGGTAGATTAGGGCGGGTTGCATAGAGGCGTCTCTAGCCCATGTAGAGCTCGTGTGCAAACATTACTCTAGCGCCCCCTAGTAAGCGCGCGGTCAAAATGGAATGGCAGCGGGCGGCGCTCGGCGCCCCCTAGGACCGCTGCGCCCGTGAGCAACGCACACCCTGCACCATAGGGTAAATACGCCTCTGGGGTTGCACCAAGTTACGATTATAGACCGATCAATATGGTGCCGGCAGCTGTCATTCCACACAAACTTGTTAAACTTTCCATATACGATTTTAACGAAACTCCTTACGATTACAGGCGGTTTGTTGCAACCTGCCTACATTCCCCCATGTGGTACCTACTATTTACTACTTGCTCTATGGGTCTCGGTCGATGCGACCCATGCCCCCTAAGACCGTGCGAGTGCGACAGACGATATTGGCCAACTTTGAGCTTCGTTTTTCTTCTTGAACCTTCGCTACTTTTTGTCAAGTTAAGGGTTAAGTTGTGTCTCTTTTAGTTTATTTAATTGTACCAGTACTTACTAACTTACGTTGATGTGAACATAATGCAGTACAAGAGTTTGTTGGTATGTGTTTCTCATCCGCCTCTTGACAACGCTTGCAGTATCTTTTGGACATTATTTAAACTGTATCCGCCATAGGATTAAGTGTATCTGTCATTCTACGGTGTCATGATGTCGATCTAGTTGGTTTCCAAAACTCAATTGTGCCTCATAATAAATCGTATTATAATACTAAAGTACTTATTGATGACATTAGCTATCAAACAACTATCAAATTTGAACCATAAACAATACGAGAATGACGTGCTGCACGGTAAGCATGGGTAAGCACAAGACGGCGCGCGAGCTCTCTCGCGGCGAGATAGACTATCCGTCTCTTTTAAAGTGCTCTAATTAAACAGAGACGGGTAGTTGTCGACGGCGCTGTGAGCGGTCGCGCGCCGGCTCGTGCTAACCGCGCATGCTCGTGATGCAAAAGAACAGAATGAACCGCTACCGTGAAAAAAAAATACAACCGAATTGAAAACCTCCTTTTTTTAAGTCAGTTAAAAATAGCCTACTTCGTTCGTTCCTATATATCTCTATCTCTATCGCACTTGCGTATTCAAGTGACGAAAAGGGAGATACACAAACGAAAAACGTTTGCGTTGAACGGCAGCAACTCAAATCAAATAATCCAATGAATACTTACGATTGATGCAAAAATAAAAAAAAATAGCCGATCAATCAAAATATTAAAGTAAGAAAGTCAATATTCTTCATTCTTTTGGTCTTTTTAGCGCATTTTAGATATTATGTGCAAGTTGCTGAAAATTGTCGAAAATATTCTAGATAGGGTAAATCGCCAAAAACTGGCCACCGTTCAATACTAAAGATGAACTCTATTCACCTATAAATCCTATCGATTGTAACCTAAATTGGAAGAACGAAGTACAATCTATAGCTAACTCTGTAAGTTGCGCTTGCTATGCGATCAGAAGTCTAAGAGAGGAGATAATACTGCCCCAACTCAGAATGGTATACCACGCATTAGTTGAATCCAAACTACAGTATAGCATTAAGTTTTGGGGAAACAGCTATAAATACTATATACACACAGCTTTCGTCGCACAAAAACGGGCGATTCGAGCCATCGCTAGAATCCCACAGACAACGTCCTGTAAAAACTACTTTGTGGAATATGAGATTCTCACTGTTCCCAGTCTATATATTCTCGTTGTTCTGGTAGACCTTATAAAGTCCATCTTTGAAATAGAAACCATAGAAGACAGGGAACGGCGGTTAGCCACACGGAGAAAAGACTTGCCTCAGAAAATTGTACCAAAAATGAAAATTGTTAAGAACTCTGCTGGTTATCAGGCGATAGGACTCTTCAATAGATTACCCGTTAAATTAAAGGAAATCTTAAATGTTAATGTTTTTAAAACTAAGTTGAAGGCATTTTTACTAAAAGGGTGTTTTTATACAATAGAGGAATTTAAGGAAAGGAATTATGGTAACTCTACTAATCTAATGTAAAACTATTATGATTCTAAATTTTGACATGTTTATTGATTATTATATTAATAATATTAACTTCTAGTTATTAAATTGTTTTGTTCCGACTGTTATAAAATTATTAATATTGTTTGTGAGTTACTCATTTAAGTTAAGTTATGCATGGCATGTTTATCTAATTTTTCATCTATAAATTTGTAATTAATTGTAATGTACCTACCTATTCGACACAATGTATATTGTTAAGAATTAAATAAATAAAATAAATAAATAAATATAATGGAATGAATTAATATACGGTGTTAATTACTGGCCACGTTATACTAAATTGAATTCTGTTTGTAAGGGAACAGAGTAAATTTTTTGTATGAGAGGGCCAGTTATTGAAGGCTGGCCAGTTATTGGCGAACTCCTTGGAAATTTCAAGAATCTTACACAAAATTTTAAGAAAATTAATTTCAGGAAATTCCCCAAAGGGGACATAGCAGAGCTGTTAAGCTTTACGCGCTCATACGCCTCACTCCATCCGTCACGTCTAAAGGTCACAGCTCATTAGAGCCACCCGGCGCCCGACCCACACCGCCTCGCCTCGAGCGGTTAGTGTATCCTTTATATAGTATCCTTTATATTATACGGATTTGGACGGGCATGCGCTCACTGCATCAACTCCGTAGTTAGTACATTTAGGAGGCGAGGCGGTGCGTGTCGGGCGCCGGGTGGCTCTAATGAGCTGTGACCTTAACGAAACTAGACCTCTACCGACGCTTAGTTACAACGAATCGCGGCAACAAGATAGACTTGTGGGTGAGCGGTGACTGATACGCTGTGTTGATTTGGTGTGTTCACGAACGGTTGGGTCGGAATTCCGCCCTGCTCCTTGTGAATAGGTTCAACGGCTTTCGACATCCTAGGGTGAGCGATGTGGTGAGATTAAAACAAGCTGCAGAATAGCAGGGCAGGCGTTGCTTACATCTATCCTTGTCAATTGCAATCACTTCCCACAGCAATTGAGCGGGCTGTTCTATTTCAGACACACATTGACAATGACCGTCGCTATCGGTGTAATGAGCGTAACCACGCTGGCCTCGTGGTGACAGCCAAGTTTGAATGGCAGACGTTGACGAATTAATGTACGATTCTCACCGAACGGGCCGGGCCTGAGCGCATTCTATTACATGCAAAGGAGTTTGAACCGTATAAACAGTAATTACATTTCATATTTTAATGCATCGTGCATCCACTGCGCGGCGGCAGCTACCGACGCGGTCGGTGGGGATTGATTGTAATCAAATATGAATTGCATCTCCTGTGGAGACGGTTCAAATTCCTTTGCATGTAATAGAATGCGCTCCGGCTCGGCCCGTTCGGTGAGAATCGTAAATAAGAGTCCATTTTATGAGCCGTGGGAGCCGTGAGCGGGATGTATTGTCAATGAACGTTAGGCCCGAGGCCTCTCACAGACTGGCGCGGCCTGCGGTGGCGGTCAGTAAAAAAGTTGACTGTAATTATCAAATTTACTATTGACCGTCATCGCAACCCGCGCCTGTGTGTTGCAGGCTTGAAAGTGGCGTTGTAAGGAGTAATACTCGTACTTATGCATATATGTGCAATTAGTGTAGTAATATATTTATTACCTATATACCTATAAATATTATTATTGGTTATGCTATTTATTACTACACTAATTACACATACCTATGCATAATTATTACTCCTCACAGCGACGTCAATCTGTCAATTATTGCCATCCTATGTAAGTCAGTTTGGCAAATTTTACCAGTACCTGACGTACTGCCAATGAGGAACAACCTGTGACGCGCATTTTAAGTGGATGCCTTGATTGGAGTCGACCACGCCCCATTTACAGAGACACGCTTATGCCTTCCGCGCACGAAAAAAAGAGATGCAACACTCTTCGGGAATGGCTTTTTGGACAAATTTCGATAAATACCTAACTTAGTGAAGATTTATTTATATTCCATTAAGTGAGATTATAGAAGGGTTAAGTAACTATAGTATTAACTTGATTCTGTCGTAAAATAATGTATTTTTTGAGTAGGCTGACTAAAAAAGGAAAATAAAGACCCAACTTTGTTTCTATGGAGGAAATTATACGCAATCATGTATCGATTAAATCAGATAAACAATCATATAGTCATGTCATCATATATCTGAAAATCAGACCATAATGTTTCTTAATGTAGCCAGAACAGAACGGCGTTTCAAATCACGCGATAATTTCCAATTCACCCCCTTAATACACGCTTCACACGGCGCGTCACGGGTTGTATACATATAATATGTTTGTGTACAGTTACAAATATCAATATCTCAGGCAAAACTATCGTAACGGATCTAGAAATAGAGTCGTGTCAGATACTTATGCGGGTATGTTCTAGCCAATATTGATTCCGGTGACTCTGTACACATACGATAACTTACTTACAAATCTTGCAATAGATGAGATGCCACGATGCTTGAAAAAAATTGCGAGTGGTTTGCCTGTCTAATGCCATTACTTTCCGAATCGCTCAACCCAGATCGTGTTGGGATACCTACATTTTATCAAAGAAATCATCCCTAACTGGGTTTAAACTTGTTCGGCAGACTGAGAGAGCCCGTACGTTGACTTGCGGTACAAAAAACCCTAAATCGTAAAGTCAAGTGTAAAAATATGGGTGCATACCGCTTACTCATAAATCGCTCTTATGTCCGCGGATTAAGGTTTCGGTATACATATTTATGAGAGGATTAAATCGATACATATTTTTGCACTTGACTGTACCTACTAATTATCCTACTACCCAATGTTATAAATGCGAAAGTTTGGATGTTTGGATGTGTGTTACTCAATCGCGCTTAACCGATTTGGATGAAAATTTGCTCGAAGATAGTTTAAAGCCTGGATTAAAATATAGGATTTATATTATCCCGGGTCCACGCAGACGGGGTCGCAGGCGGAAACTAGTCTATTATAAATGAAAGAAAGTAAATCTGTCTGTCTTTCCGTTACCTTTTCACACTCAGACCACTGAATCGATTATGATGAAAATGGGTACCTTTTATGAAGGTAGTTTATAATTTGTATCCCGGGAGTGTTTTTTTTTATTTTATAAGCCTATTGTGTGTCCCACTGCTGGGTAAAGGCCTCTCCCAGTGATCTCCATGCGTCCCTGCTAGGTGCCTCTTCCGCCCAGTTGTTGAAGAACACATCCAGGTCATCCCGCCATCTCCGTCTAGGTCGGCCCCGTCTGCGTCGCCCGTCATGTGAATAAAGGATAGTTTTTGCCCCGATAAACATGCGTAAGGTGAATTCGGGGACGAAAGTTTATAACGATAACGATTCCATGTGGACTAAGTCAAAAGCAACGAGTGTTAAATATATATGTGGAATTACATTGTTATTGAATGTCTTTGTCACGCTGAGCGATCCCGAAATATCTTGACTGCGCTCGCCAGATATCTATTTTCCGTATACCTGCCGTGCCCAAGGTGATAATATAAATTGCCTCATCATCATTTATTTAAAAGCTTGGCTCTTGTCGGTGCAGTAATTTCCATTCTGTTCTATTCTCGGGTCATTCCCATCTTCCCACCTATCCACCCCAGGTTCATACAACAGGTTCTATGCAACAGGGGTGGATAGGTTGGAAGATGGGAATGACCCCTATTCTCTGCCTTTTCCTTCAACTCTCTTTAAGATTCAACTTCAATGTTTTCCTTTAGCTGCTCCATGTAAGCTCTTCGTGGTCTTCCTCTTTTTCTTCTTCGTTCTATCTTTCCCTCTATTATAACTTTAATGAAGTCATCGTGACGAAGAAGATGTCCTATCATTTTTGTCATTACTATGCGGGAAAAGCCACATTAAGGCACTCTCTAATAAAATTAAAATGCTGTGTATACACCTGAGCTGAGCTATGTTAAAAGATTTTCACCTATTGGTATATCCTTAAGGCCTGAATCACACTGGCGCGGCCTGCGGTGGCGGTCAATATATCATTAGCTGTCTACTATTATAGTAGACAGCTAATGATAAGCTTATTAGTTAAAGCAATGACGCGTATTTTCAGTATCCGAGAGGCAAACGGAAGGCTCGCGGTATTTTAGCTCCCGAAGTGTTGTGGACCCGCCCTGTGCAACCTGAACTGAGCCAACTTGGACTGGACCGGAATAAAAATTTGTCGGCAGGTATTCGATTTAGTTTAGACCAGCATTTCATTATACAGCGTGTATATTTGATATAACCGCAAACTTTAGGGGGTCTTAGTATAGGCACTAATAAATATATTTATCGTAAAATTATTTTAAAAAAGCGAACTTTTTTTTTTCATATAAAATAATTCAGCACGCAGTGGATCACTACTTTGTCTTACTGACGTGACGTCATAATAAATCGTCACATGTCACCCGATTCTTCCATGTGTCATCAGGTCACAGTGTACGCAATACATTGCCGTTCGATAAAATTTCAAAAAATAATTACTCTTTGGTAGTTAAGACTTATAACTTAATTTTTTCTTGCAATATCGGTTCATAGCCCTAACACATACCTCTGGTTACCATTTGAGGCTATATAAAATATACACACTGTATAAACAGCGTACACACTTTAAGGCAACTTCAATTGGTTGCTTCGCAACAAAAATAACATTTTTTTTCCTATTTCCGCCCTATACCGCCAGGCCCTCAATGCTTCGGGAGCTTAAATACCGCGATCCCGCGAGCCATGCGGTTGCCCTTTAGACATGCAACTACGCGTCATTGTTCTGAATAAATATATTGCCTAGTTGGTTTACTGGTTACCCCTAGTTACTTAGGTTATCGTAATGTTGACTACGATATTTTTCCCTTGTTTTTATGTACCTAAATTGCTCACGACTAGCTAGCATGATCGTTTATCTCCACATTCCAAAATAAACACTATCGTGCTAGCTCCGGTTGATTGACTATAATGAAACGACTCAATCGATAGAGAACGCTAACCACGGCTAACTACTGTAATATGTAAGTAAGCTACCGCCACGCTACCAATTATGGATTGAAAGACTTCGGTAAAATCGTATCGATTGAATGGGGAACTACAACGATCTCAAATAGCACTAGAATGGTCTATAGGTCTATCCATGGTGTATCCAATCTTTGATAACCTCCCTCTACAGTCAACGTCAAAAAGATGTTTAAGTAGGTACACTTTTTCACCTTATTCGGTAGGTACAAAGGAAGTAGGTACCTACGTAGGTTTTAGTTGTCAGGGTTATTAGGTTATTACCACACCGAATGTATGAGACGTTACAAGAGCGAAATCGGCCGGACTGCCAAGCGAGGTCACAGAAAATCTAGAATGGAGTGACCTTGATTACTTCCGTCACGTATCCACACGGGCCGAATCACGCGGTGGCCTGCATACGGTCTTGCCGATATCGGCCCGTGTAGCGTCTCCTTGTTGCAAACCGCCGCAAGCATTTCAATTTAACTAAAATAGTGTAGAAGTTATAACTATTACGTCATCATAAACTAAACTCACATGCAAGTGGTGATTTATCTCTCAAATTAGCATAGAAACGGTTACAGCTTACAGCATCGCATTTTTTTGATATTTTTAATTGTGAAATGTGTTTTTATCTGTATTTTGTTAGGCACAGTTTTTCGTGTTCTTTCTTTTGATTGAATTGATACCTACCCAATAAAATTTGAGACAAACCCCAAATCCTGTCGGGCACCTAGTTTTAGACTAGATAAGATAATAAATTACACGCAATTGGCACACAAGCAGCTGACATACCGATTGACCTTGTAGAACATTTTCACGGATATCGTTTGTTTATTTACAGAAACAGCATTCTTCACCACTCATATCAATATTATATGCATGTGTTATCCACAACCTTGTGCCATGTTTAAATACTATATTTTAATTTTTTTTCTGTTCATAACTTTACATTCCGCTATTTTTGAGTGCATGAGTAAAAACACCCAAACACCTAAACTTTCCCATGTTACAACGTCAGGTCACATAGAAAGATATTTTTTTACGTTCCTTGCAAAATCAAACTTGGTTTTGAAGAATTTTAAGTATAACTTGGTCGAGTTTTACGAATGTGGCGTTCGGCGTTATTAAGACGTTAGAGGCGGGTGCTTTTGATGAGTTAGTTAAGTATAAGACAAGTGGCCGAGTCAGGGCGTTTGCCAAAGACAATTGAGAGTTTGAGTTGAGAGGCACAGTGCGTTCAAAGTTACTGAGCCTAATCTCCGAGTGGCAAGCTCCTGCCACGACTCACAGGATAAGCTGATGATAAATATGATACTTAGGTATATGTATCTAACCTCGCAAAGAAGTCTCGAATTATCCACCTCGAACCACACCGTTACAATAAAAATAAAGACACAGAACACTTCCCTCACAGCGTCCAGCCGAGTTTTCATTTAACACTAACCAACCAGATGCTTAATCCCATAGACTTTAATACAACTGTTTACGCCGTGCGACTTCTGTTATTGTCGGGATTATACAACGAAGGGCAATATGAAAGTTCTGTAAATATGTTCTCGTGCCAGCTGGCAGAAACGTACGCTTTGTACACAGACAGATTTACAACTGGATTTCTTTGGAGAAAATCGCATGTGGGAGGGATCGTGGTCAAGAAACTTATTGAAATAGAATTTGAGGTTAAATTGGTTGTTGAAAGAACTCTGTAACTAGTAAATAACTCGTAAAGTCGTAACGTTTGATTTACGTTGGGACTTGATGACGCTTTACATCTCTATTTCTTTCGATCGGCGCACTTTAGATTCATGGATTCACGCCTTTATTCACAAAAGGGACAGGCAGACCGCAGACCACATGAAATGCATGTGGTGAAATGCATCAAATGCATCCAGTGCTACTTCCACTTTATTTTTTAAAACGGGGGTTTTTATATAAAATTGGATTTATTGGATTTTTATTGACTATTATTTACTTTTATTGACTATTGTTCTTTATTGTTATACACTCTGACGATCTTTTTGTGAATCCATGCTATTTTAATTTTATGAAATGACATGTAAATTTTCGGAATGAAATAAAATAATCTAATCTAATCTATATCCGGCAGCCTCAGAAGGAGGGTTATGATTTTAGAGCGTAGGTATGTATGTGGACAAATAAATTCAATTTCACGGGCTACAGTCCAAAGGGCTTGATGGAGTTTAACCACAGATATAGGAAATAAGTATATATGCTCTGAGAGTTTAACATAGGTATGAGGCGCGTCGGATTCCTCTTAATCGTGGGAGTGAAGTGGGCTATAATATTTGTAAGATACGTAAACCTGCAGGTTGATCGCGTAACACATTGTACCTATACTTACGTCGTTGGGTAGATCTAAATGTATTTTTTTTACGGAAAAATGACAGTTGGTCTGTCCTAACGCGCGTTGGACACGTTACGTGATTACCTCTCAGATGACAAATATATGTGTAACTTACCTCAATTTGAAATGATGATGCAATCGTATCAGATCGCGATTCTCGAGACTCTGTTTAGACTTAAGACGGATTCAATACGTTAATTCGAAGAAAGGAGAGTTGTTGTCATAATGCTAAAAACCGAACTATCTTAATACCTACATAGCTATAGCGTATGCAAAGCGTATGTAGTACACAATAGTGTGTACGATGTTAATCGTAGCCTAGCCAAGCGGTTATTCGCTACACGCTAATGCGGCTCACCCCGTCGGTCACCCGTCATACGCATCGCGGTGACATATTTGTGGCTGAGCGTTGAGGTGAGCTTAGAACAAGTTACAGAATAGGGGGGATCGCGTTTATGTCGGACGTAAAGCCGTCCGTCTCATACTGCCAGCAAGGGACGTATGCTTTATGTCATACGCAACATACAACGCGACCATGTGCAAACATAAAAAAACATCACTTTCAGCTGAAAAAATTGTAGGTATCGATATTTGCATTAGGGACGGCCCATTTCTTAATCAGTTGAATTTCTTATCTCGTCGATAATGCGACCTTAGAAAACGGAATATGCATGGTAATTAAACCTAGAATAGTACAAGATCGTGTAAATAGGCCAAGGCTCCTTGATCAATCTTTAAGACTCCTTTAGTTTTTCTTATATTTTTTTATTAATCATTAATTTAAAAAAAAATCTATACGACAGATTACGAAGATAACGTTGTGTTAAAAGAGTTATTATAAACCATTTTTAACCCCCGATGCAAAAAGAGGGGTGTTATAAGCTTATCAGTTTAACGTGTCTGTCTGTGTATCTGTGTGTCTGTGTAGCTGTCTGTGGTAGCGTAGCTCCCTAACGAATGGACCGACTTGAATGTGTTTTTTTGTGTCATAGATAATTTTATCCCGAGTGTTCTTAGCCATGTTTTATCTAAATCTGTTCAGCCGTTTTTGAGATATTGGACTTTGAAATGAAAACGTCGGGGTTTTCAACTTTTCTATGTTGTAGATATGTTAAGTATGTTTATGCCTGTCACTACCGACCCCAACCACTGTCACAACCCGTTCTTGGGGTGTACACGCCCCTTTATTTTCTTAATTCTATGACTATAACATAGAGTATATTTATATTTACGTACACACATATAAAAATTAAGATTCAATAGCTACTTTTCTGGGCTAAGTGGTAAAATTATAAATTTATTGGCGATAAACCAAAATTGTACACAACTGCACCCAGTCTACCCTAGTAGAAGCCTGTCTATTAGTGGTGCATCTTCTAAGCGGGCTATTGGGAGCCCACATATTACAGGTAATCCATTATCTTAGAAGGTCTATCCCAATTGGCTCCAGTCGGTAAAGAATAACAACAAGAAAAAAACAAAACAAATATTAGTGTTCCTTTAAACTGATACGGTACTTGCTTTTCAATCCGTCTATAAATAGTCTAGTTCTATAGGGGTAACGAAAATATATTACTATGAACCTCAAGTAGGTATGTACCCGTACCCGGTAGGTCGTGAGTTCAGTCGCAATGTGTTCTTTACCTCCGCACTGCGGTTTTCCTTGAGGGAAGGAAATTCTTGAGTTCGTCATCAATTGCAATTTCTCATTACACTTTTCATGCCTATTGTTTATTTCTAACGGACTTATGGCCGATTCACACTTCGATTAGTGATTAGTGCGAGTCCATACATTAGCTGCGAGTACGAGTAGCTTTTGTATGGACTCGCACTAATCACTAATCAATGTGTAACCAGGCCCTTAGGGTGCATATCCACCAGGTATGTGCATAGCTGTGTTTTCAAGTTTTCATACAAGTGACATAAATACATGAAAGTACAGTTTAGCACATATATAGTGAATATACACCCTTAGGGTGACAAATTGGGTTATTAGTCAAATGAGATAACATGGGACACACCGGGTGCCTCTAGCTCCACATACAAGTTAGAGGGTTAGAATATTCCTACCTACAAACACATACTAGATCCTGGTGAAAATGTCTCAAGTCACCCGGCATGGCCCATAATAGGTACCCCATTTTTAAAACGAGGAAAAACTAACAAACGTTAGCTTTCAGACACTGTAAGTATCTACATAGTTACTACTTATTCATAAAGCTGTGGTATGACTATTCATGATATAAATACACTTAAGTATTTATAACACCAGGAACTAAGTAGCGTTTAAGTCATTAAGTATCAGATTAATTCGATCAAATAAACATCTTTAACCAATAATACCGGTGACTCGAAAATTACGTTAAGGATATGAAGAAAATATAGCAAATGTACCAAAAATGTTACAAAGTTACGGTCTCAAATGCACTCCTGAGTTTAATTTATATTCATCGCATTAGCATACGTTACGTCACACTGCGATCGACAGAAATCCGCTGAAAATTCATGAAACTGTTATACAATCATACCTATTATCAATAACACAAAACGTACAATCATTAAAATGACCCTTGTATTACTTCACACACTATTATTAAAACGTGTTATGTTATAAATACGATAACTTACCATTTATATTTTTGAATTCACCGCGTTTCAATGAAAAATGGCGGCGAGCCAACGTCCGTTCACCGCGAGCTATGCGGGGCGACTGCGGTACCGAAGCTCGGTCAAGGCCGTGGAAACTGTGCCAAACAGCCAATAAGCTACGTCTGACAGCGCGGGAAATGCTGAAAAGCCCGCCCTTTGCAAACTATGGATACTATTTTTTTTCATGGGATTACGATAATTTTCTAAGTGGCGTGGGTTTTCTATGTTGCGTTCCAGATATTTTAGCTTAAAACATTAATAATGTTATTATTCATCGGCGTCTGTCAAACCTGTTTTAGTTAAAAGCGTTAAATATTCGTTTGTCTTTATCAGTCATTTTAACAGGGACAACAATGTATAATTTGACTATAGTATTGCCTAAGAGGAAGTAATTTTTCTTTTTCCTAAAGACATGATTTGTGCGACTGTAAAAAAATCTCTTACAAACTAATATTGTAAAAAACACTATACTACCTAAAATCTCGAGTGTTTCTTCCCCAGCCTTTTTGTCGTCCACCCATAGCACGTCACGTCTCATAGGTAATATCCTAAGGGCTTTGCCCACAGACTATGAGACTACGGGCTTGGAGGATGCCAAGAATGCTTTTAAAATTGCCTACCCGGGTAAAGATTTTCCAGACAACCCTAAATCTCAAAGGAGCTGGGACGATATTTATTGCGATTTAACGTACAAATCGATTCTTAGCCGCAGTTCAGGTCCAGAACGCGCAACGCTTTTGGCGGTCGGAGCCAGAGAGGCTGGTCACTGGCTGCATGCCCATCCTTCACCAAATACTGGTACCTTTCTGGATCCGTCCTCCCTTCGTCTGGCGACTGGTCTACGGCTTGGGGTCACAGTATGCACTCCACACATATGCCCTTGTGGCACAGACGTGGACCGACTGGGTCACCACGGACTATGTTGTCAAAAAAGTGCAGGCCGCTTTGCAAGACATGCGACTCTTAATGACATAATCCGCCGGTCTCTTGCAACCATCAATGTGCCTGCTCTTCTTGAGCCGCCTGGCATTGTCAGAGGTGATGGCAAAAGACCTGATGGAGTGTCTCTGGTTCCGTGGAGATTGGGACGGATGCTTGTGTGGGACGCTACCTGTGTAGACACGCTAGCACCGTCCTACCTCCAACGGACTACTACTAAAGCGGGTGCAGCGGCGGAAAATGCCGAAAATCTAAAACGCATTAAATATACAGGCATCGGCAGATAGTACAACTTTGTACCTTTTGGCGTCGAGACCCTCGGTCCATGGGGTCCCTATTTGCGGAAATCGCGAAACGTCTGGTTGACGTAACTGGTGACCGAAGAGCCATAAATATACTTATTATACTCTTTGCGAAGAGCTGGCGGCTTTCTCGCGTAACGCATCAGCATTGCAATTCAGCGAGGAAATGCCGCCAGCATCCTCGGTACAATGCCTCGAGGGCCTTTTTTAGATTTAACTTAGCTTTAATTTAATTTAGTTAATGTAATAGTTCAATACATTAAAATAAATACTGATTTTTGATGATGGTGAGCTGTCAAAAAAGCCTGCTTTTGATGTCTAAAATGTCAACTGGGTGAAGTCTGGGAACATGGGTCTCAGGACTAGCCCAAGTGTCTTCTCCAGGCTGATGACCATAGCCATGTCAGGTTTAAATTATAAACAGTGTTTCATTTATTTAGTTAGATGATTGCATTGTAATAGGAAATTCCATGACATCACATAACCAGAATCTTATTAAAGTTTTAGAAAGATTACGGAACACTAACCTTAAGCTTAACCCCTCAAAGTGTGAATTTTTACGTAAGGAAATTATGTATTTAGGCCACAAAATTACATCAAAAGGTGTAGAACCCGATCCAGCAAAAGTAGAGGTGTTAGATAAATACCCAAGACCAACCAATACAGACGAAACGAAAAGATTCGTTGCTTTTGCCAATTACTACAGACGGTTTATTTCTAACTTCGCGAACATCGCTTATCCATTGAACCAACTGTTAAAGAAAAACGTTAGTTTTGAATGGACGCCAGAATGTGAAACGGCATTTTTAAACTTAAAAAAGGTACTTGTAAGTCCACAAGTTTTAGATTACCCAGATTTTTCTAGTAATAATGTTTTTACCTTACACACAGATGCTGCAAAAACAGGTCTAGGTGGTATACTGTCTAATAGTAATGGAAAAGTAATTGCGTATGCCAGCCGCAATCTGAAGCCAGCAGAAACTAGGTACCCAATTATTGAATTGGAATTGTTGGCCGTCGTGTGCACAAAGCATTTTAGACCTTATTTATATGGTAGAAGGTTTAAAATCGTAACTGACCATAAACCATTGATTTATCTCTTCGGAATGACTGATCCATCGAGCAGATTAACCAAATTCAGGTTATCCTTAGAAGAATATACTTTTGACATTGAATATATCCCGGGACGAAACAATGTAGCTGCAGATGCATTGAGTCGCTTACCGAGGAATAGTGAAGATTTACAAAATTACAGAGCACACGTTGTATCAGTCATGACGAGAGCACAATCACGGAAGTTGCGCGAAAAGCAAACTTGCGATAGCAATGACCTGGTGCCCGATATATCTTCAACCAATAGGCTTGATCAACCTAGAATTGTGGATATCATCAAAGCGCCTAAGGATTGTGTAGAACTTGTATTAACCGCAGATTACAAGTTAACTCAAACAAGTCAAAACGGAATTATAAGTAAAGAAGGAAATTTAATGTACGTACCAAGTGAATCATGCATCTATCTAATAACCCGATCGTTATCTACCGTAGGCGTGTTAGCGAGGAAATTAGAAGTATTTTGCAAGAAGCTAAATATAAATGAAGTTATCATAATAAAAAATGAAAAGAATAAAAAGGAAGTAAATGCATTCTTAGCTCATTATAAATGTGATATTCCTAGGATCCTAGTAACGAAAAGTGTCACGAAAGTGAATGATAGACACGAAATCAGAGTTATTTTAAATGATTTTCATCTTTTACCCACCAGTGGCCACGCGGGGGTAAACAGGATGCTTAATAATATTAAACGATACTACCACTGGCCGAGAATGAGCCATGACGTAATCGAATATGTAAAGAAATGTACACATTGTCAGTACAACAAACATACTAACAAATATATTCAAGAACCAATGACGATAACTACGACCCCAGATACATCTTTCGAAAGGATATCTTTAGACATAGTAGGACCACTAGATGTAGATAATTATTACTATAAGTACGTATTAACAATTCAGTGTGAACTTACTAAGTTCGTCGAGGCATACCCTTTAGAAAGAAAAGACACTGAATCTGTAAGTAGAGCGTTTGTAAATAATTTTATTTTAAGATATGGAGTACCGAAAGATATTATTACGGATCAAGGCACCGAATTTATGTCTAGTGTTTTTACAGAAATCTGTAGCTTATTGGGAGTAAATAAGTTACACTCGACAGCATATCACCATGAAACTATAGGCGCGCTAGAAAACACGCACAAGAATCTAGGAGCCTACCTCCGGATTCAATGTAGCAATAATAGCACGGACTGGAGCAGTTGGTTAAGCTATTGGTGTTTTTCATTTAATACAACCGTACATACCGAGACACAATATACGCCTCATGAGCTAGTTTTCGGCAAAATATGTAGATTGCCAAATAATCTAATTTCTTCTGTCGACCCTCTCTATAACTATGAAAGTTATCCTAAAGAATTTAAGTATAGGTTACAAAGAGCACAGTTAGAAGCTAAAAATAATTTAATGTTAAGTAAAACTAGTAGGAAATTTGTATATGATAAGAAAATTCATTCTGTAAAATACAAACCAGGTGACTTTGTACTTTTAAAAAACCAAGTAGGAAATAAACTAGATCCGATTTATACTGGACCATATGAGGTCATAGAAGATATGTCACCAAATGTAAAAATATTAAAAAGTAATCAGATATACATAACTCATAAGAATAATACTAAAATGTATGTTGAAAATATTTAATTAGTCTTAAGGCAATTAGCAGTAATTATATGAAAAAAAAATGTTAAACGAAATTACGTCTGTCACATTTTTTTTTCTTGTTTGCGGGGGTGAAGAGTAGCTTTCCGGGGAAGGTGCACTATGTGCCTAATTAACACATTAACGGTAACTTATCGTTACGCCCTGCAACATGTGACGCACGTAATTGAGTAATATAGCAAGTAAGCAATAACTATCTATAAATACTATAAGCTAATGATTACCTTGTTCACTATATTTGATCTACCGAGAATACAACATCTTCGGTGAAACTATGTCTGGTTTTACTTAGAACCTACAAGTACATCCCTCTACAACATATCTCAGTTTTTATTAAATTTAAGGTTTAGCTAGAATTCATATACTCGTATTTACTACAAGTATTAGAAAATCTTTCGTGGTTCATAAGTTTTGTTTGTGCATGGAACGGTAAATTAGTTAATGGTAGTCTTATTCAGCTTAAAGGAGCAACATCAATCATATAAGGTGCAACGTCACTGACGAATTCCATACAATTTTCGTTCGGACTAGACGTCTAATCTATCGATGTCAGGAACTTAAAATTGTGATATTTACATAATATATGACCCTCTTCTCCCGCAGTTTGAATAAATACACGCAAAAACCAGTAATATTCAAACAATAGCCATTTGAAATTCATAAAATTTTACTCCGAGCCTTGTATGTGTGCGTGAGTTAGACACTGTCCGTGTAAATGACATGGCCGCGTCACAATGACAGCACGTTGCCTAAAACCTTCACTAGATGTCTTTAATATCAAACAAGATTAGTTAGATAGCGGAGTGAATAGTAGTAATTATAATCACCAGACGGTGACACCATCGTACAAACTCTTTTAGTTTGTGGTGAAAGAGATAGCATTATTTTTATCTTGCTACGCTGCTCATTTTGGTAATGACGTAAGAGCAATGTCATTTGTTTTTGATAGACTGAATTTCAAGCAACAATGAATGAATTTCAATGCTTTGCTCTTTAGCCGTGATAGACCTACTTAAAGTCCACGGAACGATAACTATGCATAGGTACATTTTGCGTCTTATTAGAAAGAAGTAAGATCCAATATTGAAACGTAATCTGTGCTACCGAACGTATACATATATAGGTTTTGATCTAATGACATACATACATACATTCACGCCTTTATTCCTAAAAGGGGTAAGCAGAACACCTGAAACGTATGTTCCAGCGCCACTTAATGTTGGTATAAAATATCGACAAAATGTGATATTGCAGTGATAGGTTGCTAGCCCATCGCCCACATCACACTTCAACATTGGTCCTTTAGTCGACTTTTACTACACCCACGGGAAGAAAGGGGTGTTGTTGATCAAATGAACCGTTTGAATTTCCAACTTGCAGATTATAAGCAAGTTTCGATTGAGTGAATGTTACGTAATGTAGCATTAAATATAACAGACAATTATTAGGAGTGTAAGTACCTGATAAATTTAAACATTCGCTTTAGTCGACTGCACATCGATTGACAGTAAATTACCTACTGCAACCTATTTAGGAATCGACTGTTCAACTAGAATATTAGATTACCCCCAAAATGTAAATTAACTAAGTCACAATTTTTCTTCTTTACGAGTACAATGTTGTGAGGGTAGAATTATACACTCGTAGGCATTCTTCGATGCAGGGACTGATGCCAGTTACGACCGGTGGTTAGGCAAAGTGGTTAGGGGACAGCATAACAGTGCCGCAACCAGTTAGAAATGTCCATTACCGGTATTTTTTAAAGCCTTGTGATATCTTTTTAATACCGGTTTCAAACCGGTATTATTTCGATACTTACTTAGATATTTTTTTGTTCTTAAGCGGGTCGACCTTGCCCTCCACGCCGAAGCCGAAATATCGGTTACCTTTGTAACTTTTATGAAACCGTATTTACGGTACCGAAAAAAATGACTAAATGGCATTAAAAATGACGAAAAAAATAAGCTATGTCCCGGAGAAACCCGATATATTTAATTAATTATGCTATTATTAACATACTAGGTACAGATAGGGAATGCAAACCACCATCATGGAATCCCGAAATCCCGGAATCTCCTACCGATTTTTCCAATATTCTAATACCAGAATTTAAAAGGACCAATGTCGAAATAAGTGTATTATTATTATTTTTATCCTGCTAGTATTGTAAATGCGAAAGTTTAGATGTTTATATGTATAAATATTTGAATGTTTAGATGTTTGGATGTTCGTAACTCAATCACGCTTAAACTGCGCAACCTTATTGCCTGCCTAACCTCTTAAAGCCCATGGGCCTATTCATGGGACTTATTCTGTCGAAGGCATTTAAATTATATTCAACTGGAATAGAGCTGAATTTGTTTTGTTTCGGGCACTTTTCAAAACAAACGAAAGTCAACTCTATTTCCAACACAATGCGATTCCAATTCCAGTGCCAATTTGTAATATATGCTGAGCCTTAGGAGGAGCCTAGATTAAAATATAGGACATTTTTTTTATCCCAGGTTCATGCAGACGAAACCGTGAGTGGAATCTAGTTTTTAATAAAACAATTTTTTACATGCATTTGTAAAAAAAAGGAACGCATAATCTAATGTAGTTAAATTTATTTGTTAGTTGTTATTGTCTGTCCTACGTAATTTTTCTACTGAAGAATAATCGCTTTTCCACTCTATTGTTGCTGGTGGTAGGAGCATTATTTGAACTGTTAGAAGGTAAAATAGGCTTCCGCTAGAATGGGTAACTTCTATGAATGAACGTAGAACACCGTAAATGGGGAATGAAGGAAAAAATTTTTTTTTTTCTGCTAAGTTTTTTCTTTTTTCTCAAAAAAACGTAGTTTTTAGGGTTGTTAACTGATTACACAAACGTTACCTGAAATAAAACTTGATTACTAAACCTTTGGTTGTAAACATGAATGTTAAAAAAATATTATGCATCTAAAAAAATATACTGTTACTACTATCGGTTCAGGGAGGGCACTAATTCTATTGTATAGACAGTTTCCAAATTTACAATGACTCCCTGAACAGATAAAAGCAGTGGTCGAAAACAGCCCCATAGGTATTTTTAAGTAAATAGGTTGGTTTTGCTGTGAGTGTTTAATTTTATATTAGGTAATATACCACTAGTAATGTTTGGACAAAAAAATAAGGTGTAAAACTTCCAATAATGTAAATCCAAAACACAAAAACACAAATGTATTGTTTACACTTTTAATTTCAGACTTATTTTACAAGAAAAAGTGAACTTTATAGTGCTTTATTTTAGCATTAGAAAGAAGGATAAAGCACAAAGCACGAGGTCTTTTATATAAGACACTTTATGCCACACAGCTGTGTTGTTCCACATACAAGTGTTTTTTTTATTTATATCTAAATAGTACTTACAACAATCAATATATTTATTTTGAATGTTTTTATTATTTAACTCTATAATTTTAAATTTCGTTATTCAGTTCTCGAAAAGTTGCTTAAATAAAAAACCTAAAGAAGAAGAGGTTTGAAACGATCGCTTCGTATTTTTCGCTATCGAAATTGTCAAAATTGAAAATCGTATCACGTTCTTTTTCTTGTTTTCTTGCTAATCAACAAATTATTGAATTCAGATCACGAGATTATTAAACGAGTATCTATTTGTTAATTAATATTAAGATTTTATTTTTCGCTGTGTGTGGTGGTGTGCGGACTGGATGCTACCAGATGGAGTGGATCGGACTGGATCGATGGAGCTACCAGAGGCAGGCCTAAGTGGCTTGCAAAAAAAAACCGACTCGTTCTCTCCCGAACGTTTTGCCTTCAACAAAAGCAAAGAGGCAGAAACAAAGTCCATTAACAACAAATGAGAAACGTTGGTGTTCAACATTTACAAGTTGGTGTGTGAACTTTGCAGCAATAATGAATTTCCGTGTAACAAACCGTGTCTGTTCAATATTTATCCCAAGCAGAAAAGGTTGACGACAACTTCATCTTTGTTTAGCGTTTCTAATCCTAAAAAAATGCACTATAATTTGCAACCAAATCTTGATAGGTATTATTATCGAAGCCCCGGTAATCCCGGTATTGAGGTCCAATATCAAAATTCAATGCTACCAGCATTGAGGATTATCTGATATTGAAGGTATATATCTATTTCGTTTTTGACGATTATAATAATGACTTCGTGTAAATTGGCATAGTAAATAATATATCAGTTTATATTACGTTCCACTGCTGGGCACAGACCTCCTCTCATGGACGAGAATTAAATGAAAAAAATAACGGTATCATAATTATACCGGTTTGGAAAAGGAATAATAAAAGTTTCAGTAAAATTAAAAATAAATACCGGTAACCGATATGTATTTCTACACGGTTCCGGATCCGGTACCGTTACGTTGGCGGCGCGGCTAACCTTTACAATATAACGCTATTGTAATGGAATACCGATTCCATACCGGTATAACGTAACCGAAATCAGTCCATGCTTGTAAGTCAGCCTTTGAAAACAAAAGTGTTCGCCAATTGTTAAAAACTGAATCGATAACAATATCCATATACTTAATTGAACGAGCGAGCGAGACGAACGAAGATTTTCATTTCAGCTAGGCAATTATTCCAGATTTCCAGATTCGCGTTTAAAAGATCTTTACTTTACGCAAGTTGTTTGCTAGCAGAGCCGTAAATTTTTAGTGTTTCTGTTCTCGATCTTCGTCTGTTTATATATATACATATATATTGTATGAAGGTATTTATATGTATTTTATTTATTTGTCTATTGTCGTTATTTATTATGTATGTATAACCACTGTGTGTTTATATCTGTAGTTGCACCGACCAAAATTTGTCTGCTTTGCCCAATTGTTGACTGGTAAATGCTTACGGCTTTAAGTCCGCCTTTTGTACGATAAGTTGTTCTTTTGTTCAAATCAAAGATTAAATAAATAAATATTCTTTCGTATGTCCGGCTGTCTAGACTTCTCCTCTATATGTCGTAGGTAGCTATATTTCTCAACCGATTCTCGGGAAATTTTGTGAGCTGATTTGAAGATTATACAGAGTGACATTCAATCCGAAACTATAAGGGACACGGAAATTTGCTCTAAGGAGTCACCCAGACCGATTTTAGAAAGAATAAAAACTGCATTTAACTTAGTACGCAGTCAAATCTGTCTAAAAATCCGAGTTCGTTTTTTGCGTATAAAGTTAGCTTAGGCATAGTAAGTATACCTAAGTATACTTACTATGCCTAAGCACGGCTATGTCCCCCCAGTAAGCATCACCAGTGAAAGATTTTTTATAATCGGATAAGTGGTTTCGGAGGTTATACCGTACATACAAACATACAAATAAATAACACTTTACAATAATCGTTCCGGTAGCATAGTGGTTCAGGCATGCGACTGTCAAACGGCGGTCGTGGGTTCGACAGATAAGTTTCATCTCATATTTACCTAAACAAGACATTCAATAATTTTTTAAGCAAATGCCCATAACCCAACCATTGAAGATTAGTAATGAATGAGTGAAAGCATCATAAACGTATAGAAACGTAAACGCGTGAAAAAGTTGAATTCGAATTTTGAATTTTGACGTTCATCGAAAACAGTACCATATTGTCAAATGATATATTTCTCTCTTTCTGATGCGGTCTAGGTCCAGATTCGAGAGACTGGCCACTAAGAGTTTTGATAATATATACAAACTCGCCAATTATTCACAAAGCTTACTAAATTCGTCCGTCCGGTAACGCAAAATTGTTACCAACTTTGAGGTCATTATTTTAGACGCGAGTCACGGGCGAATACAAAACATTTTGTGAATAATACGTAGCCTCTCTGATTGTAATTATGTAGTACCGCATCTGCGGGTGAATATGGATATAACAAATCAAAGTACCAATATACTTCCTAAGTATAGATACCTTATTCCTTATAATGTTAGATTTTTGTAAGGAAAATTACCTCTTTTATCTTCCTTTATAAATATTGTAGGTACTTACTAGTGTTATTTCGATTATTTAATGTGTTTCAAATGGAACAATGTAAAAATTTTTGTTTATCAAAATAGTTTTCATGACGCGAATGACTTGAAGATTTACGCACGATTTGTCTAATATCATGTGGAATAGGGTATAGAATAGATAAAGGTAGTACTTTGATTTTTCAACAGTAAACCTACGGATACTCTTGAATCATGATTTTCCAATTAAATGAAGGCGTAACATCTTTTTAAACGAAATACCTATGCATCATAATATTTACGTAGTATGTAACATGACAGAATAGGTCCGCCTAAAATATAGGGGGTTTTCTGGATAATCTAGATACAAATCATGCTTATCAAGAAAACTTAAACAAGTTAAATATGAAAAAAAATTTTTTGCACATTACAAGTAAATCTAAGTTAGTTTAGACGGTCATATTGGTTTAGAAATCCAAATTGAAAAACAAAAAAGATGTACGTTCATCGGGATTTGAACCCGGTTCAACGATGGCATTACAGACAGATTTAAGCAAAAGTGTATAACACTGCGCTACCGCATGACATTAGGTAACGAGTAAAAAAGTCAGATGCATTCGTCGTACATTCTAGAGTGCCAGACACAAGTACATTTAGTTTCGCTATTTCCTAATAGAGGCGCTCCTGTAGATTTAGTTTTGCGCCCTCTAGTTTGATTTATGCAAAATGTTTGACAATGACAAACTTCGAAGTGACATTTAGCTACGTTAGTCTGCGTAAATTCACGAAAAAGCACTTTTATGCATATTTTCGGACTACATTTTAAAAAGAAACATTGTTTAGTGCAGATTGATTGCGATTCATACGTAGCAAGCTCTTCGGCTTCCGCAGTTTGAAACACATGTTGGTACTCGTCACGGTTTTGCGTAAAACAATGAGCAACCATCGAAATTATATATCGCGACATCTGTTAGCAACAGCTCGACAGGAACCAGTGACGTTGAACCATAATGCCCGCCTGCTTTTTTATATCTTATTCCTCCAAAAATATGAATTTAACTTTTTTATACTAAGATGGAGACAAACAACCATACAGCCTGCCTGATGGCAAGCAGACACCATCGCCTATGGACGCTTTAGTGACTCCTGAAGAATCACAAGCGCGCTGCGGACCCTTTATTGATTCGAGGATTCGATGTGTTAACAGCTAGAGTCTCGGTGTTGTAGTGGTAGCAAAACGGGCGTAGCCGTGGCAGTGGGCGGGGTTCGCGTCGGGGTGCAAAGGCTCTCGAGTGGCGACCACGTACCGGAAGGCGCAGCGTGGGTAGACCCACATGGCGGACTGATGACCTGGTAAAGGTCGCGGGAGTCCTCAGGATGCGGAGACAGGTCATCGTGGCACTCTTTGGGCTCCCGCCTATGTCCAGCAGTGGACGTCTTTCGGCTAATATGATGATGATGCCTATTTTTTGATGAATGTTTTAAAACCTCGTATTTAACTTGGCTCTGTGTTCCACACTCTCAACACTGCGCATTCGCGGGAGCTTTGCACGTCCTGTTTTTTTTGTACATGAATAGATGCTGATGTTCGCTTGTTTCATAACAAAGGTAGGTACAGAAGTTGCACTGTACCTACCATATGATTTCATGTAAGTATTTGATTTCTATATGGCCTCTCTCCCTCCTCTGGATTCGTATGATTCGTGTGTAGCTTGTCGTGTCGGATGAGTCTGGTGAGTGCTTTATCTATTCAAGCCGAAAATTACTTTTAGATATCAAATAAAACTCCACGTTACATAAAAAAGTGCTCATATATTTCAAATACTTAGATAAATAATTCTAACACAACGGTGTTAAGTTCTAAATTAACGGCACTTGTTCTTGACAGTGCTTTATATAACATTGCCACCTAGCGCTGGGTAAAACAAGTCAGGAAATAAATATACATTTTGAACTCTAATCACACTAAAGCTCGATATTCACATAGACGCCTCGCCACGCCGATTGTTTCATTGCAAAATGGATGTATCCAAATGGATGGATGTTATATATTGTCATTCACGGGCACGACACGTCAGCTGTCACTTTGTCGTGGTTCAGGTCTGAATCAAGCCTGCATCACACTGGCGCGGACTGGCCGCGGCGGACAATAGTAAACTTGTCATTAGCTGTCAAATTTACTATTGTCCGCCACCGCAAGCCGCGCCAGTGTGTTGCAGGCCTCACACTGGCGCGGCTTGCGGTGGCGGTCAATACTAAACTTGACAGTTATTGCACCCGATTCTACGTGCACATGGCTTAAATAGACTAAAACTAAATTGTCTCATTTTTAGACATAATTTAGGCGGCAGATGAAAATCGACGCATTTAGGAACCCAAGCTAGTTGATAGACCGCCCAAAATACGGCAGATTAAAATTAGCGCTGTCATTTGATTATGACAGCTGCTCATAGAATAGCAAAGTGTTTTAGCGACACCTAAATAAAATTAGGAAATTTAGAGGTCACTGTAGAATCGGGTCCATTGTCAAATTTAGTATTGACCGCCACCGCAGGCCGTGCCAGTCTGGAGGCTTAAGTGTGTTTTTCCGACAATCACTAGCGCGCCACGCCAGCTGTCACTTTGTCGTGGTTATGTGTTGTTTCGACTATCAGTATCGCGCCATTTCGCTCGGTGACAAATGGATGCATCCAATTGGCTCCGCGTGGAGTGTTACAACGACGTTGAATTTTGACATTCGAGACCGTTCTATTCAGATGGCGCTGGGGCGTTGCCGCGTTGCTACGGTTGCCCATCCGTTTGGATATCAAACGGGCTGCATCAGCCAAGTTTTAACGTTACAGTTCTGACTTTCATGGACCGATTTTAGCGCAGCGTCGCTCCATCGGCTTGTTGGCGTGGTCGTCAATGCCCAGCTTTATCTGATTATGATACAGGCCGGTCAGAGTTTCAGAGCCGATTTTTATTTCATTTTTTTTTCCAATTGTGTCATTGCCAGAAACAGATTAAGCGAAGGGTACGTCATTTCAATAGGTGACAGTGATTTCATAGCACTGATAGTTTGTTTGATTTCTCCACAACACACGCAAATATACAGTGTGTGATTGTCATGTGAACAATTTTTTTTTAAGGACTGAAAGTTATACTTTAATATAATCATTTCCAGGTACTAAATTGTGTTAATCAGGGCTTATGCACATCCAGGATTTAGTATCTTAATATTTAAAAAAACATATAAATTAATTCATCATCACTCAATTAACGTGGACGTTTTTCCGCTGATATGATGATGATGATGATAATGCAATGTGGCGCGTGAGCTCTCTCTCTTTTTATCTCGCACTATTTCATAGACTTGCAGTAAAGTAAACATCTTATTACAGCATCACTGACATTTGAATGTATCTCAGAAGTGTCAAATAAATGTGGCATCGTCATATTGCTGCTCGAGATCTCAAAAAATAGTATCACTCTATTAACTAGGGTAAGAGTTTTTTTTATTTGATATAACTTCTAACAACACTTAAAGCTATAGTTAGTTAAAGTTTTCTATCGTTTAGAACAGTTGGATGACACACACTGTATATTGTCCTTATGTTTATGGTTCGTTTAACATATCGAATTACACAGACTTATTCCTGCCTTTGTATCAAAGTAAATTTCCCATGAAATTTTCAAGATTTAACAAAACGTACATAAAAAATCTATATTTTGATTAGTTTACTTAATTGTAGATTGTACAAGGTGTCCCTAGGCAATGGCATACGCAGGTAAAAAGGTTATTTTAATTGAAATAATGTTATGACCCTATTCACAAAAGATTATCAAACCTATTTTAGCTAATATGCCATTAAACTCCGTTTGTCTTTACCTGTTTTTACCTGATATTTGTCAAAGAGAAAGGGAATAAACAGTGAACAGGGGTTTGTCAAGTTTCATGAAAAGAGGGTAAGTCGCAGAAAAATTATACGCCTTACCCTGAGACACCTTGTAAAATACATATGCTCTACTTTGACAGTATTATCGTGTGTAAATTCCATATTTTGTATCTAAATTATATATTCAAAGCGTTAGTTAGAGCATTTCTATATAGTAATTTGTGTTCGTTTTATATACAATAAGTGCATTTTTGTGTTACTATGCGTCTCAAATGATAATGTTTCTTCCCGTGGGTGTCGTAAAAGTCGACTAAGGGACCAGGGTTGAAGTGTGTTGTGGGCGATGGGCTAGCAACCTATCACTGCAATATCACATTTTGTCGATATTTTATACCCACATTTATGCTGAAAGTGGCGCTGGAACGTACGTTTCATGTGCTCTGCCTACCCCTTTTGGGAATAAAGGCGTGAATGTATGTATGTCAAATGATAAGTTCGTATATTTTTTTTTATATCACGATGATATCAATCAATACGGTGTACATATTCCCCGCATTTTTATACGATCTACCACAAAAACCTGGCGCCGTAGACAAGGTTACAATCGACAAGCGCTAACGCCAATAGAAAACTAATAAAATGTATGGGAATGACAGATGTCAACAAAAAGTGTTCCGTCGGCATCTGTCATTCCCATACATTTTATTATGTTCTATTGGCGTTAACGCTTGTCGATTGTAACCTTGTCTACGGCCCCTGGTTCGATTTATTTAAATTTAATTTAATTGAAGGAACAAAACTTATTTGATATGATCTAACTATAACTGCTGCCCGTTCCCTTTCATCCAAGAGAGGAGGCCTGTGCCCAACAGTGGAACGTATAGGCTGATTTATGTTTCATTTTTCATTTCATTTATTTCAAGTACAATATAAATTGTGTCTGAAAACATTACAATACTTAAATCTAAGATATAGGTATAATAAATAATAATTAATTTAAGACATTATGACATAACACTCATTCAGGATATGCCTAGAAAAATAAAAAAAAACTTTTACGTCACACCTGGCCATAATGCGAGTTTTACTGCACGCTGCGCGTACGGGAAAACTCGCATTGTGGCCAGGTGAAGACGTAAAATTTTGTACTCAACACGGGCGGTAATTCGTAAAGCCCCAGAGCGCATATTTATGGCCCTCACCTTTGGTTCGGGCCACAAACACCTGCGATCTGGGGCAATCACGAATTCACCGCCCTAGTTACGTAATGTACTATTACAATACAACGTGAATTAAGAATTCTTTAATTTACATTTCATTATTATTTATATTAACATTACAGAATTCTTCTACCGAGTAGTAGCACTTCTCAAGCAGGAAAGCCTTTAACTTATTTCTAAATATGACAGCATTTGTGAGTGATTTTAATTCAACGGGTAACTTGTTAAACAACACCCTTTCCTGGTAACACGCTGAATGCTGAACTACTTTTAGTTTAGTACTGACAGACTTCGGCAGATCCTTTCGCCTCGAAGTTAGGCGCCTATCCCTCTGCTCTGTCGATTCTATTTCGTGCAAGTGTTTAATTAGGTCCGTCAGCACAACCAAAATGTATAGGCTAGGAACAGTTAAAATCTTCAGTACCGCAAAAAACGGTCTGCATGAAGTCTGCTGTGATATTTTTGTCATGATCCTTATAGCTCTCTTCTGTGCAATGAAAGCAGCCTGTACATTATATTTATAGCTATTACCCCAGAGTTTTATGCTGTAGCGTATTTTTGATTCCACTAACGCGAAATATACAATTTTTAGTTGAGTCCCTTGTAACTCGTCCCTTAGACTTCTAAGAGCATAGCATGCAGAGTTGATTGAATTAATTACAGCAGCCACTTCTGGTTTCCAGTTAAGGTAAGAGTCTATGTATACTCCAAGAAATTTGACACTATCTACTTGTGTTATTGCGGAACCTTCAGCAGAAATCTGCAAGATGTCTTTATCCTTAGACGTTGTTCTGAAGAGTATTACATTTGTTTAGCTAGCATTCAGTTTCAGGTTATTAATATCAAACCAATCCGTGAAAGTTCTCAGAGTATAATTTACCCTATCATTCAATTCTGATATGATGTTTCCTGATACAACGGCATTTGTATCGTCGGCAAAAATCACCAGGCTGGTACTAGGTACCTTACTAAGCGTGTACTGGATGAGATCATTTATAAACATGATGAAGAAAGTAGGACCTAATAAAGAACCTTGTGGCACTCCTTTAAAAACCCTAGCAACACGTGACCTATGGGCTTTAACCTGAGCGTCTTGAGTCCACTGGATCTGGACGAAGTACTTTCTGTTCCTTAAATATGAAGAAAAAAGAGCCAGCGAGCTGCCCCTAACCCCGTAATGTTCTAGTTTTGACAGCAGAATATCGTGGTTAACCATATCAAAAGCAGAGCTCAAGTCAAGCAGGACACCCGCTACTTTTTTCTTGTTGCTTAGTTGGCCCACCACGTCCGCAATGAGATTACTGATAGCTTCGTTTGTACCTCTACTTTTTTGATACCCAAACTGCCTCTCATTTATTATTTTATTCAGATATAGGTGCCTATCCAGCCTATCTTTCATAACTTTTTCAAGTAGTTTGGATACTGTAGGTAAGAGTGAAATGGGTCTGTAGTTTTTCAGATCAGTTTTCGAACCCTTTTTATACACTGGTATAACTTTAGCCGTTTTATATTGCTCCGGAAAAACAGAATTATTCACGCACTGATTTAAAAAGCTTGCTAGTGAACCCGCTAGGATGTAAATGTTATCTTTAACAACTGTGATCGGAATATCATCATATCCACTCGATGGTTTAGATTTTAGTTGTTTGACCATTGCTTCAACTTCCTGTGGGTTAACCTCCTCAAAAATCATGTCGTTCCCAACTCTTTTTATATGTGAACGAAGAACTGAAAGCGCGTCATTTCCGGTATTTACCATGTCTCTACCATGATTAAATCGTTCTAAGAAAAGATCGCAGACAGCATTAGGATCGTTTACTATTTCTGAACGGCCAACTGCGCCTTGATTTTTAATCAACAAATTGTCTACTGGTCGGCCTATGTTTTTATTACGATGTTTGTTCACAACTTTCCAGATCTCCTTTGATGAGTCCTTAGCTTGTTTTATTTCTCTTTGCACAGCTATTTTCCTGGCATTTCTGATGACACGTCTGTAAATATTGACGTATTTCTTTGTGTAGCTATCTGTCGACTCAGAATTGGACTTTTTACCAGTCGTCAAAATACGCTTCATGTTGCTTGAGACCTTGATTCCTTTGGTGATCCATTTAATCTTGTATGATTTTCTCATTTCAATTTTTTTTCTTTTCTTTATAAAACATTCACCAAATATACAGTTGAATTTGGCAATAAATGAATTCACTCCTATGTCTGTCCAGTTTTCGGCTAAAAATTTCTGTCTAAATTCCATATTTCCTTTGCGACTAAACTTCCTTACCTCCTTCCAGATATGATTATTTCTTGCCCCGATGGTTATATCCCCTCCCTTTACAGCAAGAGAGACGAGTAAACCTGCATGACCATCGGCAAGGCCATTATGATCTACCAGAGTACCAGATATACAATTATCTGGGATGTTAGTTATAATATTATCCAAACATGACTCAGCATTATTGCGTATGAAGGTATCTGAATTAATTAGCCCCTTGAAATTGTAGCATGTAAGTAAAGATAAAAATACCTGATTCTTATTATCCTGCTTCAGTAAGTTGATATTAAAATCATCCAAGATGACGCATTTCTTGTTAAAAAAGTACTCTAGCACCTGCTCGAGCTTTTGAAAAAATAATTCTAAATTAATATCATTTGGAGTACGGTAACAACATATAATATTTACATTTGTTTCACAGTCAACAATGCCACAAACTTCAAAGCATTCCACTTTATACCATTTTTTACAAATAATAAGTTCCTCATATTGAATGGTTCTATGGCTCAAAATAAGAGAGCCACCTCTTATTTTTTTGACCGTACATTAATTGTTGCGAGGTTATATTCATCCATACTGAAAAGAGGCGCAGAAGAAGTATTCAGGAAATGCTCGCTTATACATACATAGTGTTGATCATTCGGAAGGTTTTGCAAGTATAGTCCCAGTTCATGTTTTTTGTTTGTTATACCACATACATTTTGATAAAAAATATTTAACTTATTATCGACGAAAATTATGGTTTTGCGTTGGAGCTGATTCTTCATTATTTTCCTGAACTTCTTGTGTTGGAATTTGAGTGTGTGTAGTATCAGGCGATTCGATGTGATGTTTTTCGTTTATTACTAGTGTGCTATTATTGATTGCAGCATTCATGTTATTATTTAATACATAATACTGTGTTATCTTCTTCTGTATTCGTTTTGTTGCATCTTTAACTTTGTTAGCGTTTTTTTGTAAGGAAACATAATCAGTTAATTTCTTTTGGCGTTGTTTTGTTTTTTTCTCTGTTGCTCCGAAGCATCTGGTTTCGAGTGTTCTCCGAGAGATGAAATGGCCTAAATCTTGTATGATTGTTCCCATGCCACGATTATTGAGTCGTCCTGTTTTTAACGAGAACATGTCATATGACAGTTCTAAGTTAGAGTCGTAGGATACATGTCTTTCGTATGTTATTATTATTATAAAGTAACCTATCATGTAAATAGGCGTCAAAAAATACATGAATGTCATTAATCATTATACCTACTGTAGAAACAGAGAAAATACGGAGAAACCGAATTTTCCCAGATATGAGACCTGGTTAGCAGCTATGAGATCGATTTTTCGCTCCCGTAAATCCCATATATTCCAAAACTCATCGAAACCGCTACATAGAATATACATAGGTACAAAATATTGCTGGTTTAATAGGATAGCATATAATACTATAGGATATAGTCCCTGGACGATCGAGCTGAGCTCGGGTGAAAATACGGAGAAAACATTTTTGTCAGATATCTTGGGTTTAGGTGCCAAATTGGACTCCGGGCTAGTTTGCGTACTGCTGTGAAAAATACTAGGAGGACGATGACTTAAAATCTTAGAACCCCTGGTGTGCCTTGAAAAAAATACTAAGTATTGGCATTACATCCTCACTTGAGACGCATAGCAAGCGTGATATCGTTTGATCTAATCTATCTATAATTATCTATTTCTATTCTATATTGGCCCCTTGGTGTACTTATTCTAACTACGTGATATTCACTTATGACCTATTTAATAAATAATATAGTATAGATTATATTTCCATAGTAAAATAATAAGCATACGATACAAAAAGCACATGTATAAATAATACTATCTTGACGCCGTATCCAAAAAAATACCTTGAAATTGCCATTAAAATAAAAATAAACCGACACTGGCAAACTTACTCTTCCAAATGATGGACATTGCTAGTTTTTAGCTAGGCAATTTTAAGGTTATTTTTTTGGAATCTATATACGGCGTCAAGTACGAGTATAGTTTTGCGACACAACATGTAAATTCGGTTGTCGAGTAGCCTAATATTTAGTGGAGTCTACTAACTAGCCTACCAAGACTCGCAGCGACAGCCCACAGGGCTGCTGTAATTAGACTTCAATAAAAAAAAGACAAAACATGTGTATCAGATCAGAAGGCGTCACTGTAAGTATAATTAAGGCGGTGATTTATATTGGTTTTAAGTTTTTTAACGTAAATATAAGGTAACATTTCTAAAGGGTTATTACACTTTCCTAAATTTAGGATTCTAAATTATTTAGAATCCTAAATTAGTAAAGTGTAATCGCGCTTGGCAAGTAAGGATGTCCTAATTAGGAGCAAGGATGGTTTCTGACAAGCTGAATGATTTAGCATCCTAGTTGCATACCTGATGGTGAGCGGACGTGTCTCGTTTTGTACTTGTAGGTATAGAAACATGGCGCACGAAAAAGAAGTTTTGGGCAACATGAGAGTTGACACCGACAAGATTGAAATGCTGACTGAATCAGTGACTAAATTTAGAACAGTGTAATCAGGAGCCTCCGTCCTATCCTAAGCATTCTAATTAGGATGACCAAATTGAGAAAGTGTAATAAGGGCTTTAACTCTCGTCCCACAGTCATGCTTCAATGTCGCAAAACTCGTTCTTCGTAAAACACTGCGTTCAGAAAAAAATCACAATTCCGTTGGTCATTATTTTAAAATTAACCTGTAGTTTAGGGGAAATTGAATCCTCGTTTCATGTAATTAAAATTAATGTATAGTATATTAGTACGTCTAAAGTAAAATTGGTAATTCAATCATTCACGTGTTATATTATTAACGTATCTATTGTGAAACAAGTGTAGGTAATGTTAGTTGAAGGACGGCCCCCTACAAAATAGATGCAGTCCGTCGCGTGATTTCGGCCCGTGTGGATACGTGCCGGAAGCACGGCGGCCGGCAAAACCAAGTACGGACTAGGTTTTCTGTGACTTTTCTTGGCCGTCCGCCAATATCGCTCGTTTGGCGTCACCTCGTGAAAAACGTGAAGAGAGCAAATACTTAAATAGGGAGCAAAAAAGGATTTAAATTTATCCATTTAAGATACATCGTTGGTTATAAGGCTTTCATCCTTACCATGTAGGTACTCTTTGGGGCAACAAAAGATTTAATATTGTTTACATTCATTCCGATTACAGCTTGGAGCGAAAAAAAAGGAAACAGTGTAGGTATCTATATTAATAAACTTTTCATAAGGTACATTTGCTATCCTCAATAATTCGTGTACTTACATATTGTTTTTTTCTCTGTGTCAATTTAGTACTTTCAGGTGTCTGGTTAATTGTAGCTGTAATTATTTAGACTAAGTGGTGTACACTTTTAAAACTACTTTTTAAAGCCTAACCTAAACTTGATCCCTTAGTATTATCTTATATTTACTTTTTATTTAAATTCCATAAAATAGATTGCACTAAGGCACTTATGTATAATAGTAGGTGTGCGTTTTGCTTAAGAGTAGGTATAGTAAGTATAAAAGAATTAATATTAAATGGTCCACAATATACACTTACACATAACATAAATGAAATGTAATCAATTCGTATTAGCAGGGAAAATGGTTTCTGAGTCACATCCGCTCCAGCCGAAAATCGGCAATTCCTGGTCGCCTCGCTACCCAAGGTAGTAAAGAAAAGATCGCAAATCGCATTTTCATCACCTTGCATTCGACTCGGACAAGAATGTGATGTGACATTTTTTTATCCATTCTTTCCAAGTAATTTAAAAAAAAAAAATACTCCGATTCTAAACGCGATTTTAGGGACTAGATAAAGTTACTATAAATATCTGGCTTTGTACAATACCATACATTGTACTTAAGTGAAAATCAATTAATTCCATAAAAATATGAATACGTTATTTAATTAGAACTAGGAACCACATAATTAATAATGGGAGAACGTCTGTTCGTATTTGAATTACTCCAAAGTTATTATATAATTACGTTGGTTATTTATATCAACTTTCCCTGATCAAAACTAGTGAGAAAATTAATTTTGTTTACAATCACACAAAAAAAAATGTGGCCATTATTTGAACAATTTATGTTAAATGTTTAAATATTCTGCCAAAGTCAACTCAAAATTGGTCCTAGCATACAATTCGGAATATTCAGGAAAAAAAATTGATCACAATGGGTATTGTATGACCTGATTTGTGTATGGAAAATGCGAAAAGACTATCTCTATATAACATCTTGAATTAAAATAACTACAACAAAATAACATAGATGCCTCTTATTTTAACACTGTATCTTATCATTAGTAAAATCTTAAAAAATCCAATTTAATCCCAAACTTAAATTCATATTCGGCACTTCATCTCTTGCGAGTTCTGCACTGGTATTATATACCTAACAGCGTAGGGATAGGGTGTGTTTTAGAACTACATGTGTGTGTTTAAGGTCATCACTTCGCCGGAGCTCTGTTCATAGAGCCTTCTCACATCGTCATGTGTCATTTGGGACACGGTTGGTAGTTTCGAGACGTTGTTCATCATAGGTTTGACCTGAAAATAAAAATAATGGTAAATCAAAAAGTAAGAATTGAACGTGACAAATAGGCTACCATCAACTACCACCCTTAGTTTGTATTCCAAAATGTATATGTGGGTAGTTTGCACTGAGGAAATTATTTTTTCTCAGCCCACCCGCTTGGCCACGAGCTCTGAGGGGTAATCAAGTAACGTTTTGAAAGCTCTTTAGGTAGGTCCAACTGTAATTTTTCGATATAAAATTACAACGCGTTAGGTGATCGACCTGGGCTCGGAACGTCGGGTGTATTTAATAGATACGCGATAGACAGTTTAAATTGATTTATTTAGTGAGTAATGTCGCGGAAAAGCATTACAATACGTAAGCACAATGCATGTTTATCCCATGTGACACATTTCACGAAGCTAGGTAAATAATTTTATAAACGGGTAACACTAGTCTCCTTTTTTTGCCAGAGGTCGTGCATCCAGCACCTGTCCACACGGGCCGAACTCGCGCTCGGACGTCTAGCGTGGCCAATAGGTTAAGCGCCTTTGTGAAATGGCTCACAGCAGATTCAACATTTGTTTCAAAACCTTACCTTATTGTTAGCCATCCCGATGTACCCGTTCCCGACGGTTCCATTAGGCAGGGCTCCGTTCCCCATGTTACCGTTGCGCAGGGCTCCGTTAGCGTGCCCGTTGCCCATGCGGCTCATGGCGTGGGTGAACTGCTGCATTGATGACATGTCTGGAAGAAGGAGAGCTGTTGGACTTTTTTGTGAGGTGTGTGCCCGATAAGAATTCAGAAATAATCCCACTGACTAATCTTTACATTACACTGTTGATGTCAAAGAGACTTCTAAATGCAATTACTTTTAATTGACGACCTCTGTAGCCTAGTTGGTAGTGACCCTGCCTACGAAGCCGGAGGTCCCGAGTTCGAATCCTGGTAAGGGCATTTATTTGTGTGATGAGCACAAATATTTGTTCCTGAATCATGGATGTGTATTGTATGTATTTAAGTATTTATTTATCTATATTTGTATGCATATCGTTGTCAATAGTACCCATAGGTACAAGCTTTGGTTAGTTTGGGACTAGGTCGATTTGTGTAAGATTGTCCCCAAATATTTATTTATTTAATTGGTATTTTCATTCCCAAAGTAAACCCATTATAAATAGGAGATAGAATAATCCACTCCCCAGGGGCTCCCAGAATTGGCGTATCGTACCTTCGATCTGAATCTCTTAGTTTTCTTAGGTTTTTTGTAGCTTATTATGTTAACAACAACGGCTTTAAGCAATATAGTATCCCATATTTACTTCAAAGTTCATTGTTTTCGAGATATTTGGCATCAAAGATGAACAATTTAAGGCCAAAAAACCGGTTTCTGGCCATAACTTTTGTGTTAATTGGTTTAGAAAAAAAACCCTAGACCAGTTTTTAGGGACGTCACAGACAAACCCAAATATGTAGATTTCGTATGTGTTAGATCTTTCACGTTAATAGAGATACAAAATTAGTGTTATTTTAGACAATGTTTAAAAAGATCATACAAAATTAAGTATTGATTTGTTTCAAAATCCGGTAGACCAGAATGGAGATAAAAGATTGAAGAACCGATAACCGTTTGATTTATACTTCTATCTGTAGTGCAAAAGTAGGAGATACGATTCAAAACTTGTCAAAAATCGATGGAAACCTCGGGTAGCCCCTTAAAGTCTTTGGGTTTGTGTTTATAAATAAACATGTCTTTGCTCGCTTTCAGAAATATCTAAAGTGTTGTTTCAGAAAAGAATAAATATTTTTTACAATGCCATAAGTGACCGATAACTATGTGTCGCTTTATTCTTTGGTCTATGATTGCATTGGCGATGTTTTCTAACTTTCTAGTACTTTACCTGCTTTGGGCGAGGGTGGCATTTGCGCTGGTTCCGGCATGGCTGATATTGCCTCTGCTTTCTCCATCTCCTCTTCCACTACCCTCGTGAATTCGGCTTGGACGTCTTGGGAATCGGTGTCACCGTCCACCTGTGCAGAACAAAATAGGTCATCAGCGAGGTGGATAAAACCTCCTGGACCGGGGGATCAAGGATGATATAGCGAAAATACGGAAATAATTATAATATGAATAGAGATTTACGATGGATCACATTTTTGCTCAAACTTTCCTCGTCCCGAATACCTTGGAGCCATACGTCCCTATAGGTTCCCTACTACTCTTCAACAAATAGCAGACTACGTCTTTGGCAGGGGTTTCAGTTCCCGCAACTCTTCGAGAAGACGCCGCCACGGAGAGAGCTATGTTCTCCAACAGGTCATAACTTTTCTTATCCGACAGACCTCGTAGTATTCACATAAGCACCCTATCTAATAGGCTTCATTCTTCTTTAGCATGGGCAAGCTCAGTCTCTTGGAGTATTCGAGACAATGCGGCCAGGACGCCACGGAGTTATCGCGTCTTCCCCGTCCCAGTTGTAGCTTCCAGCAGTTTTTAACATTCTCTATGCAGAAGTCTACCCATGGAGCTGCCATAAGTACTCTCCACCGCATAGCAGACTACGTCCTCCTCAGGGTCTTCAACATGGGTTTCAGTTCACAGAATACCTCGAGGAGATGCCGCTACGTTGAGAGCTATATCTTCCTGCAGTTAAGAACGGCTCTCATCTAGAAGGCCAGGAAGTCGTCACATCAGTACCCGATCTACTAGGCTCCTCAATTCTACTCACAATGACGAGCCGATGCTGCTGGTCCAGGGTCTTCAGCATGGGCAAGCTGAGTTCCCTGAACACCTCGAGTCGACGTCGGAAGGCAGCCACGGAGTCATCGCGTCTACCGCGTCCTAGTTGTAGCTTAGAGCAATCCAGGAGCACCATGCGGGGTGATAAACGGAACTGGTAACAAGAGTAGTCATTATAGTTAAAGCAATGAAACGTAATTCAATGTCGGAGAGGCAACCGGATGGCTCGCGGTATTTGAGCTCCCGAAGTGTTGTGGAACTTGCCCTGTGCAACCCGAATTGAGCCATCTGTGACTGGTTCGGAAATAGGATGTCGCGAGGCAACCGATTGAAACGCGGTAGCCTGAAAGTGTGTACGCTGTTTATATAATGAAATTTTTATGCCACCCCTCCAAGTGTGACCGGAGCCGAGTAAGCAAGCGAAGAATACAAAACGACAACATTAAAAGCAGCCAAGTGCGTGTCGGACCACGCACAACAAAGGGTTCCGTGCCTATTAAAAAGGTCGTATCGTTACTGAAATCTTATGGCACTTACGTTCTTTTTTAACGGACGGACAGATGGACAGACAGACACGACAAATTCATAAGGGTTCCGTTTTGTGCCATTTGGCTACGGAACCATAAAAAGGGGAAAGTACTGATGGTACTTTCCCCTTTTTATGGTTTTTCCCTCTTTAAAAATAGCTTCATAGAGAAATCTTTGATTAACAGGTTTCTCCAGTGACGTACCTCTCTCTGAAACTGTTCCAACTGTTCCAAATTCCTCGGATATCCATCGAGCAGTAAACCAGTCCCACGGCCAGCGTCAGTAACGGCGTTCTTGACTAACTGAGTCACCAGCTCTTGTGGTGCTAGCTCGCCACCACTGATAGCAGAACGGGCTAGCGCGCCGTCGGATGCCGGGCCACCGCCCGTATCGGCGAGGGCTCGCAGGCGCTGACCGAGGCTGGAAATACCATAAAAGTCTGAGATATTTTTGAGTGTACTTCGTATCTTGTTTCTTATTTCCTATTAATTGTAACTGATGAATGGAATGTGAATTATTCATCTTAAACAGCTAGAACTGGTTCACAAATACAAATTTACTTTTATCGGCGATCATAGGTAACATGACATGATATTGCAGGTAAAAGCGGTATTGTTTCACTATGTCGTACCCAAAGTCATACGAATAAAGGTACTTAGTTACAATGTCAAGTTTCAAATCTAAGTAAGAATAAATAAATAAATGATGAGTGTGTTAAAAGGTAAATGTCAAAAATGATTTTCTTTGAATTACTGCTTTTACAAGTTAAATTTAAAAAATATGAAATATTAAATATCTTGATACAGGATACAGAATTAAATAAACTAAACAGTAAATTTTTGCAATAGATTTAAATGAGGATAGTAGTATCATTAAGATACATTATAATCTCTACATTATAATAACATTTGGTTCTATGGGATACTATAAAAAACTGCTTTGAAAATTATTTAATGCATTCTTACACACATGATAAAAAACATAATCCTGGTCACGGCACCAATATAACATATTTCTTTAACATAGTTCTTGAAAAAATATTTGCGTATAAATAGTAAAAATATAAATTTTATATAAATCCTAAGACTTTCCATAAAAAAACAGGGAACCCGTTAGACATCATTTATTCAAAACAAGTAAGCTGAGTCTTGACCAATGAAGAATCCTTTTGACGAATGTTGCGATTTCAGACTTGTGAATCTGTAACTCGTAGCTTCGGGCCACTAAGGTGGCACCGGGAAATCTGAAGGCCCTACAAATAATTTCATCCACACGATAGGACTTCGGAAAATGCACCTGAAAAGCGTCCACCCCGACTAGCGCAGTGCCACCTTGTTGCTACCCGGGACACCCACTACCCGCAACATGGCAGGCGTCGTGGACGTACCGAGTACTCTTATCATTTAGGACTAGAAAACACACCTGAAATGCGTCCACCCCGGCCGGAGCGATACGCATCTCTGGCAAAGCGCCGCCTTGTTGCTGCCCGGGCCCCCCACCACCCACAAAATGGCTGGCTTTGTAGACGCACCGCGTACTCTTATCAGTTCCGCCTGTAACATAACACAGAAACGTTGATATCAGTATACAGAGTGACCACAAAGACCAACCCTATGTTACCCTGCAGTCTGACCATAGGTTACGGTAAGCGCATACCATCAGGAGTGCGCACGCATGTTTACCACCAAGGAAGTATCAAAAACGTGATCAAAAGATGAAGATTTAAACGGGGTATTGAATGAAGTTGTTATCACTGTTACTAGTACGGCGGGCACTAATGTTTGTTATTCAAATCGCATACAGAAGGAACTCTGCGCGAGGTTTCGTTGCTAATCATACAATCATACATTACGTCAAGATATCTCCAGAGAGTGTCAATGAGATTAGTTAAAGCTAGAAAATACTAAAATTTACAAAAATCATAACGGAGGGATGAAGAGGATACCTACCTACTCAGAAAAAATAAAGAGTATAATACGAGTATAGGTATACTTTCTGCGCGTACATGCAATGTAAAACATCAAGTTCTGTAACCTGAATTGCGTGATTTTGATCATAACGTAATGACACACAAATTAATTTCACTAAATTATACATAGACTACGATAAAATGCTTTTAATCCAATTAGACTTCTGTATCTATTTTTGAATGCATAAAGCTAAATAATAATAAGCTTCTGACAAAAAAGGTTTTTCCACGATTTGTTAGACTGCAGGTATTTTTTATGCACAATCATTAAAAACACGTAAAAACGGCTCGACTGTATATTACGACGACAATTTCATTTTTATACCGTCTAATTCACTTTCCATTTGCATTTAAAATACATATTCAATAAAATACATACCTACACGTAACTCGAATTCAAATACTTTATTTCGGATAAATATCCATATCGGGTTAGTTACAGCCCTTATATCTATGTTAGTTACACTTACACATTAAGTAATAAAATAAAGATAAAAATAAAAAGTTCAGGCAGACCTCCCGCTAGATGAAGCACACAAATCACTCCACTCTTGCAACTACACCTGCACGAGGCCATACATAAAGCGGGTGATAAAAGCCCTTGGAGAAGCCTGGTCAACAAGAAGAGGACATGCTGTCACGATCCTCAGCATTGAGGGAACGACTGATGATGATGATGATGACCCGGTTCATTAACCAGCAATTTTTTATTCTGATGATCGCGGCACTGCACCATCTTGGTAGTCTCAACAGTATTCTGAAGGCGTTATTGTACTGAGTGCGAAGGGCGTTATAAGCTCGTTACAGTATATATTGAAACCACAGACCGCTTGAGTGAAATGATTAGCAATATGCTTTAAATACTTAGCGACACTTTCACCTCAGCGGAAAATCTCGCGAATGAATGAATGAATGAATGAATTAATGAAATGTTTATTTGTGTAAAAAGGGTATAAACCTGCAACCTGCGAACCTGCGGGCCAACATATTACTGCTCACTGATAACGCCCTCCGCCCCCTCTCCAAGTCACCGTCTTCACACAAATCACTCGAGAGTATGTGACCCAAGTATTTAAAGTTCTCCACTATCCTTAATACCTCTCCACCAAGAGTTACTGGCGGGAAAGTAAGGCTTAATTCTTCCTGCCTTAAAGACCATCACTTCACTCTTGATGGAGTTGTAATATAAGCCCATAAGTAGTGACGTACTCTTCACACCTGGCCACCAACTGCCTAAGAGCCCGATAGATAGACTCAGCAGCACCATGTCAGCATCGGCATAGCTAATATTATTAACACACATGTTTTCAATATAGCATCCCATACGCATGCCACTGAGCCCGCCCTGCTATCAGGTCATTCATATAGCAGTTAAACAGCCACGGACACATTAGATCCCCTCCACATTGCATCCTATATTCATCGGACAAAGCTTAAGCCAGCTTCACCTGATTACTTTATTGGTTATGGTACCAGTAATCCAGAATACCTACACACTTATCTGGTATATCTGTTTCCCTCAGTTTCCGCCAAAGAAGCTCAGAAGAAGAAGTAATACTTAGTGATCTAATTTGCCTGTATTCGACTTAAAATCGTACCCTTGGTCTGACCCACTCCAAGAAGTGATAAATTGATGCCTATTGTTATATGTCTGCAGACTTTTTTCATTGAAATAGAGCAAAGGGGTAAACACCCCATTGTTATCGAAATTAGGACGCGAAAAAATACAATGGGCGGTTTAAACGCAATAAGGTATAAGTAAAGTTATATAAACAGAAAAATATTTTTACATGTAGGTACTTAAACGCTGCTGATTCTGAAATCTAGCATTTATGTACGACTTAGTTTCCGGAATTCGCTATTACTCGCTGCATACATTGTTACAAACTTCAAATCTCTTGAGTTCTCAAAACTATTTTGTATACGAAAAATCACACTCAAAACTCGCATTTTATACCCAAAGATAGAGACCGAAAGAAAATCATAAAATAGGTACCTACATAAATATTGTGGGTCCTCTCAATTAATTTTTACGTCTACTAATCGAAATTTTGGTTCATCCGTTTTGGAGCTATATACAACATACAAGACAGGCACACTGATATTGAAACACGTGTTAAAGTAATAACTACCATCTATTTCGTCGGGGATTACAAAAGTTTACATGTGTCAGAAAAAGACTGATTCTCACCAGACTGTAGAAGTAAAGAAAAAATAAGACTAACTACGTAAGCATCAAATATATCTGAATAAGGTAGGTAATCGTGCATTACTGGCTTAATAGAGCAGTAAAATAAATAATGTTTTAGATCACAGGTTTGTCAAGACCAGGCAAGGGAAAAATATGCGCTTGTGGTAAGTACAAAATGAGGTACTGGCCACTTTATGGTCAGGTGTGACGTAAATTACATTGGTCAGAATTATACTGGCTGTAGGTAAATGTTGTGAATAATAGCAGAAGAGCCAGGTGTAAAGAAGCGTAGTGGGTCAAGGGCTGACCTCCAAACATACGTTTTGTTTCGAATTGTCTGACCTACAAGGATATGTTGAAGAATTGGTCTCATCATTATTGTATTATATATTTTGTTTTCACTTTTAATATCTGACTATTATTTTCACTAACTTCCATCTTAATAAAAGTGTCTCCTGTTGATAAATAATAGAGACAATGTTTTGTAATAATTAAGACAAGTACAAAATACACAAACATAAAATGGTCTTTAATCTGTAGGTCATCGGTTCGAACATTGGCTCAAACTCAATAAAGAAAAATCACACCCAAAAGAAGTATAGAAACGCCAAGCAGAAAATATAAGAAGATAGAGAACGCTCTAGAACAATAACAAAGAGAGAAGAAATCACACACAGCAACGCCAAAAACAAAAGACGATTGATAGAAGATTCAGAAGACCATCACACTAATACTGCAGTCAGTCACTGGACTAGTTGGCATTAGTACTGGACTAACCTTAGGGCTGACCATTCTTGGCACATCTCCATTGCCGATATGTGTCATTGGCAGGACCTTAGGTCTCTGGACAGCTGATCCTCGCACCGGTGCCATCTAGCCAGGGATATTAGCATCAAACACGAGTTAAGTACGAGTTGCAAGTCTAGAACCTGTCTTTTGATTACGAAGAGGTTCATGTAAAGTGTTGACCGTAAAATCAACGAAGAGATTATCAACTTGGAAATTACATGATACAAAATTATAAAATTGGTTTCTATTCTAAAAATGCCAAGAAGAAGAAGTATAGTAGATTAAGAAGATGGAGAAGATAGATACAGGTTAAAGCAAAGCAGATAAAAATCACACCCACAAAAATAGAAAAATATCTAGAATAACGGAAGAATGACAGAATTAAGAAGACACACATGAGAGGTACTCTAGTCACAAATTGGACTAACCTTAGGGCTGACCATTCTCGGCACATCTCCATTGCCCATATGTGTCATCGGTAGGACCTCAGGTCTCTGGACAGCTGATCCTCGCACCGGTGCCATCTAGCCAGGGATATTAGCATCAAACACGAGTTAAGTACGAGTTGCAAGTCTAGAACCTGTCTTTGATTACGAAGAGGTTCATGTAAAGTGTTGACCGTAAAATCAACGAAGAGATTATCAACTTGGAAATTACATGATACAAAATTATAAAATTGGTTTCTATTCTAAAAATGCCAAGAAGAAGAAGTATAGTAGATTAAGAAGATGGAGAAGATAGATACAGGTTAAAGCAAAGCAGATAAAAATCACACCCACAAAAATAGAAGAATATCTAGAATAACGGAAGAATGACAGAATTAAGAAGACACACATGAGAGGTACTCTAGTCACAAATTGGACTAACCTTAGGGCTGACCATTCTCGGCACATCTCCATTGCCCATATGTGTCATCGGTAGGACCTCAGGTCTCTGGACAGCTGATCCTCGCACCGGTGCCATCTAGCCAGGGATATTAGCATCAAACACGAGTTAAGTACGAGTTGCAAGTCTAGAACCTGTCTTTTGAATACGAAGAGGGTCATGTAAAGTGTTGGCCGTAAAATCAACGAAGAGATTATCAGCTTGGTAATAACAAGATACAAAATTATGAAATTGGTTTCCAATCTAAAATGGCCAAGTAGAAAAAGTATAGAAGATGGAGAAGATATCTGCTCTTCAATAACGATACAGGTCAAAGCAAAGCAGATAAAAAATCACACGCAGAAAAAATACAAGAACATCAACAACAGAAGAAAGGAAGAATGACGGAATTAAGAAGACACACACGATAGGCACTCTAGTCACAAATTGAACTAACCTTAGGGCTGATCGTTCTCGGTACATCTCCGTTGCTCAAATGTGTCATCGGCAGGACCTCGGGTCTCTGTACTACTGGTGGTCGCATCAGAGTCATCTAGTCAGGGATATCACCATGAACAGCGAGTAAAGTACAAGTTATAAGTTGTTGGAACCTCTTTTCGAAAATGGTCATGGTTCTGTGTATAGAAGTTTGTATGCAGGTGGGATCAAGTTTATCTGCAGCTGTATGTAGACTTAAGTAGATTGTCTACAGCTGCAAGTAACTTCAGGCTAACAAAACAATAGGCATATTAAAAAAGAAAGCCTATTATTCAATAACTAGCGTTTCTCGGGAGCTAGGTTGTCGGGATGAACGATAGAGAAAAATAAGATATATAAGTACTATACAAGTATGTACAGGTCAAAGCAAAGCAGTGAAAAAAACACATAGAAAAGCGAAGAAGAAGAGAAAAAAGAATAAAAGATGTCTGGATAGATGAAGATGACTGGATAGTCACAAAATGGACCAACCTTAGGGCTGACCATTCTCGGTATATCTCCATTGCCCATATGCGTCATAGGCAGGACCTCGGGTCTCTTGACTGCCGGGGCTCTCGCCGGAGCCATCTAGCAGGGATAAAAGGGGACTTTTAACTTACAAGAATAAAATTGCTTCAGGAATATTTAGATTACCCAGGGGGTCTATATTATTACAAGTCTAAATTAGCATCAATGAGGCTCCTGGACCAATAGTAACGACTGGCCATTTCACCAGCGCTGCCTGTCTAGGCTGGTAAAATTGTTACTAGTAACCTTTTGAATTGGCTCTGATTGCCCTCAGGGTGATTCCAATTAACCTCACCTCGGTGCAATCGGAGTCAAATCTGTTTTTTTTAAAATTTTTGTATTTTCCGATGTTGATTAACAAAATGATTAACTGATTACTGTTGATCTCAAATGATAGCTAATTGAGTAGATTTTGTTATGAGGCGGTTGCAATAAAGATTTTATTTCGTAATATTTTTTTATTTGAATTTTCGCTTGAGTGACTTCCATTACCTCATTTACCCCTACAAACATTACACTAAGTAACAAAAAAAACGAGAGTCTTGTTATTGAAGAACTAGCTTCTCTAGGGAGGTAGGTGTGTCGGGCTACACCACCCATTAATGCATCTATTCCAATTGAAAATAATTTAATTTGCCCATGGCTCCTAGACGAAGATAGCATTGTATCCCTGACAAACCAAAGATGATGACGAATTCCTTCAAACACTAACCTTTGGACTGACGAACCCAGCATCTCCATTGACGGGCATCACCTCAGCCCTGACGCGCTCCCGCATGCCCGTGGTCGGCGGCGCGGGCTCCACGCCGACGATCTCGCCGGGAATCCCGCCCGCGCCGACGCCGACCCCGCTCACGCCGTTCATGGTGGACTGGTCTTCCACGGAGCCGAGGATCTGGAGGACGGCAGCGCGGAAGTCTTTGTAGACCTCCTCGGGATTCCGTTCGCCGTTTACCTGAGGGTTACAGTTTTTTCACACCTTTCATTCGGAAGTCGTGGACCAAGTTTTGCTCCACGACGAGAGGGACCAAAACGCTACTTTTCTGTTCAAGCTACTTTTTTAATTTATACATTGGCATTGGAACATTTGTACGCAATGTGCCAATTGAACACAGATGTTAATGAAATAATCGATTGCAATTTCATCGTAGTCTATTCAAAACGAACATATTTCAAGTTATAACTATAACAATGCTGTATAAAAATTTATAAATATTTCGTAATATTTAAAAATTAGTAATAAAATTTAAGATAATTTAGATATATTTCAACAATAGCTTTTTTTAAATTTCCTCATAGTCGGTGTGAAAAATAGTATGTGTCACTCGGTAGCAAAATTATTTTCGTCTCGGGCGTATCACGGTACAACACTTGTATCCCTCACTACGCTCAGGATTCAATACACCGCCCTCGACGTAAATATACTATTTTGCTCCCTTGTGACATAAATAACTATTGTTCATCTATATACAGTATCTACATAAACGTTGAGCTGTTCTGGACTAATTTTAATTGTCTCTGTTTGGCCTTATGGTTGACTGGTAGAGAATGTTATTTGGCATTAACTCCGACATTTGTACATTAAGTATGTTGGTTGTGTGCAAAGTAACACTGTAGTTCGTAATCATTGATTGTGGTAAGAATTCAGGTAGGCCGCAGTAAAAAAAAACTGTTTTCCAAACTGGTTTCGAAAGTGGCAAGACGGGGCCTTAGACCATTGTTGTTTGGCCTTTATCAAGACCTGATTAATCCTCTTATGATCATTTTTTTATGAACATCAAAACCTTACACCTCTTTACTTTCGACCCACTTCAGGAGGCTACGTGGCTCACAAGTTGAAAAAGAGTGTAGAAGTCATTAACGTACCTATAAGTATATCAGCATCAACGAAACTATACAACAGTTGTTAGTGCCAGCTCTATAACCCCATAATTATATGACATTGTGTGGACCTGATTATTAATAATGAATATTTAAGTTTTATGACTATTCTATATGACTATTAAATGTTTGACTAATGTAACTATTTGTAGTCAGATTATAGGCACTTAAGTATTTAAATATTGTATGTGACTCGGATGTTAAATGTAATACCAAATAGGACGTAAGGTTTAGCTGTTAGTGCTGATAATGGTGAATAATAAATATATAAATACATTTCAATATGAAACCAAAACCTTCGCGTTCCATGCGTACGAAAAAAGCAAGATGAAAGTAAAATATCGTGTTTCGCTGTGTAATAATTCTTGTAATAATTGAGTTTTGAATTTATATTTATAAATAAATATATTTTATTTATACATTTAAGTCATATATAGGTATTGTAACCATAATTTTACTCGTGATTTTCATTTACATTGCGGAGCTGCGGGCTAGCGAAATACGATGAATTCAAACAAACCCTGCAATGTAATAAAACTCGCGGATTGTTGCACCATATAAATGTCTTCACGTTAACTACCCGTCGTTTCCCAAAACAAATTACGTTTGAAGGCCTCTAATTGTCCCAATTACCATTAATTTACCAATTACCAACGAAACTCAGAAATCAATAGCCTAAGAATTAATTGCAGCATAACCACACCGTAACCAGGTCATACAGCACGTTCACCCAATACTAACGAAAAATTCATAAACGCTGGCTAGAGCCACGCCTCTGAATATCTGAGCAGCGTCGATATGTCATAGAGAACATTATAATTATTTTTTACCAAGTAACTTCAACTGCTCTACAAAGGAAATATAATATACATTTAGTAATGTAATATGCGTAATTATAGGAATTGAATGGTGACTTGGTACGTACTACGTAACGAGGGCGGTGAATTTTACGTCTTCACTTGGCCACAATGCGAGTTTTCCCGTACGCGCAGGGTGCAGTAAAACTCGCATTATGGCCAGGTGGGATTTAAAATAATATTACCGCAAGTGCTTTAGTTTATTTAATAGGTTCACATTCGACGCTGTTCCAAAGAAATATAAAAATATGTAAATATGCAAAATGTTCCCGGCTGGAAAATTTTGTAAAAGTGCGCAAAAAAAATCATTAGCCGCAGAAAAGCCGGGAAGGCACTTTGCCCCGACATCCCTACATACACAACCCTGTACGGAGTATACGGGGTAGCCCTTTCTAAGGCACTTAAGGCAGAGGGAACTATATTCCCACCATCCCAACCTTATTTCTATGTGATATGGTTCAATTCTATGAAAAACCACATGCCTTTATGCCCGTTAAAGGGTATTTTTTTTTGTTTTCTTTATAATTAAGAATCTCTGTATAAATCTCATAATAACATCTTGTTTTACGCAATGGCACCCGCCATATCTAGGTGACAAACATGTTTCTGTCGCTATAAATTATACAATTCATTATAATAGAATACTTATTATATTTTATTTATCTTTTCTCGTTTTCCATTGTTTTCCTTCTTTTGGTGTGTTGTTTCATGTTTGTGACTCATAATCACGCATTGTGCATTTGTAGGTTTTGTATATACATCGATTATCTAAGACTGTTTACTATTTAAAGGGTATTAGGCAACCTTGTATGAGAAATGTTGTTGTTTTTATTTTCTGCAGCGGCCAAAGTACTTTCGTTTTTTTGGTAATTTTTATGGACCTATTATTACGCATAGATACGTAGAATTAAACGCGTTAAACGATATCAGAGCCGAGATATTTAAGTTTTAATTCAATAAGGCCTGTGGAAATATATTGCGAATATATCAGCTCCGTTGCATTTTAGAGTATTACATACATACATACATACATACATATAATCACGCCTCTTTCCCAGAGGGGTAGGCAGAGATCACGGATCTCCATTTGCTACGATCCTGGCAAACCACTTTCGCTTCACTCACTTTCATAATATTTCTCATACATGCTCGTCGGTTTAGGGCACTTTTGACCTGGCCTTTTGTTAAGATTTCTCCGATTTGATCGGAGAAAGTTCGCCTATGTCTTCCCCTTTCAACTTGCCCTTCCACTCTTTTTATATACACTTTCTTCGTTAATCTTCTTTCATCCATCCTCTCTACATGCCCAAACCACCTTAACATACCCTTCTCAATTTTTGTGACTATATCTCCATCCATTCCACACTTATCTCTTATAACACTGTTTCTGACTCTATCACTCAATTTCACTCCACACATACTTCTCAACGCTCTCATTTCTACTGCATTCACTCGACTTTGATGTCTTTTCTGCCACACCCAACTTTCACTACCATACATAAGTGTGGGCACCAAAACTCCCCTATGCACAGCCATCCGTGCTTTTTGTGATATTTTCTGGCTGCCCATAAAGGCATTCAGTGCCCCATTCACTCGGTTCCCTGCATTCACTCTCCTTTCAATATCTTTCTCATGCTTTCCGTCTCCAGTAAATAACGTCCCCAAATACACAAACTCTTTTACTTGTTCCAGTCTTTCTTCACCAATCATTATTTTCCAGTCCGTCATAATTTCATCTTTTTCAAATACCATCACTTTCGTCTTACTTACATTCATCTTCATCCCTTTCCATTCAAAAGATTCATTCATCTTCGTTACCATCATTTGTAACTCCTCAGCGGACGACGCAAGTAGTACAAGGTCGTCAGCATATAGGAGACATTTGACGCGTAACCCTTCCATTCTCAAACCACATTTATCACCTTTTAGATCCTGCAGACAGCTGTCCATGAACAGATTAAACAGCCACGGAGACGCTACACATCCCTGTCTAACACCCTTTCCGATGTTAAACCAGTCAGTATATGACCCGTTTATTCTCACACAAGCACTGGAATCCTTATACTTATAAAGATTTCAGTGCTTGAACGAGGCGGCTGTCTACTCCATACGTGCACAACACCGACCATAGTTCTTTCCTCACCACTCTATCATAAGCCTTTTCCAAGTCCACGAAAGCGCAATAGACCTTTTGACCTGTAATAAGTGAAAGTTCTTATCACATGTTCACAAACCTTACCCTCCTTCTCATTTATTTCTATTAGCTTTCCAAAAAAAGCGATTAGAGACTTTGTATGAGAAACTCGTTGTATATTTTTTCTAAGTATATCTATTTTTTAGCAACAGAAACAAGTTTCCTACTTAGATATGGCGGATGTCATTGTGTGTATAAAAAGTTTCATCTTATTCCAGTATGGTTTGTTAGTTTTTATAAATAAGTAAGTAGTAATAAATAATACCCCATTTGCGGTATAATTCGAAAGAAAGAGAATTGAGAAACAAATGATATTAACATTGCAAAGCAAACTGCATTGACAAAGAACACTCGGTATAATAACATCGTTACCTATCATATTCGATCTTATTGCAACCGCAGAAAGCATTTTAAACACATTTTTCTTCAAGCTAAGCGTCAGAAGGCAAATGTCTACATTTAACTCTTGAATTTACAATGCGGAAACCTATCATCGTGAAAAACATACCATCCAAGTGCAGGGCGTGCCTATTACCCCCTAGAGCCAGGGACCCTCAACATTTTTTAAGTCAAGGCAATTTTTTTTAACATGTGACTGGGTAATATATATAACGTATATTATATTTTGGGACTAAATGGACTAAATATATAATACAATTTTACACTACTTGACTAGGTTTTTACTTAACTCTGCCACATGTTGAAGAACCCTGGTCTAGATATTTAATGAAGGCTTGGACTATGGTGGACATTAAGAATTTACCACATATCTTGAGCAGTTGCGGGTTCCCATGGTTCACTTTACATGCTTTGTGTTTTAAATTAATAGTAGGGTTTGTTATTGTGACGAGTTTTACCTTGGAGAAAAATACTTTTATGGGCTATTTTAGAGTGTTAATGTTTAATTTAGAAGCGTATGCTTGAAACTCCGCTCTTTTTAGCACGAGCAAGGCGTTATTTGTGAGGATGCAATGTAACAGAAATGGTCTATTTCATCGACAAAAAAGAAACCAGCAGGTTATTTTGAATTCACGCCACCGATGTAGATCAAAAACAATCGCGTGATGTACAACAAGAGTTTGCGAGCGACAATTCCAACGCGAACGAAAGGAAATCACGCCATAATTGGGTAAACATCGACTCGACCATTTCTTTTTTGTATTTTGTCAAAGCACGCCTACAAACATATTGAAGTTCTTCGGGAACATTTCGAGGAAGGAAAGCTCTATGGAGCGACTGGTGGTCCAGAGCTAAACTGGAAGGCAAGAAAGCACACCGCCGCGCCGATCTCCGATTCACTGGACAGACCTAATCTTGAATATAGTTGTCCCTTAATATTAAAAAAAAATCTGAAAATGAACCGAGTTCACCTTGGTCCGATGCGAACGCAATGCCTGTAAACGGCGAAAATCGAAGCACATTGCCAAAAAAGTACTCGATAATTAATTTAAACTTGATGCATTAGCTCCAAGTACCACACATGCACATTGCACAACCAAGATCACTCACCCAAGAATGCCCGACATAGAGGAGACGCCTCCAAACTCGCCTAGACCCTAAGCTTTTAACTTGTAGTAAAGATTTAGCAGAAAAAACCAGGGTCCAAATTGTATCTGTCGAGCCACATATCGTACCTATGAGTCTCGTGGAAAGCCAGTCCTGTCACATTGGTCTGACTTGACAGATTATCAAATTATCTCTATGACTTTTTTGATGACTGTTTTATATTTATTTCATATTAAAATACATATCTTTGGTCACACACAGCACAGATGTACAGTTCAGAATAATTTTGTTAGTAGACAATTAATAATAAAATATTCATTACGAATATTGCCATAAAAGCGAAAATGTGCAATCATTGTAATTGAAAATGCAATATAACATTTTCCTAACTACCTACTTAAAATATCACTTTTCCAAAATAAGACGGGTACTCAATATTTGTAATAGTACGTAAACTAAAATAATTTCATTGCATGTTTATTTGATCTATCGACAACCCTCTCTTACGTCGCCTCACTCTCGTATTGTTTATGGCATAAACGATGTTTGACAGTTAATGCCAATATCAATACTAAGAGAGTGGACCTTCTATACGTTAGTATTAGTCTTTCGCTTTTACTTATCCAAATGTTTCACTAGTTACTAGTTCCACTTGCGAGAAATGCCCGTAACCGGTAGAATGTCTCATGTGCTATTGACTGACTTTCACTATGCTATGGGTCGCCCACGCCCCGTTATTGTCATACCTCTGCACCCGTTCTGAGTGAAGTGAACTATAGTCGTCATAACGAGTGGTATGCTTGCTTAGCGACCGACTTATCGACTAATGAAACTGCGCCTTAAGGGGGTGAACTGTAGAAAATTATATGAGTGTGCGATTATCAAGCTCCATGAAGATGAAACCATGGGTGAATAGTGAATACTGTAATTGATTATGTAGCATGCACTCAATTACACAGTTATTTTACGGTACTTTTACCCTAATTTATTACATCATCAACACATAACGAATCGTGAAAACGTAATTTCTGGCAAACATTTGTTGACTTCAAGACCTATCGTAAGTATTTACAAGAAATAAATTAACCTAAACCTTCAAATGAATGAAAAATGTATTAATCTACATACTTCAAAATTCTAGATGGTTACAAACCGTCGTTAATTTGAATACAAACGAAAAGTCGTGACACGCTTTAAGGCATACAATTTTCACGTACAACATTAATGAGAATGTCCGATAACTGATCGTGAAAAGCCATATTCAACATTATCAAGTTACTAAAAAGTGTTTCAACGATGACTGATTGTAGACAAAGAGAGCTAGCTGAGCCTTTACTGTCTAGAAGTCATTGTTAGGTATTTAGTTCTAGGCAGTTATGTTTAATTTATTTGAATAATCGATGTTAACAAGTTGTAAATGGTTTGTTTATCTGCGGCAACGATTTCGGTTGACGGTCGACGGCTATTTCAGTTAATTATTAGCCACAGTCACTTTCTTCTTTTAAATAAATATTAAGGCAGTGGTCGTGGGTTCGAATCCCAGCTCGATCCAACGAGTTTTTCGTAACTTATGTACGAAATATTTACCGTTAGCTTTTCGGTGAAGGAAAACATAGTGACTATCCCAATAAGGTCTAGTTTTCCCTCCAGGCTGGAAGGTCAGATGGCAGTCGCTTTAGTAAAACTAGTGCCTATGCCAAATCTTGGGATTCGATGTCAAAACAGACCCCGGGCTCCTTTAAGGCACAACCGGGAATAACACTAGGAGGATGATGGCAATACAATTTTCCATTTCAATTCTAATAAAATTGGTAAAGTTAAGGAAAATCATTTTTCTCTTTTCGGAATTCTGAAGTAGATCCACGGTTTCCTCTCAAGCTTAAATTATTTATTTATTTATTTCACAAAAGAATATCTTATGGTACAAAAGGCGGACTTAGTGCTATAAAGCATTCTCTACCAGTCAACCTTAAGGCAAAGCAGATAAAATGTGTTGATTATGTGATGATCTGCTTCATTTATTACTTATTAACTACATCAACTTAGATACATATACCGCTTTCAGCACTCTCAAAGGTCACTTTAAGTTACACCACATGCCGTTTGGGCTAACCAACGCTCCTCTTATTTACGTGGTAATCGTGTGTAAATAGTTCCAGGTATTCGTTTAGCGGACATCGGTGACATTGTACGTTGACCGCCGATCGATCGGCTGCTTTATTGATGCCCTTCGGCTGTCGCGTCACCGCCCGTGACTCCAGTCAGGAAACGATCATTTTCTACCATGTTCTTGATAACAGCGTTACACGATGCCCAGGGGGAAGTAAATGAGCCCCGTCTTTATTATGAACGTAGTTTTGTGACGCGTAATTATATGCTTTGCAATTTGATTGCTAACGGGGCTGTTATTCTTTACACGCTCATGCGCCTAACGCCACCCGTCACGCCCAATGACGATAGACCTCTCCCTACGCTTAGTTACTACGAATGGCGGCGTTAATATATATTTGTGGGTGAGCGTTGAAGTGAGCCTAAAACAAGTTACAGAATAGCGGGACTGTTCGCGTCGCCAGTAAGAGTATGCATTAGTTACCTACCTAAAATTTTGATTATTTCAAGCTTAAGTCATAACATAAAGCTGCAAGTAAATTTATCGAAATAAGAACAGGCGTTCTAATAATTAGTCAAGGTTACATTTTCAAGTTTGTGAAAGGTAAAAAAATAATCATTCGTCATTAGCAACATGATGAAGGCTAGTAGTTAATCACGTTTGTCTGCATCCGCTTTATGTCGTATTTTGTTATTTATTGAATGTAAAATGACATTTATTAGAGGAAAAAAACAATTTGAAAAATTCCGGGTCGCTAATCGCAGTTTCATACAAAAGTTATCGACCATTTACAGGATTGTTGCCAAATGTAGGTATTATTTGTCCTTATCCCAAATTGTCTCCATACTAACATTATTTGGTTGACTGGTAGGGATACCTTGAGGTATTAAGTGCGTCATTTTGGACTTATTTGTTTTGTGCAATAAAGTATAAATAAATAGAACACAATTTAATTTGAATCGTTTTCGCATTTGAGTGTGAATATTTATTTTAAGCGTATATTTATTAAAAACATGTTAACATGACATTACAGTAAAACCAATGCGTCATGAAACGTGATTAAACATATCTATGTATAATAGACTCGTGACATGTTTAATTGTTGAAACATTGTAACACGCCAGTTTAAATGTGCATTATACCGATTTCGTGAGAAAAACGTGAAGCAAAAATCATGTGAAAACAACCATTAATCAAATACAAAACATAAAACGTAGTAATTTCTAGAAAGCACCGCCCATACATATTGAATGACAAAATGACCACCTTTGCGTCGTAGGCCTCCTTATTATGTCTTTAAAACTAAATGCATTGTGTGCATTTTATTAAATAAGGTTTTCCAAGTGGATTTTTACAAGGCTTGTATTAACAAGTATATGCACGATTCATTTCTGTTTTTTTCTTTTTTTCTCCAATGGTTGTCTAGAGAATATTGTCTTACCCTGCCTACAATTTATTTTTATTGTTTCTCTATACAACTACCTCGTTTGTGTAAGGTAATCTATACAGATTAGGTATTTGTACTGTATTGTATGTTTTAATATTGTCAAGTCTTGCAAGTAGATTTTCACCTATTTCCTTCAGTTAGTTATTTCTAAAGGAAACATTAATAATATTGTCTTTTGTTAATAATATTAACAAAAGACAGAATGCTTTGGTACCATAAAGTAATCCGATGATGCATTTGATTATGTCTTTAGGTTTTTTATTACTTTAGTTTACATTTATATTTTGTTTTTGTTTACATTAGTATTTGTTTTTGTTGCCATGGCTGGTGTATGACAACATTCCCCCACGAGGGTGAGGCATGGGTGGGTTTATTTCATTTTCTACCGCTGCGCGCACAGCTGTGTTATGAAAACAAATGTTTTGTGTATGTTTTTTTGACACGCAGATGACAGCTATTACGTTTTTGATGTCTTTTGTCTTCCACAAACTATGACAACAAAAACAAAGCCTGTAATGTAAACAAAAATAATAATTTCAATGTAAAAATAAATTTTTTTTTAGATAAACTAATTGATTTTTGGAATTCCAGTACTGTACCGAACATGCCCTTGATACAACCTGTACAAACTTTTGTTGTATGGGAGCCCCCTTAAATATTTATTAAATTCTGTTTTTTAGTATTTGTTGTTAAAGCGGCAATAGAAATACATCATCTGTGAAAATTTCAACTGCCTAACTATCACGGTTCATGAGATACAGCCTGGTGACAGACGGACGGACAGCCGAGTCTTAGTAATAGGGTCTCGTTTTACCCTTTTGGTACGGAACCCTAAAAATTGGGATATTTTATTAGATTAATTTCCACGGCTCCGTAGTAACATTTTTATTCACCATTCACACGGGTTACAACGGGCATGGTCGCGAATTAGTTAGATACAAAGCGCGAGAGGGAAAAATACGATTAAAAAAAGACAATTTTATGGGAAGACTTTTTTTATTGAACGATTCTGGCAATTTAATAATTTTTGGTACAAGCTTTTACAGCTGACTGTACTTTTTCTCGGGACAGGTGAAACTAAATAAAAAATCAGTCGAATGTTAATTGTAAAGCTCTTTCTTTCTTATAAGACATATTATTAATTAATTTTAAATTATTTTATTCTTAAAACAGCAAAAAAAGAAGACTAAAATAACATCCCACTCTTTCTCATAAGAGATACTAATTAAATTCAATAATGAAAAAAGACTCGAAAACAGCAAAAAAAATTATGGAATTTAAATAATGCAAAAAGATAAGTGGCCCATGAGGGGATCGAACCCGCGACCTTCGCGTTATTAGCACGACGCTCTAACCAACTGAGCTAATGGGCCGATGAGATAGCGCGCGAAATACATATTCGCCTTATCTCGATGTATCGGCCTCAATAATAAACTCATTGGTATTGTAAAATAAAGATTCATAAGAATAAGAGTAGCTAGTACTACCGTGATAAGACAAAAATTAAGAAGTTGCTAATAGGTACTTATACGCATGACTGAATAAATAGGTTGGGTAAATATTATACACATACACTGTGTTCATATGATATAATTATGTATTAACCCCAGTAGATAATAATAATGTATTAACCTCAGTAATATAAGTTAATCATGTATTTTAGATCAAGGTACTAACGTTGAAAATGAGTGCCTCATTTCGCCGTTAAACGTAAGTTTAACGGCGAAATGAGGCATACTTTTTTTTAGAAAAAAAAAAAACACATGAATACATGATATGAAGTCTAATTTTAGTTATTTAAACTATTATTATAAAGAGAGAAAATTTGTAGAACTGTGAAGTTGAAGTTTAGTAGAAATAAGCTATACTTTATCTTGTGACTTTGCTTGAGTTAGTTGTTTGTGAGTTCTGAGTTTTTGCAGACTTGTTTAATGATGAATAATCCAAGTTTGTGACCTCGAACGCAACGTTGTCAAAAATCGAAAATACCGCAAAAACCCTAAAGGACTTGTTTTTGATAAAACCTTCTCAAGATGTTATTAAGTAGACTACATTTGCTACAATATGAAACTAGAGTTGTCTCTGTAGACTTTTTTTAGAGCTTATTGATTTTGAGCTATATTTTAGAGGTCACTCGAACAACTCTGTCCCGACAGTTTTGTGAGACCATGTTAATAATTAAGTTTCTATATTATGTTTATTAAGAAAATAAATAAAATGAATAAATAAACTCTAGCAGGTGATTCGAAAATGATTTAAAAAAATAGCAACAGCTATTTTCTTCATTTTACTGTATTTATAATACTATTTCGTGAAAATTCAAGAAGTATCGGATTATTTAATTAGGTTTCAATAACTCATAAGTTATTTATTATAAGTATTACATGTGATGACATGAAGAGTGATGATTCTCAAATTAAATTAAATGTATAAACTATCCCTGTTCATCGACAAACATTTAACCGCCAACATTTTACCTAATTGCCTGTAAACTAAATCGTGTGACATCACCGTGCCGCGTAGCAAATTTTTGCGTAGACAATGGATGCTACGCGGTCGCGCTACGGCGTAGCGGTGTACGTTCGTAGCAGAGGCAGTGTTTTTAGGCATAATATTAAACTATTTTACGTCACACCTGGCCATAATGCAGTTTTACTGCACGCTGCGCGTACGGGAAAACTCGCATTGTGGCCAGGTGAAGACGTAAAATTTTGTACGCAACACGGGCGGTAATTCGTAAAGCCCCAGAGCGCATATTTATGGCCCTCACCTTCGGTTCGGGCCACAAACACCTGCGATCTGGGGCATTTACGAATTCACCGCCCTAGTTACGTAATGTACTATTACGTCACACCTGGCCATAATGCGAGTTTTACTGCACGCTGCGCGTACGGGAAAACTCGCATTACTAGAAGTTGAGTAATAAAGTCCGTGGAGTTCTTGAAGAAAAACTATATTAGGTTTGGCACACAATGAAAAACAAAATAGAATATATAGAAAAAACAAATATCAAAATATTGCAGGGTGTTAGTATTAAAAGCTAACAAGAAGGTTTAGCAGCATTGTGGCCAAGTGAAGACGTAAAATATTTTACTCAACACGGGCGTTAATTCGTAAAGCCCCAGAGCGCATATTTATGACCCTCACCTTCGGTTCGGGCCACAAACACCTGCGATCTGGGGCATTCACGAATTCACCGTCCTAGTTACGTAATGTATTACTACTATAGCCATCAATATTACAAAGAAACTCAGACTAAACCAAAATTGACAAGCAAAAAAAAAAAAATACCATTATACCGAACAAGATGGTTGTATTAAAATATTCCTAAGACTTCAGAAGAGGTCAAGTACCTTTGAGTAGGCCGAGGCAAAACGTAAAAAAACGGCAAAAAAACATGGTATTGGGTTCCGTCTGTCAACAAGGAACCTTTATAGTTTCGCCATGTCCTTCTGGCTGTCCATCCGTCCGTCTTCGGCTTATCTCAGTAACCATTACTACTAGAAAACTGTAATTCGGTATGGGTATATAATTCAATCCCGCCGACAAAACTGAAGAATAAAATTATTACCGATTCGTTTGCGAGATATTGGGCTTTGAAGCTTCCTCCCCCCTGCCGGCTAAATGGCTACTATTGGGAATATGAAAAAAATCCTGGCAGTAGTACCTATAATGAATTTAAAAGGAAAACTATCACGGCTAAGTAGGCATTATATTAGGCAATATTACCTCTACCACGAGAAGAACCGACGTAAAAATCTCCGCAATATAATATTTTCACCAGTACTTACCATCAAACTCCAATTTATTCCTCCAAACTTAGCAACTGTGGCCTAGCTAGCCACCACACTATCTATCTCACTCACCGCTATCAACATCCCGCTCTGATCAAAGTACTCGGCCACCGGCATCACGCTCCTATAGAAGTTGTTGAGCTCCATTCGCGCCAAACTTAGCACCACATGACCTAGTCTGGCGCCATACTCGATCTGGCGCTCCAGAACCCTTTGGCGCCAGCTGACTAGCACCACGCCGCTTATGGTTTGGATCTGGAAAGATTAAGTGGGTTAGTACTGGCAAATATAAAATCAAAAAAACCGATGTTTCTGTTAAGCCTGTCACAAACTTGCGCGGCCTACGGTGGCGGCCAGTTGTATAGGTACCTACTATGATAATTAAGGCCGCGTGTCTGAATCATTGATAAGATTATCATACGAGTAAGCTTTAAAATCGGATAGTTTCAAAGTCACATTCAGGAGTTTAGATATTAGTAGCTAATTAATTGCATTCACGCCATTTTGAAACATAACATTTAATTCAATTTATATCTGACAAGTTTTTAGCAAGACGTAATCAATATTATTCATACTTTTTAGAGTAGTTACAACTTAAAAGTACAGAAAGAAGAACAAACGAAGTGGTTCTTGATAGGAGAAAGATGTCTACTAAAAACTATTGAAAATAGAAGGGAGATGACAATTACTTAAAAACTATAATTGAAGGAAAGATAGAAGGAAGGAGAGGCAGGGGAAGACCAAGACGTGCGTTTATGGACCAAGCTAAAGAGAAAGTTAATGTAATGTCGTATCAAGAGCCCAAAACAGTGGCAGAAAGAACAGAGTGGCGATTACTCCACCAACAAGAGCCCGGCTCTTAAGTTTATGATAATGATGATGATGACAACTTACAAGTCATGCGTAAATCATTCACGTTATCTCACTCATAAAGAAACCTATTTAATACATCAAACATGCGTCAAACTCAAATTTAACAGAATCATTGCCAACTATAAATACAGCTCAGGTTTGCGTCTATTAGTGCACAGTTAAACAATTAGTCATTCAGGCAAGCACCATACAGGTGTGTGATTCATGCTGTGATATTGCGAAAATATCTTATAAATGGTGAAATTTACGGGAAAATACGTGATTCATTAAACATATTACTATACACGTACATTACACTTTGTTAAACGATATGATACAAGGAGAAGAATATAATGGAAAAATAAACCATCTTCGTCTATAGCCCCCATATTTAGTTCATTAGTTTCGTTATAAAAAAGGTATAATATTACACTTTCTTCTTTTTTGTCTTCGAAACAAAATATTTTTCTTGTTAATTTCACGTGGAAGTTACCACGATCAAAATTTAAAAGATTTGAAATAGAGCAAATACACACAAAGGAAAAACCATAATTATCCAAATTACGCGCTCATCAGTCGATATCTGAGCAGCTCAGTTGGAAGAGCGCTGTACCGGCAGTACAGGTGAGCAGGTTCAAGTCCTGCCTAGGGCTGAAGACGATGATGATTGATGGTTTATTTTTCCTTTGTATTTGTTCGCAGTATCAAATCGATTACTATATTGGTAAACTATGCTATGGTTCCACAATTATCTGTATTCTACAACTATTTACCTAATACTCTCTCTTTAAAATACTTGTGCCACAAATATACTTTATAGGTAGATGCAAAATAATTTGACCCCAATGAAAACAATTTACAAGTAATTTGAGAACTTCAACTTGTCAAATTATCACCATGGTACCTATACATATTAGTACCTAAGATAATTTCCCTAACATTGAACTCAAGTACAAAACACTATTCAATTACAGCAAAGCATTAATATTCGGACATGCGTGTTCCGATCCATTGTGGAGTCCACAAAAATCGAACATGTTAAGGTCACAACGAATTAAATTCCAATTTATGAGTCTGACGCATCACCACGTTATCAATGCCGCTGGGATATAAACAAAAATAAGGGTCGTGTTTAACGCCAGCGGCGCTGACACCAGCAAACGTATGTTTGTATTGTCTTGTTTGTACCAAGTTATCTGTTGTAGCCGAGAAAATACAGAAAATTTCACCTCACGTATAAAAATGTTCTTGTTCGTTAGAAACAGTGACGCTGCTGATGGCAAAGTTAAGTTTGTCGCTGGAGGTACATTTTGTTGACATGGCTAAACCGAGTTTATTTAGTAAGTATATGATTGAGATGTTTTATTGACACGTTCGTCTGTTCACATATATTAATCCAATAGAACAACATTTTCATCGGCATTTTGGTTTCATCGGAAGACCAGCACTGGCCACTGGGCCCCATCCAGCACCATGTTAAAGATTGAACCGCTTTGTGGCACTATTTGTTGATTTTATACGCTGGTTTCTCATGTACATGTTCTTGTCATGAATAAATGCTTATTCTATTCTATTCATATTAATATTATATACCGTGAGGCTAAAGCTATACTCGTATATGGTCATCCATTGGGGTACTTAGTAAAACTTTACAGATAAAATGGTAAGGTAGACACCCATTATAACATGAACGTTATCTGCGATCAAAAGATTTAACTCTTTTGAATTGGAAATCACTCTCATACTTACGAAACTCTCGGTCCAAGTGTCGGAATATATTATATACTTGCGCGTGAGCCTATACCCGAAGCCAAGTGGAACCGGACTGACAACACACTTATCAATGCACTAACGTGAAATTTCCAGAAATGCGAAGCCACTGCGAAGCAAAACAAAATACACGTTCCCTTCTTGGTCCCTAAACGGAAAGTTACCTTCAGTTCTCGTGAAAGTTTTCAATTTCTCAAGATATTTCTGCCCTTCTAGGAACTCTGCATAAAGACATGGCTATTGAATATCTGTCTCTGGAAGATCTTATAACTCGTCGGCCACACTGCCAGGAAGAGTGGAGACAATCTTGAGCAACTTGTTGTAACTGGCACGGTGGAGGGGAAAAGACCGAAAAGCACCGCCCTTGATACCAAGCTCCACGAAGCCGCATGTCGCCGAAAACAGACAGATATGGCGAAACATCATTAGAAAAAACGATGACATCAGGACACGACCCTCAGCGAAATCCAAAAATCCCAACCCTAACCCATCCAGCACTTTATTTTATTTTGATTATGTAAACATCCTAACCGTTTCGCGTTTTTCACTTTGTGTCTCTCATTCCATTGTACTTGTATTAAATATTTAAGAAATTTATTATATTACTTATTTATTTATTATATTTAAACGTTTGTATCGGTTGTATGTTGTGTTGCGTTCCGTGGGTCAAGTGCTGTCTGAAAATCAGCGCTGTAGGGGTCTGTCTGACACCTCGGCATAATGCTGAGACAACACACACATTATGTGTAAATTGTATGTGAGTAAGTTGCGGGTAAAGGTAGGGGGAGAGTTGACTGACGAGTTTGATGTCATCACTGGTCTTAAGCAGGGCGATGCGTTGTCACCCATGCTGTTTAACCTAGTACTCCAATACGTCATTAGAAAAGTAGAAACTCTAGAAGGCGGAGTAGTGTTAAACGGCCAACACAAGTTCATTGGGTACGCAGACGACCTTGCATTGCTGGGAGAAAACAGCGCGGCTGTAGCAGAGAAGGCAAAGGCTCTGGAAGGTGAAGCCATAACGGTGGGTCTCAGGATCAATAAAGAGAAGACGGAATATGTACATATGCGGAGGTATAGAAACATTTTCTGAGCCCAGAGAAAACCTGAATGTAAACGGTGTCTCCTATAAAGGAGTTGAGAGATTCAAATACCTGGGCTGCGTGATAACTGATACCAACGGCAGAGAAGAGGAAATTGAATCTCGTATCCAGGGTGCTCTAAGGTGTGCGGCGGGACTTCACAAAGTGTTAGTGTCCAAGATCATGCGCCGGAAAACTAAAATTCGCATCTACAAAACTGACATTAGACCGGTCTTAATGTATGGTTGCGAATCGTGGACACTGACACTAAAGGAAGAAAACAGCTTCGGCTGTTGCCGAACGTAAGATATTTCGGAAGTTCTTGGGCCCAGTGCAGAGGGAAGATGGTAACTGGAGAATACGCAAAAACCAGGAACTGGAAGATTTGGTGTCCGTGCCCAACATCATAGGGGAAATTAAATCTGCGAGACTCCGCTGGCTTGGACACCTTGTGAGAATGCCAGTAGACAGGGCGGTGAAGAGAGCCTACGTAGGGCGGCCGAGCGGTCGTAGACCGGTTGGGCGGCCTAGATATCGTTGGAGGGACGAGGTTGAGAAAGACCTTCGTGACCTGCATGCAGAAGACGTGGAGGAGATCGCAGAGAACCGGGCGCGCTGGCGCCAACTCGTATCGGAGGCCAAGATCCACTTCGGGTCGCTGAGCCAGCGGAGTAAGTAAGTAAGTATGTCTACTCCCTTTGTCTCTGTGTGTCTTTCGTGTAGTGAATAAATGCCTTCTTCTTCTTCTCAGACGACGCATGGAGGAGAAGGATTCGTACCTCTTTGAGTGATTTCTACAAGTAATACGCTACGCACCTTATCAGAGTATTCGGCGACGTCTCTCATGGACCTTGGGTACCCGGAGACCAGGTAGGTCTTGGCTGTGGGCGCCATCTTCATCTCCAGCATCAGGACCTCGGTGACCGTCTTGCTGGACAGCGTGCCGAAGTCTTGCATGTCTGCAAGAAGGGTGTTAGTTATAAATCATCACCAGATGGTGAACATTGAGACTGGATTGGAATCGTATCGGATAATACGCTCTCGCTAACACTTTAACGTAGTGTGTGTGAGCAAGATGCCTTTATGTAGATACACACGTCTTAATACGACGTACTTAGACGCACTTAAAATAGATTGAAAAAAAAAACATTTTAATTCATTTTCATTTCAAATTAAGTACATTGTTTACACACAACATTACTCACATTTAAAATAAATATGTATTCCGTTCCGACATAATATTACGATTAAAGCTTAGGTATTCTATGTAAGGGTCTAACTGAAAACCAGCGTTGCGGTGTAGGCTTACCTACTGCAACATTACGCTGAGTCTAGCTCCTTTTTAGCATCACACATTGTTAAGCCTCCTATCGTACGGTAATCAACTAAACACAACTATAGGTTTAAATCTAATCTTGAGTCTAATTTGTTCAATGCATGTTTAATATGTGATCACATGTTGAATAAAGTTTTTCTATGTCTATGTCTATCTAGACTGTACTCTTTGATATCCGATGGGGTCTATTCATGTAATGATTTGTCAGCCCCAATTTATAAGAAGCGGACTAATTGCTATATTTTCTGGAGGCATGTTGCGCTGCTGATCCAACTGTCAAAAGATTTGTACTGAGAAATTGCATGAACATGTGGTCGGATTGTTACATCTGTGCGCCACACCCAACTTTGACATCGACCTGTTGTAGTGACAAATTGTGGTAAAATCACGTAATCTGTAGAACCCTTGAGAAATGAAAGAGACCAAGTACGTTTACACAGCTGATTCTTTATTGCAACTAAATGGCGGTATACGTAGGTACACACATGACGTATTCAAGGCTAGATACTAGAAGATTTCCTACAACCAATAGACGCAATTTCCTACAACTACAGATTTTCACCATTATACAATTGCCAGATTATTTCGAGCATTGTTTAGTTTGACATTAAAAAAATTAAACATATTGAAAACTAAGTTTAACTTTCCTAATAATCGTAAACTACCGGCAGTAAAACCAAAACCTTAGTTCAACGTTCGCTAAACACATTCCCGGAAAAAAACGTGTTTACTGCCATAATCGGTATTACGTGTTTGCTGTCAAGTTAATGACAGATATATAGGTATTATAATAGGCTACTATCGAACAAACAAAATATTTTTTTATGATAATATGTCGACAAACAAGTAGGTATACGGACCGTCTGAGTAATACCATAGCCTATGGGGACCTGCGAATCCACAAGAATCATGAAAGTATTTTGTGAGATGACTTCTTTTTTTGACAGCTCCTTTTCGTCAGCCGCCTTCATACGTCCAACTATACCTAGTGGATGCAGGCTCTTGGCTGAGAGGGAATTGGGCATTCGTTCCGCCGTCCGGGTGCCCCCCGAGCGTGCGACCTCTCCCCGCCCCCTCGAAGTCACGTCAATGTTAATGCTGACGTCGTTTACAGTCAGCCCGTCACAGCCAACCGGAAAAACGCAGCTGCAAGAGTGCGTGTAGATGGGAGGGCTCCTTCAAATGAGAAGCTACCTCACACTGATGTGAACAAGGACGGATTCACACCGGCGTCAAGAAGCGCAAGACACGCTAGATTAATACTGGTGTAGACTCGAAAATTATTATTAATCCAAGAGAAAGAAGGCAAAAAAATATGCCTAGTGACCAAAATCCCATTCACATATCTCAAAGAATTACGAAGCTACAACCGTTTTCATATTGCTTGTTAGAAAAAACGCAAAACAGTGTGTGACGTCACAATATGCGAGGTTGCAGCGCGGCGCCGAACACGATGGGGCACGGCACGTTGCCGTCTTCTAGTGACGTCACAAGCTGCGAACGTCATCGTTTCATATGAAGTTGCGTTTTGCGGAAAAGGGGCAGAACCCCTTCTAAAAACATTGAAGGATTTTAACTTTGTGATTATTTAACCGATTGCGTTGATTTTTCTCCATTTGACTACATTTTTAATCGTTTTTCGAGAAACTATGACATTATTGATTATTTTATTTAGTGTCTGCTATTTCTATTGTGGCTTTGCAGAGCCGGTTGGTTCTGGTCTGCGGGTTGCCACACCTAGTAAGGAACAGAAGGTTGGCTTCACGTTAAGGATGCAGCTGCGATGCACCATTACGAGTACATGCATTTCAGTTCGTTTGTGGTGGCGTGCCGCGTGCCGCTGCAGGAGACCATCGCGAATGCTGACTTCTGGCCGAAGGGTGTTGTGTTTCGGCGGTTCCGGGGCAACCTACCGAATCCTAGATCGGAGCTGACGACGCAGCGGAGCCACGCCGTTATGTCGCCTAAATGATATGTTTAATATTCGTTGTTATAATTGTATGTTAGTCTTTAAGGTATTTGTTGCATCGATGCTAAAATTAAATTTATTATTATCTCTTTATTCGTTTTTCTTCTTGGGCTAGGTTTTTACAATAAAAATAAAAAGTTAAACATAAAACTATACATACAAAACATAAAATCAATATAAAAAATCTGACCTAGGATAAAGCCGGCAGCGAAACGGGGCCTAAGCTGCCGGCGGTCAGGAGCCTCCTGACTATATGCTTAGTATCCAGGAGCACCGCCTTCTGTATCTGACCCTTGATCCAGCCATCTAGCGAGAGTCTCTTGAGGTGATGGTCGAGACCGAGAACCGTTCGCCGAAACGACTATCGGGACGATGATCATCGAATTACATCCCACATGGCGGTTACATCGTGAGCCAGGTCTAGGTACTTGCTGGCTTTGTCCTTCTCGGCCTTCAAGAGGTTCTCGTCATGGGGGACGGTGATGTCGACGAGCACTGCCTGGCGTTTCGATCGATCTGTCAGCACGATATCAGGCCTGTTGGCAAGAATAGTCCTGTCCGTGATGACAGATCGATCCCAACAGAGCGTTGTTATTATTGTTAATATTTCCCTCAGTACGGGTTGGGGACTTCACATACACCTTTGAATTTCTTCGCAGATTCTTCTTAACCGAAAAGCTACTGGTGCATATCAAATTGTATCCCGGTTCCGAAAAACTCATTGGTATGAGCCGGGATTCGAACCCACGACCGTCGTTTGGCAACCGCATTTTTGTACAAAATTTGCCTTTTGTTGTGCTATAATTATAGTATGGTATACAAACATTTGATCCTCTCTAAAAACTAGTTCGAATGGTTAACTACCTTACTGGGACTTGGGACCATTCAGATTCGTCGAACTACGAATTTACATAGGTAATTTTACTTAAGGCAATATTAAATATTAACGAATACAAGTAAAAGTTATAAGTAAGCACAACAGTTTTCCAAGAATAACTAGAACGATTAGACCATGACTAGCAAAATTAGACCTTACTGCTTTATGTTAAGGCTGGGATTTGTGGGGCGGGCGTGAAATCAATTCTAGTAGTTAGTGCTTATTATCGACGCGAGACATATGTATTTGATTCCACTTGTCTGTTCCCGAACAAAATAGGGTGACCTTGTAAAGCCGGTATTACATTGTCCTGAACATAGAATCCTGAATGACATACATTCGCGCCCTTATCCCTTAGGGGTAGGGAGAGCACATGAAACTTTTGATCAGTACAACAAAAGGTCCACAAAATGTGATATCGCCGTGACAGGTTGCTAGCCCATATCTCACAACACACTTCAACCCTGTTCCCTTCGTCGACTCTTACGACACCTCACAGGAATCCAGGAAGGTGTAATCTCATTTAGCAGTATAGGCTCCTTGCTAAATGCAATTACAGCTTCCTGAATTAACTACCTTAGCCCTTGTCAAATGATGTATTTCATTTGACTTAATGTTTCATTAGATCGAATGCATTTATTATGAAATATTAAACTAGTATAGGATTATTGCAAAACAAACGTAACCTAACCTACTAATAAACCTACTAATTATTTTTATGTGATGTTCAAAAAAAACCAAAAAGTATATAAACTGCTTCGAACTTTTGAAGACAAATGCATTAGATCTAGTGAAACATTAGGGCAAAAGTTAGCACCTACGTCAAGTGAGAGGACTCGTTGACGGCGATGACCAAGTATGTCAATTTAGGAAACCAGTCCATTACACAATGATGTAAGCATTATGTTTCTGTACTGTTCTAGAGAAATGTCCTTCCCCGACCGCTCCGACTGAGGAATGAACTCCCTGCCGAGAGTTACTCCAGCGACTACAGTATGGATTACGTAAAGAAATGACTGTAGGTACACTGTGTACAGGTTCTGCAAAGGCTCGGCAACGCCTGTGCGTGCCCCCTGGAGTCACATACGTCTTTAGGCTACGGTGACCGCTTACCATCAGGCGGTTCGTAAGCCTGTTTGCCACCGATTTGGTATTAATAAATAAATAACTACAAAAAGCGAACATGTGGCTAGATTGAAGTATACGTATAAAACTAAAGATTATTTTAAGCAATTCGTGTCCCAAAGTAGTAAACGTTAAAAGTTATTGTTCTGTTCGTTCATAAAAATGCTCGTCAAGTGAAAATCAGTTTGTGTTTTCAGTGAATTCTAATTTTAATGTCGCCCAATAACTCAAATTGTAGCTCATTTTGAATGCTTGTTAGAATTTCCACATTCTATGAACGTGAGTAGAGGAGACCTAGGAGGGTAGTGTCAATTTTTATTGTAACGAACATATATCGCTACAGAAAATTTCCACAATTATGAGTTTGAAGAAAATTTATTAATCAAGTGAGGTATGTTGATAACTACATCAGAGGCGAAATTGTTCACGCGAACCGCAGGTGAGCGTGATAAGGAAGCCGAGGATGTAATTATCAAAGCTCACGCGTATCATACGACTGTTTTCAACACATTTTGCGAGGAAAAAATCATTTTCATTAGATGAAAATGTTATAGGCCTGCCAAATTATTTTCTTTACATTAAGTAAATCATTAAGATGACAACAGGTTTTTACTCACAATTGCACATCGCCAAGAATGTCAAGTGGCGTCCATACTATTAATCACTTTTCATAATAACCAAACACGCATGTACAACCCGGTGCATTCTTGGACCGTGTTCATGCATGTATGCAAGGTGCTGCAAGGTGCCAACTTGGCTTAATCGGGATATAACCATAACACACAAGTGTCGTAATGTTATAAAACACGCGTGTTTAATATCCAGGATTATGAGCCTAAAAGCGACACAATAAGAGGTACGTTACGAGCAATTGTGTTGAAAAAGTTATTTGCTGTAATCGCGAAACATGTGGTTGACGTAACTGGTGACCGAAGAGCTGGCGGCTTTCTCGCGCAACGCAAGCATTGCAATTCAGCGAGGAAATGCCGCCAGCATCCTCGGTACAATGCCTCGAGGGTCTTTTTTAGATTTAACTTATATTTATAATTTAATTTAGTTAATGTTAGTGATCATCTTGTATATACCTTAGGAAATAAATGTAATATTAATGAAGGTTTTTAACAAAATCAACAAAAATCAACACTAACATAAAAACATTTGGTCAACTTTCGATAATGAAAATGTATCTTAATGATATGAATAATCTTTAATTACCTAAAACTAAATGGAAAATTATTTTACGTCACATCTGGCCATAATGCGAGTTTTAGTGCACGCTGCGCGTACGGGAAAACTCGCATTGTGGCCAGGTGAAGACGTAAAATTTTGTACTCAACACGGGCGGTAATTCGTAAAGCCCCAGAGCGCATATTTATGACCCTCACCTTTGGTTCGGGCCACAAACACCTGCGATCTGGGGCATTCATGAATTCACCGCCCTAGTCACGTAATGTACTATTACAAAGCCTATTAATAAGAAAAAACCGGTCAAGTGCGAGTCTGACTCGCGCACCGAGGGTTCCGTACAAACTAACAATTAACTCAAGGTAAAGTAAATGTCCCAATATTTGTTAAATTACTTATTGTAACCCATCACAATAGAATTCAATTTCAAACAACGAGTAACTTTTACACCAAGACAATTGAATTGCGATCTTTTTTTGACCTGCTATTGAAAATAAATATACGCGTCCCAATCCCAACCCCATTAATTCTAGAAAAATCTTAACAGTGCGAATGGGGTCAGCGCCATCTATCGGCCCCATTTGGTACTAACATGCAAGGGCAATCGGCTTAGTATGTATGTTGGTCTTTTAGCGATTATTGTTTATCACGTGAACCGATCTCTATTATTATTTTTTTATTTGAAAGAGAGTATTTCTATTATAGTCTTATAGGAATTTCAAAACGAAAAAATACTTATAAAGTTGATTAAATTGCAAACTTAACTAGGAAATGATTTTTGTAAATAAAACAAAAAATATGCTAGATACATTAAAAAAAACTTTTCCAGTAATATTTATGTTTATCTTAATCACAAGTAATTATTAAAAATTTTTCGCTTTGATGTATTCGGAGATATGGGGGGGCTAATGGTATTTTTTTACATTTTCCTTCATAAATCGAAATTTTACCAATATAGAAAAAAAAGAAAAACTGCTTCGAAAAGTGCTTCAAGCCCTTTCAAATGAAACCCCACTTGACCTAATAGTTGAATAATTTTTTTGCCCCCTCCTCAAATTCGTAAGTTTTCATAGTAAATTTAAATGTATATTTAAATTTTTCATTTTCCATGCATGCGAATAACTCTCATTTATAATCATTCCAAATTTCAAATTGATAGCTTAAGTAGTTCGTGAGATATTTCACTTTGTGACAGACAGACAGACAGACGGACGGAGTCGCACCATAAGGGTTCCATTTTTACCATTTTTGGTACGGAACCCTAAAAAATGCATAAATCAATAGCAGCAAACGTCACTATACATTGTAACTGTTGTAGGTAATGCATGAAACGTAATTGGGTGAGGACCAAATTCTTGGCCAGTAGTTAGCGTCCTTAATTGGTAGTAGTTAAAAAGTTCCGTTGTGACACGAAAATTAACCATAGAAAATGTATGGCTAATTTTCGTGTCATAACGGAAATTTTTAACTACTATCAATTAATTAAGCTAACTACTGGTCAAGAATTTGGTCCTCACCCAATTTTGTTTTCATTTATAACCTTCAAAATTTTTACTGCGTAAGGAAATCTGGCTGTCAGCGCAGCTCCAACGCGGTAAACCAAATGCGACGCACTCACACAGACATGCGTCGATACAGTAAACTTTAAGTCAGGCTATAGTAGTCGGCGTCCAAGTGCCGCCCGTGCGCCTCATAGAACTGGTTTTAAAAGGAGCGCAGGTGTAGGAAGGTCTTATGCGACGCTTTGGCTAAGGTATTTATTTTACCGTGTTCCGGAGATTACCTACAAACCTACGACCATCCCAAACTTTTTATCTCTTGCTATAGTGCATTTTTTGTAGCATTAGAAAGAAGGCTAAAGCACGAAGCACGAGGTCTTTTATATAAGACACTTTATGCCACACATCTGTCAAAGGATCTCAAACAACCACTAAAAAAGACTTACGTTATTGTCTACCCTAAAATGATAGAAGTGTTTTCATTAGTTATATCTAAATAATACTTACAACAATATATTTATTTTTAATGTATTTATTTTTTGACTCTGTTATTTTGAATTTCGTTATTCAGTTCTGGAAAGGTTGCACAATAAAAAACCTAAAGAAGAAGAGGTTTGAAACGATCGGTTTTTTTTTCGCTGTCAACATTGTCATAATTGTCAATCGTATCTTACGTTATTATTCTTGTTTTCTTGGTAATCTACAAATTGTTGAAGATTACGGGTCAGACTATGACAAAGGGGGCCCGTTAAAAGGGGGCGCGGGACTTAGAAAATTTTTGGTGGAGGTCGGTATCATTATGATTTTTTATGTTGCTATCGTATAGAAGACGCTAAAATAAGCAAGTTTTGTATGGGCAACTTTTCTCTAAATTTGATAATTCTATTATATATATATATAATATTAGGACCATTATTGTTTCTGATCTACATTAACGATTTGCCAAAGGTTACGGAACATCCCATGATTCTTTTTGCTGATGACAGTACTGTTGTATTTTCTGGAAAAACTGGTAAAGCATATGAATCTGACATTAACAATACATTAATTAAAATAATAGAATGGCTAACCAATAATAATCTCAAACTAAATCTTGACAAAACTAATATAATGACATTTCAACAAAGAAACAAACCTGACATTTTATCTATAGCTTATAAGGGACATTTAATTAATCAATGAAACGGACGTAACAAAATTTTTAGGGCTTAGTATCGATAATAAGTTGACATGGAAAAATCAAACTGACATTATATGTAAAAAATTAAGTAAATGTTCCTATGCGCTATACAATCTGCAAAGAATCGCAAATCAGTCATCGGTTTTAACTGCCTATCATGCATTTGTAACATCCACTTTAAGGTATGGGATACTTTTCTGGGGAAATTGTAACAGTTCACCCCTCCCCGCTAGAACCTTACGAAGACCTATAGCTAACGAAGCAGCTTCCCGCTGAAGCTCAAGAACGCTAAATATTTTGCAATGAATTCTAACTTAATGTAAAACCCTATTCCTTCGTGCTAGACTACTGTAACTTACTCTCTATTTACCTACTTATTAAACCTACTTTTGTTGCGTGCTTTTATTTAAGAATACCTGACGATTTGGCCAAAATGTGATCGCTAGTGGTTGAACCCCGAAGTGTTGTGTACCGTAATAACCCTAGATCCTTTTATGAAAGCTTGACAGGTTTTTGGACTCCTCATTCATAATAAAATTAAAGCTAGCTTATCTGTACATAAATTAACCTACTTAAATGCTACTTAGCTGCTATTTTCCTATTTTTGAGCATAACAAAGTCCTAAATCTTGTAGGAATAATAAATTTATTATAAATCACTTTATGATTATATACACTGTAAGTTACTTTATGATTAAAATTAAAATTTGTTTTTGGTAGAAAAACACCTATCCCCTATTACATGTCCGGTTGAACAAGGAGTAGCCTTCAAGACTGCCCTACATACTTGTATTTTGGACCAAAGTTCTATCGACGGGTCGTGTGGCAATCTTTTGCTCACACTGGCTACTCTCTTGTTGGAATGGAGTCTGGACATCCTATTCAAGTTACTTACCTAGCTATCCTACGAGTTTAGGACTCGGAGAATGAATCTACCAGTGTCTCAAACCTAGCGGTCAGTTTTGAGAAGATACACCGAGACAAACTCGACTGACATCTTTTAGTATTATTAATCGTTTATATGTATAACGAAGATGGCCTGGACCATTTTATACCGATGACCGTAGAGTAATGCCGAGGTAAACCGTTCATTACACGTGAGACATTCTACCCAAACCATGCCTTAAATGAAGAATTTCCACGCACGAAAATAAGATACTTTAAATGTAGAGTTCCCTCTCATGAAAATAAGATATTTTAAATGGATTTGATGAACTGCTCAGCCTGTCATCAAACCCAGAATTATTTCATCTTTCTGAAACAATCCTGATATCACAATTTCATGAATAATACTGCGACCTTTTTAATGATATTTAACAGTTGTCTCGTTTCACGTGTAACCCACGGCAACCCAACACCACTTGTCTCACTACTCAACCATCACACTGGTTACTCATATTAATAATATTAGCCGTCATTAGATTTTATAAGAATAATAACTTCAATTTTATTAATCCTATCAAACACTTATATTATCTTTAGTTACAGTAGATATAGTTTCAAACCCTACCACCCCATAACGCGTGAATTTACTCCTAAGCCTACCCCACAGTCCCTATTCTGCTCACCTCTAGAACCATACCTTAGTTCAGAAGCAAGTATGTATCCCTAGCTAAGCTGTAAATAGTTCAGTCGGCGAAACTGAGATAGCAACCTAACAGCCTGTGTATTTGCCTCCTCCCCTCGCGACCGCAGTCTAAATGGATTCGAGGAGTAAGGCGCCCTAGCGGGACATACAGATGTTGATATATAAATATATTTAATGCAGACCGTCTCTCAGACAACCGAACGATTTCAACGAGCGGAGATATCCTCCTATGCTTATCGTCACATAAATGCTCAAGCCACGTTTCCACCGCCAGTTGGTTCTGAGAGACGTGAGGGCCCCGATTAAAGGGTTTCGTCTCCTATGTTGGTAAAGAGGTAGACGCCAGACCACACCTCAAATCTGGTAACTACACGGACACGGATTCATCCCCGTTGGCACCGTTAGGTGGGGCTGACTCCGCAGATAACTGATTCTTGACAGTGTTCCGGCTGATTGGACAGTAAGAATTAACCCCAACTAAATTTCGAAAACAATCGTCAAACATACTCAATCCCAGGGAGTGCCCTGGCATAATTAAATATATTTGATTAACTATATAAACCTCCGGACCAACTCCGTTACGGTAAATACAGCTTTGACTGAATTCCGAAAACACTTGTCAAACATGTCTAACTCTAGGGAGTGGCCGCTAGCAAATTAAACATATTTGATTTAACCATATAAACCTCCCGGAGTACCTCCGATAAAGTAAATATAGTTTAGACCCTAATTCCCCTTTAAATATACAATTAACTTGTAAAATTAAGAAAGTAAAAGACTCATAATTATGAAGAGAGATTCCTCACAATAACAAGCCATTCACCAAAACACAATAGAGGAAACACACACCAATAATTTCACAGCCCACAACCAGAGACACTGCCAGTCCGAACGATGAGAAATGAATAATCCCCCATACTACTTTGGCATTCCTTTTTATACTTTTCACTAGGGTCACGAGGGTCAATAGGGTCACGAGGGTCAATAGGGTCAATAGGGTCACGAGGGTCACGAGGGTCAAGAGGGTCAATAGGGTCACGGGGGTCACGAGGGTCAAGAGGGCCAATAGCATCAAGAGGGTCAAGAGGGTCAATAGCGTCAAGAGGGTCAATAGAGTCAAGAGGGTCAATAGGGTCACGAGGGTCAAGAGGGTCAATAGGGCCACGAGGGTCAAAAGGGTCACGAGGGTCAATAGGGTCAAGAGGGTCAATAGGGTGAAGAGGGTCAATAGGGTCGTACTGTTCATTTTCATTTAGCTTCTAATGTTCTAGCTATTACGATTGATATTCGTATGTCGCCCTACGCCTCCAGCCATGTCCATTACCAGAGCAGGGATTCTATTTAGGTATCGATATATGAAATGATTCATACAATTTCCGTAGATGAAATAAGTCACCGTTACAGAATGTTTATAAGATTGTATATTAACTTTATTGTCTTCCTTCTCCCCTTCATTTATCTAATCAATTTTCTAACTTTGGGTATGAAATAAAAGTATGTCGTTCTCTCTCTCTCTTTGTATAACAATACACACAGAAATCCGCCAGCGAGCATGCCCACTCTATTACAAAATTCAACAAATAAGGAAAACGTATTTAAGGCTCAAAAAAAGTGTTTAAGATCGTTATGTGGCATTAAGCGATATGAACCCTGCAAACCGTATTTTATAAAATTAAAAATACTTACATTACCTTGTTTGTATATATACGAAATAGTCAATTTTGTGAACACAAATCGCCATCAGTTCAATAAATTTAAAAGTATGCGTCTCCAAAACAAATTAAAATCGCAGTCAAGTAACACAGCGCTACTACAAAAGAGCATACTAGGGATGTCGCACAAAATATACAATAAGCTTCCACAGCACATCCTTGCAAACAGTGGAAATGATGTAGATTTTAACAGGAGTTTGAAGTTATTTCTTACGGAAAAAGCATATTATACGGTAACAGAATTTTTGACTGATGTATCTGATAAATATTGACATATCCTACACTCTTTACTTAATCTTAATGTTATATCCTTATTGACCTATTCAATTTAATTTCATTAATCAATTTATTAACAAATATGATGACATGTATTAAAATTACTACTATCATACTTGCGATATCAACACAATATATGTTGTGACCAATATGTTTGTATGCCAACAGGCATCACATAGTGATACGAAATCCAATGTAACACCTTGTACATACCTATGTTGAACAAATAAAATCTTTGAATCTTTGAATATAATTCTAAGTCCCCGGCCCCCTTTATCATAGTCCAACCAGATTACGAGATTATTATACGAGTATCTATTTGTTAATTAATATTAAGATTTTATTTATCGCTGTGTGTGGTTGCGTGCGGACTGCGATGGACCAACCAGAGGCAGGTCCAAGTGGCTTGCAAAAAAGATTGACTCGTTCTCCCCTGACCGTTTTGCCTTCATCACAAGCAAAGATACAGAAACAGAGTCCATTAACAATAAATGAGAAACATACAGTGGTTTCATACAAGTTGGTGTATGTCTGCATGCAAGGATGAATTTCCAGGTAACATCTAATATTTGTCCCAAGCAGAAAAGGTAGACGACTGCTTCTTTGTTTACCGTATTTCTAATCCTAAAAAAACGGACTGTAATACTAGGTACATCTCGTAATTTCAAACGATGATACGATAATCTGACCTGTACTGCGGGTGGAAGACGTCAAGGTCACAAATTGAATTAAACGTGTAATTTAACGTAAGCTTACAAAGGGCTGGAACAAATTGCCAACCAAACAGTTTACGTTGCCAATTGCTGTGTTTATGTCTCTAAATAATAGATGACGGACGTGACCAGTACACCTTATGTGGTGGTGGTAAGGTTCAAAATGGTTATATCTATGCGTGGGTTGAAGATCGATCATGGTGGCGGTCATGGGTGAGGGATAATGCTGTCACTTAGTGTCTTAGGACTTTATTACTTACGTAATTTTTTTAAGAACAGTTTAATAAGTTCAGGCAAGACATGATTGTGTAATTACGCATAGTTAGAGGCCTCGTTTACGCATAGGCATAATGTTGCGCCACACGACGCGCAAGCTGTCAGGCGATTATGGCGTTTCCCGCTTTCCTGTCAGTGTACCTGGTCAGGAGGTCTCCACGAAGAAAAGGGCCAAAAGGGGGAAAGGGTAGTGGATTTTGTTTATTGAAGCAGTCGAAATGAGGAAATACCGCCATCTTATAGAGCACCGCAACTTCAGGGGACTCACAAACTCGTTGCCAAGTGCCGACCCATTAAAAACCTGCACTAGCTTTCTTGAAGTATGGGTACCTTTCTTGAAGAACCCTACATGCAAGGTAGTTATTTCTTCAAATACCCCAACGCTACAACTCCTTGCCAGGGGACTACACTTTGGCAAGGAGTTCATTCCACGCATGCGTGGATGTAAGTCTAGAGTTCCACCATCATCATCATCATCATCATATCAGCCGAAAGACGTCCACTGCTGGACATAGGCCTCCCCCAAAGAGTGCCAAAGTGACCGATCCCGCGCCACCCGAGGCGCAGCGTGGGTAGGCCCCCGACAAGGTGGACTGATGACCTGGTAAAGGTTGCGGGAGTCCGCTGGATACCACCATATTGTTACAAAAATAGTATGTAAGTAGGTATGTTTGTCAGTACACACCGTTACCGATAGCATACTGCTGCAGCAGATCCGTCATGTTGACGTGGACGAGCCCGCGCCGCTCCTGCATCAAGTTGTCACAGTGTGTCACCTTGCCACTGCCAGGACCACCTGTGGACATTAACGGTTGTAGGGAAATGTATGGCGGTGCACACACAATGCGATTTGCTTGGATTAGGAAAAAATATTTTCACGAATTACAAGCAACTTGAGTTGGATATGCCTAGGTACGCTAGACACCTTCCCATACGAGACAATTTACAAGATACGCTTATATTGCATGGCGAATGGTAGCCGTTTTATAGATTTTGCTATGGTTCACGTACGACTTAACATAGCGGTTGTTCATAAATTTCGTCATCGTTTTTTGACGATGTTATTCCTTGAAATGGCCTAATAAAATGGCTATCGTCATCCAATGGCCAGACCCCCCCCCCCCCCCCCCTATTTTGAAAGGACGTAATTTATGAATGGCCCCATAACGAAGCTGCGTACAACAAACTTCTATTTCTTTCAATCTTCACAGTGTTTTTCTAGTGTCACGAATGACTTTAAGCTGACCTTCGTATCAGTGACGAACGCTCTATCTTGTCACTTATCGTGTGATAAGGCCGACCATGATACGGGTTCTGGTGGTCCCGTAGTCGCTTAGCCGGTTTGAATGTATCGTGGATAGCCTGGGGCTGACGTGACGTGATGTGGCCTAAGAGTTGCCGGAAGCAGTGACGGGAGTCTCACGCTGGCTTCGTGCGCCTCCGGTTGCCTTCCGTCTCACTCACCCAACATGAATATAACAGGGACAGACGGCGGCTCGAACTTGACGTGGCTAGAGTTCTGCATGGGGAAGCCAGAGACGGGACTCGTAGCGCGCCCCGCTCAAATGCTCACGCGCCGGCTCGGTGGTTTCACTCACCCAGTATGAATATAACAGGGACAGACGGCGGCTCGAACTTGACTTGGGTGGAGTTCTGCTTGGGAAAGACAGAGACGGGAGTCGTAGCGCGCCCCGCTCAAGTACTCACGCGCCGGCTTGGTGGTTTCACTCACCCAGTATGAATATAACAGGGACAGACGGCGGCTCGAACTTGACGTGGGTGGAGTTCTGCTTGGGAAAGACAGAGACGGGAGTCGCAGCGCGCCCCGCTTACGCGCCGGCTCGGTGGTCTCACTCACCCAGTATGAATATAACAGGGACAGACCGAGGCTCGAACTTGACGTGGCTAGAGTTCTGCTTGGGGAAGCCAGAGACGGGACTCGTAGCGCGCCCCGCTCAAGTACTCACGCGCCGGTTTGGTGGTTTCACTCACCCAGTATGAATATAACAGGGACAGACCGAGGCTCGAACTTGATGTGGGTGGAGTTCTGCTTGGGAAAGACAGAGACGGGAGTCGCAGCGCGCCCCGCTCAAGTACTCACGCGCCGGTTTGGTAGTTTCACTCACCCAGTATGAATATAACAGGGACAGACCGAGGCTCGAACTTGACGTGGCTAGAGTTCTGCATGGGGAAGCCAGAGACGGGACTCGTAGCGCGCCCCGCTCAAGTACTCACGCGCCGGCTCGGTGGTTTCACTCACCCAGTATGAATATAACAGGGACAGACGGCGGCTCGAACTTGACTTGGGTGGAGTTCTGCTTGGGAAAGACAGAGACGGGAGTCGTAGCGCGCCCCGCTCAAGTACTCGCGCACCGGCTTGGTGGTTTCACTCACCCAGTATGAATATAACAGGGACAGACGGCGGCTCGAACTTGACGTGGGTGGAGTTCTGCTTGGGAACGACAGAGACGGGAGTCGCAGCGCGCCCCGCTCAAGTACTCGCGCGCCGGCTTGGTGGTTTCACTCACCCAGTATGAATATAACAGGGACAGACGGCGGCTCGAACTTGACGTGGGTGGAGTTCTGCTTGGGAAAGACAGAGACGGGACTCGTAGCGCGCCCCGCTCAAATACTCACGCGCCGGCTCGGTGGTTTCACTCACCCAGTATGAATATAACAGGGACAGACGGCGGCTCGAACTTGACTTGGGTGGAGTTCTGCTTGGGAAAGACAGAAACGGGAGTCGCAGCGCGCCCCGCTTACGCGCCGGCTCGGTGGTCTCACTCACCCAGTATGAATATAACAGGGACAGACGGCGGCTCGAACTTGACGTGGCTAGAGTTCTGCATGGGGAAGCCAGAGACGGAACTCGTAGCGCGCCCCGCTCAAGTACTCACACGCCGGCTCGGTGGTTTCACTCACCCAGTATGAATATAACAGGGACAGACGGCGGCTCGAACTTGACGTGGGTGGAGTTCTGCTTGGGAAAGACAGAGACGGGAGTCTCAGCGCGCCCCGCTTACGCGCCGGCTCGGTGGTCTCACTCACCCAGTATGAATATAACAGGGACAGACCGAGGCTCGAACTTGACGTGGCTATAGTTCTGCATGGGGAAGCCAGAGACGGGACTCGTAGCGCGCCCCGCTCAAGTACTCACGCGCCGGCTCGGTGGTTTCACTCACCCAGTATGAATATAACAGGGACAGACGGCGGCTCGAACTTGACTTGGGTGGAGTTCTGCTTGGGAAAGACAGAGACGGGAGTCGCAGCGCGCCCCGCTTACGCGCCGGCTCGGTGGTCTCACTCATCCAGTATGAATATAACAGGGACAGACGGCGGCTCGAACTTGACTTGGGTGGAGTTCTGCTTGGGAAAGACAGAGACGGGAGTCGTAGCGCGCCCCGCTCAAGTACTCGCGCACCGGCTCGGTGGTTTCACTCACCCAGTATGAATATAACAGGGACAGACGGCGGCTCGAACTTGACGTGGGTGGAGTTCTGCTTGGGAAAGACAGAAACGGGAGTCGCAGCGCGCCCCGCTTACGCGCCGGCTCGGTGGTCTCACTCACCCAGTATGAATATAACAGGGACAGACCGAGACTTGAACTTTATGTGGGCGGAGTTCTGCTTGGGAAAGACAGAGACGGGAGTCGCAGCGCGCCCCGCTCACGCGCCGGCTCGCTGGTCTCACTCACCCAGTATGAATATAACAGGGACAGACCGAGGCTCGAACTTGACGTGGCTAGAGTTCTGCATGGGGAAGCCAGAGACGGGACTCGTAGCGCGCCCCGCTCAAGTACTCACGCGCCGGCTCGGTGGTTTCACTCACCCAGTATGAATATAACAGGGACAGACGGCGGCTCGAACTTGACTTGGGTGGAGTTCTGCTTGGGAAAGACAGAGACGGGAGTCGTAGCGCGCCCCGCTCAAGTACTCGCGCACCGGCTTGGTGGTTTCACTCACCCAGTATGAATATAACAGGGACAGACGGCGGCTCGAACTTGACTTGGGTGGAGTTCTGCTTGGGAAAGACAGAGACGGGAGTCGCAGCGCGCCCCGCTTACGCGCCGGCTCGGTGGTCTCACTCACCCAGTATGAATATAACAGGGACAGACCGAGGCTCGAACTTGACGTGGCTAGAGTTCTGCATGGGGAAGCCAGAGACGGGACTCGTAGCGCGCCCCGCTCAAGTACTCACGCGCCGGCTCGGTGGTTTCACTCACCCAGTATGAATATAACAGGGACAGACGGCGGCTCGAACTTGACTTGGGTGGAGTTCTGCTTGGGAAAGACAGAGACGGGAGTCGTAGCGCGCCCCGCTCAAGTACTCGCGCGCCGGCTCGGTGGTCTCACACACCCAGTATGAATATAACAGGGACAGACGGCGGCTCGAACTTGACGTGGGTGGAGTTCTGCTTGGGAACGACAGAGACGGGAGTCGCAGCGCGCCCCGCTCAAGTACTCGCGCGCCGGCTTGGTGGTTTCACTCACCCAGTATGAATATAACAGGGACAGACGGCGGCTCGAACTTGACGTGGGTGGAGTTCTGCTTGGGAAAGACAGATACGGGAGTCGCAGCGCGCCCCGCTTACGCGCCGGCTCGGTGGTCTCACTCACCCAGTATGAATATAACAGGGACAGACGGCGGCTCGAACTTGACTTGGGTGGAGTTCTGCTTGGGAAAGACAGAGACGGGAGTCGTAGCGCGCCCCGCTCAAGTACTCGCGCACCGGCTTGGTGGTTTCACTCACCCAGTATGAATATAACAGGGACAGACGGCGGCTCGAACTTGACTTGGGTGGAGTTCTGCTTGGGAAAGACAGAGACGGGAGTCGCAGCGCGCCCCGCTTACGCGCCGGCTCGGTGGTCTCACTCACCCAGTATGAATATAACAGGGACAGACCGAGGCTCGAACTTGACGTGGCTAGAGTTCTGCATGGGGAAGCCAGAGACGGGACTCGTAGCGCGCCCCGCTCAAGTACTCACGCGCCAGCTCGGTGGTTTCACTCACCCAGTATGAATATAACAGGGACAGACTGAGGCTCGAACTTGATGTGGGTGGAGTTCTGCTTGGGAAAGACAGAGACGGGAGTCGTAGCGCGCCCCGCTCAAGTACTCGCGCGCCGGCTCGGTGGTCTCACACACCCAGTATGAATATAACAGGGACAGACGGCGGCTCGAACTTGACGTGGGTGGAGTTCTGCTTGGGAACGACAGAGACGGGAGTCGCAGCGCGCCCCGCTCAAGTACTCACGCGCCGGCTCGGTGGTTTCACTCACCCAGTATGAATATAACAGGCACAGACGGCGGCTCGAACTTGACTTGGGTGGAGTTCTGCTTGGGAAAGACAGAGACGGGAGTCGCAGCGCGCCCCGCTTAGGCGCCGGCTCGGTGGTCTCACTCACCCAGTATGAATATAACAGGGACAGACCGAGGCTCGAACTTGACGTGGGTGGAGTTCTGCTTGGGCACGACAGAGACGGGAGTCGCAGCGCGCCCCGCTTACGCGCCGGCTCGGTGGTCTCACTCACCCAGTATGAATATAACAGGGACAGACGGCGGCTCGAACTTGACGTGGCTAGAGTTCTGCATGGGGAAGCCAGAGACGGAACTCGTAGCGCGCCCCGCTCAAGTACTCGCGCGCCGGCTCGGTGGTCTCACACACCCAGTATGAATATAACAGGGACAGACGGCGGCTCGAACTTGACGTGGGTGGAGTTCTGCTTGGGAACGACAGAGACGGGAGTCGCAGCGCGCCCCGCTTACGCGCCGGCTCGGTGGTCTCACTCTCCCAGTATGAATATAACAGGGACAGACCGAGACTCGAACTTTATGTGGGTGGAGTTCTGCTTGGGAAAGACAGAGACGAGAGTCGCAGCGCGCCCCGCTCACGCGCCGGCTCGCTGGTCTCACTCACCCAGTATGAATATAACAGGGACAGACGGCGGCTCGAACTTGACTTGGGTGGAGTTCTGCTTGGGAAAGACAGAGACGGGAGTCGTAGCGCGCCCCGCTCAAGTACTCACGCGCCGGCTCGGTGGTCTCACTCTCCCAGTATGAATATAACAGGGACAGACCGAGACTCGAACTTTATGTGGGTGGAGTTCTGCTTGGGAAAGACAGAGACGAGAGTCGCAGCGCGCCCCGCTCACGCGCCGGCTCGGTGGTTTCACTCACCCAGTATGAATATAACAGGGACAGACGGCGGCTCGAACTTGACTTGGGTGGAGTTCTGCTTGGGAAAGACAGAGACGGGAGTCGTAGCGCGCCCCGCTCAAGTACTCACGCGCCGGCTCGGTGGTTTCACTCACCCAGTATGAATATAACAGGGACAGACGGCGGCTCGAACTTGACTTGGGTGGAGTTCTGCTTGGGAAAGACAGAGACGGGAGTCGTAGCGCGCCCCGCTCAAGTACTCGCGCACCGGCTTGGTGGTTTCACTCACCCAGTATGAATATAACAGGGACAGACGGCGGCTCGAACTTGACTTGGGTGGAGTTCTGCTTGGGAAAGACAGAGACGGGAGTCGCAGCGCGCCCCGCTTACGCGCCGGCTCGGTGGTCTCACTCACCCAGTATGAATATAACAGGGACAGACCGAGGCTCGAACTTGACGTGGCTAGAGTTCTGCATGGGGAAGCCAGAGACGGGACTCGTAGCGCGCCCCGCTCAAGTACTCACGCGCCGGCTCGGTGGTTTCACTCACCCAGTATGAATATAACAGGGACAGACGGCGGCTCGAACTTGACTTGGGTGGAGTTCTGCTTGGGAAAGACAGAGACGGGAGTCGTAGCGCGCCCCGCTCAAGTACTCGCGCGCCGGCTCGGTGGTCTCACACACCCAGTATGAATATAACAGGGACAGACGGCGGCTCGAACTTGACGTGGGTGGAGTTCTGCTTGGGAACGACAGAGACGGGAGTCGCAGCGCGCCCCGCTCAAGTACTCGCGCGCCGGCTTGGTGGTTTCACTCACCCAGTATGAATATAACAGGGACAGACGGCGGCTCGAACTTGACGTGGGTGGAGTTCTGCTTGGGAAAGACAGATACGGGAGTCGCAGCGCGCCCCGCTTACGCGCCGGCTCGGTGGTCTCACTCACCCAGTATGAATATAACAGGGACAGACGGCGGCTCGAACTTGACTTGGGTGGAGTTCTGCTTGGGAAAGACAGAGACGGGAGTCGTAGCGCGCCCCGCTCAAGTACTCGCGCACCGGCTTGGTGGTTTCACTCACCCAGTATGAATATAACAGGGACAGACGGCGGCTCGAACTTGACTTGGGTGGAGTTCTGCTTGGGAAAGACAGAGACGGGAGTCGCAGCGCGCCCCGCTTACGCGCCGGCTCGGTGGTCTCACTCACCCAGTATGAATATAACAGGGACAGACCGAGGCTCGAACTTGACGTGGCTAGAGTTCTGCATGGGGAAGCCAGAGACGGGACTCGTAGCGCGCCCCGCTCAAGTACTCGCGCGCCGGCTCGGTGGTCTCACACACCCAGTATGAATATAACAGGGACAGACGGCGGCTCGAACTTGACGTGGGTGGAGTTCTGCTTGGGAACGACAGAGACGGGAGTCGCAGCGCGCCCCGCTCAAGTACTCACGCGCCGGCTCGGTGGTTTCACTCACCCAGTATGAATATAACAGGCACAGACGGCGGCTCGAACTTGACTTGGGTGGAGTTCTGCTTGGGAAAGACAGAGACGGGAGTCGCAGCGCGCCCCGCTTAGGCGCCGGCTCGGTGGTCTCACTCACCCAGTATGAATATAACAGGGACAGACCGAGGCTCGAACTTGACGTGGGTGGAGTTCTGCTTGGGCACGACAGAGACGGGAGTCGCAGCGCGCCCCGCTTACGCGCCGGCTCGGTGGTCTCACTCACCCAGTATGAATATAACAGGGACAGACGGCGGCTCGAACTTGACGTGGCTAGAGTTCTGCATGGGGAAGCCAGAGACGGAACTCGTAGCGCGCCCCGCTCAAGTACTCGCGCGCCGGCTCGGTGGTCTCACACACCCAGTATGAATATAACAGGGACAGACGGCGGCTCGAACTTGACGTGGGTGGAGTTCTGCTTGGGAACGACAGAGACGGGAGTCGCAGCGCGCCCCGCTTACGCGCCGGCTCGGTGGTCTCACTCTCCCAGTATGAATATAACAGGGACAGACCGAGACTCGAACTTTATGTGGGTGGAGTTCTGCTTGGGAAAGACAGAGACGAGAGTCGCAGCGCGCCCCGCTCACGCGCCGGCTCGCTGGTCTCACTCACCCAGTATGAATATAACAGGGACAGACGGCGGCTCGAACTTGACGTGGCTAGAGTTCTGCATGGGGAAGGCGGCGGCGGGGGGCGTGGCTCGCCCCATCCACGTGCTCTCGCGCCGGCTCTGTGCGCCTCCGGTTGTCTCCACGTCTTCATTATTTTGTTCTAGGAAAAAAAAAATAACGAATAATAATACTTTAGCCATCAGCATCACTCTTAATACGATTTCAATGAATTATTTGTGTACCCAATCAGAGTCATCGTAAAGAGAAATAGGGTACCTACCCAAATGATATATCATCTTATAAATACATAGAGTCATTTAAAAATCCTTACCTAGATAGATATCTAGATCGAATAGATATTCGGAAGAAGTTACCAGTCCAATTAACCATACCACTATACCATACGATTTCCGACGTGACATTATCAAAAAATAATAGTAAGTATATAACATTAAAAACAGAATGAATGGGCTCTCCTTCAATATATTCCAAACGAATGATGTAACCATGTGCGTTACTAAAAATATTGATATGTACCGATTGTGTTTTTGCACAATCATGAACTACTGAGACATTTAGAGGGGAAACTTGAAACACGGTTTATTTTGTGTGAGTAGTCAAGATTTTTCTATGTCCGTCTCTATCATCAGATCAGCTCAGTGGGGATAGTAGAAATCCTACATCGCAAAATGAAATCGCTTAACACTTTCACGGCTTGGAACCCGCCTAGCGGGCACCTACGCCGTAGTCGCTTTCCGCTACATACGAGGAAAACGACAGGATCGGCTACGAGCGTAGCGCGTAACGATTCTTAGCAATAAATGTGTTAACTTATTCAAGGCCAAGCAACGCTACGTATGGTACACCGTGGTGCGTAGCAGCATCGTTCGGTTTTGTTACTGAAATCGCTCGAAGAGGCACGATACATATGTGAATCATTTGGTCTTGAATGGGTTAGCACATTCACTGCCAGAAACCCGCCTAGTGGGCGCCTACGCCGAAGTCGTTTTCCAATACATACGAGAAAAAACACGGTGGGATCGGCTACGATCGTAGCGCGTAGCGATTTTTGGCAGTGTCATCGAATTTAACACTTTAACTGCCAGGAACTTCGATTCTTGGCAGTGAATGTGATAAGCAATGTCACGTCGACATAAAGGGGCCATGTCATACACTATATATTGTGTGTGTCTTGTGTGCTTAATAAACAACTTCTTCTTGAATTAATTTTGTATCAAGCAGTAGACGCTGCTAACGAAATTATAAATTTTAAACTAAAGGAAAAATTAAAAAATTTAATGCTCCGAGCCGGATTCGAACCGGTGACTTTCAATTTTTCCTTAAGTTTTGTTGTAATACTGGCTAATCAAAATTTTGAATTTATATTTCTTCTACTACATATAACTTTATTTACTAAAGTATACATATACAAAATGATATTAAACTAATTATATGACTACATATTGTATTCTACATGATGTCCTACTGTCACTTCATTAAATAAAGTCATATACATCATTCGTTATCAGCACGAGAACTCTATTTAACTGAGTATACACTTATAAAACTCCATTTTATTTAATTAAAAGTGAATAGGAAAGTTTTTCCAATGTGTACGTGTATGATTTGTGAAAATCCGTGAAAAATTTTAATAGTTCACGAACATAATTTTCATAAGATATTTTTGTTGTGACATCGAACAGCTGAGCGTATGTAAATATGTCAAATAATGCTATTTCTGGTATAAAAGGCTTAGGCCGACGTATAAGCCTCGAACGGAAACTGTACAGGTACTGCCTTGACGATTTTGACTCCAACATAGAGACGTATATAAACGCTGTCATATCAACTGTTCAAGATTTAGCCGATATAGGCAAAATTATGGAAGATGCTTCAATAGCTGCAATACTTCTAGGAGGTTTGAGTCCTCAGTATTCACCTTTAGTAATGGCTTTGGAAAACTCCAACATAGACATTACTGTAGATTTGATTAAGACTAAACTATTGAATGAACTTAATAAGCCAGCTTTAGAAAACCCTGATACTGCTTTTCGTACCCGAATGAACCAAATTAGACCTACGAGTACCTACATCCAAACCTAAGAAACCTGTTGTTTGTTATGACTGCATGGAGCCAGGACATAAGCGTCCAGACTGTCCACATAAGAAGGACAAGAAGAAGAAACCTATGAATCACAAGAATTCTTTATGCGCATTAAATGTCAATGACAGACTAGAGCGTGATAAGTTTTATATCGATTCTGGTGCGTCGGCCCATATGACGTCACGCGATGATTGGATGGAAAACGTGAGAGGTTCACATACAGGGACTGTGACCATTGCCAATGGCGATGAATTGCCGAGCCAAGGAGTTGGAGATATCTCCTTTACCAGTTGTGGTCACAGTACTGATATTAAGAAGATTACAGATGTCGTTCACGTGCCAAACTTGAATTCTAATCTTATTTCAGTGAAGAAGGCGGTAGATAAAGGTTTTAGCGTAGTTTTTGATAAAACTGGTTGTAATTTTTATGATTCTGATGCTTTTTCTTGTAAAGGTGATGTAATTTTACATGGTTCTCATTGTGGTGGACTGTATTCTTTAGATTGTACAGTTAACCCAAACACGAGTCGATTAACCGCTTTTGAGACACACTCCGATGTTTCTAGCTTCAAGCTATGGCATCGACGATTAGGTCACTTATGCCGCATCGGAATGGATCAACTAAAGAAAGGTCACGCGGTAGGCGTCGACTACTCAGATGTCGATAAGGAACCATGCATGCCCTGCATTGAAGGTAAGCAGAATAGGAAACCTTTTAAGAAAGTTTCGCATAAAAGATCAACTTCAGTTCTGGAACTTATTCATTCAGATGTTTGTGGTCCCCTGCCTGAAACGTCGTTTCAAGGCAATAGATATCTTTTATTTTTTATAGATGATTTTTCTCGTATGACTTTTGTTTTCTTTATTTCTTCAAAAGCTGAAGTAAAGGATAAGTTTTGTGTTTTCCAGTCCTTAGTAGAACGGGAAACGGGAGCCAAGATTAAGACACTGAAGAGTGACAACGGGAAAGAGTACGTTAATGCTGAATTTTCGAGGTATTTACAAAATGAAGGAATTCAACACCAAACTACGGTTCCCTATTCTCCAAATCAGAATGGTGTGGCAGAAAGGTAGGTAAACCAATAGGTCTATTATAGAGAAAGTGAGGTCAATGCTGTCCGATAGTTCACTGTCTCCAGCCTATTGGCAGGATGCAGCTGAAATGGCCGTATATCTCAAGAATAGATCTCCTCATCGTGCTCTTGAAGGCAAGACAGCGTACGAGAAGTGGTACGGTAAGATACCGAACTTATCGCATCTACGTGTGTTTGGATGTAGAGCTTTTTGATCCATGTCCCCGACTGTACTCGGAAGAAATTGGACATGAAAGCGTCTGAACATATTTTCGTCGGATATTCAGAAGATCCAAGAAGTTATTACTTTAGGGACGCTACGTATCCAAGAAGATTTGTGAAAAGCAGAGATATAACCTTTTTTGAAAATTATTTTCAAGATTTGAAAGGTAAAGGTAATACATGTCAGTCTGGCGATAACTTACCTGAGTCAGCATTTATACCTCTTCTGCTAAGTTCACAAGAGAACTCGTCGAGTAGTTCAAAACGGACGAGCGCTGTCATCGAAGATGTGCAGATTCAACCCGATACTGCCCAACGCATATCAGAAGAAATTGAGGCGAATACTAGTACTGCAGAACAGTGGTATAATACTGCCACTGAAGATGACTCTGTTCAACCCGGTATTTCACCTTTATCAGAAGAAATTGGCTCTGATACTGAGATTGTAGAACCAAGGTACAATTTGAGACCGAGAAAACCTAATTCTGCTGCCAATTGTGTATGCATGCAGACTTCATCCCCTCAGTATATGGATGAACCTACAAGTTATTCACAGGCTATGAATGCAGAAGATGGAGATAAGTGGTATCAAGCTATGCAAGATGAATTTCAGTCGCTACTTGAGAAGAAAACTTGGGTTCTCGTCAATAGACCAGATAAAAAGGTCATACCTTGCAAATGGGTATATAAGTTGAAGAAAAATGCGCATGGTGACGTTATCAAATATAAGGCGCGACTTGTCGCGAAAGGATTTAATCAAGTGTATGGCATTGATTACTCGGAAACTTTCTCCCCAGTCGTCCGTAACTCTTCTCTTCGCATGCTGTTTGCGTTGGCTGCAGAAGCAGGAATGAAAATGCACCATTTAGATGTGGACACAGCATTTCTAAACGGAGATTTGGAGGAAGAAGTCTACATGAGTCAGCCAGAAGGATTTGCTAAGCCTGGCCAAGAAGACAAAGTGTGCTTACTTAAGCGTTCACTTTACGGCCTCAAGCAAGCTTCAAGGGCTTGGTATAAAAAATTAACGGAAATTTTACATTGCATAGGTTTCAACCAAACTCCTTCCGAAGCGTGTATTTATACTAAAAAGGTTGGTAACGAGTTAATAATGCTTGCCTTTCACGTCGATGACATTGTCATATTTTACAAGGAAAATAAAACGCTTGACACTGTCATATCTGACTTACAGAATTATTTTAGTCTGAAAGTCATAGGCCCTTTAAACTATTATTTAGGTTTAAATATAAAATGTAAACCTAACGTAATTAAAATGTCGCAAGAAACTTATATATGCGATTTGCTCGAAAAGTTTCAAATGTCCGACTTTAAGGCTATGCCTACTCCACTGGAAACTAAAAAGTTGTTGCCGTGTGAAAAAGGTAATGATGATTCTTCATTATACCCATATCAGAAGTTAATCGGCTGCCTGATGTTTCTTGCCCTTAATACGCGACCTGATATTGCTTTCGCTGTATCATATTTGAGCCAGTTTAATACTAAATATGATAAAAGTCATTGGGTTGCAGCGAAACGCGTATTACAATATTTGAAAGGAACTATCGATTTGGGCATTACTTACAGGAAAGGCGGAGGCTGTTTAGTTGGTTTTGCGGACGCAGATTGGGCCAACTGTCCTAAGGATCGTCGCTCATATACTGGATTTTACTTCTCCCTGGCTGGTGGAGCAATTTCGTGGGAGAGTAAAAAGCAGACTACCACTGCCTTATCTTCCAGTGAGAGTGAATACATGAGCTTGGCGAGTGCGGCAAAGGATGCTGTGTTTCTGAAGCGATTGATGTTCGAATTAACTGGTGAGTCAACTGTTGTCACAATTTACAATGATTCGCAGTCTGCCCAAAAATTGGCATTGAATCCGGTCCACCACAATAGAACCAAGCATATAGACACAAGATTTCATTTTATACGAGATTTGTTAGCTAATAGTGTTATTAGTGTTGTCTATACACCTACTTTGGAGATGTGGGCTGATGTGCTCACTAAGCCTTTAGCTCGCATTAAGCATCAGAATCGTGTAAAAGGAATAGGTTTATGTTTATAATCTTATTTTGATTACGGGGGAGTATGTTGTAATACTGGCTAATCAAAATTTTGAATTTATATTTCTTCTACTACATATTGTTGTCCTACTGTCACTTCATTAAATAAAGTCATATACATCAAGTTTAAATTTCATAACTTCTTCTTGAATATGTTAAAATGCGATAGGTACAGGGCATAAAAGAGATGAGCCGAAGGCCGGGCCTTCGTACATATGAGGGTTGCCCTATAGCATTTAAATAACTTTACCTGTCCTTGTTCCAATCCTGTTAGAGTTAATGGCCCTCGTAAAGCTTCGTGGAGCAATTGTTCCACTTTCCTAACTAGTGTGAGTACCTATATTTGTAACCATAACATCGCCGGCGACCCGTTTAGCCTAGTTGGTAGTGGCCCTGCCTTCCAAGCTAGGAGGTCCTGGGTTCGAATCCCGGTTATTTTTGTAATGAATACGAATATTTGTTCCTGAGTCATGGATGTTTTCTATGTACTTAAGTGTTTATTTATCTATATACATGCATGTTTATCGTCGTCTAGTACCCATAGTAAGAGTACAAGCTTTGCTTAGTTTGGGACTAGGTCGATCTGTTGGCTCTTTTGCGCTGCCCCATTAACGATGCAATTTGTCACACCAAATTGCTATACATCGTGTTAATAAAATGACGCAAACTGTTTTATTTTCACATTCTACTCTCGATTCTGAACAAACGGTTTTTAGGTTTTGCGTTATTTTATTAACATGTTGTAGGTAGAACGAAAGAGTTGTTGTGTGAGTTGGCGCCGACTCAAAATTACTCAGGTACACTTAGATTAATTTTAGAACTTAGTTATTAAACTAAATAAAAAAGGTTTATTATTTTTTGCTTTTCAGTTTTTATCGGCGGTTTAATTTTTTTGGTAAAAAGTTTTTATTTTTCAATTTTCTGTGGCTTACTTTAGTTAATTACTTACTTAATTACTAGTTACATGCAATACTTTTGATTACTCTCTGCATAATATGCGGTCATACATTTCAATCGGTAAGTGAACAATCAATCATCCCCTGATTTCCTACCCTTAGGGTTAATTTTTTTATTAATAATTTATGTGGGACCAACTTCGAGGTTATACCCTTTCTATTAAAAAAAGAATTATCAAAATCGGACTACTCTGTAACTGTCTGTAAAAAGTGTTATGCGTGGTCATACATAAAAAAAAAATATATACATATACGCGTTGACTTGAGAACCTCCGCCGTTTTTCTCCTCGGTTAAAAATAGATAATACCAAAATTACTACACGCGTGTCTAATAAAATTGAGGAGTTCCCTCAATTCCTCATGGATCCCATCATCTAACTGAATTTTAAAAAATGGGACCCACCTGAAAGCATTTGTATGTAACAAACAAAAAAAAATTCGAATCGGCTCATCAATGAAAGAGTTCTGAGGTAACAAACATAGAAAAAAAACATTTAAAAAAATACAACCAAATTGAGAACCTCCTCCTTTTGTTTGAAGTCGTTTTAAATAGCAAATTGTTGTGACAAACGGCATTGAGTCGATCTGACTTTCGACATCCGATTGAGGCCCATTCGACGAAGCAAAAAACACAATTTTAAGCTGCTGCTACCGACATAGCCCTCCGAATCGCTAAATTTAAGTGGCAGTGGGCGGTGCACATAGCACGTATAACTGATGGCCGTTGTGGCGGAAAGGTTCTCGAGTGGCTACCAAGTACCGGAAGGCGCGGCCAAAAGGTGGACTGATGACCTGGTAAAGGTTGCGGGTGGCGCAGAACCGGTCACTTTGGCACTCCTTGGGGGAGGCCCATGTCCAGCAGTGGACGTCTTTCGGCTGATATGATGATGAAGCTGCTACTGGACTCAAGCGTTCACATGAAACAGAACGAGCATTCGCCACAACGGACAGAGTCAAACATCGCGACGAACATTTTCACGATCATTCCAGCGAACTAGTAAGGAAAGCTGTGCGGGGCGGTGAGATCGAAGAGGGATGGCGGCGGGACAATAATACCATTTTCACACCTTTCATTCGGAAAAGTAAGTTTTGCTCCACGACGAGAGGGACCAAAACGCTACTTTTCTGTTCAAGCTACTTTTTTAATTTATACATTGGCATTGGAACATTTGTACGCAATGTGCTAAAAACGCAATATGATAAAAATTAAGATAATTTAGATATATTTTAACAATAACTTTTTTTAAATTTCCTCTTAGTCGGTGTGAAAAATAGTATGTGTCACTCGGTAGCAAAATTATTTTCGTCTCGGGCGTAAGCACTTGTATCCCTCACTACGCTCAGGATCCTACGTTAGAATCCCTCGCTACGCTCAGGATTCTATTGTAGGATCCCTCGCTGCATTCAGGATACAATACACCACCCTCGCCGTAAATATACTATTTTGCTCCCTTGTGACACAAATAACTATTGCTCGACTTGGCAAAAAGCTCGAAGCATAAATAAAAACTTTCTCGACCTGCACGGCTATCACGCGACGGCGCGCGAGTTCTCGATTTTTCCCGCACTATCCGTCTCTCTTATTAGAACTTAGAACAAGTATAGTGCGAGAGAAATCGAGTCCCATGATAGACGTGCTGGTCCCTAATTCACCAACTTGACAATTTTACAATTGTCATGTGACCCTGACACTGATTATAAAATAAAAATAAATAATTGCGGACAATCTTACACAAATCGACCTAGCCCCAAACTAAGCAAAGCATGTACTATGGGTGCTAGACGACGATAAACATACTTATACAGATAAATACATACTTAAATACATAGAAAACATCCATGACTCAGGAACAAATATTCATGTATCACACAAATCAATTCCCTTACCGGGATTCGAGCCCAGGACCTCTAACTTCGTAGGCAGGGTCACTATACCTACTAGGCCAGGGGTCGGCAAACTTTTTAGAAAAAGAGTCAGATCCCCGAAAAATTATGATTTTTCGGAAGCTCAAAGAGCCACAGTACCAAATTTTAGGGAAAATAATAATTTCGGGTGAGTCTGCAGAGTGCTGTGTTTGGGTTCGATAAAAATTATTATATTTGCCTCGCGCTATTTACGATTTATTTGTCTGATTTTCATTAAAAAAAAGGTTTTTTTTTTGGGAACCTAAAGTAACGCAACAAACCTTTCAAAGAGCCGCATGCGGCTCGCAAGCCGCGGTTTGCCGACCCCTGAACTAGGCTAAAGCGGTCGTCAAACATTCGCCATACATTGCTTGTTCTAGAAGTTAAGGTGGTTGCTAGGTTACTTGTGGATCCAGCGAGAAGTGTCGTTGTCAGGTGACAATTGTAAAATTGGTGAAATAGGAGTCTGCTGCCATGCATTTTATTTACTTTTACAAAATATTTTCAATCATTCCTTTGGCGGTATGTGGTGTTGTGGTCCTCTGGCGGTGTGCAAGGTTGTTGGTGGTGATAGAGTAAGGTCACCAGAGTTCACGAGGATACAGTGGAGAGGGTTGGTGGACCTGCTTTTGTCTAGCTGTCGACACAACTAATCTATAGAGACGACCGCTTTAGCCTAGTTGGTAGTGACCCTGCCTACGAAGCAAGAGGTCCTGGGTTCTAATCCCGGTAAGGGCAAACATTTATGTGATGAGCATGAATATTTGTTTCTGAGTCATGGATATTTTCTATGTATTTAAGTATTTATATCTATTATATATATCGTCGTCTAGTACCCATAACAAAAGCCTTACTGAGCTTACTATGGGACTAGGTAATTTGTGTAAGATTGACCCCTTATATTTATTTATTTATTTATAGAGAGTCGGCAACGCATTCATGATTTTGCTAGATTGAGGTGTTTGGCTGGCTGTGTCGCTATGATTCTTTGCAAGTTAAGTTAAATTTGGGTGGCATAAGCATACATTTATAACCATTAATAAATTTGTAGCCTGTAATTTAAATCTTGACAACATGAGTTTACAACGCTCATAAAGGTAGGTAATTAATTAGAACGAATCTAATCGCGTTCATTTTCAAAGCTCGGGGAGTTAATAAACATTTGCGGTCACCCTGAAAAATTCAATTTTACTAGTAAGTTTGAGTTAGTCTCTAAGCTTTAGTATAAAATGTTCATGTCAAAGTTTTTAGGGTTCCGTACCCAAAGGGTAAAAACTAAGACTTAACTATGATGTGTTTTTGACGGCCTTAGACTCCGCTGCCTGCCTGTCTGTCTGTCTGTCGGTCAGTCTGACACCATGCTGTATCTCACGAACCGTGATAGTTAGACAGTTGAAATTTTTACAGATGATGTATTTCTGTTGCCACTATAAGAACAAATATCCCCATCCCATTCAAAATACATGATTTTTTTGCCGTTTTTATAGATAATGGTACGGAACCCTCCGTGCGCGAGTCCGACTCGCACTTGGCCGGTTTTTTCCACACATTTCACCTTCTACGTGTCATCACAAAATGTCAAATGTCAAATGTCGTGTCAAAATAATTTTTAATAAATCACTAAGTACAGGGAAATTTCCAACCAAGTGGAAAGAAGCCCGAATAGTACCTGTCTACAAAAAAGGTGATAGAGATATAGTCCAAAACTATAGGCCAATTTCCATTCTAAGCACTTTCTCCAAATTATTTGAATCCGTAGTCTGCCCTGTCTTAACATATCAAGTTAAACCAGTAATTAGCGCCAAGCAACACGGATTTCTAAGCGGAAGGTCGGTAAATACTAACTTAACAAACTTTACTACGAATATAACAGAGTGTTTGGACAGGAGTGCACAAGTCGACGCAATTTACACTGACTTTACTAGCGCATTCGACAAAGTGAATCACCACATACTGTTGGAGAAGCTAGACACGTTCGGTGTCACTGGCACATTAAACAAGTGGTTCAAATCCTACTTAACTGGACGGAAATCATCAGTAGTCACTAATGGTTATGCTTCAAAACCATATGAGGCAATATCTGGAGTCCCTCAGGGATCACACTTGGGTCCTGTTCTGTTCCTTATCTTCATCAACGATATTGCCAGCCATGTACACCACAGCCAGTGCTCACTCTTTGCCGATGACGTAAAAATTTATAAAGAAATCAGGACAGTAGTCGACGCACATTTACTGCAGGATGACTTGAACAGGATCAAATCATGGTGCACAAAAAATGACATGTTGCTGAATCCTTCGAAATGTTATCACATCAAATTTTCCAGGAAAAAAAAGCCCATTCCAACCTCTTATGATATAGCCGGATATAACTACAGAGCTCATTACGACTCCATAATTGCAAAGTCCCTAAAGATGCTAAGTTTTCTTAAACGTAACACCAAGGAGTTTAGAAACACAACAACTAAAATTGTACTGTATAACGCGTTAGTCCGAAGTTGCCTCGAGTTCGCTAGTGTGGTCTGGAGTCCGAGCTACAGTATCCATAGGGAGCGTATCGAGCGTGTACAACGCAGCTTCACACGTCATCTGGCTTATATTGCACCGAATATTAGCTACAAGAGTGACTACGATACACGTCTACGACATTTCAACATGATATCGTTGCTGAATCGCCGTTTACTGCATGATCAAGTGTTCCTACACAAAATGGTTAACGGTCCTGACCACTCACCCCTGCAGGATATGTTCGAAAGGGTAAAGCTGTCAGTACCAAAACCAAACAGTCGAAGGATTGCGCAAACCTTCAGTATACCTCTAGCTAGAACCAACGTAAAGAAACACGCCCCACTGACTAGGCTACTCACGAATTACAATAGCATTGCCGCAGGAGCGAATCTGGATATTTATCATGATTGCATTCGTTCTTATAAAAATAAGCTGTGTCGCTATCTCACCCAATCCAGTCCAATCCAGTCCAGTTGATGGGCCAAAATTGAAATTGCATCAAATAAATTATTACCTTCTCCCGAATCCAAAATTTCTAACCAATTAACTATTAAATTTGTAACTAACTTTAAACTAATTTTAGTAAACTAATAAAAATCAAAAATGAATTACTAACTAACTAACTAATCAATGTTAAATCTTATTGATAAATTAATAATTCTATTGTTATAATTTATTACCATACTTCATCAAAACTTGTTACACTTTAGCGATAAGGAAACACCTAATACAAAAAAACCGTGTTAAAATGTGAATGATGTGTTCGCCTATAATTGGGGTACGTAAGTGCCTAAATACCACATAACTAATAAAATGTAACTCACTATTCTTATGTACTCTGTTGGTGTCCCGTATATAATAAATAAATAAATAAATCACGCCTATTACCAGAGGGGTAGGCAGAGATTACGGATTATGCTGCGATGCTACGATCTTGACAAACTTTGTTTCCCTTCATTTACTTTCATGACGTTTTTCTACAGTTAAGGTTTTTGCGATTGAAACCTTAAACTCTTGTAATGGTCAAAAGGTATATTTTATAAGAAAAGAGGTTTCTTCTAAAGTTATTGATGTATTTGTACTTGAAAAGCATCGTGTCCCGAACGAATCGAAGGAAATCGTTTATTTTTACCTAACGACTTATTCTATACGTTAGTACCTATAATCGTATGTTAACAACGTTCCCAGAGGGCAAACACCTCGTGGTACCTATGTTTCTCGATACTGGCATACATCACAACTTTTCTTTCTCTCATTTACCTTCTATGATAACGTTATTAAAGTCCCGCCAATTTCGGGTAGTATCGGTTTGGCCCGGAATGTCTCAACATTCTTATTAGCTCTCTTTGATGTGTTTTTTTTTGGTCGAAAACAAACTTTCTACACGCCGCTCATTTTAATCATTCCATCTACATTCACTCCTTACTTCTCTTTTAGACCAATTTTTTTCCAAATATATTAGTGTTGCATATCTTTCTCTAACATTACAATCAAGAGAGGCAAAGTCAGCAGTAGTATACAATACCTACAGCAAAGCTGCCAAAAGTTCGCAAAACTTTCTCCTAAGTTTTCGGAAAAGTAAAAGGTTGGCGAACAAATGTTCTTCTTCGCGCTCAGTATTTTTAAAGTGGCGCCCAACTTGGGGCTTTTATAAGGATTATCATGGTTGTTATTAGAATATGGTTATTACATCCATATTTCGACAAAATTAAGAAATATCCATAGAACATACATGGACTTACATTCTGCCTTATCTATCTACGCAGTCAGTAGACATGTAGGTACATACATATGTTGCGTGGTGAGGTAGTTACTCCAAAAGGCATAACCAGAAATTTAAAAATAACTTGTTTATATACAATACTCACCAGTATCCAAGCAGATGCCCATATTCCATGAAGATACAAATTAAAAACTATCTTTCACTCGAAACACTGTCCACTATCAAAACTATTTTAATTGGCACTTAGAATAAAATATATATAGAAAACGCTAGGATACCGCGCGGGGAATCACGATACAATTAACCGTTTATCGATTCAACGCGGCCTTCGCACAAAATAATAAATAACATCCGTAGAAATATTTTATCTCATTTTCAGTTTTCCACCTTTAAGGTGATATTTATTTTCTTTAGAATTCGTAAGAGCATTTCTTGGCGCGGGCAGAGCAGGCATCGCGCGCAACCACTCTCTCCAGACACCGAGTCGCGACTGACTGAAGTCTCGTATTGCGCGGAAAACGTGAACATACACCTTTCTCGCTTACATGTAGCTTGTAACGAAAGTCTGAGTGAGACGAAAAGTCGATTGAATAATTGAGTAATCGTCCCCCTGAATGAAGGCGCGTGGGTAATTATCGTATAAAATGCAAGGCTGCAAGTGACTGATGTATTTGCTAAGAAAATTAGGGCCAACATTTTCAGAGCAGGGACACGTGTTTTATTCAATTGTTCATACATTTTTAACAAGTTTAACTAGTCCTAAGAAACTATTAAAGTATGATGTCGGTAAATAAGCGGCTCGTGAAAGTTTGATGTAATTACTTTGAAGTTGCTGTGTTGAGTTTACGTTTCTTGAAACTGGTTTGGGTTATTGGAAAATGAGTCAGCACGTTGACTGTGATAATGAATATTTGAATGTTGTTTAATATATATGAACCAAATATTGAAGACATTAAAGGTCTTGTAGGGCAAGTCTAGGTATTTGGATGGTCAGGAAGATCATATCAAATACTTACCTACTTTGGGTCTGACCATCGGTAGGGTGGGTTGCAACAAACCGTTTATAATCGTAAGCGGTGTTCTTTAAAATGTGAATATATGTAAAGTTTGACAAGTTTCTATGGAATTGCTGCCGGCGCAACATTTAACGTTGACCGATCTGTAATCGCACACACTTGGGCCCTTAACACTTTCACTGCCAGAAACCCGCCTAGCGGGCGCCTACGCCGTAGTCGATTTCCGCTACATACGAGAACAACTACGGGATCAGCTCTTGGCAGTGAATGTGTTATGGTCAAATGAAGTAGGTAATAATAAAGTCAAATCCGGTATTAAAGGACCAAATAAAAAATGGCGTCAAACTAAACGTCAGTTTATTGATAATATTGCGTGAACAACTACGTGCAGAGATTCCGGATATACAAAATTGACTACACAACTAAACAATAAATAATTCGCTTAAATTATTTCAACTAATTCCTAGTTTAAGTTACCTTGCCTGCGTCACGTCAAGTATAGTAAAGACATGGAACCGGTTACAGTAGAGGAATAACTTTAGCAAAGTTGACCACTTGATAAGGTGCCCCCAAACGTAAACAAAATTGGTGGACTGCAGTACAGTCCGCCGCGTGATTTCAGCCCGTGTGGACACGTGCCGGAAACACGGCGGCCGGCTAATTCAAGGTCACTCCAAACTAGATTTTTTGACCTTGCTTGGCCGTCTGGCGTCGCCTATAGGGCGTCAACACGCAGGCGAGCTGTCAGGCGACTGTGGCGTTTCACGCCTTCGCCTTCGCCGCCCTCGCCTTGGTCGACTGACAGCTTAGCTACACGACATTAGGTTCATACATTTGATCGCGTTAAATCTGCGTCCAGACCGCGATTTAAACGCATGAGTGCAAACGCACCTTACGGGACAAGCGTGTCGTACAAAACAAATGAAAATGTGATACAGTACGTGTTGTAGCACCGCGAAACACTTGTTTCGTTAAGGCAATTAGTCGCAACAGCCTAGAGACGCAGCTATAATGGAAAGGAACAGCTAACATTCAATTAATTCACTTTGAAGGCGGTTGTTGTGACAAATTGATAGAACGCTTTAGGAATGACAATAAATGTGATAAAGTCTTAGATTGATTTTATACTGCAGATAAATGTATCTACTAAGGCAAGGCTTAAAATCGAACTCTAAGTAAATACCTGCAGGTTGATTTTGTTTTTGTAAAAAAATCCCTACTGCGTTAGCTTTTCTACACTTAGTTTCCCAGAAAAAGGCGCCAAGACTGAATTTGAACAGAAAAAAATCGACATTCCAAATTTAAATTCACAATCCGTCATGTTTTCACTATACTGAACTAACGACACATATAAACGATACATTTCACTATTCAATCGAGCATTACTAAAATTAATCAATCTACAAACTTAAACCACAAAAGTCAATTCAAACTACAAAACAATAAAAAATATATGAGCGTTATTAATGTCATTGTGTACAATATATTTATATTAACTACAATAATATTGCTTATGATAAGTACATCTTTACATTTCGACTCTTTCGTTATTAAATAATTAACATAGATATGTTTCCACGGACCTATTTCATGAAACAAATATAAGGGATATATGAAGTTTACGTATAAAAGTTACAATATTTTCTGATAATATTTTCATATGAAATAGGCCGCTTGTGATTGTTAAACTAAAGTTCTGAATCGAAATGGGTTTGTTATTGTGACATATGCCAATCACTCGCATTCTTTCTGAACTGCAAGATTAGCACACGTGTGACAGAGAGAGACAAGTACTAAACCAATACCAATTCAGACGGTCAGTCAAATATCTCCCAATAAATATCCAATGTTTTGTCTTTTTATATTTAGTAAACCAGTTGGTTTAATAAAAAACAATATCCTTACAAATAGGTACATACCCCGTATTCCAATACAATCCGCGAACATTTAGTATAACATTCGGGGATACTTAAATTTATCGGAGTTAACCGATACGATACAGAGGGAACGAATATAGTGGAAAAATAAATCATAATCGTCTGTAGCATGACAACATAAGCAATTTTATCTGAACCCGAGTACTGTTCTAGAATCTCACGAACTGTATTTTCTACTAAAAATAATAGAAGCAACAGCTTTTACATTCTCAACCTTAGCAGTATTAGAATAGGGTGCATTGTTAACAATCTATTGACTATTCACATTAAATATACATACTTAGATATATGGAAGAACGGTTTTCTAGTATTAAAGCGTATGTGAAAACGACATATTTAATTTACAAAGTCTTTTAGAGGTAACAACAAAAGTACCAGCGCGCTGCGCAACGTAAATCGCATCGCGCGCGCCATGCGCTGCAAATACTAATGTCGTTGCGACTGAACATACACAAGGCTAGAACGATCTGGGAATAATGTACGAGAGGTCATTCATATGTACCCATACATACTTACACTACCCCATAGTTACAATAACCCCGTGTAGAAACAAAAAATACATTTCAACTAGTTCGAAGTATCGTATCAACTCTTTCACACCTCATCTACGCTCCTGTATAAGTCCAAGCTAAAACCCACGTATGGCGAAAATTCGTCGTAGAGCTCTCCCGTAGTAGTGACTTCGTGAGGGGTGAAGGTGGAACGATAACGTGAACTTTCATACAAACTTTTTTCGGAATAGGTAAATTACTTGATAACAATTTTTTTAATCTTTTTATTGTTTTAATTTTTCATGCCAATCTAAAAAAATATAAAATAGGCATGAATGGCTTTATTATACCATTATTCGTTAGGTATGAGATTTTATGATAATTTTGCGGTTAATTAGTGACGTGAGGTGCGTGACTAATTAAAACAATAATAACAAAATAATGGCTTTGAAAATAGTAGGTACAGAAAGTTCAAGCCATTGTTCCCCTTTGGTAATTTTTTAACGAAAACTTATCATATGCTATTATTTAACCTGGTCATTTGATTACAACAATTAATTGAGTATAAATCGTCTTTCTAACATTGAACAGTTATATATATATTCTACGGTAGCAATATAGTTAAAACATAAATAAAACAATAAGTAATAACCGAATATACAACTATTGATTATAGATAAGCTGATATCGATGGGTATTTAACGTCATATATATAAAATGATACTGACAAAATATTAATAACTAAGTCAGAAGTGGGATCAGCAAAATTTGGGGTCAATAGAGGATGACATAACTCCGCGTGACTTCAGTTTTAAGTCACGAACCTTGACATAAAAATATTAAAAAATAGATGAATAAAATCAAAGTACACTTAAAATATATCAAAACAACTCTTGTCCGACGGCACTGTTCCACAGAATATACGGAAATCTTTAAATCGTAAAGAAATTGCCTTGAAAATTGGTCTCGAAATTCGATTAGAATTTTGATACCTATGTCAGAAAAGAGCCAAATTCTACCTCAAAATGCTTACCTTGGAGATAAATTAGTGTCAACCTTTACAGTTAGGTTACTAGCTTTGCACCTATATATACTGACGGCAATATTTTTGGTAGCACGTCAGAACTTTGCCTATGTTTCACCTACTCAGGCTCCTGGTCTTCATATTTTTTTCCATTTCCACTTCTCAGACTTCCAAGTCTTTTACAGAAACAACCTAATATTCAAGACAAGCTCGGCTACAGCTAATTAAATATTAAGTCAAAATAATAACTTCGTCCCACTATCGATTTCTAGTCGCCCCTGCATTAATCACTCTCCCGCCCGTACACAAGGTTGAATATCCAATAACAGCATTTGTAGGCTGTAGAAAATTCTGGAATAATTGAGCGTATTTGTTCTATAAAGTAGGGTAAGGTTTCGTTGTTCATTTCAAAAGGTTTTATCTTTATGGGGATATGTAGGGACTTAAGACGTTTTCCGTCTTAGCTATGCTAGACATTAGGGCAGTTTGGGTTTGTATCGATAAATTAAGTTTACAGTGCCGTAGTTGACAAGGCCGGCTAATGAAGAATAATGACCAATAATCGCCATATTTCTAGGAAAATGTGTTCTACAACAAGCATTAAGTTTTAGCAATGCAAAAACAAGAATATAACAAATAACAACAAAATAGGATTGGACTAAATACTGTCACGTATGTCACTACCATGTTTCGAACCTGTCGCCGCCGCGAAATCACTAGACAACAAGAACTCGTGATCCTGAATGGTTAGAAACATGTCGCCTGTAGAAACAATTAATACCAGAGTTAGCAAAAGTCTGAACGCGACTCACGATGCACGATGGTTGAAATTGAATCAAAATGCTTGCAATGCAAACACATCAGGAACAAGACAAAAGACAAAATAAAGCATACCATTTGTAATTTGAGCTTTAAATTGCTAATGTTATCTGTAAGCGTCAAACCAGTTCTAGACAAAACGCTGTTAGTATAACTTTGTCTTTATCTGTCACTTCGACATTTGTGTAAGTAAGAAAGATCATCTAAAAGATATATATTTGTGTTTTAGCTACAAAAAGACAATTGGCATGATGACAGTAATTGAAAATCACTAAAATATGGTATTTTCTTAGTGAAATTTTAATCATAGAATTCGAAAAATGCTCATATGTTTTTATTAAGTAAGAGATTATTATTTATTTTGATAAAATTAAACCGAAAAATACGGACGCCCGCCATGATATGTTAAACACCAATCAGAGCGCATGACGTCACGTTTGTATAAACAAATACCCATAACGGCCATTACCACAGATTACAGAGAAATCTTACGTACTGAACGAATAGTAAGACAGGGATAGAACCATGTTATCTGTCAGATCTTCATACGTCATTGTCCCGCTTTCTCGCTCGCACGACTGACATGACAATGACAAGACTTGTAAACTTTTTAATTTATGTTCATTCAATGAGCAATTAAGCGATCTAGGTAGCAAACGTCACAGGTCTGCGTTCTGTTTATACAAACGTGACGTCACTCGGGACGCCATGACACTGACAAGCGTTTTAGCGCCAATTTGAAATTTAATAACTAAAATGCGTTTTTTTCCTACTTAACTGTTATATTCTCTTGAAAAATCTTATTCGTTGTATATAATAAATGTTTCTAAACATTATAGAACAGTTTTTCAAAATGTGTCATCATGACTATTGTCTGAAGATTGGCAATGTGCGCATATTGTTACCAGATACGTTGGTTATAGATAAATTAATAGGGATGAGTTTAAAAAAAATAGTTCCGTGATACAATTTTAAATTGTTATACTTACAAGCCACATAATTCTTACTTTGATTAATTCGGGTGAACCAGTGTGTTTGGTGCTAAATGTGCTACGAAAGGATTATAGCATATAAAAATAATTGTAATAGTCACTCCTTTTTACGGTAGACAACATTGGAAATTTAAGGCGTGAATTACACACAAGCGGCGTAAGGAGAAGGCGAGGCGCAGACGCAGCGCAGGCATGATGCCGCTTCAAACTATTGTAGACCTTAATATAATGGGATAAGGTCCATTGGTGGATTAATTCAAAATACGTCTCCTTAATACATTTTGTATACAAACGTTTTGAAGCGGCATCGTGCCTGCGCTACGCCGCCTTAATGCCGCGTGTGTGTATTTCACGCCTAAGGCAGTGAGAATATTTAAGTGAATAATTACATGAAACCTCTATCCGCGTGCCTTCCGTCCCTTGCGGGCGGAAAGGCTTACTTTAAAATCGCTGACAGCATTCCAACAACCCACTTAATTAGGGTAGGTAATTGGTTCACCGCCTCGTATTAAACCGACTATTCAACAAATTATGTACAGAATGAATTTTTGTCCAAAGGACCATGTGTCAAAATGGCCCCAAAAGCAACAAACATGAGAGTTGGGCCATTAAATAGGTATTTAAATCTAGTTTATTTCATTCTATAGGTACTAAATCGAATTCCATTGCAGAAGTGAGATATTCATCATGCTTGTCAGCGTGAATGCGAGCTATGGAAATTTTGTAGATATAATCATTCTGGTGGAAAAAAAACACGTATTTTATAATTTTTGCTTAAGAATCTTATACTTGAATTTGGACACTGATTAAAAATTCATCCTGTATATCTCTCTGTCCCTTTATTGAAATTTGTATACGCCCTTCTCGTTCGGTAATAGTATTATTATTTGCTTGTCAAGTCAGCATTTCTATCACAGGACGGCCCGGGAGCTGTGTCGCGGTGACATAGACTAGCCGTCTCTCTCTAAACATTCTAATTAGAAAGAGAAGATAGTCTACCTCACCGCGACATAACACGCGGGTCGTGCTGGTTAGTCTGAGTTAAATAAAGCATATAGTCAAAAATCATCGACTAATAAGTATTTAGCTCAGGCCAAAACTAGACCAGGTATTAATCATAGCTTAATTACTAGATTCAAGTTATTGAGAGTAACTTAGCAAACTAAGAGAGTAAATTAACAACTAAAAATATCGATAATATCAAAATTACAACGAGAAAATAATATTTCATATAAACTGAGTCAACAAATCGTTGGATGGATTATTAAAATATCACAAAGTAGCTTAAATTAATTAAGTAGGTTATTATAGTTAATGAGACATTGAGGTCAATGGGGGTAAATACGAACGGGGTTGTATTGCAAAGACACCAATCCAATCATTTATATGACTGCAGGTAGTTTTGCTCATACATGAGAAGAGGCTTGTGCCCAGCAGTGGGACGTATATAGGCTGATGATGAGGTAGTTTTGGTGCCCTATTGACCTTACATGGGGCTAGTTCGATTAGAGTAACAATGTCCCCTGCTATTTATTTATTTAGAACGTTTATACACTCAAGAGCATTGCAATAGGATCAATTTTCAAGCCAAAAAACTTACATCGTAATTTTTGGCGCCGATTCTATTTTAAATATAACGCAATAGCCCCAGTTTTAGTTTTACCCCGATTGCCATACTTTGTACAGATGTAGCATAAAATGTAAGTACTCTTTAAGCCTACAACACACAGGCGCGGCCTGCGGTGGCGGTGAATAGTAAATTTGATAGCTAAGGACAAGTTTAGTATTGACCGCCGCCTTTGTTAGTTGACTTGCCTCTAAGGCCCGCAGCACACGTCAGATTTCCGGATCAAGTTCGAACACGGTTTTGAGGATTATAGCGGGCATAGCGCATATTACCATATTCGGGCGCTGCCATTTTGACAACAAGCGCTCGAACGTGACAACAAACGCTATCAGCGCCCTAAACCCCGAACCGTGTCAGACAACCTGACAGACAGACAACCTGATCACTTGACGAGTGTTTTGAGCCTAAGGCAAGCGTGTTAGAATTAATATATTTTTATCGACCGAGGAGTTTAAATATGTTATTATTCAAACATCTAGTCAGTAATTAGTAAGTTTTATGTCATCTGTTTTTTAAGTTCAACATTTTTAAAGACATTTCCAATTTGACTATCTTTTACACCATGTCTTTTCAACACCAATGGAATGTATTATTATATACGAATTAGACTATCCACAGTTAAATGTGTTTTAAAATAAAATAAATTAAAAAGTACCACGTTCACTAGACTCACTAACCAACAATATTATCTGACACGATTAGACTCGCAATTTTATTATAAATAATATATATGAGTATGCGGGGAATGTTTTCTGGTAACAACAAAGCGACCAAAAACTACACAACGGATCGCCAAATCAATAGGTCGGCAGCACTCTTGTGATTATACTGGAGTCGCAAACGTCCGTAGACTACGGTGACTACTAAACCCCAGGAAGGCCGTGTAGTTACGCCAGATTTCTCTGTGCAGTATCATATGTCAGATATTTTCGAGCGCATTGTGTTGACAGATATTATTGAAAAGGATGCCGTGTCAGATTTTATTGAAGATCGCTTTAGATCCCCTCATGGGCCACCACAAGAAAAAAACCAAACCTTTTGAGACCTATGCCAAATAAGACTTGTCAATTACACGCTACACTAGCAGCTATACCAATGTTCACTAGAATATAAAGTAGGTACAAATATATCGATGAGTTCTAATGGTGGAAGCTTTCCATGAGTGTCACTTTAGTATGGGATTTTCGCCTACGTAATGCGAAACCATCGTAAATAAGACCTTATAAACGTGGTATTTTCTACTTTTTAAGGCATATACATTTACAAAGTTACCTGTACATCCCGTCAAATCCTGAACAGCGCTGTCCCGTACTAACATCAACGCAACAGTCTTAAGCAACGCCGCCGTCAGCGGCAACGATAAATTTGTTAGAGTAGAATATTGAACTATAACAATTTACTATAAGCGCTTCATTTCGGCCGTATTTTCTCGTAGAAAAAAATCTGGTCGACACTATTCGTTTCGCGTAACAAAATTTTCCTTTTAACGTATTTGAAATGTTCGAGCGCGAATTCATAGAGTTCGTTCTCCATTTTCCAGACCATAGAGTTTTGTATCGTGTCTATGGTTTTTTTCTTCGGTTCTATTTTCGAACTGGTTTGTCTTAGATGGGATTTGTTGCTGTTAAGGTAGTGTTCTGTGGCCCCTTTGAAGAGACGGGGTAGAGTAGCTTCCAGGACTGTTATGAAGTCTAGCATTTCTTCAGTAACCCCTACTAGAAGGTAGTGGTTCATTAGATTGTGTTTGGCTTGTTCCAGGGCCCAGCGGCTGCCTGGTTTCCTGAAAAATATAAAGACACGCTTTTAATTTCTAAGAATAAGTACTTCCAATGAAAACCCAAAAAAGTTCCTTTGACAAATCTACCTACATCAAATTTAATCGAAGCTTATGCTATGGGCACTGGACGAAAATATACATGCAGTAGTACCACAAATATAAGGTACCTACAACGATGTAACTGCGCAGCGCGTTTGCGCGGGTAAAATCTTCAACGCCCATTGGCCAAAATGTTGCGCGCGACGTCGGCGGCTCCGCCATCTTGTCCCGCGCCATGAGCGGGAACAGCACGACAGCACCTGTCATTGCATATTGTACCTTACGTATAGTGCAACAAGGTCTTTATTGAAACGGTCATACGTTCGATTTCATTCGGTACTTGTCAGCACTCGTCGGCGTGGACGAAGATTACCGATGTAACTTATATTTGTGGTACTTGTACTTATAGTGATAAATAAATACATAGACAACATCCATGACTCAGGAACAAATATTCGTGCTAATCGCGCAAACAAATGCTATTACTGATATTTAAACCCAGGACCTCCAGCTTCGTAGGCCGAGACACTTAGGTACCAACTAGGCTACAGAGGTGTTCAAAGCTCCTCACTTTCAGGGCACGGCTTTACCCGCGTTTTGCAAAGAAAGCCCGGTTCTACCCGCGGGGAACCCTGAGATTACCTCCTACATAGAAACAGACTGACAAAGCCACAATCTCACAGACTTTCATCTTTTTTTTTATACAACGGTGGCAAACAAGCGTACGGCCCGCCTGGTGGTAAGCGGACACCGCAGCCTATAGACACATGCAACTCCAAAGGAGTAACATGGGCGTTGCCGACTCTTGATATGTTTGAGGATTCGCCGTGTTGATAGCTAAAGGAACAAATGCCCTCGCTCTCAATACAACGCATCCTCGGGAGCTCTGGCGACCTTGCTCACCTCCAGGAACACAACACTACTACAGTTATTAGTATAGAAGAATAATGGTTTGACGTGATACCGAACTGGCATAGAAAGTCATCAATCATTGCACTTCTTTTCACGGAGGCGAGTGGATTTGACGAAATTAGACTCGCATTAACTTAAAAAAAAAACTGCGAGCGATCCGTACGAAGTTCTCCGTTTCAGCTTGATCCAAAATTCTTTCGTATGTCCGGGTGCTCCGGGCGCATTCCCGAACCGAATCTCGTGAATTTTTTTGAGCAGGTAAGTAATTATAGTATTTTTTAATTGATTCAGATTTTCGAAATTAAAAAAACTCAGGCTCACAGAGCCACTAGTAATAATAGGAACGCGCCCACTCGCCTTCGTGAAATCCAACACCTAATTGTACATGGTACATACCAGCACTGCGCGGCGTGGCCACAGAAAAATGGCACTTGCAGCCACATATTATTGGGGTCGCAATCCGGATGGCTGCTCTCTACGCACTCGTCGAAAGTCTGCAATCAAAATCAATAGATAGTATTTTTTTAAATTATTATATTCATATATTTAGGAATAGAACAAGTCAAATATTTTTTCGAAAAACCCAACTGCTTTTTAAGGTTCCGTACTAAAAAAGGTACTAAAGGAACCCTTATGGTGCGACTCTGTCCGTCTGTCTGTCTGTCACAAAGTGAAATATCTCACGAACTACTGAAGGTATCAATTTGAAATTTGGAATGGTTTTAAATGAGTAATTTTAATTTTCCATGAAATTTTACGAATATGAGGAGGGGGCAAAAAAAAACAACTATTGGGTCAAGTGGGGTATCATTTGAAAGGGCTTGAGTTGCACATTTTAAAACAGTTTTTCTTTTTTTTTCTACACTGGGAAATTTTTGATCTATGAAGGAAAATGTAAAAAAAATACAATTCCCCCCCCCCCCCCCCCCTTATCTCCGAAGTTATTCAATCGAAAAATTAGAAATAATTACTTGTGATTACAATAAACATAAATATTACGGGAAATGTTTTTTTTTTCTGTATCTAGCATATTTTTTGTTTTATTTACAAAAAACATGTCCTAGTTAAGTTTGCAATTTAATCAACTTTATAAGTATTTTTTTGTTTTGAAAATCCTATTAGTCTATAATAGAAATACCCAAATTTCAAATTAAACAATAATAATCGAGATCGGTACACGTGATAAACAATAATCGCTAAAACACCAACATACATACTAAGCTGATTGCCCTTGCACGTTAGTACCAAATGGGGCCGATAGACGGCGCTGACCCCATTCGCGTTGTTAAGATTTTTCTAGAATGAATGGAGTTGGGACGGGTATATTTCAATAGCAGGTCAAAAAAAATCGCGATTTAATTGTCTTGGTAGTTTGATGGGGTTGATGTAAAAGTTACTAGTTGTTTGAAATTGAATTCTGTTGTGTTGGGTTAAAATAAGTAAATAATTTAACAAATATTGGGACATTTACCTTTACCTTGAGTTAATTGCTAGTTTGTACGGAACCCTCGGTGCGCGAGTCGGACTCGCACTTGACCGGTTTTTTTGAAAATATTATAGACTATGTCACTCCTACGATTAAGAGGAATCCAACGACACCTCATATGTCGAAACCCATCAAACGGTTTAGGCGGCGGGGCGTGCCTAAGAATAATACATACACATACAAAACATAACCCTCCTCTGCTTCGGCAGTCGGGTAAAAACAAGGAAAGACTTGGAAATACCAGTCACACAAATATCAAGGCAGAAAGAAAAATTTTAACACGCATAATAGTGTACCAATAATTAAAACTTAGTGTCATCAGTTTCAGGGTCCATTGCTACCTCATCGGCACTGCGCTGATAAAATTATTATGCCAAATTATTCCTTCTTATACAGAGTGACATATTAATCAAGTCCAAATTTTTTGTAGGCATTTGGTATCACTAATAGACTCCATTTTTGAAAAAAAAACTGGTAGGTATTTTTAAATTTATAATTTCTCTATCCCAAAAGAATTATCCGTACTGCGTTTTTTTTTTGACAGGTTCTCTTTGCCAAAGCCCGGAGGCTGTATCGGCTGATCATGGCTGGCTTGTGGGTAGTCGCCACTATGGGGCTACCCGACTGCCGAGAACTCCGTACTGCGTGGTTACTGGGCATTCAGTACCGCGGGGAGCGGGGCGGGTCGAGGGAGGGGAGGCGCGCCGTGCGCAAACCTTACTACCCGCTGAGGTGCCCGCGCGGTAAGTTTTTTTTGGGATAACTTTAAGCAGCAATTACTAAAATTTTTGTACTGAATGATATGAAAAAAAAACCTATTTTAAAATTTTGCTAAAGAATCTTATACTTGGATTTGGACACTGATTAAAATGTGACCCTGTATGTATCGATCTATTTAAGTGTTTACTCTATATATATTAGAAAGGCTTATTTGCAGCCCGATACAACTATAACGCGTATATTTTGCGTCTTATCCACTTACTAGCGTGAATGTATTTAAGTATGTATATTAATTAAATGTATCGGACGCGTGGCATTCTTAAGGGGCTCCCATACGCCAATGACCTTCGATCTGAATCCCTTAGTTTTCTTATGTTTTTTTTAGCTTACTATATTAACAACAACGGCTTTAAGCAATATAGTATCCCATATTTACTTCAAAGTTCATCGTTTTCGAGATATTTGGCATCAAAGTTGAACCATTTTAGGTCAAAAAACCCGTTTTCTGGCCATAACTTTTGTGTTAATTGGTTTATAATGAAAATCCTAGACCAGTTTTTAGAGACGTCACAGACGAACCCAAATATGTAGATTTCGTATATGTTAGATCTTTCACGTCAATAGAGATACGAAATTAGTGTTTTTTTAGACAATCTTTAAAAAAATCATGCAACATTAAGTATTCATTTGTTTCAAAATCCGGTAGACCAAAATGGAGATAAAAGATTGAAGAACCGATAACCGTTTGATTCATACTTCTATCTGTAGTGCAAAAGAAGGAGATACGATTCAAAACTTGACTAAAATCGATGGAAACCTCGGGTAGCCCCTTAAGTCATAAGTGTCATATCACAAGCCTTACTCCATAGTAAGCCCCATGGCTACTTCGGTTTGTGTGAGATTACATACATTCACGCCTTTATTCCCAAAAGGGGTAGGCAGAGCACATAAAACGTATGTTCCAGCGCCACTTTTAGCATAAATACGGGTATAAAAGATCGACAAAATGATATTGCAGTGGTAGGTTGCTAGCCCATCGCCCACAACACACTTTAACCCTGCTCCCTTAGTCGACTTTTACGACACCTACGGGAAGAAAGGGGTGCGGGTGGTGAAATACAAACCCGACACCACACGGTTTTGTGTAAGATTATTCCCTAATATTTACTTCACTACTAACCATCTTATCCCCGTGTTTTTTCCTAACGAGATGCGGTCTGAAGTTGTCCCCATTACGCAGAAAGTAGTAGTAGGAGACCAGTCGGTCCAGCGGCCGCCTTATTAGGTTTATGAACACAGGTTTCGACGTTGTACCTAACCTGGAAACGGAAACAGCAATAATTAAAAACATGTTGGTGTAACCAAGCCTAATATTATCAAAACACAATTAGAATGGGATGGGTAGCAGTTTTGCCATATACTTATATTTATACACGCGAACTTATGTGAAGTTCGCGTCTTTGACACCCGTCCAACCCTTCTGATACCTTTGCGACTATAGTTCGACTACTTCACTCAGTCCTCGCCTGATCGGGACGCGCGCGGGGAGCGGGCGTCGTGCGGGGGTCGAAGCCCGGCGCCCGCACGCCGCGCGCTTGTTTTTTTACCCGCCGCGTGCCGCGCAGGCGAGGAGTGAGTGAAGCGGTCGAACTATAGTCGCTAACATAAGAGACGTTAACTTATGTGGCGTATACTATAAGTCCAAGAGTACCTATATGAGAAGACAATTCCCAATCTGACGTCCAATAATACTAACAGTCTAGTTTCGTATTAAGCAGTAACGCTGCTAACGAAATTATAAATTTAAATTAAAGGAAAAATGTAATGCTCCGAGCCGGATTCAAACCGGCGGCCACAGGCATTCATGGCCCGTCGCTACTAACCAACTGAGCTATCGGAACAATCTGTCTCGGCCACTAAATCTTCCAATCAGTTCCTTTTTACTGCGCCTTAGGGAAGGGAATTTCTTACAACGCCGCAGTCCGCGGCCGAATTTCACCTTCCCATACAAACGGAGTTTTGTTCTCATTTTAAAACTACGTGTTGGATTGTGACGAAACTTTGCATATAAAATGACGTGTAGTATATCTGTCTGTAATTAGTTTATATGGCTTCAGTTTATACAACAAACTAAACAACAGCAAAAGCGAGTTTTGTATGAAAAACTTAAATTCACTGTATTTTTTTACTACGGTATCTGAAGCTACATAAACTAATTACAGTACTGGATATACCTCACGTCATTGTACATGCAAAGTTTCGTTACAATCCAACACGTAGTTTTAAAATGAAAGCGTAACTACGTTTGTATGAAGAAACGAGCTTACTACGGACTCTAAGTCCCTGAACCAACGAGCATGAATGAAAAATGTCAAGAAAGTCAATTAAGCAAGAAAAGTTTGTCATCATCATAGCAAGTCGAAATCCGTGATCTCTACCTACCCCTCCGGGAAACAGGCGTGATTATATGTATGTATGTAATATAATTTACTAAATTGGCCTGGGGCGTTATCAAAAGTCTTCTGGCACATTGTAAGTAGGTCACAGTAAGTACTAATTGCGTAATATCCTGATATCACTAGACTAATTATGAGAATTGTAGGTCATTGGACACAGCCAGGAAAACTAACTAATTGAGCAATATAAAAACACTAGCTTCTGCCCGCGACTCCGTCCGCGTGGAACTCGGTTATACCGTAGCTCCATACAAACTTTCACCCCCTTAGGGGTGATTTCCGGGATAAAAACTATCCTAGTTATGTCCTTCCCCGGGACTCAAAACTATCTCTATACCAAATTTCACCCAAATCGAAATCATAAATTTAAAATAAAGGAAAAATACACGCCTCCCGGGCGCTGTAAGATGGTACTGATTGAAAGATTTGTTGGCCGAGACTGATTGTTCTGATAGCTCAGTTGGTTAGTAGCGACTGTCCATGAATGCCTGTAGTCGCCGGTTTGAATCCGGCTCGGAGCATTAGTCCCAAACTAAGCAAAGCTTGTACTATGGGTACTAGACGACGATATGCATACTTAAATAGATAAATAAATACTTAAATACATAGAAAACAAAAAGGTAGGATATCCAAAACCCTAGTATTAGCTCCCATTCCTAAAAACTATTAGCCGCAATTTGTTATCAACGAATTAATAAAATTATATGTATAATATACGTACTTTTATTGTTTGTATAATCTGACACAAGTCTCACAGTACGCTGTCCCGCACACCCGCTAGCTCTACAGAAAACCAGCGCCGTTGATCACGCTAGCCGTGCCAACTGCATTGCTGAGTGGAGGCCATTTCAGGTCCACATCCTTCAGGTCAACTACTTCTTGATGTATTTGTCAATGTGTTTTATTACTTGTGATGTGTTGTTACCTGAATAAATGCTCCATGACTCAGGAACAAATATTCATGCTCATCCATCACACAAATAAATGCCCTTACCGGAATTCGAACCCATGACCTCCGGCTTCGTAGGCAGGGTCACTACCAGGCTACAGAGTTCGAAAAAAAAATGTTTTTAAGTTTTTCCTTTCATTTAAATTTATCCTAGTATGAACCAGAGTGCGGCCTAGAAGGCTGCCACCCAGTTACACTAATAAAGGAACTCGTTGGTAGGAGTAAGCCGTTGGGGCGGCAAGGTTCTCGAGTGGCTACCGCGTACCGGAAGGCGCGGCTTAGGTAGGCCCCCCACAAGGTGGACTGATGACCTGGTAAAGGATGCGGGTGGCGCAGGACCGGTCACTTTGGCACTTTTTGGGGGAGGCCTATGTCCAGCATTGGACGTCTTTCGGCTGATATGATGATGATGATGATGATGATGATGATGATGATAGTATGAGTGTGAAAATAACTGATGTCCGCAGCAATAAAAATAAGGCCCTCGAAAATACTAGAGATATGTCTAACAAATATCCTAATAAACTTGCCAGCAAATAGCCTTAACATAATAGGCAATTACTAGTGAAAGATAGTGTGAACTTTCTATACAAAACACTTTTATGTAAACATTATTGTTTAGTCCAGCCCTTTGGCTGCTTGGTGTTTTACGTGTACAGTACAGTCAGCATCATATAGGTCAACAGCCAAAGTATTCAAATATATGGTAACATGTCTTTATTACTATAGTGTTAACGATGTGTTAAGATATATTCAGCTACTTAGGGTGCTACTACCTACATGATGCTGAGTGTACAGACGCTAGTTATTCACAAGTGCAACCTGAGGGGCTACCGCAAAGTGCAAACGAACTTCGTTCGAATATTCTCAAACATTCTCTCTGTTGCTCAAACAAGCAAGTGCAACAGAGACGGAGATACACAAACGAAGTTCGTTTTTCTTTTGCGGTAGCCCCACTGCATTTTTTTACTAATATGTGGCCCTTGAGTCCCTTGACCGCTGAACGGTTGCCTACTGCTGATATAGTCAATCACAGTATAATCTCTTTACAAAAATTATAATACGTAAAACAAATTATTTAAGTAATAATATAAAAGTATTTTTCGTAGATATTTTATGAATTTTGTAGTTGATAGATGTGGTTGGACAATAATAACACAAAACTGTTTATAATTAAAAGCAAAATATTTATATAAAAGCTGATGCGGTTTTTCCACCTTAAGATCTAAAACAAACATGAAGGTGACATCACAGCAGGACAAATATAACAAAAACATCAACAATACTTACCTCTCAAAGTTGAGAAACGCCATGTGTCCGTGGTATAAGGCTGGCTTCACCTCCTGCCACTTTGTAACGTTCTGCGCAAACTTATACTGGTTATTCAGAGAAAGTACATGCATATTCGCCGTAATATTTATATGCAACACTTTAAAGTGATTCTTCTTACACAAATCATACGCTACACCCACGAAACTCGTAGAACCAGTCTTGGGCACTCTATTGTATATAACTACTAAGTCTTCAACATCATTCGTTACAGTTTTAGGGAAAAACTGCCGAGAATCAATGTGCGATTGGGAGAGCTTGTATTCTGGAAAAAATAAAGAATACGTGAATTTAAAGCGGTCATGAATCTGTGTGTTCAAATAGAACAGTGTGCACGTACCGAGACGGCGATAACTGTCTTCTAAACGGGCTATTTCTGTCTGGAAATATAAAATTACGACCGCAATGATACATAGGCACGATATCAGCCATAATTTGTGTATGTTCAACATGGTTGTATGGTAATTGAGCGAGGAACGGACGCTAGGAACGGGCTCTTACTGACATGATTTATTTTCGAATTATTTATGAGTAAAAAACATTAATTTTCTATTTTAGATGCAGCTACGTACACTACAACACTACAGTAGTAAAACTGAACTGTCACATTCACTTTTTTTTTTTTTTTAAATTCGTCCATTCGGACAGGCTAAGACCATGGGCCATACTGCCTAGTCTTCAGTAAGTATAATTTCATTTGATCGAATCCAGTAATAACGTCTTCAGTAGTTTCAAATCAGAAGACTCTAGTCCAATAAATATGTCTTCAGTTATTTCCAATTCATATGAACAAATCTAGATATTAAGTCATCAGTATTATCAACATATGTGTCAAATCCAAAAAATAAGTCTTCAGTTATTACAATCCAATTCATGAAGTCAAATCCAGTAATAAAGTCTTGAGTATGTTCCAATAAAAACGTCAAATCCAATATTCAGCTCTTCAAAAAAGCTTACACCTCATCCAGACATTCCAAAAAGTCATTTGACCAACAAAATATAGGTACAATGCTTCAATAAAAATATATACAATTTTAAGCAAGTTTTAAATTTAGCATCATATTTACAGCATACACACAGTATTATGTACAAAATTAAACAAAGGTAAATAAGTAGACGACTCCTTCAACAAATCAGTTACTGAGAGCGGGATTCGATTAGAAGCTCCATAAATCTCAAGCAACTCATCCATCAGCACTAGGCGCTGAATGCCAAAGGATGAGCAACTAAACAGAATGTGATCTATAGACTGAACCTCTTGCTTTTGACAATGATCGCAATAAGGGGAAGAGACAAAGTTTTTACGATGGAGATGAAAATTTAAACGACAATGACCAATGCGCATACGAGTAATTATGGTGTAAAACCTACGATGCATGTAAGTTTTAAACTTACAAAACCAAGGCTTACTATTAACTTGGTTATCTAACAAAGCATACAAATGAGCCTTATTCTCAACTTCTGTAAAATGATACCAATGTCTTCCCCAAAGAACAGTCATACGCTGTTTTAGATTACTTATAATATCAGAATATGGCAAGGTCACAGCTAAGTCCCTGCTGTCGGGAACCAGGGACAAGTCAGATGCATTAGCAATAGTTCTAGCTAGGTAGTCGGCGTTTTCATTACCAGAAACTCCTTTATGAGACGGAACCCATACAAAATCTATTTTAATACCAATTAAAGATAGTTCTAACCATAATTCTTTAATGGAAAAAATTAGATAGCAAGTGCTAGCATTCATTTTGTTACTCGATAAACTTATTAATACACTCATACTATCGCTTACTATGACCCATTCTTTACTATATTGATTATGTTCTTTAACATGTTTCAAAGCAAATAAGATGGCAGTTGCTTCAGCAGTAAAGATACTTGCATTTTTATTGATATTAAACCCAATACCTTTATTAATTTCAGGTTGATAAATTGCAAAGGAAACAGCATTATTATTTTTGGCACCATCCGTATAAATAAATTTACAATTAGACCATTCTGACAACAATAAATAAGCCTCCTCTTTGGAAGTTAGCTTTGAATCTATTACAATTTTTATATCGGGATATTTACTCTTAAAAGAGCCTGTGTAACAGGGAAGAAGGTCATTATCAAGATGTATATTTAACTCCTGCAAAGAGTGAAAGAAAGAAGTAAAATCCTGAAGAACATACGTGCGCCTTTGAAAAGGCGATGATTGGAAAGAAATCAAGTTGTGAAGAAGATCGTTCTTAGGCAAGCTGTATAACTTTAAAATAAATCTTTCTTTTAAATAACGAAATCTAATATGAATAGGAGGAAGATTCGATTCAATTTGCATAGCAGCGATAGGACTAGTTTTAAATGCACCCAGTATTGTCCGCATACATTTGTTTTGTATTTTATCTAATGAATTTACAATTTTATCATCTCCAGCAAAACATAGAAAACCATATTCAAAATGACTTCGAACTAGAGACTTATACAAGATTAACAAAATTTTGGGGTCTGCACCCCATGAAGTGGCGCACAGCGATTTTAACACATTGTATGCTTTGTTAGCTTTGTAATACTGTCAGCATATTTTATCCAGGAAAGTTTTGAAGTAAATATAACACCTAAAAACTTTATTAGATCATATGAAATAGGCAGTGATATGTCATTGTACAAAACTGTGGGCAAACACATGCTTTTGCGACCAAAAATAAAAACTTTGGTTTTAGTCGAATTTACATCTAAGTTCAGATAAGCAAAGTATTTATGTAAGTTGATTAATGCCTCATTAATAGTCAAAGCTAATTGATTTAAATCAGATCCTGACACATAAACAACCAAATCATCTGCATACTGCAGATTTTTAACCTTTGTTCCTAGAATAAGATTTAGTCTCCTAATGTACAAAATAAAAATTAAAGGGGATAAGATACCTCCTTGACAAACCCCTAAAGAAGATAATCTTGGGCCATATAAGTGATTGTTAAATTTAACAAAAACCTTCCTGTTTGTTAAAAACATTTGTAAGAAATTTATTATTTTGCCAGGTAACCCTATCATTGACAGCTCTCTACATAAAACGGAAATATTGACACTGTTAAATGCACCTGCAATGTCAAAGAATACCGAAAGAAGATACTGATTATTATATATGCTGTTAAGTGCATCAAGTTGCAGCTGACAAATACTCTCACGAGAAGACCGACCTTTACGAAAACCAAACTGATTGCAGGGTAACAGACCATTTTGTTCGACAAAAAATTCCAACCGTTGCTTTAGAAGCTGTTCAAAAACCTTTCCTACACAAGATGTGAGTGCTATAGGTCGATATGAGTCGGGTAACAATTTATCTTTATCAGGCTTTAAAATTGGGACCAAGCAATCTGTTTTCCAATCATCAGGAATTAAGTTTTCTTCCCACAGCTGATTTAATATGTTTAAAAAGGTCTTTAGATTTTGTGAACTTAAATTTTTCAGTAAAATATATGGTATTCCATCAAGACCAAAGGATGTATCTCTTCTTGAAAATAGGGCAGATTTAAGCTCTTGCAAAGAAAACGGTTCAGTAAGATACTTATCATTATCATTTTCTGTGTGAACATAATTTAAAGACTCATTAAGCACAAAATCAGGAGTGTATTTCTTAAGAAAATCTGATATCCAACTATTATTACTAGCGTGTTTTGAAATGAATGTTTTATTAAATTTCCGCATGTAATTCCATATTAATGTCAAAGGAGTGCACCGGTTAAATGAGTTACACAGATTTATCCAACTATTACGCCGTTCAGTCTTAAGAACAAGCTTTTTAAGGGCTCGAAGTCTTTTAAATTCTATATAATTCTCTTCACTAGGTTCACTTTTAAATTTTATATAAGCATGTTTTGAATTAAGTACAGCTTCTGAACACTTTTGATTCCACCAAGGCAGCCGGGGAAATTTCAAAGATTTTGGTGTACACAGATTAGAACTATTCAAAGACCTATGTCTAGGGATGGACTCTACAGCAGTAGATCGCAAAATATTACAAAACAGATTGAGCGCATCTATCGAAGACATATTTTCAAAATCAATATTAGCCAAACAAAAATCAACTGATTGCCTGTACATTTTCCAATTCACCTGTTTGTAATTTGGGTGAATGGGCAAATGTACATTATTACATATTGGATTACTTTGTGAGCTATTTTCATTACCAACTATCATTTTTATCATTACAGGCAAATGATAACTGCTGCCAAGAGGACAATCCATAACAGACCAATCACATGAAAGTGCCAATGATGGAGAAACGAAAGTTAAATCCAGAGCATTAGGACGCCAAGAAGAAGAACCAGTTGTAGTAGTTTGACCATTATTTAAAAGAACCAAGTCATTGCCATCAATAATATCTAAGACATCTCTACCTCGAGGCAATGTATCAACACAGCCCCATGACATATGATGAGCATTTAGATCGCCTCCAAAAAGCATTGGCTGCGGAATAGATTTTATCAAAGCATCAAATTTACTTTTATTAAATGGGGGATCAGAATTTGATGGACTATAAAAACTTACTACACTCAACTGCTTGTTGTTTATAATTATTTGTACACAGATATTTTGTAGAGCATTGTCAAAATAAGTTTTAATATTAGAATATACTATATTGTTATGAATAAGTATTGCTACACCATTATGTTTATTACCACAGTCATTTCTAATGACATTGTATCCTTTAATTGAAAATTTTTGATGTTGTTTTAACCAGGTTTCAGAAATTATTGCTATGTGAATGTTATTTTCATATAAGAATCTAGTAAAGATTAGCCTATTGCTTATTATACTCTGAGCATTCCACTGCACTATGTTCAATATGTCCATAAAGAAAAAAATTAAGGTTGTTTCCTGAAAGTGTTTTTAAGTGTTTCTTTTATATTGTTAGAATTTATTGGCGTTTCTTTATCAGCACAAATTTTAACTATAGCTTCCACAAGTAGATTCATAAATCTGTCAGATTTGGTCAGATTACTTAGATGGGTGTCAATATATTTTGAGCCGAGCTGCGGAAATGCAACGTCACAAAACAAATCGGAATATTTAGCACTACGTGATTTTAACTTATTTTCCTCAATTTTCTGTTTTTTAATTGGACATGCAGCAGATATAGCCACGTGATCCCCACCACAGTTTGCGCATTGTGTTTTAACCTTATTACAATTTTTGAAATTATGAGGTTCAGCACAAATTGAACATACTTCATTATTTTTACAATACTTTGCTATATGACCAAATTTCATGCAACGAAGGCATTGCTTTACTGGAGGAATATAGATCCCTACTTCGTGCCTCCAATGGTCAAGTGTTACATATTCAGGCAACTGTACAGAGGCAAAAGTCACGGCAACCGTCTGAGTTGGAACCATTGAGACGATACCCAGCGTGTCTTTTACCCGCCGCATAAACCGTCTTACGCTTATCACCTTTTTACTGGAAGCTATTAATTGGAAAATCTTCTGGTTCGAATAATTAATCGGCACTGAAGTGAGAACACCCGTAACCTCGGTCTCAGATGCTGGGATTGAAGCATTCATGTGAATTTCATTTAATAATTTTTCATTTTTTAGGAAGACATTGGCGTGATTTGGGAGATCGAACATAATCCCAACTTTGTATGCATTAATTGTTCTTAGATGCATCACGCCCGACACGCGATGCTTTCGGATTGCATTGGACAAAGCAAGTCTATCTTTGTCAGAAAATTTGTGGTCATCCTCTCTGTGATTCAGAAAAACAATAAATTCTTTCTTAGCTGAATTTTCGTCGTACAACATGTAATAACTTTTGGCCCTGAAAGGAGTATACTTCTCTTTGTCATCTTCTTTAGTCTTCTTTTTTGCAGGTATGCGCTCCGAGGGCGCACCTGTATCCGCATCAGAACTACTTTCAGATTGAAGATCTGGCTCCGGCTCCAAGCCCTCCAACCGAGAACGCTTTCCCGTACGCTTCCCCATGACTGGGGAAGCGCACCAAACCGATAACCAAATCAACTATGAATTAAAATTAAAATTAAGACTAAATATGTACAAATTAACACCTAAAATTAATTTACAATAAAATATTTTATCAAGGGCGCCTATCACTTTCAACGTTCCCGCCGTCAAACCCTGTCACATTCACATTCCAATTCCACAATTTTATTATGGCACAAATATGAATGACAATTGAGTAGTAATGTTGCCATGCGGTGAAACAGAAAAATCGTATAAAATGTAACAATGAGTGTGGCAGCCTTGGAGCACTTAGGGTGAGTTGCACGAAACCGTCTGTAATCGTAAGCGGTGTTCGTTAGAATCTGAATTTATGGAACGTTTGACAAGTTTCTATGGACTGACAGCTGTCAGCGCCATATTTAACGTTGATCGGTCTGTAATCGTAGGTCGGTGCAACCCGCCTTTAAATTGTGAAAATTTGAAATTAATAGGAAATACCTCCTAAGGGGTGCAAAGTTTGTACGGGGGAATCTTTTTTTTTGAGCTAGAATCTTGAAACTTTGTAGAAAGATTACTAAGGTCACTGTGGGTAAGCCCGTCTACAAGGCAAGTCCGTCCCGACGTTATAACTTTTGAATTTGAAGGCGTTTGCCGCTTTAGCGTCCAGTCGCAAAGAAATTGAAAGAGCATTATAAGAATAAGAATAAGAATTTATTGAAAAAACCTTATTGCTAACGTTACATTGTGCTTGCACTGTTACATGTTAGGGGAATTAATTAAATAAAGAAGCAAAGAGATATTATACTAATTGGAAGACAATTTTACAAATTAAAATCATACACATCAAAGACATTAATAACGAATTATCTTACAACATAAACAATGTGTGCATATTAATCTAAGAATAGTTATTTCATCATACCTTTCATTTAAGTACGGAATTGCAGTGTCAGCGTCGACAATAACTGCAGACTAGGTCATCGAGTTTATTTCATTTTTAGTGGACTTTTACCTTGGTGCATAATAATATAATAGCAAACATTGCAGTTTGATAGATTTACGGTTTAACCATAAAGCAAACAAACAGAATAAAAAATGACGAGTTGGTAATACAAGTATTGAAAGATCTATATAACATTTTATCAGCTTATTTGGGTAACCTACAAAATAATAACTAAATCATCGTAATTAAAATTCAAAAAGAAAACAAATTGTCTGATATGTACTTAGGCCCCTTCATAATCAATAGAATTTATATATCTTCGTTCGGCCATTTTCCTGGCAGGGCATTCAGTGTCTCCTGTTTTATGATTGTTGGGCTTATTAAACAGTTTGCATGTTGCGCATTTAGGAGCATCTGCCTTGTTTGGGCACTCCTTGTCCGAGTGCCCTATGTTGCAACAATGTCCGCAAGCTTGTTCTGGCTGCTTACATGTCTTGGCGGCGTTGCCAAACTGCTGGCATTTGAAACATCTAGTGACAATCGTGAAGTCCCTCACAGGGCATGATGACCAGTTGATGAAAACTCGGTTCTGGGATATGAGCGCTCTGCGTACAAGGGCTGGAACTTCTATGACGTAGTTACGCGTCTCGGCATCTTTTCTTCCCGACCAAAGATTATTGAGAAAAAGGGAAGATTGCTAACTCCATACATTGCTACAAGGCACGCGTAAATCTTATTATCGTCGCCGGTACCTCGTAGTTCATCTTATTAATTTAGATGGCGTTGTTTGTCAGTCTACACTTGTGCCATCTATTGAGTTAGCGGTGAAGCACGCTGTTGAGTAGTCGCCTCTAACATAAGATTTAAAATTTCGGGTCTATTTGATTTTGGTCGAGTGGTTCAGGTGTTTGATTCACAAGTCTGAGTACTCCGGTTCGCGTCCCAACTCCTGTAATCTGTTTTTGTATTTTTTCTTGCCACGTGACACGTCGCGGCATCGGTTATGCTGGCCCCCGCTGCCCGTGACGCGTAATAGTAGATTATACACCAAGGGGATAAAGCACTGTTTTATGTCACGGGAGCGAATTGAATCCCGAACGTAACGAAGGACTCATAATTTAACTCCTGAGCGTAGCGAGGGAGTTATAAGTTAATTCCTGAGCGAAGCGAGGGAATTAAGACTGAGTCCTGAGTGCAGTGAGGGGTTCAACCGCCCAAGACTAAAACAGTTTTATCCCCGAGGTGTATACTCTACTTTTCACACCTTATGCGAGACAAAAAAACAGGCTCAGTAGATAAATAATGTTTATTTAGCAAATTAAAAGTACATAGTAACATTAGACACGTTAGTCCAATTATGGAAAGATAAGGTAATGTTTTTATTTGGTACGTTTATTGAGGTTGAGTTGGAGTTTATTTGAGTTGCGTTCATAGCTTCGGATACTTGCGTCTGAGGGTCGAGATGTACCGTAAAGGTTGGGGAAGGTGGATTTTCAGGCAGTGAGCTTGATGTGGATGGGATGTGTTTTGAGGAAGATGGCTGTGGTGGCAGAGGTGTCCAAGGATCATCAATAGTAGACGATGGTTTCAAAAGTATTTTTTCACCAATACGATAGCTCGTTCTTTCTTTATTTTTTATAGAATTTTCAATGTAGCCCTCTGCTACAGCGTCAGACTTCCAGCCACCGTGTCTTTTTATTTGGGCCATGTCTGCTCCTGAATCAGCCAATAGGCTCGCCGATGTTCTTCTAAAACAGTGGCCTGTGTAGAGCTCGGGATTTTCCAATTTCAGGTATTTAGCAATGTCTCTTGGCATGCCACTAATTTTGTTTTTGCCAATGACTTGCCTGGTACATTTGCCATTGTTGTAGCCTACAAAAAATCTGTTGGTGTTTATATTAGCAGGGCGTAGTGCTTGGTACTTTTGGACTATTTTGGCATGGTCTTCACGAATTACGAATGACCGTTCTCTATTTGTTTTTGTATCCGGCAATTTTTCAAGTAATAACTCTGAATGTTTTTCGATATCATTGACTTTTATGTTCACGAGTTCATTTCCACGACAAGCTCCGTTCACTCCAAAAATCAGGGCCACCTTTAACAAAATAATACATAATTAAGTAAGTAAACAATTTACTCATAATAATTATGTACCTGCCTACATGTAGGTAGGAATAGGTAATATTGAGATAGTAGTTATTCTACGGGCCTTTAGGTATTATAGGTATATATATGGTCGAGGGTCGAGTATATGTATACTTATATTATAATTAAAATATATACAGCCTTGGCCAAAAGTTTTGAGCTCGACTTCATTTTTATATAACTTCTAAATAAAACCTTATTTCCGAATTACAAAAAACATCAGATGACGCAGAATATAAAAAGTATTAATAAAAAAAATTGAATCACTACTCAAAGTATTTGTTCATGTAAGGCGGCCTGTACACCTGTAAGTTTTTACGTAAGTAATAGGGACGCCGCTATACAATAGAGCGGGAAAGCGAGATCTCCATCTCATTCATCTGTATGGATGGCTGCGTCCCTACTTTCGTAAGCAAAACTTACAGGTGTAAGGCGGCCTCAGGGAAACGAAAGACAAAAAACCGAGTCTCACATAAAGCGAGATATTATAACTTGTCTGTACAATTCTTATAACACACCATTCAAGGTGCCTTAGAGTTTGTATTTTTTTGTTACAAAGATAGGTAGGAAACAGTTCCAAATTCGATATTTGTATGAAAAATACAGGAATGCTCTCAACACTTTTGGCCAAGGCTGTATATGTTTTAACGATTAAATATGTAGGTAGTAAACTCGAATTTATTTTTTCAACTGCGTAACATAAAATGAGAAATACTTAGTGTAGAGATAAATTCAATCAACAATTAGGTTCATAGGTTGTACTCACTTTTATAGCAAGAAAACTGTGGTCGGGGGCTTCATTCAAGAAAGTCTCCACGTTTTGTGTCGTAAGTATCTTTGATTTCTTTGCTCGATGTCCATCCGATTTCCTTTTTAAAAAGGCCAATAACTTGGCATATGTATTAATTTGTATGTCATGTTTCTCCTAATATATCATGTTTGACACTTATTGTTGCCCTCAGCATCGAATATATACACCACAGGCTACTTGGCTTCTTTGTAGCTGACAAATATTCAAAATAGACCAGAAGCACTGATTCAGACACAGACTTTACGCCTTTTACAGCTTTCCATTTGTCAAAATCGTTGTAGGCTTTTAGGTATTTTTCCTTTGACTTCTCTTGCAGCAGATTGTTGACAATGCCTATGGCATCTAATTTGATAAACTCAGGAGTCAAAACACTTTCATCACTCGACATTTTCAATATTATTTTTGAAATTAAATCTTCTATAGGCACCTACAAGAACTCGATTTGTTCGTCACGCGTGAACAAATGAAGGCGCGCGACGTTCCAAATTCGAAAGCACAAGCCGTGGTCCTAGATTCGAAATTCGAATTTCGAACACCGCGCTCCTCCGGACCGGGGTTCACACGGAGGCAAACTTCATTTATTTTGTCAAATCAAGTAGGCCATGGCCTAGGACAAATTGTGTTTAGCAAAATTAAACTTTATGCATATAGTAATAAGAATTATGAAAAGTGAAATCATATTATTAACCAGCGGGTTATAATGAAATTCAGTACAACATTATAACCCGGCTAATACCAAGGGATTTAATGTCTTGCTTTCGGTAGGGTTTACATGACCTATAATTCGGCATTGTCGAGCATGTGGTTTGAAATAGTACATTATTGTCGAAGCAAGGGAAGTAGGCAATTGCTGGCTGAGTATTAATTTTAAACGGACGACCTTGGGAGTCCGTTTAATTTAATACGAAGCCAGTAAATGCCCTTCCAGCTGAGACAAATATAGTGCTTTTCTCAAAAATTGTGCAAGAAAACAAAAATGTATTTTCTGAAAATGATAAGGCATGCATTTCTTCTCGCCGCTTCAAGAAATTGTCGTATACGCCTTCCGATATCTGTCTTTTGGCTTTGCAAATTACCAACAAATTACACTTAAACAAATAATCAATAACTGAGCTTGCAGCTTCTTTTAAATCTGGAATAATTTACACGTCAATTTTCTATATTTTCCGTAGAAAGAATTAGACACTGTATGTTAAAACAGAATATTTTTTGCATTGCCGCCTTTTAATTTTTTTAATAATAAGTAGGGAGTGTATTTTTCTTCCGAAAGCGCCATAAGTTATTTGAGACAACTAAAAAGTCGCGATGAGTCACAGCTACTGATCTTGCGTTTTGGCTGTTTAGGACCTATGCCTTTTATTTATATGGCGGTGTCAACTTTTTAAAAAGTTTGTACCACGACAAATAAGGGAATTTGTATGCAACATTGTAGTCGAGCAAAATCGAGCCGGCAAGGTTTTTTATTTTTTAAATGTTGACTAACCATAAACTATGCACTTCACGTCCTGATTTTTTACCAATAAAGTCAACATTGCCGATGATTTTTGAGAAAATTAAATTATAGCGTAGATAAGTACCTACTTTTCCGCGAGGCCATCACAACACAATTGACGCTGCGACGGTTGCGTTGCGTGTCGTGGCGAGAAAAATCTACTTATCTTTTTAATTTCTACAGTGCGAGTGAGACAGACGATTTTGATGATGAGTCGCGCGTGGGCGCGACGCGACTTTCTAGCTAGTTGTGCTAGAATTAAGTACAGCCAGTAAATAGTAATGTTATCTATCTATAGATCTACCTAAATAAAACAAAGTCGTGTTAGATGATACATCATTTAATCCCAGAGCGGCTGGACCAATTTTAAAGATGTTTGATGGTTTGGATTTGTCTCCGCTCCGAATAGCAGATTAGGTAACTATTAAAACATGGAATCATAATTATAACAAAATTATACTCATTAATTAATATCGTTATCAATATACTATTTAAAATCTATCGTCAAATCTACTGTACCAATACCAATCAAATTTACGCCCTATAATATACCCATGATCCCATACACGGAGAGCTAACGATTCCGCTCCCATGAAACAAGATTCAGTACCTGTGTATAGATATACATTGCCTAATACGAAATTCAATAAGAGTGAAAGAGACATTTCGCCATAGTCCTACGCGTAAAACAAAAGATTTTCTATGAAATAATAGCAAAATTCGGAGCATCGCTCACGCAATATTGCCGGTTCATTGTACCTGCCGCGTGACAGCGTTTGCGCGCGACGTTGCCACTCCAGGTCGACACACGTAAAAAGAGCTCTGCGCGCCATTTTAAATGTATAGCCGCCAGAGGTCTTTTTACGTGTGTCGACCTGTAATAGTACATTACGTAACTAGGGCGGTGAATTCGAAAATGCCCCAGATCGCAGGTGTTTGTGGCCCGAACCGAAGGTGAGGACCATAAATATGCGCTCTGGGGCTTTACGTGGCTTTACAAATTACCGCCCGTGTTGCGTACAAAATTTCACGTCTTCACCTGGCCACAATGCGAGTTTTCCCGTACGCGCAGCGTGCAGTAAAACTCGCATTATGGCCAGGTGTGACGTAAACAAACTTTAACTCATCATGCATTTGCCCGCGAATGCAAATTCGGGTATTTTCTAATAAATAATCATTTAATACGTGTTGAAATAACCTTTACTTATCAGTTATTGCCTGTGAGGGATAAAATGGGCAATTATAATGTGGCGTTCATTTAAAAGTGTGAAAACACGTAATTCCGCGTAAGTACAAAAAGTCTATACGCGAGTTCAATGACCGTGTTGACGAAAACAGACATATTTTACGAACACCTGTTAAAGTAGCTTTAAAAATGCCGCGCGCGAGCCACAGAGCTAACGTGATTGGCTGGTTGCCTGCAGCGGGGCACACCGCTGCGGCGCTGCCACGAAAACCGAATCTCGAGGTTCGGATATCTCCGTCTCTAACGCACTTATGTTTTATGGTACTCGAACGACAGAGGTAGAGATATACGAACTTCGTGATTTGATTTTCGTTGTAGCGCTGCTGGCCGCCCGGTCGCCGCGTAGGAACTATAGGTACAACATAAGTAATAGGTACCGCCCGAATCTCAGCGATTCGCGACATGATCTAACGCGTCTAAGATCTATTAGTTGTTGATATCAGTTAAATTTTAATATACTCGTTGTGAAACAATTTTTTTTTTTTTTTTTTTAAATTCGTCCATTCGGACAGGCTAAGACCATGGGCCATACTGCCTAGTCTTCAGTAAGTATAATTTCATTTGATCAAATCCAGTAATAACGTCTTCAGTAGTTTCAAATCAGAAGTCTCTAGTCCAATAAATATGTCTTCAGTTATTTCCAATTCATATGAACAAATCTAGATATTAAGTCATCAGTATTATCAACATATGTGTCAAATCCAAAAAATAAGTCTTCAGTTATTCCAATCCAATTCATGAAGTCAAATCCAGTAATAAAGTCTTGAGTATGTTCCAATAAAAACGTCAAATCCAATATTCAGCTCTTCAAAAAAGCTTACACCTCATCCAGACATTCCAAAAAGTCATTTGACCAACAAAATATAGGTACAATGCTTCAATAAAAATATATACAATTTTAAGCAAGTTTTAAATTTAGCATCATATTTACAGCATACACACAGTATTATGTACAAAATTAAACAAAGGTAAATAAGTAGACGACTCCTTCAACAAATCAGTTACTGAGAGCGGGATTCGATTAGAAGCTCCATAAATCTCAACCAACTCATCCATCAGCACTAGGCGCTGAATGCCAAAGGATGAGCAACTAAACAGAATGTGATCTATAGACTGAACCTCTTGCTTTTGACAATGATCGCAATAAGGGGAAGAGACAAAGTTTTTACGATGGAGATGAAAATTTAAACGACAATGACCAATGCGCATACGAGTAATTATGGTGTAAAACCTACGATGCATGTAAGTTTTAAACTTACAAAACCAAGGCTTACTATTAACTTGGTTATCTAACAAAGCATACAAATGAGCCTTATTCTCAACTTCTGTAAAATGATACCAATGTCTTCCCCAAAGAACAGTCATACGCTGTTTTAGATTACTTATAATATCAGAATATGGCAAGGTCACAGCTAAGTCCCTGCTGTCGGGAACCAGGGACAAGTCAGATGCATTAGCAATAGTTCTAGCTAGGTAGTCGGCGTTTTCATTACCAGAAACTCCTTTATGAGACGGAACCCATACAAAATCTATTTTAATACCAATTAAAGATAGTTCTAACCATAATTCTTTAATGGAAAAAATTAGATAGCAAGTGCTAGCATTCATTTTGTTACTCGATAAACTTATTAATACACTCATACTATCGCTTACTATGACCCATTCTTTACTATATTGATTATGTTCTTTAACATGTTTCAAAGCAAATAAGATGGCAGTTGCTTCAGCAGTAAAGATACTTGCATTTTTATTGATATTAAACCCAATACCTTTATTAATTTCAGGTTGATAAATTGCAAAGGAAACAGCATTATTATTTTTGGCACCATCCGTATAAATAAATTTACAATTAGACCATTCTGACAACAATAAATAAGCCTCCTCTTTGGAAGTTAGCTTTGAATCTATTACAATTTTTATATCGGGATATTTACTCTTAAAAGAGCCTGTGTAACAGGGAAGAAGGTCATTATCAAGATGTATATTTAACTCCTGCAAAGAGTGAAAGAAAGAAGTAAAATCCTGAAGAACATACATGCGCCTTTGAAAAGGCGATGATTGGAAAGAAATCAAGTTGTGAAGAAGATCGTTCTTAGGCAAGCTGTATAACTTTAAAATAAATCTTTCTTTTAAATAACGAAATCTAATATGAATAGGAGGAAGATTCGATTCAATTTGCATAGCAGCGATAGGACTAGTTTTAAATGCACCCAGTATTGTCCGCATACATTTGTTTTGTATTTTATCTAATGAATTTACAATTTTATCATCTCCAGCAAAACATAGAAAACCATATTCAAAATGACTTCGAACTAGAGACTTATACAAGATTAACAAAATTTTGGGGTCTGCACCCCATGAAGTGGCGCACAGCGATTTTAACACATTGTATGCTTTGTTAGCTTTGGTTATAATACTGTCAGCATATTTTATCCAGGAAAGTTTTGAAGTAAATATAACACCTAAAAACTTTATTAGATCATATGAAATAGGCAGTGATATGTCATTGTACAAAACTGTGGGCAAACACATGCTTTTGCGACCAAAAATAAAAACTTTGGTTTTAGTCGAATTTACATCTAAGTTCAGATAAGCAAAGTATTTATGTAAGTTGATTAATGCCTCATTAATAGTCAAAGCTAATTGATTTAAATCAGATCCTGACACATAAACAACCAAATCATCTGCATACTGCAGATTTTTAACCTTTGTTCCTAGAATAAGATTTAGTCTCCTAATGTACAAAATAAAAATTAAAGGGGATAAGATACCTCCTTGACAAACCCCTAAAGAAGATAATCTTGGGCCATATAAGTGATTGTTAAATTTAACAAAAACCTTCCTGTTTGTTAAAAACATTTGTAAGAAATTTATTATTTTGCCAGGTAACCCTATCATTGACAGCTCTCTACATAAAACGGAAATATTGACACTGTTAAATGCACCTGCAATGTCAAAGAATACCGAAAGAAGATACTGATTATTATATATGCTGTGAAGTGCATCAAGTTGCAACTGACAAATACTCTCACGAGAAGACCGACCTTTACGAAAACCAAACTGATTGCAGGGTAACAGACCATTTTGTTCGACAAAAAATTCCAACCGTTGCTTTAGAAGCTGTTCAAAAACCTTTCCTACACAAGATGTGAGTGCTATAGGTCGATATGAGTCGGGTAACAATTTATCTTTATCAGGCTTTAAAATTGGGACCAAGCAATCTGTTTTCCAATCATCAGGAATTAAGTTTTCTTCCCACAGCTGATTTAATATGTTTAAAAAGGTCTTTAGATTTTGTGAACTTAAATTTTTCAGTAAAATATATGGTATTCCATCAAGACCAAAGGATGTATCTCTTCTTGAAAATAGGGCAGATTTAAGCTCTTGCAAAGAAAACGGTTCAGTAAGATACTTATCATTATCATTTTCTGTGTGAACATAATTTAAAGACTCATTAAGCACAAAATCAGGAGTGTATTTCTTAAGAAAATCTGATATCCAACTATTATTACTAGCGTGTTTTGAAATGAATGTTTTATTAAATTTCCGCATGTAATTCCATATTAATGTCAAAGGAGTGCACCGGTTAAATGAGTTACACAGATTTATCCAACTATTACGCCGTTCAGTCTTAAGAACAAGCTTTTTAAGGGCTCGAAGTCTTTTAAATTCTATATAATTCTCTTCACTAGGTTCACTTTTAAATTTTATATAAGCATGTTTTGAATTAAGTACAGCTTCTGAACACTTTTGATTCCACCAAGGCAGCCGGGGAAATTTCAAAGATTTTGGTGTACACGGATTAGAACTATTCAAAGACCTATGTCTAGGGATGGACTCTACAGCAGTAGATCGCAAAATATTACAAAACAGATTGAGCGCATCTATCGAAGACATATTTTCAAAATCAATATTAGCCCAACAAAAATCAACTGATTGCCTGTACATTTTCCAATTCACCTGTTTGTAATTTGGGTGAATGGGCAAATGTACATTATTACATATTGGGTTACTTTGTGAGCTATTTTCATTACCAACTATCATTTTTATCATTACAGGCAAATGATAACTGCTGCCAAGAGGACAATCCATAACAGACCAATCACATGAAAGTGCCAATGATGGAGAAACGAAAGTTAAATCCAGAGCATTAGGACGCCAAGAAGAAGAACCAGTTGTAGTAGTTTGACCATTATTTAAAAGAACCAAGTCATTGCCATCAATAATATCTAAGACATCTCTACCTCGAGGCAATGTATCAACACAGCCCCATGACATATGATGAGCATTTAGATCGCCTCCAAAAAGCATTGGCTGCGGAATAGATTTTATCAAAGCATCAAATTTACTTTTATTAAATGGGGGATCAGAATTTGATGGACTATAAAAACTTACTACACTCAACTGCTTGTTGTTTATAATTATTTGTACACAGATATTTTGTAGAGCATTGTCAAAATAAGTTTTAATATTAGAATATACTATATTGTTATGAATAAGTATTGCTACACCATTATGTTTATTACCACAGTCATTTCTAATGACATTGTATCCTTTAATTGAAAATTTTTGATGTTGTTTTAACCAGGTTTCAGAAATTATTGCTATGTGAATGTTATTTTCATATAAGAATCTAGTAAAGATTAGCCTATTGCTTATTATACTCTGAGCATTCCACTGCACTATGTTCAATATGTCCATAAAGAAAAAAAATTAAGGTTGTTTCCTGAAAGTGTTTCTTTTATATTGTTAGAATTTATTGGCGTTTCTTTATCAGCACAAATTTTAACTATAGCTTCCACAAGTAGATTCATAAATCTGTCAGATTTGGTCAGATTACTTAGATGGGTGTCAATATATTTTGAGCCGAGCTGCGGAAATGCAACGTCACAAAACAAATCGGAATATTTAGCACTACGTGATTTTAACTTATTTTCCTCAATTTTCTGTTTTTTAATTGGACATGCAGCAGATATAGCCACGTGATCCCCACCACAGTTTGCGCATTGTGTTTTAACCTTATTACAATTTTTGAAATTATGAGGTTCAGCACAAATTGAACATACTTCATTATTTTTACAATACTTTGCTATATGACCAAATTTCATGCAACGAAGGCATTGCTTTACTGGAGGAATATAGATCCCTACTTCGTGCCTCCAATGGTCAAGTGTTACATATTCAGGCAACTGTACAGAGGCAAAAGTCACGGCAACCGTCTGAGTTGGAACCATTGAGACGATACCCAGCGTGTCTTTTACCCGCCGCATAAACCGTCTTACGCTTATCACCTTTTTACTGGAAGCTATTAATTGGAAAATCTTCTGGTTCGAATAATCAATCGGCACTGAAGTGAGAACACCCGTAACCTCGGTCTCAGATGCTGGGATTGAAGCATTCATGTGAATTTCATTTAATAATTTTTCATTTTTTAGGAAGACATTGGCGTGATTTGGGAGATCGAACATAATCCCAACTTTGTATGCATTAATTGTTCTTAGATGCATCACGCCCGACACGCAATGCTTTCGGATTGCATTGGACAAAGCAAGTCTATCTTTGTCAGAAAATTTGTGGCCATCCTCTCTGTGATTCAGAAAAACAATAAATTCTTTCTTAGCTGAATTTTCGTCGTACAACATGTAATAACTTTTGGCCCTGAAAGGAGTATACTTCTCTTTGTCATCTTCTTTAGTCTTCTTTTTTGCAGGTATGCGCTCCGAGGGCGCACCTGTATCCGCATCAGAACTACTTTCAGATTGAAGATCTGGCTCCGGCTCCAAGCCCTCCAACCGAGAACGCTTTCCCGTACGCTTCCCCATGACTGGGGAAGCGCACCAAACCGATAACCAAATCAACTATGAATTTAAATTAAAATTAAGACTAAATATGTACAAATTAACACCTAAAATTAATTTACAATAAAATATTTTATCAAGCGCGCCTATCACTTTCAACGTTCCCGCCAAAAAAAACCGTTGTGAAACAAATTATGAGAATATTATATTTTTTTATTTATTTATCAATGAGTGACACTGGCAAGTGTGGGATGAAGATACCTATGCAATTTAACTTTCACGGGCGTGTAAATTGTATTGTAATAGAGCAAAATTCGTTAAAATAGTACCTAAACTAAAATATAATGTGTGTGTGACTGTTTAGCAATTTCAAGTTTAAGTGTACTTTTTTAAATAGCAGGGCAATTTCGATAACTATAAGCGTTTTTAAAATATGCGCCATCTAGCGGACTGCAATACACGTGCATAGCCATTCAGCTAAGAAAAGCTTGCGATCAATGGAACTAGTGACTGACTTAAAATTGCTTTGTTTTGATTTTGCTATTTCCGAGTTATTTTGTTACAAAGGTGTATTTTATGCCTTCTTATTAATTAATATGATGATTTAGGACACTAAAATGCAATATTTTCACAGGTTCATCGAACCTTTTTTCATTGAGAGCCTAGTAGCGCCATCTCGAAATGCTTTCTGAACTACGACGACGTTTCCAAAGAGATAGCGATCTAGGCTTCTCAATTATCTCTGATACTGGCTAAGATTTTGTCCCGTGTTAAGCAAAGAGTATATAATCACTACGTTTTAAGAGACGGCACTCTCATAGATAGCAGTGAGCTGTTTTTTTTTTAATTTAGTTCGACTGCAATGTTTTGCCAACCTAACAGAAAAAACGCTAGTGTTGCCCACCAATACTTTATTGATCCTATCGACGTAGTGATGTGGCAATATCGATATATTTAACGATACTTTTAGCAGCCCACCCGTATATTACTTTACATTTTAATATTTATGAGATAAAGTAGAAATCAAAAACAAATCCTGTTGTTGCATATTTATTACCATAATCATCTTACAAAGTAATTACAGATATTTATACAGGATTAACTCTAACTCGTGAATCGAAATAGTAAAATGTCAATCTATCCATGGTTCTGAGTTCTGAGCCACTTTTAGTATGGGTACCACTTAATACTATGCAAAAAAACACTTGTTGTATGAAAGGTGTTATTTTTTTGCATAACACAAAGTTGGTTCCGTAGTAAAAGTTGCTCAGATCAGAATTCAATTCACGAATTAAAGTTCATCCCTGTAGTTTGTGGTGCTACTTGACTTGTAGTCCCCTATTTAACTGAGCCTGTAAACTGAACACATGATATTGATATTATTAACCGATTTCAATAAAGGAGGAAGTTGTCAATTCGTCGGAAGCTTTTATTTTTTATGAATGTTCCTCAATTACTCGAAGAAGCTGGACCGATTTAGAAAAATATTTTTTTGGTTTGAAAGGGTGCTATTTTTAAAGCTGGTACCTTTATTTCTATGTAGTTGTCCACAATTACCATAATTTTGAGTGGAAACTTCATATTTGTTTTGACTGTTGTTGAGCTTTTTTACTTGAATCAGCATTATCACTTTCTGATTTTTGAAAGTTACTATTCACAATTCTACATTGCTGTCTAATAAATAATTTTGCAATGGTATTGAACAGTATTTTTTTTATATGTTCTGAATGTTCTGAACAAACAAGCCATGTCATGTCACAGTGCACCACAAACTCGAGGACAGTTAAATTACAAATATTTTCCCTGTGTAAAGAATGTACAATATTAGTTTCAAAAATATTTTTTGCCTTGTTTATTGCGTCGCATAACTTTTTTGTAGGGTAGGTTAGGGAAGTTTTTTCTTTCCACCATTCTCTGAGCGAAATGTACTTGTACATTCCTTCATTGCCATCTGGGTTGTTATTCTTTATGCATGCCTCACACACGCTGCATGCACTTTTATGTAGCAGTTTTGAAGCTATATAGCCGCTTACATACACGACTGGTTGCTCTTCAAAGGATAATAAATCATCTTCAATTTCTTGAAGTTCTTCAGCTGCTTCGGGTATTGAAATAATTGGGTAATCAGTTTCCTCAACAAGCAGCCTAGATGTGGAACATGATGCAATTGCAGCATTTACGTTCTCGGTTGGGCTTTTACTGTCTGCCAGTAGATCACGGAAATTTAATAATAATTTATTCTCGTCTTCGTCACAATTTGAACCCCGATTGTGGGAAGCAGTGAGACCCGAAATCACTGATGATTTTAAGGCCGCGGTAAAGTGCGAGCACGTGGGATTTCTGTTAGTGGGACTGTGCTGCCTGATTGTCCCAAATAAATTTTCCAAAGAATCTTGATTTAATTGCCTTAAATTCAAATATTTGAACCCATGGGATTTTAAATTCCACCAAATATCTTTAAGCGATTTAAGGGTAATTAAATATCCCTTAATGCACCGCACATTTTGCAGAGGTAGCCCTGAATGCGATTTAAAAAATTTTATGGATGCGATTTTTTTAAGGTAGTAATCCCATGATTCTACATGTTTTGTTTTTCCCGAAATATTTTCACGTATTCCTTTTTTTTTATCCTTTAGGGACGATGGTCCGTTGGTGACGTCGAACAATCTGTCCAATTCCTCAATTACGTGTGCCGTATCATTTAAATGTTGTTTTTCTGGATCTTCCTTAGTCCACGCCAACATTTTAATTACAGCCGCCATTGTGTTGCTCAGAGCATGGGCAGCATATTTTACTTTCATTTTTATCCTGTAGGTCGGATTAACTACAGTCGAATTTAGTTTTTTAAAATTTAGGAAGTTTCTATTTCTTTCTTCAGCCTCAATTAAGTGACGCCACTGTCCGATTTTTCCATCGTAGGAGATTTGGCCCGCTTGATAGAAATTGTTCCTTATCGATTTGAACAAATGAGGAATATCATATAATACAAAAACCTTTTTGTTCTCTACAAAAAAGAAATTGTCATCAGGTCCTAAGTTAGACATTTTTTTCAACAAATTCAGTGCTCCTACATTGGTCGGTCCTTGGTCACATATCGTTGTCAAAATGGTGATGCCAATTTCATCAAGGGACCGTATCAATTTTTTTATAATAACCGCTAACTTCTCGCCTGACACGGTCCCTTTAACAAAATAATATGCGAGGGGCTGTTTAATTTTTTTTCGAATACCCTGCAGCATAAAAACCAGAGCATGATCAGCTATGAAGCCATTTCTTCCCATGTTCTCTCCTGGACCGTAGTCGACATACCCTTCAACCTTGTCGGTGCTTTCATTATATATTAGTCTTTTCTTGAGGGCAATTTCATCAAATAGCAGTGCACAATATCTGTCCTTCTCACTCATTTCTTTTGTTTTCTTGTCCAACATATCAATTATGCCTAAATTTATACCTGGTTCCATTGGTATGCTACGTAACAATCTATGCAATGTTTTTTCACTAGGCAGGGACATTTGTTTTTGAAGAAATCTATATGTTCTTGGCGAACGTTTAAAGATTGCCAGTGCGGATATTTTATTTCTCATGTCCCAGCGTTTGCCATGTGGCGCCTTCTTTTGATTTTTCACGAAATCCGATAAGAAGTTTTTTAAAAAAGTTGATTCTAATTCGTCGATATTAACTGAAGTCTTCGCTAACGCTCGCAAAGAAAGTTTTGCCTTTTTGAGACGTTCCAAAAGATTTTTTTCCTTTTGATTTTTTTCGCGAGTTTCTTCACATTTCCTTTTCCGTTTATAGCTTTGCACCAAGGTTTCCTCTGCTGCACTGCTTGTTGACGGTTGAGGTTCCCCTGATGAGACGCCCACATCAATGTCACCTGGAAACATAATTTAGATTGGAAATTAAATTCCTTGACTGTACCAGACATTGCAAGTTTATTAAAATGGTTGTAGTTAGTTAATGAATGTATATAGATACATTCATTACATAAACCAATCATTAATATAGGCATTCATATTATTAATAGAGTCAGTAACTTTATGTTATAGACTAATTAATCGTGATTTAATTATTTACACGGCATTACAGACAAGCCAATACACCGAGAAATTAGACATTGTAAAAATAACAGTATACAAAAACACATTCAGTACGGACAACATCTAGGTCACATCAAACAAAAGTACTGGACAGCCTATTATCCATCGACTCACAAAACCTTAGACATTCATGGCACACAGTCGCCCATCTCCACGCAAACAAGTCACATTCAGGTGCCGATGTCAAGAGCGCATTGAGCAGAGTAAGCGCGAAGGAGCGGAGAATGTCTACGCGATACCGAGCGCCGCCGGCACTGCCAGCAGTGGGCGCGCTCGCGGTCTCAGACTTACTCTGGGCACATCCGGAACATACAGCCGCAAGACTCGAGCCACAAGCTCCGGGCAGTCGGACGAGCCACGCAGTATGCGACAAGCGGTGGTCAGCAATTTGTGGTTGCGCCTTACCTCTAGAGAATTGTATCTGAGGCATCCGAGTAAATATTTCGTTGGATAGAGAAAGGGATAATACCCAAATCTTTTTTTAAAGATGAATCTCAGGAATGCCTTTTGGATCTTCTCTAGAAGTAAGGCGTAGGTGGACTCGTAGGGGTGCCAGATGATTGACGAGGCCTCAAGCTTACTTCTGACCAAAGCGCTGTAAACTGTGATACATCCTCCCCCCCTCCTCCCATCTGACGCTCGACCCCCCCCACCTTGAAATAATTTATGAACTAGCGAGCGTCAGGTGGAGGGGGGGGGGGGGGGGGGGTGAATTTTAAACAGTACACCTAGATGTATATCGCCACGCAGGTTTTTGAGACATCCATAATTGCACGTAAGGGCTATGCTACACTTCGTGCGTATTGCTGGACCCGCAATTTGTGCGCTCGCGCAACGTCGTCTTGTGTGGATTATGCGAGATAAACAAAATTCTCGGGATATGATGGAACGATTTACAAAACTCTTCAATCTCTCAATAGTGGACTTATCAATATTATCCCTTTGTCTGTCCTTATGTATGCTTAGATCTTTAAAACTACGAAACGGATTTTGATGCGGTTTTGTTTAATACGAGTAGGTAGAGTGATTCAAGAGGAAGGTTTACAATACAGTATCCGTGCGAAGCCGGGGCGGGTCGTTAGTTAAACATAATATTAAATTTCAAATGCATAAAAAATACAATACTCACCAAATTTTCGTTTGCCGTATTTTGGATCTATTGAAGTCCTCTCTAATCGTTCTTCTACTAATACATGGCCCGAAGAGGATGAGTAACATTCTGAAACTTTAATTAACAAATGCAATTAACATATAGACATGTATTTTTAAGACAACAGTTACAAGAATATGTGTCATGTCATGTTTCTCAAGCCTGTATGAATTCCGATTGTAATTGATTATATACTGATTAGGCAAACTAGAAAAGCTTAGAAGAGAATTTGTATTCCGATAAAAAAGAATTATCTAAATCAGACTACTCTGTAAAAAGTTATGCGTCATACGCGTCGACTTGAGAACCACTGTTTTTTTCGTCGGTTAATCATCATCATCATATGAGCCGAAAGACGTCCACTGCTAGACATAGGCCTCCCCCAAAGAGTGCCAAAGTGACCGGTCCTGCGCCACCCGCATCCAGCGGACTCCCGCAACCTTTAGGTACCAGGTCATCAGTTTACCTTGAGGGGGGGAATACCCGCGCCGCGCCTTCCGGTACGTGGTCGCCACTCGAGAACCTTTCCGACCCACGGCCATAGGTTCTACGTGCTATGTGCCCCGCCCACTGCCACTTAAGTTTAGGGATTCGGAGGGCTATATAGGTTATCTTGGTTCTACTGCGTCGGTTAGTAAATAAATGACATACTAGCTTCTGCCCGCGACTCTGTCCGCGTGGAACTCGTTTATATCGGAGCTACATACAAACTTTTACCCCCCCACCCAATTTTATCCCTTAGGGGATGATTTCGGGGATAAAAACTATCCTCTGTCACTCTCTATCCCTTCAACTATCTCCACTTAAAAAAACACGTCTTTTCGTCGCTCCGTTTTGCCGTGAAAGACGCAGACAAACAAACAAACACATACACTTTCGCACGTATAATATTAGTATGGATGACAAAACTGTCAAGCTTAAGTGGGTCCCAAGTTCGTGTCTGTACGAACGTGACACTGACACGCCAACTTGTTTTCCTTAAGAGTATGAATGTGAACCTTAGTAGGTGACGGCAACGCAATTGTGACTCCCCAGTGGCCCGGTGCACGGAGCTACAAGTTACAAATGAACATATTATGTAAACAAGCACCACTGGTCAAATGGCCGGTCGTTATTGGTCGAGCGCCTCAGCATTGCCAGTTTACACTTGTAACATTGTAACCTGTTGCTGCCTGAAATGGGGCCCTGGGGGCGTTCATATGCTGTGATATCTGCTTAGGCCGTTCATGGTATAAAAAAATATCGAAATCGCCCTACATTTATGTCAACCTTATATGTATGATGATGGTGATGATGATGATGATGATGATGATGATGATGATGATGACACGTGATTTTGAATCCTGTTGATATATCTATTTTGTCTTCAAACAACAAAACAATTATCAAAATAACAAACAATGTGGTAAAGAATTACTGCTAAAAAAGGTGGCTAAACAAACCTACAACAAAAGATTTATGAAAATGATGAACTGTGAGAACCTTCTCTAAATCTGTTAAAAATAAGTTTGTACGGTTCTAAATGTGAATGGTCTAATAATGATTTATTTTGACATTACCTGCAGCGGTTAAATGTTCCTCGTGACAAGTCATTTGGTGTTGAGTAGTCTTCTTTATCAAATTAGTAGAATCTCTCAAGACCCCTGAAAACACAAAAAAGTACATAAGGTACATCAGTAAATATTAGAAGACAATCTTACACAATCCGGACTACTCCCAAAACTAAGCAAAGCATGTACTACTTATGGGTACTAGATGACTATAAACATGATTATATAGATAAATAAATACTGAAATACATATAAAACATCCATGACTCAGAAACAAATATTGGTGTTCATCACACAAATAAATGCCCTTACCGGGATTTGAACCCAGGCGCTCTTGCTTTGTAGGCAGGGAAGTGACCCTGCCTACAAAGCAAGAGGGCCTGGGCCAACTATGATGAATGATTTGAATTTTTGGTAGTCCTGGAGATTTGCTAATCATAATCATAATGATTTATTCATTGCTAAGGACATTATTTGGAGTATAAACAAGGTCATAAGTAACAATCCATGTGTTTGCACCTCAAGTGATAATACAAAGAAATTTTATCAAACACCGTGAATGGAAGTATATTCAATATTAAAGAATGCTCACCACTTTGATGTTTTTCTTTCTCCCAACCAACATGTAGTGGAAAATCCACAAAAACTGCTTCTGGTAAAGGTGGGAACGGCAGGCGATACATAGGCACAGCACTTGGCAGCAAACGGTTTCCTTGTTTATTGAAATCCTCACGGGCGAAGTGGATGCCACATACATATTTCAATGTATGCAATTTTTCTATGGGTAAGTGAACTAAATCTTCTTGCCCAATTGCCTGAACCCACAAACGACATCTGTAAGTGATTGACAAATGCAATTGTAACATTTTTCTTGACAATATAATAGCTATGGTCTATGGTTCAAGCATGCACTGTCTAACAGCAGTTGTGGGTTGACTCCTGACTCGTACCAGTAAGTTATGTACTGTAACGCGCACTGGGCCAGCGTGGGGAATTCTGCCCATTCCCACTAATCAATGAGAGGAGCTAGGTCTGAGGTTCTCAGCAGTGGGATGTTTATGACTGTATCTATAATGTCACTTACGAGATTCTTGACTGGTTGCTTTCATGAACATAATACTCCTCTTTTTGGCTTTGTCAAAGCAGGGTTAAGAAATCGAGAATTTCTCGGGACCACGCTTATAAGAGCGAGGGATGGAAAATACCACCATCACGTAAACAATGATAAAAGTTTGTATTTATACCTTAAACTTAAGTTTAGTTCAAGCATAGTTCTTCGTCTCTCGACAAAGTTGTTTAATCTGTTAACTTTGTTCTGAATTTATTAAGATTCTACTATAATAATATTTATGAAAAGTTTTACTTACCGAGCAGGATCAATTGGTAATGCGGCCAAAAATACATCTGACCCAGGCACTCGACGAGTGTTACAGACGGTACACTTTTTGTACATACGGCTAGCCATGATTACTAGCAAATATATACAAAATTTACACTAAAACTTATATCTAAAGAGTCTTTTCTCGAAAATAATGAGTCCTGTCTCGTATAAAAACACAAACACAAAGTACGTTCCCGTCGCTTCGGAGGAGCGTCGGCTCAACTCAACGAAGATAACGAAGAAAATACCACGATTGCAAGTTAAAAATCACCGATTACAAACAAAATTCACAACACAACCAGTCAAGAAGTGAGCGGAGTGTTTGAAAACGGAGCCATTTTAAATTTGCCGTTTGCGACTTTGTTGTGTTGACAGACCACAGATTCAACAGTTGTACCAACTTAACAATGTAAACTTTTCTTTTTTTATATGTTGGCACTCGTTGCAGCAAAGTCCAGTATAACTTGAACCCGTAAATTCAAGTGTTATAAGGACTACACGGGTCAGTAAAAGTGGCGATTTAACAATGTATGGCAGTGTCCACCCACTGGTGTTAAGTCCGGAATCTTGTCGGCTAGGTTTTGTTCGTACCTATAAGGTATAAGCAACTATAAACTTCTTGTTCTCGCAGAGCTGACGGCACGCCGACTATTACAATCCTGGGCCTGCGCTTGTAGGGCTCATCGACGGTGATGTTCGCGGAAGTATTTTTAAATGTCTGTTTCAATTTTTCAATGTCGTCCTTAGAATCAGTGCTAATGATGACACCGCCATTTTTAACTTTACGTAGCGCTCTCACGTGCAATTTCATTTGCTCAGGATTAATAATTTTTTGTATGAAGGTTTTCGTATCCTCGCTTGATTTTGATTGATCTTTAGGGTAAATTGCTACTGAGCTCAAGTTGCTAGGGCGGATTTGAGTTTTACTGTTAGTTTTCACTATATCGATCGGCAAAGGAAAGTGTATCTGTCGTAGGCCTGTAAGAGTTATCGATACTATCCTGTAGGGCTCGGAGACGATCTGATAGGTCTTGTTTTTCTTTGAGGTCTACTAGAATGCATTGGTTAACAGTTGCTTTCTGTTTGAGCGATTGGTAATGAACTGCCAAGTTTGCGGTACCGTGAGATACACTACGGCAAAGGTTATGGATCCTTAGTTTTTGTTCCGAGTTCAATTTACCTTCCGTCGAGATGCTGCAAATTTCGTTAAGGCACTGCTCTATGTTGCTCATCCAGTTCTGAATCTCTGGCGTTGATGCCGCGTCTAGGTTTGTCTGGTCTCTCGAGCTCGGCGGTTGGGCGTTGTCCTTCGCGTTGGTGGGAGGCACAGGTGTTGATGGAGGGCTACGGTGCATTTTAGAACTTTTAGTAAATGGGCTATTATCACCCATTACTGTATTAGGTTGATATACCACTATAAAGTCATAATCACTCGCACTTGCACACGCAAAACAACGAACGCGTGACACAGATAGTCCAAATCGAGGTCAATACTTATTGCACACGATTTTAATTTGCAAAAATAATTACAGCACGTCTATTCGCATCGACAGTCTGAGACAACTTATGCTTACATTCAAAGCTAAAAAAAATGCATATGGGCATTAAGTGATATTTCAGCTAGAGAGTCATGTAAGCCTGTTTTTACAAGGCTCAATATCTTCCCCTTGCCATGCATGTACATTATAATAAATAGATTTGCATGCCTACTTTTATAAGGTATTGACATTATATGGACATTATTTACCATTTACCATACTATCTTTATACGTACATAATTTTAAGCAAATAAACAAATTTCATTTCATTTCATAAGATACAAAAAAGTAATTTCAGCGTTTTAGAAAATTCTACCCCTAAGGGGGTTAAATGGGGGTGCAATGTTTGTATGGGGGAAACATTATTTTTTTAAACTAGAGACTTGTAACTTTGTAGAAAGTTAACTTATTACAATACAAAAAAAGTTAATTCAGCGTTTAAGAAAATTCTATCCCAATGGGTGTTAAAAAAAGGTTGAAGGTTTTGTATGGGGAACACTGGATTTTTTAAAGAGATGTACTCTTCATTAACCTGTCTCCATTTCTCGATTTCCAGTGCTGAGTTTAAGATTGTTTTAACAGCCTTACGATATTTAACTTTTTTTAAAATCTCACTCATAATAACTAAGATCCCCATTTTCTAGCTCCAAATCCATGCGTCGCTCTTTATCTTGCAGAGTCATTTTTGCCAAAGATTAAAATTAGATTAAAGCATCAGGTAACTGACGGAAAAAGTATTAAGCATTCTGCAAACAATTCCCGTAATCTGATTGGAAAATCTTCAACAATTCTTTAACAATCGCATATCAGTGTCTGCCACTGTTTGAGTTGTAATATGTCTAGACCATTTTAACTAAGAATAAAATTCACTTACCCATTTTATATCTTTGTCATCATCAAAAATCTACGCGGACGAAGTCGCGGGCGGCCGCTAGTTTATTGATCAAAATATAAAAAGTTTTTACATGTCAGATTGCACATATTGACGGACAACTTTCGTACTTTAACTGTGGGAGGCCTGCGCAGTGCGCATTTAAATACGAAGGCTACGAAGCTGGAGGTCCCGGTATCAAATCCCGGTAAGGGCATTAATAGTGTAGGTAATGTGCATGGTGAATATTTGTTCCTGAGCCATGGATATTTTCTATGTAATTAAGTGTTTACTTATCTGTACAGGGTAGGGCCTGAAACAGGGGCAAAAAATTTAACGGTAGACTATTGGCCGTGTGAGCACTTATTTCCAGGTAATTTTAATTCAAAATGAAAAAAGTTTTTTTTTATTTTTTTTCTTTAAAGTAAGTTCGCGTGTATTTTTTACCCTTCTGGGGTAACATAGGTAGTTTTTTTTTATTTAAAAAGCACCAAAAAGATAAAAATATATAAAAAAATCACATAAATATCTTTTAAAACAAAAATGCAAAAACTATTATGACTCAGTTCGTGATGTCACCTCAAAATCGGCATTGACTGCTGTGGTATGATCTCGTGGTGACAAGATACATTACTTGAAGGTCATAACTTTAGATCAACACTACTCCGAATTATTATTATTTTTAATTGGTCACAAGGGGCTCTAAGGAAGCGTCCTTTTAAATATTTGCCCCTGTTACAGGCCACACACTGTATAAGTGTGTACATCGTCCTCTACTACCAGCACGTGCAAGCTTTGGGTTTAGGTCGATTTGTGTAAGTTGTCCCCAAAATATTTATTTATTGTTTTATAAATAGTTTGGTGACTGTACAAAATCGACAGACTAGGTATTTGAAAACCCACCAAACATGTTTACATCACAGCCATCATAAATCGATTGAAAGCGGTCGCATGAACCGTGGTTCCGCCGACAAATTATCAAACCGATGCGAGCCTAATTGAATTAATTCAGCGTGAATTTGGCTTCTCTGATGCGATGTAGGTACCTACGTACCTACAGAGAGAATGTGATGGACTATTCTAGTGTATGCAGGTACCTGCTACCTGCCCAGCTAGCACGAGCACGATACGTTGTTTCGTTGTTTTGCGTGATGTTTCAGTTTCAGTAGATTTCTGCCGTAAACATGACGATAAAATCTATCGTGCTAGGGCGTCTGATCCATAATACTCATTCGAGAGAGATTTTAGCTTGGATACTCGAATATCAAATCTATTTTGGCATACTTATATGATATGAGACGGTATAATAAACAATTTGACTTAAAACTATTACACTTAATCATGTTTAGGAATTTAAATTGTGATCGTCAGTTATTTAGGTAGGTACTTAACATTACCAAATTACATTTCAAATTATATTCAAAAGTATTTTAAAGGGCCAAGGCCAAATGCTATGAGGGCACTAAGGTCAATGGGGTTGGCCGGGCGAAGGTATTTGCAGATGGCGCCAGCATAGGTTTTACCTGTCAGTCCTACAAAACTGTCAAATACTTGTTTTTTTTTCGGAATTTCCTTGTTTAGAATCAAGCCGTTTAATCCAAATCCCATAAAAAAAGGCTAGTGATTAGGTAAAACCTATGATCTAGTCAAACATTTGACAGTTGCCAACCCCATTTACTATTTCTTGTATATTTATCTGTTCCGTTAGCCAGGAGACAATTTGACAGAGTAGGTATCCGAGCCACAATTTGGCTACAACAAATACCTGTTACATACTCAGGTCAGCGTCGCTACCACGAAAATCGAATCTCAAGTTCGTATGTCTCTGTAGTTCGAGTACCATCCTACTAATATTAAAAGTGCGAAAGTTTAGATGTTTGGATGTTTGTTACTCAATCACGCTTAAACGGCTGAACCGATATGAATGCAATTTTGCACGAAAATAGTTTAAAGCCTAGATTAAAATATAGGATAGTTTTTATCCCGGGTCCACGTAGACGAAGTCGCGGGCGGAAGCTAGTAAACCATAAGTGCGATAGAGACGGAGATCTCCGAACTTCGGTTATAGCTCAGATATCGGAGGGCAAGTAAAAAAATGCATAAATTCAATCTCAAATTCGACGATTGTTCATTGTGTAGGTAAGTTATAAACAAGTGAATTCAAAAGATTTTACAAAAACCCAACTGCTTTTTTTTTTATTTATAGCCTATGTCACTCCCACGATTAAGAGGAATCCATCGACACCTCATATGTAGAAATCCGTGAAACGGTTTAGGCTGCAGGGCGTGCCAAAGAATATGCCACATACCTACATACAAATCTCTCCTTCGGGCAGTCGAGTAAAAAGTTGCGTTAAATAATGTCTATTGTACTTATATTTTGTTTGTCTTCAACCCGTATACCGATTCAGAACAATAAAATAGTCATACCTTATAATTCACCATTAAAAGGTAAATCGCAACGTCCGAAATTTAGTTTCAGAACCGCCTCCATCGAACGCGGGCGCGCGCGCGGAAAATAGCTCTGACATTCGTTTTCCCGCCAAATCTCACCAACGGCCATTGCAATTAGGCCACCGCGCGCTCTATTTATTTCAACAAAAGAATTACGCCTAAATATTTATAAAGCCGTTTTGTAATGTCGGGAATGTATTTATAGTTTTATTGTGGGCGATGTCTTTTCATTGGTAAATAGTGCTGTGAATTATTGTTTGTTATGCGGCATCCATTTTTAATTTTTTGTCTGTGGTTGTTTACAGCTTTATTCTTTGTTTATGTTTTTTTTTTTTCTTTAAGCAATATAGGTAGTTACCTAATATATATATTTTTATAAACCATAACGCAATATTTGCGGGGGCGGGCAAACCTCGCTCTACCGGTAGGGCTATCTACCGCCAGTCCCCAGCCCGCGCGGAACCAGCGCTCACCATAAAGCTTATTTACACTGGTCGTTAAAGCCCGCATCCCCTATGCGGGGAAATCCTGCTACACAGGAAAAGTACTTGAATCAAGAAATGAATCAAAAATACCGGGAATATCATGAAGGAAACAGATGCATTCCTGAATTAAAATTATTCTCTCGGCCAACGGATTATCCGATGTTTATGCCAATTATTGTTTCTTTCTATTCGTGATTCTGCACTATATGAAATTCACACAGCTGACTTTTATCACATGCGTTATTCTTCACAGTCATCAATCCTTCACAATTTTGTTTCTTCCTATTCGCGATTCTGCACAATACTAATTCCACACAGCTCAATTTTATAACATGCGTTATTCTTCACAGTCATTAATTGTTTCTTCCTATTCGCGATTCTGCACAAAATGAATTCCACACAGCTGAATTTTATTACATGCGTTATTCTTCACAGTCATTAATACTTCTCAATGTTGTTTCTTCCTATTCGCAATTCTATACAATATTAGTTCCACGCAACCGAATTTTATCACAGTAATTAATTCTTCACAATCTTATTGTGCAGAATCGTGAATAGGAATAAACATAAGGCATAAACATCGGATAATCCTTCCTAGTTCCTAATGGATTTACATCTTGGTTCAAGAATATTTTCTTGGCCTCAAGTAGGTGAATGGAAAGGTATGAAGGGAATGATAACATCAACGCATGTGGGATGCGGGCAATGATGGCTGTAAATGAGCCCTAAGTGCAAGGGCTGAGTGTACGCCTCGCTCAGAGCGGGGCGTGCAGCGTCCATATAAAACAAATGCAATCTATTATGGACGCTCCACGCCCCGCTCTGAACGGGGCGTCCACTCAGGTCAGGCCTTACCGCTCGGCCACGACTTTGGTCTTAAGCGACCTGCGACCAGCGTTTTATCTGTTCATTGCGCGGTCGAGATGCGCAACGCACTGTGGTTAGTTGGGATCACGCGCAATGAACAGATAAAACGCTGGTCGCAGGTCGCTTAAGACCAAAGTCGTGGCCGAGCGGTAACACTAACGCCTTGGCCACGACTTTGGTCTTAAGCGACCTGCGACCAGCGTTTTATCTGTTGATTGCGCGGTCGAGATGCGCAACGCACTGTGGTTAGTTGGGATCACGCGCAATGAACAGATAAAACGCTGGTCGCAGGTCGCTTAAGACCAAAGTCGTGGCCGAGCGGTTAGGCTAAATACATCGCGGAAATAACAAACCTGCGCGCAGGCACGTTTACGATCAATACGCGAAAGTTGATATCCTGAGCCGTTTGATATTCGCACGTGCAAACTTTAAATGTATCAAACATTCAGATGTAATAAACTCACGGAAATTGGAATTGAGACTGCAAATGTTCTACCATCGCGATTTTCATATCCTATTTAATATTACAAATGCTCACGTCCCGCTGGGTCTCCAATACAGTGTGTAAGTCTAATACGGGCGATAAATTAAATCGGACATAATATTCATTAGTGTAATCATGAAGTAAAAGGTTTTTTTAAGTTGCAGGTCATTACGACGACATTATTATTTTTTTTTAAATTTCTCAACAGCAATGTAGGTACTGTAAACATGGTTGCGGTACCGAAATGTCAAATGTTCATTAACAACTGTCAACGAGCGTTTAACGTGAGTGTGTTTGCATTACATTGCGGGCTGAATTATTTTGTATGGACATAATTATTGTTGTAACTTTTAGTAAATGTTATCTAATTACCTTTACTTTGTCCTATACTAACCACCGTTAAGAGATTCGCCCGTATTAGACTTACACACTGTATAAGTATTCATTGTATTGTATGTACCTACAGTAAACAATGTAATTATTGTAATAAAGTATAACTAACAAAATAGAATTAATGTTATCATAAAAAGTGAGTTTTAAACTACATGCATTTTTTAGGGTTCCGTAGTCGACTAGGAACCCTTATAGTTTCGCCATATCTGTCCTTCCGTCCGCGGATAATCTCAGTAACCGTTAGCACTAGCAAGCTGAAATTTGGTACTAATACGTATATCAATCACGCCAACAAAGCGGTAAAAAAAAGTGGAAAAAAATGTTTTATTAGGGTACCTCTCAGGCTCTCATATACGTAAAGGGGGGAGTGATTGTTTTTTTTTTTTCATTTCAACCCTAACGTGTGACATATTGTTGGATAGGGATTTAAAAATGAATAGGGGTTTACTACAATGATTTTTTGATAATGTTAATATTTTCGGAGATAATTGCTCCAGAAGTAAAAAAAAATGTCCCCCCCCCCCTCTAACTTTTGAACCATGAGTGTTAAAAATATGAAAAAAATCTCAAATGTAGAACTTTATAAAAACTTTCTAAGAAAACTATTTTGAACTTGATAGGTTTAATAGTTTTTTAAAAAAATACAAAATAATTTCTTAACTAACTTTGTAATTTAACCGTATTAAGCAAGTGTTTATTGTAACTGGAATTTATGAAAAATCACAATGAAATGACGTGCTTTCAAATAAAGTAAAAACGGTGAAAATCGGTTCACATAGGTACTACGGAATTATCCCATAAAAATCATCTTCCATACTAAGCTCGCGCGCAATAGTTTACTTAATTTGCCGATAGATGTCGCTTTACGCGGAACGCTCATATCGTACGCTTAAGGTGAAGGACACTTACTGTGACGGACGGAAAACTACGGAACCCTACACTGAGCGTGGCCCGACACGCTCTTGGCCGGTTTTTTATTGTTCAATTATAATTTTAAAGCTACTAATAGAATTCTTAAGCTTAAATAGAAACAAATTTGTATGACAACTATTGACCTAAACGCATTATTTCGCGACCGAAACAGCAATTTTATCAATACAACGATTAAGTACTTAGTACAAATTGTGTCTACTCTATTGTACAAAAACTGTCTTTAACTATTTTTTTTGGTAACTATTTATGTTCTTTAATTGTAGTTGCTCCCATGCAAACCTTTGTTCCTCTCCAAAAACTGGTTCGAATGGCATCTTACATTTTATAAATCTTAGGTCCGACCCAAGCCTAAATAAGCGAGTTTAAAATAGTTTAAATAGATATTACACATTTAACATAATGTTTTAGATGGGCGAAAAAGGACAGGATCACCTGCACTCTACACTTTCTTTTATGCTAAAACTACAGAATTCTTGCAAAAAAAAAACAGCTTAGGTATACCTAAGTTATAATTAACAAAATACCTTACTTAACTAACCACGTAATTTATTTACTACACGATATTTACAACTGAACCGCATCCATCACAAACTACCCCCCAAATTGTCACGGAAATGAGAAATGACAGGGGCGGGTTGATTGTACAGAAATAGAAGTAGGTATACCTAATTAACAGTTTTAGTTGGTTAATGTTTTACCCACGTGGTGGATAAGGACATGCTTTATTAACTCTACTAGTCCACGAACGTATTGCCCATTTCAAAATATAAAAATACAATCAATCAATTTCAATTAGCAATTAGCTCAATAGCAGCTCTTAGCATTGAATGAACTAATAACGCATGGTTGAGATTTTTTTATGACACCGACTTTTTATTAAATTGTCTTTAGAATTGGAATCTTCCTACCTGGGATTATAGAGTTGCTTTTTGAATGGATTACTTGGATGCAATTCGGCCAATTTGAATAATCTCAAGTTTATTTGGTACAAACGCTCTCCAATGCAATGCAATATCTTAAATTATGCATACAAGATAGACGTAACAACAAAATATACGTCTAAGTTAAGTAGGTAAAAAATGCGTTTTGCACGAACCCGTATGCTTTCTGGTTTAATCACTCTTAAAGTCCTGATACATATTATTAATTCATAGAATATATTTCGTGTAGGTACTTCACACAGTCCATAAATTACAAAACATCAATCAAATCCAGCATACGAACAGTCAACATAAAATCACGACTTTGGTTTAGTTTACCCTCAACGCGCCAGCAGTGAGCACGGCCCGTGGCTATTATTAGTACAAATACATCGTGAACAAATCACACGAACCATCAAAACTTAAATAAATTACTAATAAATCAACAACGCGATTTAAAATTCTATTTACCGTACGCGGGAACCAAATTTAAGCAATTTTCAGTACAAATAGAAAACAAATCGCGCGAAGTAAAGCTTTAAAACGATCTATAAACACTGAATTAAACTTTTTAAAAAAGATTACTGAAATTTATGAATCCAATCAAAACGCGGGAAATAAATTTAAAACATTAGAAGTTTTTGGGCACAATAATGTGATTCATTCGTCAACTTTTTTTCTGTGTAAACCATACATGAAATGGAAGTGGACCGCATTCTATACATCTTTGGTAGCTTTACCCGCAAGAAGGACAAGCGTAAATCGATCGATCAGTCTTCGATCAGTGCTGGGAACAGCCCTCTCAGAAGACCCAACAGTATCGCGCCGAGGACATCAGCTTATGAAGATGTCAAGGAAGTGAAGGTAAGATTGCCGTTACTAGGTTAATGAGTAGGCAAATGAACAAAGGCTGCCTCAAGAAAAGTAGACCCTATTGCCTATGGATAACTGTAATTGTAAGATTGAAAATGCGTTATCTAATCCTTAATTCCGGAATTACTTTCTGGGTTTCAATTGACTTGAGTGGTATATTGAAATTGTATTGGTTAGTACGCTCCCGATTGCACGAGCGTGTTCGTTTTGTGAGATATTTCTGCCAGGTCAACATTAGCCTTTTTTGATTCGAAATCTAAATTCCTAAAACAAAGTTTTGCTAGTAAGCCTCAATGGGGTTGGCCGGGCGAAGGTATTTGCAGATGGCGCCAGCATAGGTTTTACCTGTCAGTCCTACCAAAACTGTCAAATTCTTGTTTTTTTTTTCGGAATTTCCTTGTTTAGAATCAAGCCGTTTAAGCCAAATCCCATAGAAAAAGTTAGTGATTAGGTAAAACCTATGATGGCGCCATCTAGGCAAACATTTGACAGTTGCCAACCCCATTGTACATGTAACCTACTAAATTTTTAAAGAGACCACAGAAGAAGAAACTTCCAAACTAACTTGACAGTCAGCCAGTTATTTTACACTCCATGAGCTCTTAGAAGCATTCAGGGTTCGGGTGAAATCCTTTATTTGGCATAAGAATAAGAGTAGGTACCTAAGCGAGAGATAAATATGACACGAATCGTTTATTCTAAACTGCTCCACGAACTCCATGTATCCTTGATTTCCTCCCCCGATCGGTTACAGATTTTATAGATAATTTTATTCTGGACGCCATAAGCATTGCTGCGACTAAAGGAACAGCTTTATTTGTTGCCTCGTTCAAAACTTGAGTTCCTCGTTTATCCCATTCAGGAAAGAAAGAGACATGAAGTGAAACAATGGAACTGCGGCCTGTGCCGCAAGGAACTAGCGGAGCCGAGACTCTTGGCCTGTTTGCACAGCTTCTGCACACGATGTCTGCAGGGGCTGCCGCAGGAAGGCGAGGCGGAGGTCTGGAGCGAGATCGATGGAGGTACTGTCTCTGTCTCACTGGGCAGGCTAGCTTCGTAAGCACTCTACCCACTGGTAGAGACCCTGCTCACGACGCTAATCTTCCTCGGTTCAAATCGCATCGTCCTTGAGAAGAGGCCTGTCCCACTGCTGGGCCCAGGCCTCCTCTCATGGGTGATAGAGAACGGAATGCATGAATTTTCTGAATCGTTAAGGTTTTCTTTGTATTTAAGTATGTCTGTCTATTCAATATATAACGTCGTCTAGTACCTAATGGGTACTATAACAGTACTACACAAGTTTGGATTGAGTAGTTGGATCGAAGCAGAAGGTAACCGATGTAGCCCTCCGAATCGCTAAACTTAAGTGGCAGTGGGCAGGGCACATAGCACGTAGAACCGATGGCCGTTGGGGCGGAAAGGTTCTCGAGTGGCGACCGCGTACCGGAAGGCGTGGCGTAGGTAGGCCCCCCACAAGGGGGACTGATGACCTGGTAAAGGTTGCGGGAGTCCACTGGATGCGGGTGGCGAAGGACCGGTCACTTTGGCACTCTTTGGGGGAGGCCTATGTCCAGCAGTGGACGTCTTTCAGCCGATATGATGATGATGAGTTAGATCGAATCCCCAAACTGTTATTTCTGGTATACAATTTCCAATCAAGTTTTTCTCCACTCGTGTTCGAAATTGGCCATCACGTCTATCATGGGGCTGCCGCGACATACTCTAGATTTTTCTCGCGCTATACCTCTTTTTCTAAGTGTTCCAATAAGAAAGAGACGGATAGTGCGAGAAAAATATAGAGCACTTTAACCACGCTGAAAATACTTTAAACCACCTTTCCCAGAAAACCTCATCACCCAAACAAGTTTATCAAAACAGCAAAACCACCAATTCATATCAAATCATTAACAATTTTAACTCTTCGACCAACCAACTTACATATACCCCTTTCGTAATTGTTCGTTCATAGTTGTTATACCTAGTTGAAGAAATCCTAGAGGTCTCAGTGAACTGGTAATGATATAATGTTAATAAAAGATGGTTATAGCTGTGACTAGTAGCGCATCTGGAGCGGCCGTTAAATTATTACGAGCTATCAGAATACAATGAAACTGACTCAAGTGCTGTTAAATATAAGTACTCTTGGGCAATGCAGCACAGCAATGGAGACGGATGCACAGTTTTCTTGTTTGGTACCTAACTTAGCGATGTCAGATATTTTTGACCGCTTTTCTATGTACTGTCAGATCAGTGTTATTTACCAATATTGTTAAAATGTAAACCAGAAAGTAACTAAATAGTTAACTGTATTGGAATTAACACATTTTGCTAAAATAAAAGATGTTTGCACCCAAGTGTTGAATCTACCTGCATTCAAAATATAGCTATGCCATCATAAATGGATTCAAGAATAAATCCAGATTAGAAGTGCGCAAGAGTCGACTTTAGCGGGAAGAGGGACAGAAGACCTGAGGCTCCCTCTTTGTTGCACTTGCTATCGAGCGGCAGAGACGGAGATACTTTCTGATAGATCTGGTTTGTTACGTAATATTTATAAGTAGACCAGTCCAAAACAGGTCCCCCTTATTGGTTAGTCCGTCGAAAAATATGCAAACGTTTCAAAGCATTAAATATTAGGTAATCCAAAAATGAAGCTTAGGTATTGTATTTACTTGGCATCTGTTTATTGGTTATTGTAGGAATTATATTTTAATAGAATTATCCTCATCGCTCTTTAGTTTAGCTACTTTAGAAATTGCGGATTTATTTCGCAAACTCTTTTTTTTAAAGACTGAATCGACAAAATCTACGTAATTATTGAACCTGCTCACGAGAATCGGTGGAGAAAATGCGACCTGTAGTATGTCAAATCATTTTTTGCCAAGCTGGTACGGAGAACTTCGTTCTCTTCGCTCGTTCGCTCAACAAAACGGTTCAAAGGACAGAGTGGGGTTGCGAGACGCAAGCTAGAACGGGGCGGTGGAAGCCCCACAGTGACCTAGCTTCCCGGACTAAATCGGATCAAGCACTGATCGATCCACGCCGTGGACACTCCACCGTTTTTAGAATAGAACCCGTGGTTCGTGGTCACTGGCTGACAAAGTTCGATAGAATGAGACGACTCTTATCTTGTCACTTATCGTGTGATAAGGCCGACCATGTAATGATTCGCGGCCTGGGCTGCGCTGCGCTGTGTTGAAAGACTTGAAAGTGGGGGACCAGGTACCTGCGTTTTGTCTCTAGGCGTTGATAGTACGATTCCTCAAATCAAAAAAAAGGTCGGTAACGCACTTATCATTTCTCTGAAGTCCATAGGCTGCGACGTCGGCTTACCGTCAGTTAGGCCATATGCTTGTTTGTCACCGTCGTCTATTTAAAAAAGTTTGGCGTCCCTAAAATGTAAGTACCATACCTATCACCATTGAAATCAAATATCAGGCAATAGGGAGCGCAGTTTAAGTCAATTTCTTAGACGACAGTTATTTTATGACTTTTGAGGTAACTATAGGATCATTTTATTAACCGCCGACGCAAAAAGAGGGGTGTTATACTTTTATTAACGTGTCCGTTTGTGTATCTGTGTCGTCTGTGTATCTGTCTGTGGTAGCGTAGCTCCCTAATAACGGATGGACTTATTTGAATGCGGTTTTTAGGGTTCCGTAGCCAAATGGCAAAAAACGGAACCCTTATAGATTCGTCATGTCTGTCTGTCTGTCTGTCCGTCAGTATGTCACAGGCATTTTACTCTAAAACCATAAGGTGTATTTGAATAAAAAATTGAGGATAGGGTGTGTTTTGTTAACCGCTACATAGTTTTGTAATGAAATTACTAAAAAAGATTTTTTTTAGGGGTGCACCCCATACATAAAACTGAAAGTCAAAAATTATTTTTTCATTGCAAGCCCACGTGTGGTACATCAATCGACGGGCCTTTCAAAATAAATATAAGGTTTCTGAGCAATTTTTTGGATTAAGTGAATAGAGTCGGAAATAATCGCCCCGAAAGTGACTAAAATTGTGTCGTCCCCCCCTCTAATTTTTGAACCGTGTATTTTAAAATCATGAAAAAAATCATGCTCATAGGGATTATTAAATTCTACTAGCGAAATTTGTTTTCAACAAGATCGGTTCAAAGGTTTTCGAGATATTTATATAAAACTGCGTTGCTTAAAGAAAAGGACGTAAGTGCCATAAGTTTTCAGTAACGATATGAGCTTCTTCATGTCAGACCCATCATACCCCTAGCAATACCCCTGGGTGTAGGGTGGGACTGAACCATACCACCGTAGTGCTGTGCACTATATTATGCTTTATAATATCTATCCCAAAAGTCGAATTACCGTTATCAGTATCACGCAGTGTAGTTGAAAAAGTTAGACTACCGTTATCTGTACGAGTAGGTAACCTTTGATTTAGTATATATAGAACTAGATGCACAATGTCAAACAAATATGCCAAGAAATGTGCCCCAGAACATGAACGAAGAATACTCTGGACAGGCTATGGTAATAATAATACCACGTGCGAGCGAGCTGGTAGCATACAAATCTCTATAAGTGTGACAGAAGGGGGAATATCATTCATTGTCATTGTCATAGTTCCACTTTTTTTTTTATTTGCCACAACTGATTTAGTATGAAGTTGTGCCACACAAACCATTACCCGTCCCGTAGTAAGTTGTTTATGACAAGTCATCACCCATTTTAGGACCGGTTCTTAATTTAGCTTCATAAGAGCTTTTCCGTCCCTAACCGTGGCAACACGTACAGCCCGTCCATAGTATTCTAGGTTCATGGCCCCAGAATGACAGCTCTAGCTACATTTCAGTAGTTGCGTATAGCGTTTACTTATAACCTGCACCAAGATATATGTTTCATAAAAAAAGAACTCAGTGTTTTAGACCTTAAGCACCATATTAGCAAATCAACATCAAAAGATTAAATACTTTTTAGTTTATTGTGACATATAATGTGACTTGACTGCTCACGTCAAAACTTTAGCGTTTAGCGTTTAGCGAATGAATGGTCGCGTTATAAATTTTATTTATTTCAACAGAAAGCACAAATACTTCTGGTTTCTTTATTTTACAAGTGGGGAATAGACAGTTTCAAATATTTGTACAAATATTATATACAAAACAATTGTTGAGATTTCCGTTAGTACATATAGTACAGCTGACAGAGTCCATAAAAAGAAATCATTTTAGTTTCCTTGAAATAGATTCAGTTTGTTAAATAATTGTATTTTCGACCTGCCTTTACTTTACTTTACTTTCTTTTTTGCGATGTAATGAAAGCGTACAGTCAAGCAGCGATCAGCTGTCGATTTTATTAAAACGGTCCTGGGTTTTGAACGTCACTCTCATGATCACCCGACATCTATAAAACGAGTATTACGAGATATAAGGTCAAAAATGAATGATGATGAAAATTGGCAACAATTAGCGCATTTGCAAATGATGTGTTGGGATTGTATTTGTATCATAGAATTTTATTATAGTTCATTAATGCTATTACCTTTTGCAAGGTCATGTCTGTCTGTCTGTTTGTCTGTCCGTCCGTATGTCACAGGCATTTTACTCGAAAACTATAGGGTGTATTTGAATAAAATTTTGAGGATAGGTGTATTTTCTTAACCGCTACATAGTTATGTAATAAAATTACAAAAAAGTTTTTTTTAGGCGTGCACTCCATACAAATAAAAAAATAAAATAAAATTGAAACTCTAAAAAAAAAAAATTGCATGCCCACGTGTGTGGCACATCAATCGATAGGCCTTCCAAAATAAATATAAGGTTTCACAGCAAATTTTTTGATTAAGTGAATAGAGTCGGAGATAATCGCCCCGAAAGTCACTAAAATTGTGTCCTCCTCATCTCTAACTTTTGAACCGTGTATTTCAAAAATATGAAAAAAATCATGCAAATTGTTTTGAACAAGATCGGTTCAAAGGTTTTCGAGATATTTCTAAAAAACCGCCTTACTTAAAGAAAAGGATGTAAGTGCCATACGATTTCAGTAAGGATACGACCTTTTTAATAGGCACGGAACCCTTGTTGTGCGTGGTCCGACACGCACTTGGCCGCTTTTTTTTATATAATTTTATCCCGAGTGTTCTTAGCCATGTTTCAAGAAAATCTGTTCAGCCGTTTTTGAGGTATTGGACTTTGAAATGAAAATGCCGGAGGTTTTTCAACTTTTCTAAGTACCTAAAGTTGTAATTAAGTATTTAGAATGTTCCCACCTTTCCCTCGTGAACGTTAGCGTTACTTAAAAATCTTGTTGTAAACGTGTAGACGTACCTACCTACTTCTTATTAAAGTTGAAACGTCTACTCGTAATAACGAAAAAACTTAAACTTTATGTCTCAGCATTAGGACTTGCGCATATTATAGTAGTATTTACCGTACACTTTTGTGTGACCTAGGCCTTACGTTTCAACCTCCGCACATTTCGCCCGTGTGTCATCGCCTTACGGACCATTCACCGGAACATAGCTAATGTGTTCCCGAAATAACCGCCACCCGGGTGACACGCAAACGTAAACTGTAAACAAATAATAGAAAGTCCCGTTCACTTGTTTATGTTGCGGTTACGTAATTTCGTAATGTTTTATGTCCATTCAACGACCAAAAGCGAGAACATTAAAGCCCGCATAACTGGAAGCGGCGGTCAATAGTAAACTTGTCGTTGTCAAATATAAGTCTGGTGCGACCAGCGGTGGCGAATGCGGTGGCGGCCAGTTTTAACTGCTGTAAGTACCTAATACTATTATAATCCTGGCAATGATTCAGACACACGCGGCCTTGATTATCATAGTATACAACTGGCCGCCACCGCAGGCCGCTCCGGTCTGTGATAGGCTTAATATAAAATCTAATATGGCCCTGGCACTAACCGTTGGATACATTCCACGGCGGAATTCAACCAATAGGTACGTGGTCCCTTAACACTTTCAATGCCAGGAACCCGCTCCACGCGTGCCTACGCCGTAGTCCCTTTCCGCTACATACGAGGAAAACCTCGGGATCCGCTATTCTTGAGAGTGAATGTGAAAAACACACAGAAGCCTCAAAGCAGTTAACGGCCGAGATTTTGCTAAAATTACTTCCCTCCTCACAAGCATCTATGGACTACGGTGTCGTTTACCATTAGGTAGGCCGTATTCTTGTTTATCACCGTCGTGGTAGAGGCGGGTGGCATGATTTTAATTGAATTAAAAATGTACCGTTGCCGGCAATGGTGATTTATTCCGCAGGTAAGACCTTGATTTATTACGCAGCGAAGTTAATTCTTTAAAACTGTTTAGCTGTAATAACCACAGGAGTTATCGCTGGGGAATACCGTTATGAAAATTAAGGGACCCCAGAGCTGGCGCGTACCTTTCACAAAGGATCGCCCTTGCGGTCCAAAGGGGAAATGCCGCCAGCGTCATGGCGTCCATGCCGCAGGCAGAACTTTTGGACGGTCTATTTTTTTGTAATTAGTTTTAATTTTTTTGTTTCATTATTTTTTATTTAGTATTTATGATGTACCATAATTGTCGTCGTTATCTTGTATATATTCCAAATAATAAATGGATTTCATATTATAAACTTTTCACAATGACAATAAATGTTTTGTTAAATATAAAAAAAAGACCAAGGAACATTAAAATTTTCATAGTTCCACGGCACGTATTAAATTATCATTGTTCATCAACACTCCTTAAAATATTAGAACTTCGGAGAAAGTTAAAAACATTTCAATCCAAACAATTTCTTTAAACCCACTTATAACTCTTCAAAGGAGTATAACACAAATAAACTCATCTGGTCATCTGTTTCTGTTTTATTCTCCGATTGTATGAGTCACCGATCACGGTCTTAGTATACTTACAACTCATGCATATCCCCTCAGACGATAATAATTGATGGGAAAGCACTTGTATAGCAAAATAAGTGCTATAATATGTACCTGACTTTTGCTGTTTTTAGGGTTCCGTACCCAAAGAGTAAAAACTTCGCTGTCCGCCTGTCTGTCTGTCACCAGGCTGTAACTCAAGAACCGTGATAGCTAGACAGTTGAAATTTTCACAGATTATGTATTTCTGTTGCCGCTATAATAACAAATATTAAAAACAAAACAAAATAAATATTTAAGGAGAGCTCCCATACAACAAACTTTTTTTTTACTGCTTTTAGATAATGGTACGGAACCCTTCGTGCGCGAGTCCAACTCGCACTTGGCCGGTTTTTACATAACACAGCGGCACAGCCGTACCATCCTCTTTTCGTAGCAGTTCTGGCCATTTTCGTTCCCCTATAACTTCGTTGGGGATAAAACTAGAACCCTGAATTTTCAGAAACGAAGCAGGTATTGTATGTATTTAAGTATTTATTTATCTATATAAGTATGTTTATCGTCGTCTAGTACCCATAGTACAAGCTTTGCTTAGTTTGGGACTAGGTCGATTTGTGTCAGATTGTCCCCAAATATTTATTTATTTATTTATTTATAAACACCCTATATTTCAAATTTCATTCAATTTGAACCAATAGTTCAAGAATGATAACTAGTCAAAGTATCTCAATTTTGTCACTCACTCATTCACTCACTGACTGTGACTGGCCGATCATCAAAACTCTAAGGCACTTCTAGCAGACATTGAAGCTCGAATTTAGAATACAATTAGTGGTTAGTGTATAAATAAAGGAAAAACTAAAATATTTTGCAATATCGATTTAGTTTTCTAGATTTTTTTAATCGTATGGCATATATTATTTTGGCCTTTAAAGTTTGTTACTCTTTAGTACCACCCAGGGGACACGTGCAGGGTTGTGGTAGGTAGCTCCTGCGGACGCGAGTAACAGTTGTCTCCCCTTTGTCAAGTGAGTGGTCAACTCGACTGTTAGAAGTTCTTAAGCCGCCCGAATGCCTCTAACTCGGCTTAACGACTACTGTCATAGACAACAGCCGGGATCAACTGCTTAGCGTGCCTTCCAAAGCACGGAAACGCTCATATATATTAACCACTCAATCATCAGGCGGTCATCCATCCAAAGACTGACCGCTGCCATCGTTGCTTGACCTGCGTTATCGTTTCCGACTCGCAGGCGCCAGAGCGCTTCGAGTTTTCTAGATACACCAACTGCATAAATAACTTGATTGCCAATTGCAAAATCTTATTTTGCAAGCAAATAAAGATTAATAAGAATGCCTGAGACTTGGCTCTACGATATATCTCACAACTTTTTACGGTGGAAGAGTTTCGAGACTTGGACTCTTTTTCAACCGACTTCAAAAAAAAGGAGGAGCTTCTCAATTTGGCTGTTTTTAGGGTTCCGTACCTCAAAAGGAAAAAACGGAACCCTTATAGGATCACTTTGTTGTCCGTCTGTCTGTCTGTCTGTCTGTCTGTCTGTCTGTCAAGACCATTTTTCTCAGGAACTCGTCAAACTGAAAACTGAAACTATCAAGCTGAAATTTATATCGAATACTCAGGTCTATTGTCGCTTGGAGCTGTGAAGAAATCAAACTTAAAAGCCAACGCAATCAAAAGATACAGTCGTTTATGCTGCAAAAATTGAGTTTTTCGACACTCGCAAAACCTACGGGGTACTTCCCGTGAACTCAGAAACTTGAAGTTTGGCACGAAGCAACTTCATATAGCACAGACAAAGGAAAAATTAAGAAAAGTAGACATTTTTAGTAAAATCATACAAAAAAATGATTTTAAAAATTTTAAACTTATTCCTTTTTCCACGTAAACGTGTTGAGATTTTAAATTGAAATTCATGTCAAATAAGTCATGTCTATAGGACCTTTCAGATGTAGCAAACCCAAACTTTTATGTCAACGCAATTAAAAGAAATAGCAAATTAAGTCGCATATTTTGAAATTGGGTACTCGCAAGAAACTCAAAACCTAAAGGGTACTTCCCGTTAACACAGAAACTTGAAACTTGGCACGAAGAAACTTCATATAGCACAGACAATGGAAAAATTAAGAAAAGTAGACATTTTTAGTAAAATCATACAATAAAATGATTTTAATTTTTTTTAACTTATTCCTTTTTCCTCGTAAACGTGTTGAGATTTTAAATTGAAATTCATGTCAAATAAGTCATGTCTATAGGACCTTTCAGATGTAGCAAACCCAAACTTTTATGTCAACGGAATCAAAAGAAATAGCAAATTAAGTAGCATATTTTGAAATTGGGTACTCACAAGAAACTCAAAACCTAAAGGGTACTTCCCGTTAACACAGAAACTTGAAACTTGGCACGAAGAAACTTCATATAGCACAGACAATGGAAAAATTACGAAAAGTAGACATTTATAGTAAAATCATATTTTTATAAATTTTAAACTTACTACCTTTTTCCTCGTAAACGCGTAAAGGTATTTAATTGAAATTCATATCAAATACTCAGGTCTATAATACCTTTCAGCTGTAGCAAAACGAAACTTTTATGTCCACGCAATCATAAGAAATAGCAATATAAGTCGCATAATTGAAAACTGGGATGTAGTAGAGACACTTTTAAACTTGATGGTTTTTATGAGGTGTGCAGAGTAGAAAGTCCAGCTATATCTAAAGCAAATCCAGGTTGGGGATCTATCGCTTATGTACGTCGCAATCTAAAGGATGCCATCCCAGATGCATCATGTACAAGATATTTTTTTTTTTAATAACCCAGGTGCTGCAAACGGCCATTGTGAATGCTTGCATTTTGAAATGTTTGATGTCAGGCAGAGTGATAACTGTGTCTTTATATATAATGTAGGTCTTATCTTATCTTATCTTATCTAGATGAGGGCCCTTTCGGATGCACTTCGACCCAGTGGGATCTTTTGTGCATTTACCCTCTCCTTATGTCTACTCCCAACTTCGCTCCATCATTTCCACATAGCGGATGATGCAGCTCAGCGGAAGTACCTTGAATTCCTTTGGTTGCGGATAACCGTTACCGAAGTAATTCATTCTTTGTCTGGCAAGGGCATGACATTCACACAATAAGTGTTCCATAGTCTCATCCTCCTCGCCACACATTCTACAGTCTAAACTGTCCGATAGTCCCATCTTGGCCAAGAGATCCTTGACCCCGAAGTGACCTGTGAACACCCCAGATATGATTCTGAGCTGCTTCCTACTGGATTTCCAGAGTTTGTTAGTCCAGCCCGAGTCCACTCCTTCTATGAAGAGCTTAGAGTGCCTTAAGCCCGCCTCATTCCTCCACTCGTGTTGGTGTTTGGTTTTGGCGTGGGCTTTAAAGGCCGAAGTTATGGTTCCCTGCGAGAGTCCCACACATGGTTCTGGACCTACAAAGTGATTTGTAGACCCCCCTCTTGCAAGCTCATCCGCTCTTTCGTTGCCGATGAAGCCCTCGTGCCCTGGTATCCAAACTAGTTGCACCTTATTATGCTTTCCAAGCTTGTTCAGTGCCTGGACGCCGTTATAGACTAGTCTAGATTCCACTTTCGGCGCCGTAAGTGCTTTAAGGGCCGCTTGACTGTCACTGAGTATATAGATGGTCTGCCCTCTGGTTTGCCTGTCTATATTCTCCTGTGCACAGGCAATTATAGCGTATGTCTCCGCCTGGAAGACGGTTGCCAAACTACCCATGCTTACACTACTACTGTAGTCATTCGCATAAATGCCTGCTCCCGTGCCGGATCCCATTTTTGATCCGTCCGTGTACCATATACTGTCTTCGATACCAGACCTAGGTGGTTCTAGACCTTCGGCCCATTCAGCCCTGGATTTAATAATAATTTAATAATTTATTTATTCACGAAGTAAACTTATTCCTATTAACATTTTCTTCTGCCAAACCACAATGCGGTTTGTTGGCAGATGATGCTCCAGTTTATGCACAAATATATGTTTACAGTCGCGACATTATGTAGGTATGTAAGTTAGTAAGTATTAGGTGTAAGTAATTTATAGCACAAACAAAGTTTATAGAATGTGTTTAACTATAGGTATTACAAATTTAATGTATCTTTGAATTTGGACAGTAATTCAGTGCTTGTTTTATATTTAAATGATTGTATAGTTTTACATGTTCGTTTTATATCTGATGATAGATTGTTGTAAATCTTGGGGACTAGGTATTTTCTGCATCTTTGACCATAATAGTTCGTGAAACTAGGTACCAATAACCTATCAGCTTCTCTATTTCTAGTTAACCTACTATTGCTAATTACATTTTTGAATTCATCATTAGAAAAGTGCTCCATGGCCAACAGTAACACTACTCTCTCATGGACTGGCAGGATTTTACATTCAAGGAAAAGTTGCTCATAAGTACTATTTTTACATTTGGCTTTTGTCTTTTTGCCAACCATACATTTCATAAATCTAATTTGCAATGCTTTTATTTTATCTAAGTAGGTTTTGAACGTGCATCCGTAGCTTGCCAGTCCGTAAGACAATAGGGAGTCCACCAAGGCATAATAAACTGTGTACATAGTAGCCTTGTCCAATATAAACTTCAAGTAGTGGAATTTTACAAGTACTGCTCTTAGTTTATCGCATAAACTGATGGTGTGTGGCTGCCAAGAGAATTTTTGATCTATGATCAGGCCTAAATACTTGTATTGTTCCACCACCTGTAGCTCGGCACAGGCGCACCCCGGCGCGGCCGGCCGCGGACTGTGGAGGCAGTCGAAGCTGTGCCCCACTATGCGCGGTGGCCTATAACTATCGCTAGAGTACGGGGACCGTATGCACATACATTTTGTTTTTATAGTATTAATTATGATCCCATTATCATGTGACCACCTTATAATATTAGTGAGATCCTCTTGTATACATTGTTCTATGATTTTTAGGTCCTTGTCCGCGTACACCAGGCAAGTGTCGTCTGCATACATATAGACACTGCAGTTTTTAACTACATTACACATACTATTAACATGTACTATGTACCCGACAGGCCCGATCACGGATCCAGTCGGCACGCCACAGGAGACGTGCGCGGGTGCGCCGCACTCGCCTCCCACGGCCGTGCGCAGGGTTCGATTCCCGAGATAGGCTCGGAGCCACCCTTGGAGAGGGCCCGCGATTCCACACTCTTCCATTGCCTGAAGCAGCTGGCTGTGGCCCAGTGTATCAAAAGCTTTTTTGAAATCAATATAGACCACAACCACCTGCTTCCGCCGGTCCAGAGCCTCGTTAACCTCGTCCGTGAAACGTGCCAAGGCCGTCGCCGTGCTTCGGCCCCGTCGGAAACCGTGTTGACATTGTGTTAATACATTGTTATTTTCTAAAAAACTACTAATTAAAGCTACTATATATTTTTCCACTATTTTATTAATTACCGATAAAATGATGGATGGAAGGATGGAACTTTTGTTGTGTAGTTCCTATGGAATACAAACTTGGGTAGCATTTTGTCACTTCCCATGCTTGTTATTCTGTCTAAGAAACCATCAGTCTCCATGTTTGTGTGTTTAGTCTTTGGTTTGTTGTCGCTCCACAGTCCAAGAGTTCTTAATCTGTAGAGCGATTTCCGCGCCTCTGACTTAATCACCAAGTGAAGTGGCGGTAGGTCCAGTAGGACTTCTAGCGCCGCTGTAGGCGTGGTACGAAACGCCCCTGTTATAGCCATGCAAGCCGATCTCTGCACCTTCATCAGAGCCTCTCTGCATGTGCTCATTAAAGTCCTTGGCCACCATACCAGGCTGCCGTACAATAATATGGGCCTCACCATCATAGTGTAGATCCACTTAAGTACCTTTGGGTTCAATCCCCATGTTTTGCCATACGCTGATCTACACATTCCAAATACCCTCAGTGCCTTTGTGATGGTAAGATCTGTATGCTTCTTCCAATTCAGTTCCTTATCCAGTGTAACACCTAGATATTTCACATCATCGGACAGTTCTAGTACCCTCCCGTACAGTTTTAACTGCTGTACGCCTGGAAGGGTCCTTTTCCTAGTAAAGGGTATTACCACAGTCTTGCCTGGATTAATGGATAGTTGGTTCAGGTCGCACCATTTCTCCACTATCCGCAGTGCCTTGTTCATGATTTCTGATACCGTGCCTGGGAACTTCCCATTAACCAGTATCACTAGATCATCAGCATATCCCACCGTGTGGATGGGACCCTTATTGAGTTCTACCAGGAGTGAGTTCACCACCAGACTCCAGAGAGTTGGTGAGAGTACCCCCCCCTGTGGACATCCCTTTGTGGCCGTGGCCATTATCTCATCCCCTAAGAGAGATGACTTTATTAGTCTGCCATTTAGCATATTGCCTATCCATTTACATAGGGTGGGCTCTACACCATGTTTTGCAGCTGCTTCGCTGATAGCTTTATACGTGGTACGATCGAACGCTCCCTCCACGTCCAAGAAAGCTACCAGGCATAGTTCCTTATTCTCTATAGCCTGTTCAGCCCTGGTTGTTACCAGGTGAAGTGCGGTTTCCGTTGACTTCCCTGGCTGGTATGCACATTGTAGTTCGTGCAGCGGATGTCTCCTTAATGGGCCATCCCTTATGTGTCTATCTACCAATTTCTCCAGTGTTTTGAGGAAAAACGACGATAAACTTATCGGCCTATACGATTTGGCTTCACTGTAATCCGCCTTACCCGGTTTGGGTAGATAGGTTACTTTTACCATCCTCCACACACGCGGTACGTGTGCGAAGGCCAAGCACGCCCTGTACAATCTGCTCAGATGCGGGATTAGTACATTAGCGCCCTCTTGTAGTAGAATGGGGTAGATTCCATCTGGCCCCGGGGCTTTGTAAGGTTGAAATGTTGAAAGTGCCCACTTTATCTTTTTATGATCTACTACTTTTTTAGACGTGTCCCAATTGTGTCTCGTTGTACTTGTGGTTTGTTCCAACACACTAATTGCTCCATCGTCTGTTATGCTGTCGTGTATTACTGAGCCTGGGAAGTGCGTGTTACACATTATCTTAAGGGTCTCCAGCCCCGTTTTCGTCATTCTACCGTCATTGTCCCTGATGGATGTGAGCGGGACCGACTTTGTGGTTGCTAGTGCCTTTGTTAGTCTCATTCCTTCTGTAATATAGGTCACCACAATGTCAAATTAATGTTGCAATTGAATGCATAAATACAACAATATACGGCAGCAACCCCAAAGGGGCTATACCCCGTGTTCCCGTTTGATTGTTGTGGGAGACTTCAATATCGATTTTAGAATGAATCCCCAAAATGGAATTTCCACATATTTTTCATCCCTAAACATGTTTCCGTTAATAAGCACTAGCACTACACGAAATAGTACAACTATAGATAACGTTTTTTCAAACTTCAATTTTCAATGTGGTACTATTCATACCTTTTTCAGTCAACATTTTACAGGTCTGGTTAATTTTTTTCAAATTTAACAGTTAATTAGTATTTTGAACCGGATTTATAAAAAGATAGTGACTAAAAACTTTGTAAATAAACCACTTTGATAAAAGAAGTTTTGCCAGGCTGCTGCAAATCTAGTGTAGGTATTTCAGGTATTTCAGTTTTATTATAAAACTAGCTGTACCTGTGACTTCGTTTGCATGGTAATGTGGTGGGAGTTAACGCATTTCTTCAATTGGACATAGGACACATGCAGTTCTCATTTAGCCTATCAAGTAAAACGTGGAATAAACCCATTTTAGTTGAAATGCCTTTAAGATTCGTTCGTCTTTAACTGTCACTCTGATTTTTAAATTAGTAGGAAAAGGACAAAACTCGTTTTATTTAACATAGGTATTTTAAATTTTATGAATACCGGGGGAAAAGTTTAGTAGATGTTTGTGACAATAGATCCAACAGGTAAGGACACAGGCTGCAGCATTAAATGTTTATTGATCTTCTTCTGTACATATTTTTAACACTTAATATTAAATAAATAAAAACGTGATGGCCGAAATGATCTTGAGTCACTCCGATATTATTATTTTTCATACTTATTGCAATGTTTCAGATCACATTCTGCCAAATCTTATGTATGTTCCCGCTATTGCCAACTTAATTAAATGTAAAATTATAAAAGTATTTTCCTGTATGTTGGCCAATTTCTGTGTCTCTATATTGGCTGCATGTCAACTTGAAGGCGCGTAGTACGAAGTTATAATACCGCCTTAATACAAACGCGGTTGATAATTAATGTTTATAAAAGGCCCGTTCTGTACTGATTGAATACATACGTTTATTGCCTATAAATATAAATACTGACAAATCAGCATGGCTATCACAAGACGGCGCGCAAGCTCTCTCGATTTTTCTCGAACTATCCGTCACTCTCTTATTAGACAACTTAGAAAGAGACGTATAGTGCGAGAAAAATCGAGAGAGCTCGCGCGCCGTCTTGTGATAGCCGTGCAGTATCGTATCGTGACAAAATACTCCGCGTGTAATCTTGCAGAAACTCAAATAAACTTCATGGCTGAACGCGATGAGCCGATGACAGTGCTAAATATTCCATGCCATAAAAAAAAGGAAGTCGGTCAGACTTTTGACGTTTGACGTTATTTTGTTGAAATTTGTTGAACCATTTGTTGAAATTACGCCTCAATACGAATTTAGCGCATATAAGTTTCCATATCGGAATCGATTATTTTTTTATGCTTTAGAATTTAATATGCGTATTGTGAAGGTCTATCACAACACCGGATCGAAATTATTAGGTACTGTTGGATAGTTAAGGCAAGGCCGCCATTTTGACGCCACTGACAGTTGACAGATATGGCGGCTACGATTTCAAGCAGAAGAAATGAATAATTTAATGAGATTCAAATGTTTCCGAAAATGTATTAACCATCGCAGTCGGATAAAAACTATCCTAAGTCCTAGCTAGAATAGTAATGTACTTGTAAAAAAAGTTTAAAGTATTTCCGTTCACGGGAAGCCGAGATCATTCGGGACACAAAAATGGTTAGTTTGATACTGGCTGATTCTTTTTTTAGTTTAGAGATTTATTATAAGTGAGAGATAAATGATGTGGTTCTTAATTTTTTTTTTTTTTTTAGGATTACTAAATTGATAAAGAGACCTTGTTTAAATTTATGCTCCCCCAGCTTCGCACATTGTAATGTTACGGATTCCATTTTCATTTATCATTTAGTAATAAACATACTACAACTTTTGCTTGTTATGGTTTGTACGGAACCCTCGGTGCGCGAGTCCGACTCGCACTTGGCCGGTTTTTTTTTTCAATGTTTGTTAACTCATAACTCCGTCATTGATCAGCCGATTCAAAAAAATTTTTTTTTGTTCGTATGTAGGTATATACTTCCAGGTGGGACCCATTTTTCCAAAATTCAGAGATGATGGGATCCATGAGGAATTGAGGGGACTCCTCAATTTTATTAGGCACGCGTGTAGTGATTTTGGTATTTTCTGTTATAACTTGTGTATTTACATCCGGAATCATAAATTTGGTGGCGAGGAATTGATGATGAAGACCACAGATGACTTATCGGATCTTCAATTATGTACTTAAAAGTGCAAAAGTACGTCACAGGCTCTGATAAGATTCCGTTGAAATAGGAACTAATGAAGTGCCATTGGTGATGATCTTGGGGAATCGATGGAAGTTATCAAATATACAGCCCACATACAGTGATTCGGTTTTTTTCTATAGTAATCAACGCATTTGCTTGCACGTAAATTGTAAAAAAAATAGGAAATGTTCTCGTGGCTTAGCGGAGTTCTAAATCGCAGTCGGTTAAATTTTTTGTTTTTAAAGTAAATTATTAGGTACATGGAATGTTTTTCATGTGATAATAATATGTCCCACACATTTGTATGAGTATACCTATATGCGCTCATGTTGGTAAAGCCGGATTCATAATTGGACACTGTTACGCTATACTTAGCTATTCAACCCGCAAGCACTTGAGAATTTAGATGACTTGTATACAACACTTATGGCCGATGGCCGTTGGGGCGGAAAGGTTCTCGAGTGGCGACCACGTACCGGAAGGCGCAGCGTGGGTAGGTAGACCAGGCGGACTGATGACCTGGTAAAGGTCGCGAGAGTCCGCTGGATGAAGGCTGGACGCGGGTGGCGGGTGACCGGTCATTATGGCAATCTTTGGGGGAGGTCTATGGCCAGCAGTGGAAGTCTTTAGGCTGATATGATAATGATGATGATGAACACTTATGGTAGATTTTTGAGTTCTGAAAATATGTGCGTTGACACACTTTAAGACGCTACACGGGTCGATATCGGCTGGACGGCTGCCTCGTGATTCGGCCCGTGTGGATACGTGTCGGAAGCACGGCGGCCGGCCAAATCAAGGTCACTCCGTACCAGTTTTTTTGTGACCTTGCCTGGCCTTCCGCCGATATCGGCCTGTTATGTGTAGCGTCTCCTTATTACGTAACAGGGTCCAATTACCTCGTGTCATGCCGTGACCAAAACCAGTACTGGATTAAGTACTATATATGCCCTAAGCAATCCCCGCCTACCTGCCCTAGTGGCACTGTGAGTGAGAAACCTTTATTTTGTACTTCCCTTTCGGATCGCCCATGCATATTTATAATAAAATGGAGCCCCAAAAGGATAAACCCTGACCAATTTTATATTATTAGCCCTACGTATTTTTTTTTTTTTTTTTTTTTTATTATGGCAACCGTCATAGGACATTTCTGCCAGCATCACGTCAGAAAAATGAACTAGAGGAAGGGGAGACAAGAAAACGATTTGACCAGATTTTGTTGATGGATACGAATAGGTACATAGTACATACTAAGATAAATAATTTTATAGCCTGGTAGGAAGAGTTAAAGTTTCAATTTATTGAGAGAGAGGAAATTTGAAATCAGCCGAAAAACAGCAGGATTCGGAAACAGAAGGGACACTACGTGGGTAGGCAAGGGGATTTTCTGATAAATGAGGCCAGCGTATAGGCCAGAATGGTCCAGACGGGGGCAACTCAAAATCAAGTGATTTAAGCTGCCCTCGTCTAGACCACACTCACAAAGGGAAGAGTCCCGAATACGGAGCCACCTCAAATGAACATGGGTACAGCAATGGTTCAGCCTCGTGCGAATAATTGTCGAAGTTGCTTGTTTACTAAGAAGAATTTTTGAAAACCAGACTTTCAGGGGTAAAACAGGTTGAACTTTAGCATAGGTTGCGCCCGTCCGTCTGCTGCTAGACCGCCACCGGGCGTTCCACTTTTTCCTTAAAAACTGCTGAGGGAGGGAAAGAAGGTCATGGCAGCAGATTCTAAAAGGGACTTTATCACCGCAAGCGACTGCTTGTTTGGCAATGAAGTCCGCCTTTTCGTTTCCATCAATACCCGAGTGGCTCGGTATCCAGGCCAAGACGACCTCAGAGCCTCTGGAACTGCATTGATTAACCGCTTCTTTAATCTTCAGGGTTAAGGGATTATGGAGTTTAGAAGTAAACGGGTTAGCTAAAATAGCTTCTAGAGCACTGCGAGAGTCAGAAAAGACAATGGAACGACGTAAACCGGCTAAAATAATGTATTCCAAGCTTTTTAGGATACCAAGGCACTCTCCAGAGAAAACCGAAGATTCCGGAGGGCACTTTGCTTTTTGGACGATCCGATACTGCGAGTGATAGGTACCTACCCCTACACAGCCCATGGGGGATAACTTCGAGGCATCAGAGTAAAGAGTGTGCCACCCAGCCCAGTCCTTTGCCAGAAGACCGCGAGAATATTCCCTTGCAGAGATATCGCCTTTCATAACATCAAAATCTAGAATAACACGGGGTTGGAGAATAGTTACAAAGTAGGGGAATTCAAACATAGGAAGATTCGGGGAGTGAAAAGTTGGGTCTTTAATACCTTTGAACCTGCGGAAACTAGTTACTAGACAGGGAGGAGACTTATTAGTCCAATAAGGAGACTTGTTAAAATAATCGTCCAAGAGCACGATTTTAGGGGAGATGGGATGGATAGAATATTGGAAAGTACGAAACAGATAGCGGTCAGACAGATACTGACGGCGAAGGTCAAGCGGAGGATCCATACATTCCACCTGAAGGGCGTTAATAGGGCTACTTTTCATTGCTCCAGCAATAATACGCAACGCTTTAGATTGTACTCGATCAAGACGCTGCAAACCTTCTGCAGAGGCAGGCTCCAACAAAAAGGTTCCGTAATCCAGGACGCTTCTAACGATGGCATTGTAGACAATTTTTAGGGCAAAAGGGTGAGCACCCCATCACACTCCAGCCAAACACCTGAGGATGTTAAGGTTCTTTTCACACTTATCTCTAACGTATTCGCAGTGCGCGAGACCAGATAGTTTAGAATCCAACACTAAGCCTAGGAATTTAAAATGCTGCTTTAAGGGGATTACTTGGTCTTTTAACGTAACAGAGACATTTGGGATAGAATGTTTCCTAGAAAAGATTACAATGTTACTTTTAGAGGGAGACAGCTCAAAACCATGATGCCCTAGCCAGCCCTCTAATGAGATCAAAGATCGGGAAACTTGGTCCGCCGCCTTCAAAATATTAGTATCGGAAGAGTACAACAAAATATCATCAGCATACTGGAGGATGCTTGAGTGACCTTTAGCAGACTCTAAATCAGCAGAATAGATATTGAAGAGCAGGGGACTAAGAACGGACCCTTGCGGCAGCCCTTTCCAAATTCGCCTAGACGGAGATATTGTCTTATCATTACCCCAGAATGTGATGTGTCGTTCAGAAAGTAACTTAAGTGTGAGGCACGACAGTCTGGAAGGTATCTTAAGTCGACAAAGCTTTTCCCAGAGAATCGGAAGCTGGACATTGTCGTAGGCAGCTTTAACGTCCAGGAAAGCAGCAACAACAGATTTCTTCAGGGAGAAGGCTATGCGGATATCCGAGGTAAATATTCCAAGACTGTCCATCGTACTTTTCCCTTTCCGGAAGCCAAATTGAGAGTCAGACAATAAATTGCGGCTTTCAACAAACCATTCAATCCTGTTTTTTAAAAGATGTTCTAAAATTTTTAGGAGAGTGGAAGAGAGGGCGATCGGGCGGTAAGAACAAGGATCAGAAGGGTTTTTATTAGGCTTAAGGATTGGGATAATTAATTGAGCTTTCCAGACTTGCGGGACAGTACCAGAGATGAAAATGTTATTGAGGAGAGCCAAGAAGTAAGAAAGAAAGGAATCATTAGCGTTAGAGATGAAAGAATAGGGAATACCGTCAATGCCCGGGGCAGAGTCCGTGACAGAGCCAAGGACCAGTTTTAGTTCCACCATCGTGAACGGAGAATCGAGGGGATCAGAAGAAGAAGAACAATAACCAGTATCAACTTCTAACCTACTAGGGGCATACTGCGGAGCGAGAGAATCCATGAACGAATCGGCCCAGTCTCCACCCAAAGGATGAGACCTAGCAAAACCCTGTTTGCTACCTCTAAATCTCCTTATACTCCTCCAGAGAAAACGAGCAGGAGTAGAAGGAGACAAAGAGGAGCAAAAGGACTTCCAGCCATCCCGTTTCTTTGATTGGAGAAGGCGTTTGGATTCCGCTATTGATTTACTTAAATTAATAAATTTTGCTTGGCAAATGTCAAAGCGGTACTCGTTTTCTGCCCACTTCCTATTTTTAACGGCCAGAGTACATTGTGAGTCCCACCAGGGAGGGGAAGGAATTTTCCCGGAAACGGCATTTTTAACAGGGAACACCTTCTCAGCACAAACATTTACTGCTCTTGAGAACTCCTTCGCACAATTATCAATATCACTCGGTGTTAAAGGAGGTAACAGAGAGACCGACTCGCTCATTACCTTCCTGAACTCCGCCCAGTCGGCATTAAGTAAATTAAATTTTAGGAGAGGGGGATTAGGAGTGGATTTTACTTGGTAGAGGAGAGGGAATTCAATCAATATAGGGAAGTGATCGCTGCCAAAAGAAGAGTCAAGTGTACTCCAGGTGACCTGAGATGCCAGGCAAGGGGAGCATAGCGAGAGGTCAACCACACTAGACACCTCGTTAGGCCTCGAGCGCCTAGTAGGGGAGCCCGTGTTGAGTATGCAAAGGTTAAGGGGATGCATTAGCTCCAGCCACACTTCACCTAAAGGATCCGTTTTCCCAGAGCCCCATACACGGTGATGGCAATTAAAATCGCCCAGGATGAAAATAGGGAGGGGCAGAGATTCCAAAATAGAGGAGAGCTGAAAAAGAATGGGTTTAGTTGCATTAGCAATATAAAGGGAGACAAAGGTGTAGTTATTCACACGGGCAGCTACGATGTGAAAGTTCTCAGAGGATGGAACCATAATTTTACTAAAAGAGAGACCTTCTTTAACAAGCAACGCACAACCAGCATACCCATCTACTCTGACATCCTGTAAACAGGTAAAACCTGGAAAACGGAGGTTATAATCTGGTTTAAGCCAGATTTCTGAGAGGGCAATGATAAAAGGACTGAATTTGTTAGTTAAGTAAATTAAATCAGATTTTTTATTTAGGATGCTCCTACAGTTCCATTGCAGAATTGACTGCGCCATTATTAAGGGAATTGAAAAGAGAGGAAAGAAGAGGGGCAACGAGGGACAACAGATCATTATTGGGGCCAGAGAACACTTTAGACAGTACTGAGAAAAGTCTGATAAGAATCGCCATCACATCTTCGGATGCAGCAGATGCATGCGGATTATTCAGCGCGGTTCCGTTGGCAAACTGAGGAGAAGGCTCATTGGTAAGGCCCATATGAGCCCTTCTGTCGTAGCCAGCACGTGGAGGGGGAGGAGAACGGACTTTAGAGAAAACTGTCTTTCTGAAGGAACTGCCTTTACTTCCCGGAGACGCAGAAGCTACTACATTCGCGAATGACTTCCCAAAGATTGGTTGGAGCTTATCAGCTTCCGCATATGAGATATTGTTTTCCGCCATCGCCTTTTTAATGTTACATTGGCGGATAAATTCCGGACAGGACTTGCTTTTAGCCGAGTGACCCTCCTCGCCTTTGCAGTTAATACACTTGAGAATTTCCACATTACACGTGTCACCAAAATGCTCTCCGGCACAACGAAAGCAGCGGGGAGTCGAACGGCATTTGTCCTTGGTGTGTCCGAACCTGCAGCACTGGAAACATTGCACAGTGGGGAAAGTGTACACTTCAACTTTTAGGGCATTATAGCAGGCAAACACTCTCGGAGGGAGCACTTGCCCATCGAAAGTTAACACAACAGTCTCGGAAGGAATCCACTTGTACGAGCCATCTGTCAAGTTGGTTTTTTTGAAATTCAGCCGTCTGGCCTTGGTTACCCGGCCACACCCTTCTGGAACTTTCACATAAGATATAATATCCTCCAGGGTCCAGCTGGCTGGGATGCCCCTGACCAGACCCATCCTGGTAACGTTAAAGGAGGGAATAGAAGCCTTTAGCTTCTTATTAACCACGGTTGGAGAAAGTAGGAACTCATTAGCGTCCGTGAAAGAGTGGAAGCTTACCGATACTCTGTTCCGGCCTAAGCCTTTAACCGAACCGTCAATCACGTTAGGGAATTCTCGGTGATGGAGGTGGAGGAATTGCCCAAAGGAGACCGGATGCAAAGTGGCACCTAGAGCCTGACTGTCGTATTGAACATGGACTATGTAAGGGCCGGGATCACCGCGTTTATAACTGGTTCGTTCCGTCGACTGCAGTGATGATGATAGCCGAGGAGTAGAAGCTGGCAGGGAAGGCATCGAAGCCTGTAAATGAGCCGGAGGAGTATTCTGATCCGTATGTGTAAGAGAGGCAGCCTGAGATGAATGGACTCCTGGGGCTGACGCCTGGCCCAACTCCAACACAGAGTCCTGAGAGTCTGGTTTCGTGTCAGGTAAAATTGAAAAAGAATTACTTAGCCTGATATCGCTGGCAACCACCATTGACTTGTCCGTAGTGTCCGTTGAGGAAGAGCAAGACCGTAACGAGCGCGAGCGGGAGCTCGACCGGGACCGAGAATTAATATTTAAATCCGAACCCTTGCGTTCCATCTTGTCCGTTCTGCAACGTCGAGCAACGAGATCGCGGTCTCCAGACTGCTTGAGAGTTATATAAGCGCCGGGAGATGGAGGAACTGGAGAAGTCCAATTTGACCCCCCCGGGTCCCCAGGGGAGTGATCCCCCATAAATAAACCTAATGGGTGACTCCTATAAACAAGTCACCCAGACCTAAACCTATAAATCACTATATATATATAACGAAAACTTAGGTCAATTCTGGTCAAATCCACGAAGTTCCAAGCAAATAAACCGATAATTAGAAACAATTTGGAAAAAACCGTTCTTGACGTTCCGCTGACGGATTCCTCCCCCAAATTCTATTCAAACGTAGAAGTTTGTCATAATGACATATGAATTCGATCATATAGTGACGTAAATACGTCGGTTTTTACACAAAGGTTCTACGTAGGGCAAATATAAAAAAAATACGAGAAGCGGTTAAGAAATGCAACCCTGTAGAGGAGAACAGCCGATGGGACGTCTGGACGTTCGGACATACCTACGAAAGAATTTTGGTCGACACTGATACGGAGAACTTCGTTCCCTTCGCTCACTCGTTCAATAATACAAGAATACTAAAACATTTAAGGAATTTTATAGGAACTAGGTGTTTTCTCGTGTTGAGGAATGACTTCCGCAACTGAGTCAGCGAGTTGGCAACACCAACGGATGTGGAGCGCCCAAATACGTTGACCTTCACTGAATCACGCGCTAATAATACGCGGCTAAAATTGTCGCGGATTGTATCATTCCACATGTTATAGGGTCTATACATGTCATGATTTGTCAGCCCCAATTTATCAGAAGCTGACTAATTGCTATTGTCTGGAGGCATTTTGCGCTGCTGATCCAACTGTCAAACGAGTTATACTGAGAAATTGCATGCACATTTGGTCGGATTGTTACATCTGAGGGCCTACCGCCAACGGCATTCGAAGTTTTCCCTCTCTGTCAGACTTGCGAGTTCGTAGGTAAGTGCGACAGACAGGGAAAACTTCGAATGCCTTTCGCGGTAGGCCTCTGTACGCCACACCCAATTATGACTTCGACATGTTGTACCTACTGACAAATGGTGGTAAAATCACGTAATCTGTTAAACTCTCCAAGTAGCGAGGGCTTTAATAATACATGATACTACTCTCTATGTGATGAAAGCATCAGCCATATAATCAATTTATTGATAGATTTAAATCTATGGCACCTAAATAAGTCATGCAAGTGAAACCCTATAAAGTCGTAGGTAAGTAGCGTTCAAGGTGCAGCAATCTGCGCTTATATCAGGACTGCTGTTAAGTATTCCTAACGCTTCACATCGCCTCATCTTAAAAAAATAGTAGGTACTCAGACCTCCGATTACGTGTTGTTATTACGAATCCCGGGGTCAAGATATATACTATAATATAGAGAAATCGCCAAGGTGAGGTAAAACAACTTGTTAATAGCCCGAAAGTATTCATTGCGTTAGTTAGGTACAGGTCGACACATGTAAAAAGAACTGCATTTGACGCCCTTTAGAATATGGCAACGTACGGTATCGGTAAGTATCCCTTCCCTGTCTTATACAAGGCGACTAGAAGGGGTCCCCTGGGTATAGTGCATGATTACATTTGCATGATTACGTTTATTAAATATTTTAAAAACGAAGTTTTAACCGACTTCAATATAGTACTCCGCCAAACCACGTGAACATTTCCACATTTATTTTCCAATTTACCACATGAACTGAATGCAGAGAGCGAATGTGTTGATTATTATTAAAGAAAAAAAACCTAATCGCTGTATGAGGGCCGATAATATTTGAGGACATCGCAATCATTTTTTATTTAACGGAATCAACGCAGAATCTGTGATATGTAGGTACTTTTATAGTTTTAAGCAAGTAGGTACTTACATTTTTGAGGAATTCGATAAGTCATCATGTGGTCTTCATCATCAATTACACTTAATCAAATTTATGATTTCCGGGTGTAAATACACGAGTTATATTAGAAAATACCGAAATCACTACACGCGTGCCTAGTAAAATTTAGGAGTTCCCTCTATTCCTCATAGATCCCATCATCCAAAAATATTTTTGAAAAAAAATAGATTAACCTGGAAGCATACAGTTATGTACATACAAAAAATAAGATTGTATGAAGCGGCTCATAAATGACAGAGTTCTGTCTTGTTATTATTATTTATGTTCCTCCTTCCAAGGCACAACACTAGTCCCGCTCATTACGAGTAGGTACATGAGAGTCAAACCTAATGGGGTCTTGTCAGCCTCAGCCCCAATTTATCAGAAGCTCACTAATTGCTATCGTCTGGTGGCATGTTGCGCTGCTGATCCAACTGTCAAACGAGTTGTACTGAGAAATTGCATGCACATGTGGTTTTTTTTTCCTCCTATCTTTCTAAGTTGGGCCCCGAAGGGGCCCTTAACTAATTACCTATAGCTATATATAAAAAATATGCAAAACATGCAGTCCTGGACCTAACAACATACAAAAACTAACTACTACCTTAAATCTAACATACTACTATAACAAGAAACACCGCAGGGCGCGCAATCGACACCACACCTTAAGTGCGGTGATAACGATAGCGCGCCCTGCGGCGCATAGGCCACGCCCCCGCCCCGCCCCAGCCAGCCGCCATGCGGCAGCACAAGGCGAAGCGAGAGAGCGCGAGCCTTAGGCGAGACAGCATATAGCCGCTCGACCCAGACATAATATACAAACTTAAATCTAACGTGCTAACCATGCACTATAAAACTAACTAAGTATTGTACAAACCTTAGAATCTAACATATAAAAAAAGAAGCGTATCATGTACACAAGATATGTACAAGAAACTAAACTAATCACAAAACCATAACAAGTATACACAAAGTATATATACGGGCACAAAAATAAAAACATAACAAACCCAACACCAAAGGAAGGATCAACCAATATAGGAAAAATGCACATGTGGTCGGATTGTTACATCCGTACACTACACCCAATTACCTATGACTTCGACATGTTGTACTGACAAATGGGGGTAAAATCACATAATCTGTATACCCCATAAGTCCTGCCTGTTCCGTTCCAGGTTCAATCCAGTTGGACCCCGGGTCTTCCGGGGGCTCTGCGGGCTCGGGCTACGAGAGCGACCCGCGGCGCTCGGGCTCCGACATCAGCTTTGAGAAGCAGAGGAAATACGGGATATTTTCCAGAAAGGTAGGTTATATTCAAAAGGTCGCGGGAGTCCGCTGGATGCGGGTGGCGCATGACCGGTGATTGTGGCACTCTTCGTGGGAGGCCTATGTCCAGCAGTGGACGTCTTCCGGCTGATATTATGATGATGATGATCAAAAATAATATTTCTTTCAGATATCGGGCAAGAGCGTCCAACTGATAATCTGCCCAACATGCGCTCAGGAGACCCAGCTCCCATTGGGGGGCGTCTCGGCCTTACCCCTCAACTATGTGTTGCTACGGAAGATGGCGGGGGAAAGCCGTGCTAGCGTGCTGTGTGACCTGTGCAGCTGTGACAATAAGGTACTTACGAATTTAAATGGAATGGTATACATATTTTAATATGTACATGTAGCAATATGTAATTTCGGCCTTGCCCCTCCTCTACGTGTTGCCACGGAATATGGCTGGGCAAAGTCGCGCTAGTAGTATGTTTAGTATAAAATAAAGCGAAAGCATAATTGCTAAGTAAATACAAAATATCAGAAGTTTATTAGCCACAGATGGAAACATTGGCCACATTTTAGTGTTTACACTTTCACACTTGATGATTCATTTCTAATCTTATAGCGAAAAAAGGTCTAGGTGGTCTATGATAATTATTATAATTATCTATGTCAACGACTGTACACGGCACTGAAACAGACCATTACGTTTACCATGAGTTTGACAATGACGGCTTACGCTAACGAGTATCGAGTTTTCTATCTGTGCATCCCGCTCGTACTGTCAAAGTGCAATAGAGATGCACAGATAGAAAACTCGATACTCGTTAGCGTAAGCCGTCATTGCCAAACTCATGGTAAGCGTACATACCTACGTAGCACACTTTCGGCTTTACGTTCAACTAAGCCCCTTTTATAGTAAACTGGGTCACTTTATTCAAGAGGTGGCATTTTTTTGTGTGGCAGTGAAAATATAGTAGCCCTAGTTGTCATAAAGTAACCCCAGTTCACGGTGCCTATTTTTCACGCTAAATATATATATGGTCCTTTGAACCGGATCCAACTACTCGACACGGATTACCTCTAAGGACTCAACAATTGGCATAGTTAAGATTATTTAAGCTGTCCGTTTAGCACTTGAAAGCTTATCTTGTGAATAATGAACTGTTTCCTATTGTATAAGCCCACCGCTAATCCTCCGACCAGATAAAAATTAAGCAAGTAACAATAAAACTCATACAAATAGCTACCATCTTTTTTAAGTCACAAGGTTGAAATTGCAATAGCATAACACTTTCTATAATGACACTTGGAAATTGAAAGCCGCAGTCAGATAAGCTATCTACGTTGCAGTGCGACCACGAAGATTTTTATTAACAAAAAGACTTTCTTAATGAGTTAAGCTATAGCAATTTCAACCTTGTGACTTAGAGGAGATGGTAGCTATTTAAATGAGTTTTATTGTTACTTGCTTAATTTTATCTGGTCGTAGGATTTGCGGTGGGTTTATATAATCGGAAACAGTTCATTGTTCACAAGATAAGCTTTCAAGTGCTAAACGGACAGCTTAAATAATTTTAACTATATAATATAGTCAGTGCACATGCAAGTGCTTCCCAAGAGTTGTATTTCTACAATAATATATGATAATATCAAACATTAACACGGGTCAAATGTATACTCTCTTCAATTCCCTGCTCAAAGACAATCTGTTTATTTTAAGAAACAACACATGTGTCAACTCGGGCGCATCAATTCGCTTCGATTCCGATACAAGTAATTACCGAAAAGCCCGCATTGTTGCGTTATGCCGTATTTAACTTGGTTCCTTCGAAATGTTTGGAAAGGTTTGGATGTATTGTTGGAATCTATTTACAGAGATTGCGTCGCGCTGTCTCATCTTTTGTAATGTCAAATTATGAAGTAGGTAACTAGTAGTTGCAGTTGTGCCCGTGGCTGCGTTAGAGCTTAGAGACGTACCTATTTAGATATTTGTGAGCACTTTGGCCACTCCGATATATTTGATGGCGACTTTACATTTATGACTTATAGGTTGGACCTCAACCTTGAGAAAACGGTTACTGTACTTGAAAGGTTTAGGTAATTAACTAAATGCAAACAAAACAAAGCACGTGACTTGGTCATTCAACCAATCATAGCAACCTTTTGTATCAATGGTATTATCTTATTGGCGTGGCAATACACTAAGAAAAATGCGTTGAAAGAAATTTCAATCGGAGTTAACCAAACGTCAGGACCGTCTTGTTCCCAAAAGCAACCAACTTTTTTAATGCTCCTAATTACACGACGTACTAAGGGCCGAACACACAGCACCGTCGCGGGCGCGTCACGCGATCTTTCCCTACAAACCGCTAGCGCGGTCAAACAGGCTGCGCCCCGTCGGCAACGCGCCCCGCTTCTGTCGCGCCCCGCCAGCAACCCGCCGCGCACAGGCCGCGCGCCCGCGATTGTCAAGCACCGCTACCGCCCCGCTGGCAGTCTGTTCTGAACCTAAAGAGACTTAAAGCACTGTTTCAATGTGCAGGCACAAAGCCGCTGCGACCAATGCTTGGTCAGCGTTTGCGACAGCTGCGGCGACGCCCACAGCCGACAGAAGACTACAGCGCGACATTCATTGCAACCGCTACATGCGCCCGTGACGCTCTGCAGCCAGCATCGTGCTGAGCTGTGTGTGTACTGCGCGACGTGCCAACAGGTACGTCGAAGAATAGGAAGGAGCAAGCAAACGTTACGGTCGTCTAAAGCGACGCAAAGCTCCATCGACGGGGAACCCGTTCCTAGTTACAGAGCCAGGGCACTGGTTAAGTGTTAAAACCCACACTATCAACACTATACTATACTAGCTACGCCACTGGGGAGAGTAACTGCCCTTCTATCTCTTTAGAACAATTAACGGATTTAAGCCGTTACCCGAATTTATAGTAGATTCCTACCCGCATTGTTCCCATGCCTTTATCGGCTAAAACAAAAAGTATTATAGAAATTCAAACACTATGGTTAAAGACGATGAAAACCGGACATCACAACAGAAAACTGGATTCTTGTATTTAATAAATGATTGAAGTAGATTTACCTTCAAGTACTTACTGCATGTAATGTTCTAATGTTTTAGCTTTCTGAAAGCTTGAGATTTCCCAGAGATGTCATTCAAATCAACAAGACTTACTTTAATTTCCATTTTATCAGGTGATCTGCCGCGACTGCTGCCTTATCTCCCACTCGGGGCACGCGCTGGCCAACGCGGCGCGTGCGGCGGCGGAGCGCGCGCGGCTCCTGCAGGACGCGGTCGCGCGCGCCCGGCTCGTGCCCGAGCACGTGGGGCGCGCGTCCAGGCTGCTCGATGTGCAGGCGCAGCAGGTCGATGTAAGTATTTTAGGAGTTAGCAAAACCAGTGCAGTAACGCTGCTAACGAAAATCGAGCATTAAATTTTTCAATTTTTTCATTTCATTTAAAATTTGTAATTTTCGTTAGCAGCGTTACTGCTTTAAAAACAAAATTAACAATACGTTTGTTACGATTATTTGTGGTTTTTTAACTGCGGAGGTTTCGTCCCCAAGCCCCCTTTTTGGTTGGCTTCGTCCCCCCATCCCCCTCCCATCCATGTAACATATATACACGTTGAATAAAAGTCTGACTAAGTATGTTATGTTGTCTTGTTCTTTAAAGTAAAAAGTTGGCTAATGTAAGAAAAGAGAACTGTTGCACAAACGAAACGTTAATAGTTGTTTGTTCAACTGAAAGATTTGCCAAATGATAGGTACCTATGCCAAAAATTTTTACATACATACATTGTAACATAGTCCAGGCAATGAACTGACAACTTGTATGGAAAAAATGTCAATTTTGGAAATAATTTATAATAGCTTATTTTTTCTGTGTAACGGATTTATTATCAATTATATAGTCACCCAGCGACAGAATCCGACAAAATTTCAGACATCAAAAAAATGATAAATTAACTAGCTACAGAAAAGTCAGAAAAATTATTATTAAATATGTTTGTCTTTATTTTGGTTAATTTACATTTGCTCTATAATATTCAAGATAAATCATACAGAAAAAGACAACGCATGTTTTATTTAAATCTACCTAAATACTTCCGGGTGGAAAGTTTGCCGGATTCTTGAACAAAGCATCTTAAAATAACATTTTATAATGAAATCAACAAAAAAAACGCTATTATAAATTAATGTTTTTCAAAACCGTATTTTGCTTGGAGTAACAGAGCTATAGCCACGAAGATTGAATTTCGAAGTTCGGATATCTCCGCCTCTATCGGCACTTATGGTTTAAGGTACTCGAGCGACAAAGCCAGTAGAGATATAGATTTTCGTGGTAGCGCCGCAGGTGACCTCTAGTGCCGCGATACAGCCGCGGTGGCGTGATGTACGTGTTCGTGAAACTCAGTACGTCATATATATTCCTCGTTCGTCCATGCATAAAGAGACCTCTTATTCTAGAACCAAGCGGCCCGAGTAGAAGAAGAGGTCCAATCCTGGGGCGCGCAATACCTGGCCGCCGTGGACGGCCACGTGCGCGCGCTGGCACGCGCAGCGGCGCGAGCGCGCGCCCGGCACGCGCAGCGCGTCGACGAACATGCGCGCGCGCTCGTGGCGCGCGAGCAGCACGCAGTCGACGCTGTCGACTTCGCTGAGGAGGTAAGTCTGCACTGCTTGTAGAAATTCTTCGTCGCATCCTCATGACATGACTGGGGTCGTAACTACACAATTTAATATTCATTTATTTACTCAATGTCTTCTATATATATCTTTTATTATGATGACATTTGAATGATTCGGAAGGGTTATTTTTGACCTCATAGGCTACGCGCGCACTGCGGATTTTTGCCGTGCGTTTATTTTCCGCAAAATCTGTGAAGTATGGAACCTCCTTGAAGTGCGCGCACTGCAGAAAATAATCCGTATGCGGATTAAAATCTGTGGTTTGCTGCAGATTGGTTGCGGTGCGGCGCCGCACGAATTTTCTGCATCCTATGGACTATTGAATAAATCCGCGCACTGCGGAATAAAATCCGTGCGGACGAAGGGCGACCGCCATCCAGTGTTTCAGTTGTTCTTGGTGTGATAGTCCATTTTCAACGTCCGTTCTTAACAGAGTTGGGACTAGAATGGCAAAACGTGCGGATATGTCACCGCTGTGCGCGTATTGGACACACACGGTTTTTATTCCTTTGCGATTTTAAAAACGCACCGCAACTCGCCGCACCGCAGTGCGCGCTTAGCCTTAGACGTGTTTTTTTAAGACCCGTAAATGTATGAGGGAATCCATACGAAGATATCATCATCTCTAAGAATAATGTCTACTGACCCCCTGTGTCGACTATAAAACGGGTATGGAATGGACAAATGGTTGTAACTTTAATTAATGTAATCATGAAGAACCTGCATGCAGTCCTGCCGATTTCGGCCCGTGTAGCGTCTCCTTTAGATCAAGATGACAATGACCAAAAATGACACTGACAGAGTTGACAGTACTTGACAGATTGGAGTTGAACTTTGCAACAGGATAAATTCCGAAATAAACAAATTCGTTGTTGACGCACTGCAATAATGAGAAAACTGAATCTTGGTCATTGTATTTCCCGACATTAGAACGTACGTTCGAGTCAGTAGTGTGTGATTTGTTATACGTTGCGGTACAGAAATCTTAACAATGCCGGGACTCCTTTTGGAAAAAGGAGAAAGTTGGAAATCATCGAGCTTTAGACAATCCGTCATTACGAAAATGTAAGTTATATTCATACATTGTTTTTTATCATGCTCCTAAATCCCGCTTACTGCTCATTATGAACAGGACTAGAACACTGTTTTTGTATAGCTTTTTACCAGTGATAAAACCCACATATACTGCAAGTCAGTCTGAATGACTCTTGATAGGTACTACAGTATTATTATGTTGAACTTATTGTTTTTACCAAATGGGACTTAATAATCGCGTATTGTGAATTTGATCCATAAACATTTTTGACATAAAGTATCAACTAAATGTATTTATTTACCTTTTTGAGGTTAGTCAAAGTTTCTGATCTCATGATTCTGGTGCCAAAGCATCGGACCGCAGAGTTTCGAGGTAGCTTCAGGTTCGCGGCGTCCAAGTGTTGGAATGATCTCCCCCCACCTATCCAAGGAGCGTCTAGCAGGTATACCCTATAGGCGCCAGCTTAAGGGCTATTTGTTGACGCTCCAAAGATCCCAACCCTAACCCATCCAGCACTTTATTTTATTTTATTTTTCTATATTTTTCTTTTGTAAACATGCCAACCCTTTCGCGTTTTTAATATGCGTTACATATTTAACAAATTTATTATATTAATTATTTATTTATTATGTTTAGGTATATACATTTGTATCTGTAGTATGTTGTGTTGCGTTCCGTGGGTCACGTACGGTGCTGTCTGTCTGACACCTCGGCATAATGCTGAGACAGCGGCCGATTCACTATCGCGAAGACACACACATTATGTGTCAATTGTACTGTATTTTCTTTTTTGTCTCTGTGTGTCTTTTGTGTAGTGAATAAATGTCTTCTTTCTTTATTTCTTTCTTTCTTTATAACATCCCTGGTAGCAAGCAGCTGAGTCTGTTAAATATAATAAATCGTTTTTTTTTGCGGAACAAATGTTTTATGGGAACAACTCCAATAAAAGGACATATAGACAAAAAAATATTATTATTATGTCTTTCCCGCTCACGGGACAATCATGTCCCGGACCTTTGCGAGGCGTGCGTGGAGCTAGGTACCTACGAAGTACCAACTGAGCCAATACGTAGAGGCCCTTATGATAATTTAAAGAAATGCAAGGACTACACCGAGCGATGCTGTCTCTGCCCGTGTCATGGGACGCACACAGAGACAGCAGCCCCTGGGGTGTATAGGGCCTATGATGGTTGATGGAATCTAAATGAAACGGGTTATTGGGTTAAAATGATGGACTAGTGGCTGGGCTATTGGGTGAAACATCGGACACCTGCCTAATAAAACTGTTTCACATTTTATCTCTGGCTTATTATTATTTTATTATTATGTATTATTGTTGTCTAGAACCTGTTGTACACAATTCGCTTGGTTTGGAACTATTGGCAGAATGTAAAAAATATATGTATACATTCTTAAATGTTCTCAGTGAGGAAGTAAAACAGCGGACAGGGGTGTCAGTTGCCCGAACGTGCGACGAAATGGAAAACCATGTATATGAGAAGGCCAAGACCCGGGAGGAATACATGAACATGGTTGCCAAGCTTATACTGCATATGCGTGAACTATGTAAGTTTCTTTTTAGGGTTCCGTACCCGAAGGGTAAAAAGTGACCCTTTTACTAAGGCTCCGCTGTCCGTCCATCCGTCCGTCTGTCACCAGGCTGTATCTGAGAGTTTGTATGGAAAAATGACCAGGGGTCTATCCTCTTAACACCTCTTAAGCGATAAGACCGCGTGTTGTTACCTTTATTTATTTCATGTAGTTACTCTTGTAACATGGTTTTTTTATGATGTGGTTCAATAAATAATATTATTATTATTAACACAAGAGTTAGGTTTGTATGATTGTTAATGTTTTTTTAATTAATTTCAGCAAACCGTAACTAACGGAGGCCTACAACGATGGATCAAAACAGAACCACATGAATTGGACCTCAAATATTAACATATTTATAATTTTTATGTGCATTTAATATTCAACATAAAATGTATATCTTGAAATTGGCATTTTCATTTAAGAATGTATATAATTTTATTCAAGGTCCATCATTTCCACAAGATTCTCCTTTCTATTTTACTTCATTAAGTTTTCCTTTAGTACGAGGTAATTCTGCCTTTTGCAAATTGTACAACTCATGTGCTGTCAGTCAACACAACGAACCGAATTACGCATGTACCTATAATAAACAATCAGGACAAGGTATGGTAATGATAATAACCACGTCCTAGCGAGATAGCTTACAGATTTCTGTCACATCTCAATAATTGTGACAGAAAGGGAAATCATTCGTGTAGTTGTCGTAGTTCCACTTTTCCAACGAGCGAGCGGAGCGAAGGAAATTCTATGCTTCAGCTTGGGCGAAAATCGTCTTCTGTTCTCCTCTACAGAGTTATAACCACGAACTTCGAATGTCGAAGTTCGGATATCTCTATCGTACTTACTCTCCTCGAGTGACAGGGATGCAAGTACACGAACTTCGAGATACGATTTTCGTAGTAGCGCCGCAGGTTTGTAAATGATATAGAACCATTACCCTTCCAAATTAAGTAGGTTGTCTATGGTAAGCCAACAACCATTTTAAGACCAGTTCTTAATTTACCTGCCTTTCCGTCCCTCACTGTGGCAAGTGTGGCAACACGTATAGCTTGTCGTATGGAATTACCGTATTGGGAACGTTTTTTTGCATATCTCCCTGGAGAAGGGTTTTGTTTCAAGATGGTCGAGGATATACAGAGTCAAAAAGACTTTTGCGTATAATTAAGCCACAGAAGAACTTCTCCCTTGTGTTAATTACTTTATGTTGAAGCAATCAGATTTTTGACTTGACAGTATACAGACTACAGATTTCGCAGCAATAAGATTTTTCTCCTTTATGGAATTATTCCTACTTCACAACTCTGTGCCTAGATTACGACCGAGCGAGCAAAGCAAACGATGTTCTCCGTTTCAGCTTCGGCTAAAATTCTTTCGAATGTCGGGCATCTGCCCGGCTGTTCGTATCTACTGGTCGCATTTCTTAACCTCGTCATCATCATATCAACCGAAAGACGTCCACTGCTGGACATATGCCTCCCCCAAATAGTGACAAAATGACCGGTCTTGCGCCTCCCGCATCCAGCGGACTCCAGCAACCTTTACCATTTCTTAACCTAATTCCTGCTCTTGTTTAACTGTTGCTATTATGTTGAATATATTTTTGTGAGGTGTGCAATCAAGAGATGGTAAAGGATCGAGATCTTTGAATAATAAACATGTCTACATGCAACTACTTTCTATTACCCATTTTACATTCATTTGTAAACTCCGTTACAATATAATAGAATAACACAAAAAAACAACCAATGTATCTTCACTTTGTAAAAAAATAACTAAGGTAACTTTAAACTTAAACACTCATATGTTTGTGTGAAATTCTTTAAAACAGTTTCTGTTACGCGTGAGGCAGAGGTTCACTTTACACGTTATACAACTAACCATAGTTTTCTTGTCACAATAAAGTCTCTTGCAACGTCCCACTATCTTCATTTGTGGCAAATGTTCGTTACCACGAGTTCTCACCACCTTAGACGGCATGGGCGCCACCGTGGGCCTACCTCTTTTGTTGGCGTGAGTATCATCATCCAGTTCTATTTTTGTATCAATATCCAAACTGGATTCAATCAAGAACTCGCCTATGAGCCTTTTAAATGCCCACAACGTGTAAGTTTTGTGAGAGGAGACTTGTTGTGTTTGCATGTCGTTTTTATACTGTATCCACGAATTGCAGACAGCTAGGTCGATGAAGTGCAGCATGAAGCGCAGTGTCCATTTATTAGTTCTCATTTTGGAGGGGCATGCTGCTAGCAGTCTCTCGCTCATGCCTACTGCTCCCATGATGGTGTTGTACTCTCTAACAACCTCCGGTCTGGGCACGCGTAACCGACAACGCTTTCTGTCATACCTTATACAGCAACCACCAGCCTCCGCTGCATAGATACTCGATAAAAACAACATTGATCTATCGTCATACCATTTAGTAATGGCCATTTCACCATCGGAACTGACAAGGACATCGTGACTTCCCCGTCCTTGTCTCGCCAACGCTTTGTCACTCAGGAGTTCCGAGTTGGCGCCTTTTGGCAAGCGATTCTTCACGAGTCCCCCAACACACTTAATGCCATTACGGTTCAGTTCTTTGACTAGTTCTATTGTTGTAAAACATCGATTTAAATACAGAATATGCCCTGGAATAAGAGTTCTAGTCAAATGCAGGATCATTTCCTCGGCTGAATTATTTTCGCCTTGGTATGTGACAAAATCGCATATTAGCCCATTCGGATTCAGTAAGACCAGAACTTTAATGCCTGTAGGGTTAGGCTTGTCTGGGAAATACTGCTTGATGGGATAGGTTCCCTTTAAGGGAATTATCATCTCATTTATCAAAATGTCCTGATGTCTCTTTTGTTTGTGACATCCTTCTAAAACTCTATTTATTATAGGCCGTACTTTCCACAGCTGATCAGATGCCCTGACTTCCTCAATGACATCATCATCAAATACTAATTTTAAAGAGTGCCGCAACTGCATGAAGCGGTCCCGGGCCATAGCTTTTGAAATAAGCTCTATAGCCCACTTTCTGTTCCAATACATCCGTATATTAGGATAGTTGATGCAAGACATCGTAATTATTATACCAAAGAAGATTTTACACTCGTCTCTTGTAAAATCCAGATGTTTCCCGTTTTCACGTAGGGCAGTTTGGTTTGTATTCTGAACTATTCTATCAAAGATTTCATCATCAAGGTACTGGTGGAAATATTTGGAAACATCCGTGGGATCTGTAGTATCTAGAAGAGGTGCTGGATATTGCATGTCCGGCTTTGCCTTTTTAAATCGTGTTCTATGCCAGTTGTTTGAAGCTTGAGAACCTGTTGATCTATCAGTCCCATAGCCTGACTGAGGTGTATCTTCATCCGGTTTACCCACACAAGTAGCTCCTTTGGATTGAGTATGACTGCCCTCCTCTGTCTCCTCTTCATCTTCTGCACCAGAGCTTGAATCCTCACCGTCCGTTTCATGTTCTTCAAACTTGGTGTCAGGGTCTTCATCAGGAGAGTCATCATTATAGTCAGAATCATTTAATATATGGCTTATGTCCATTTGCGACAAAACTGGAATATGAACATAATATTTCTTGAAATTAGTAAGTAAAATTTTTATTTCATCAATTAATTAGACTAAGTTCAATAACCCATAAATGAAAAAGTAGGACAAGAGGAACCATTCAATATATATATTAAAAGCAAAACACAATGAATGTTGTGACTGGGCAATATTATAATACACGAGTTTGTCTGCATTCCTTGCAATACGCGGGCAAATAAAGTGACAAGACACTCAAGATAGTGAAATATACTGCTTTATAAAGAATCCTAACTTACCGGGAGCATCTGCTGGCAGTGACATGCTTTGCACCAATTCCACTTCATGCTTTACTAGCTTTGCTTCACTGTCAGCCTCCACAGTGACTGATATTGGCTCCACCACATACACTACTTCAGGTATAGCTATATCGCCTTTCCACTTTCCAAACTCTGGTTTTATAAAGTCTTTTTGTATAGGTTCTTCTTTTACACGTATGAGCTCATCCTTAACGTGCTTTGATTCAATCGGTTGCGCTCCCACTTGGGCCATGGTGTTACTTTTAGTGTTTTTAATTCGGGTAAACATAAACAATACCCATTTTCTGTTACCGTCTATTTAGTTATATCGAGTTGAATTTGTTCAAGAGCGTGAAACACGGCGATATCAATAGTTAAATTCTGGCGAATGCATTTTCACAGCCCCCCAAGTAGTGACTCAATAATATAAAACTGAATTTATTGGCAATTTTTGTTATGGATTTTAGTGATTTAAGGCAATTTGACAGGTAAAGCCTTAAAGGTCTGTCACTCCAGCTAGCATTTTTGTTTTGGGGTACGTTCGAAACCGATATCTACATTTCACCGTGCGTTCACCGCCGTGGTCATAAATTAATTTTGTTTTAAATAAGAGTTGCATACATTTTCTACACGTTGACTAGATATTAAATAGGGTTCTGCAAAATGCCATGTAGGACCGTCTGAAAGGAGCTTAAGCGAGATCAAATAGCTAGGATTGGAGTAAAAAGGTAAGACATATCAAATACGCAAAGCGTCTCTGCCGTCTGTATCAATGTGTTTTGACGAGCTTTGCGGTATTGTTTTCTCGACATAGTGAGCACATAGTGAGATAGACAGACCGAGTTGCCGCACAACCTAAACACTTATCTCTTATTAGTCTGTGTTAATAAAATGCACCCAACCAAACGATGGTGGACTGAAAAGCTATCTATGAGATTAAGGCAGCCATTGAAATTCATGTGATTTTAAGGTCATTCACTTTTCCTAGCTGCTGTCTTCGGGCCGCGAGCACGAGCTCCTCTCCCTCCACGGCTCGGTGCTCCGTCGGCTAGAGCGGCTGACGGAGTTGCCGGCGGCGCTTCCGCGGCTGGAGCTGCGGTTCGCACCGACTGCGCCCGCGTCGCACGATGCGACGCTCGTCGGCCGTCTTCTCACGCAGGCTGCGGACCCTGACCGTTGCGTGGTTAATACTGAAGGTAGATAAAGACGTAGACAGTTACAATTAGGTACTACACGATCGTAATATCTGTGTTCCCTTTTAGTCGAATGGAGATGAGAATTTCATCCTATCCTGATTCTTCAGGACAGAATGTGCACCTCCCTAGCAGGATAAGTTTGGTAGGAGTGCTCCGAAACCGATAAGACCTTGTCTGCTCCCTCCTTAATAAAAAGCATTTGGATTTCATTTAGTGTTTCGTGAACTTACCTATACTTGACAGTCTTGATGCTCCAAACAAACCAGTCACCCGAACTCGATTCGATTAGAATCAATCTTTCTATTTGAGGCAGTTAAAGTTCATTTGGTATGTGCTTTTATTATATTTCTCATGAAATTAGTGTTATTATCAGGTTTTCAGGATCTCCGAGTGGACTGTCCCCATGAGGCAGTATTGGAGTTACGAGACAGCAGCGGAGAACGCATTTGGTGCGGCGGAGAACAGGTTGGTTCCTATGCAAATAATACAAAACCTAACAATACCTGCCGGTGGACTTGCACCTACACTAAACTTAAATAATTATTATTAAATAATTATTTCAAGTTTGAACATTTTAGGTACTACAGAAAGCTCAACAGGTTAAACTCATCTTTGCACACATACGCATGCGGCTTGTAACAGCCGCTGTGTGGGTGAGAGCGTAACGATGACTGCCATGCCACTGTCACACAAATCAAACCCTCTTACAAGCGCATGCACAAAGATGATTTGAACCATCTGTAGGTACCTACCAAGGATTAAGTTAAGTCGACTTGGCGTTGAACCAAATGGACAATAATATATTTTTACTTAACCGACCGATACCGATTAATCTTAAGTTTGTGCCGAGTGAGGCTTACCACATAGGCTGAATTCGACGACCAAATTCAGCGACGGATTTCAGTCCGCCCGTCTTCAGGGTCTCATATATTTAGTGTGAAACAGCTGTGGGCGCAATTCTGCAACTGAATTCGTTTGCTCAATTCAGCCTATTGTTATCCACTAGAATCCCCTAGGGGAAAAAAAACAGTTAGGTTGTTGGGTGAACTGCGACCCTACAGCGCGCGAGCCGAGCGTGACGCAGCAGCGTCCGGCGAAGCGCCATAACTAAAAATTATAATTTTTTCCTCGTTGAATATAAAATAATTGCCGCTAGGTTCCCCTGGGTGATCGGGGTCAGATAATTAACGTGGTATATGGCGGCCTTAATGATCTTCTAAGTGCAATTCTTACAGGTAGCTGGATATTTCCGCCGCAGTGACTCGAGCGCCCGTCCGCAGAGCGCGCGCGTCGCCGACCGCGGCGACGGCCTGTACTCTCTGACCGTCACACCGCCCAGCCCCGGCGGGTACCTGCTCGCGGTCACACTCAACAACAAACCGGTCAAGGTACCTATTCTATACAAAAAAAACAGTCATTAACCGTCCACTGCTGAACATGGCGAGTGGACGTTCATCATGTTGCGCCTGGGCATAGCGCTACGACGCCACGCGGGCGTTGGTGAGGCGTCGACGTTCGGGAGACGCTAGATGTGGGGGGCACCAACGCCCGCGTGGCGTCGTCGCCGCGCTCCCGCAGCGCCTCCGCAACGCTAGCGGCGACCAACGTCCAGTCAGCGCCCGCGCAGCGTCTCTCCCCCCGCTCCCTACCCGCCGCGTCTTACTTGACTAGTCCTTACGTTAGCTCCACAGGAAACACACGTCATGTCGGAAACGCAGTCACCGCCACCGTCGGAAGACGAGTTAGATATTGAGGATCTTGCCAATATCGACGACAATATTTTCTCTTCTTTTACGTAATTTCCGTTTCAACAGTAACATTAACAGCAGTGTTTCTTCGTCGGAATCCATGACTTTTTTGATAATAGAAACAAATTTCCTGAGTATCCTATTTGGTGCCTAATTTTTAAGTGATATTGTTGAGACGCGGTGGGTTGCGTGCTCTATCCGTCGCAGTGACGCTGCGTGGGCGCCGACAAGACGCTCCGACGCTCGACAGCCGCCACTGACGTCGAGTCGAGGAGGCGCGGCGTTAACGCGGCGCCGACGCCGCGCGGACGTCACTGCGACGTCGACGTTCGAGAGGCGCCGCAGCGTCGCGTCGGCGCTGCGGGAGCGCGGCGTCGACGCCGCGCGGGCGTTGGTGAGGCGTCGACGTTCGAGAGGCGCCGCAGCGTCGCGTCGGCGCTGCGGGAGCGCGGCGTCGACGCCGCGCGGGCGTTGGTGAGGCGTCGACGTTCGAGAGACGCTAGATGTGGGGGGGCCCCACCAGACGAGCAAGATCGGCCCGTCTGGAGGTACCGGATGCACAGCGTTCAACGTCCACTGCCGAACGTGGCCAGTGGACGTCCATAATGTTGCGCCTTAAGGCACCACCAGACGAGCGAAATTGGACCGTCTGGAGGTGCCGGAAGCACAGCGTTTGGCTAAGCCAAGGTCACTCCGTATTCGTTTTCTTTCAACACGCGTCGGCAGTTCATTCGGAAGGAAATATCTGTCGACAGAAAAAGCAACAATGCAGTGATAAAATTTCGTCTATTTATGAACTGGACCCTAAGCTTGGGAAAGTAATCTGCCCGTACCGGGGCAATAATAGTTATTTTCACACCTTTCATTCGGAAAAGTAAGTTTTGCTCCACGACGAGAGGGACCAAAACGCTACTTTTCTGTTCAAGCTACTTTTTTAATTTATACATTGGCATTGGAACATTTGTACGCAATGTGCCAATTGAACGCAGATGTTAATAAAATAATCGATTGTAATTTCATCGTAGTCGATTCAAAACGAACATATTTCAAGTTTTAACTATAACAATGTTTGTTAATTATAACAAAAATTTATAAATATTTCGTAATATTTAAAAATTAGTAATAAAAAAATTAAGATAATTTAGATATATTTTCACAATAGCTTTTTTTAAATTTCCTCGTAGTCGGTGTGAAAAATAGTATGTGTCACTCGGCAGCAAAATTATTTTCGTCTCGGGCGTAAACACTTGTATCCCTCACTACGCTCAGGATCCTTCGTTAGAATCCCTCGCTACGCTCAGGATTCTATTGTAGGATCCCTCGCTACGTTCAGGATTCAATACACCGCCCTCGCCGTAAATATACTATTTTGCTCCCTTGTGACACAAATATTTGTGTCAATATACTATTTTGCTCCCTTGTGACACATACTATTTTTCACACCGACTACGAGGAAATTTAAAAAAAGCTATTGTTAAAATACAGGGTGTTTGCTCCATCGTTTGCCAAATTAAAACGGCAGGTAGGGTGGGTCATTAGCTATCTTTGACGGCCTCCAAAAAAAAATTGTGTCCACTGGTTTTTTTTTGTATTCTTTTAAAATAATTTTGAAATTTTCTATATGTTTACGCGTTTCAACTCGCATAAAAAAAAACAAGGAAGTGGTAGAGCCAATTTTTTTTTTTACTTTAATGTGTAGTGTTGTACGGTTCCATCAAAGTCAAATTTATTGGCAAGTAACGTCTACTTATTTTTTTAACAACCCTCAAAAAAAAATTAAGATTTAAGAATTTCGTCTTGGGTAACTTTGATTAGCAATTTAAAAAAAAACTAAAAATGGCAATGTTCTTAAAATTCTTTTAAAAAGTTCCTTAGTCTGTCCTCTTTCTAATGATGTGCAATTTTGGCAAAAAACCTTCAACCAACTTTATTAATTTGCCAATTTTGTGTAAGGGACACACTAGGCTCGTAACCGCCAAGCGATAAAAAACATATTTAAGGTAAGCAAGACTTGCAGATTGACGACTATCATACGACCGCACGCGTAGCATTTGAAAGGCTACCGCGAAACGAAAACGAATTTCGTTCGCTATCTCCCTGAATTTCTGAAATCATTATCCAGATTCTTGTTTGCAGGAAAACCTTTTTTTTCTGAATCACGATTGGCCTGTGGGCACAACAGCTAGTAATTGACACAACTCATTTAAAAAAACGCAACGCCGCGAATTTTCACTCTTCTAATCTCATAAAGTTTTTTAGTTTTGTTACTGTGTGTTGAATTACTAGCTGTTGTGCCCACAGGCCAATCGTGATTCAGAAAAAAAAGGTTTTCCTGCAAACAAGAATCTGGATAATGATTTCAGAAATTCATAAAGATTTATCCCACATTCGTCGTTATTAAAGAGGAAATTTGGTTACAAACCCAGATGTATCTCCCTCTCTGTCGCACTTGCAACTTCGAGCGACAGAGGGGAGATAGCGAACGAAATTCGTTTTCGTTTCGCGGTAGCCTTTCAGATGCTACGCGTGCGTTCGTATGATAGTCGTCAATCTGCAAGTCTTCCTTATTTACTACTCGTATTTAGCGAAAGTATGTTTTTATCGCTTGCCGGTTACGAGCCTAGTGCGTCCCTTACACAAAATTGGCAAATTCATAAAGTTGGTTGAAGGTTTTTTGCCATAATTTCACATCATAAGAGGACAGACTAAGGAACTTTTAAAAAGAATTTTAAGAACATTGCCATTTTTAGTTTTTTTTTAAATTGCTAATCAGTGTTACCTACCCCAGACGAAATTCTTGAATCTTAATTTTTTTTGAGGGTTCATAAAAAAAATAAGTAGACGTTACTTGCCAATAAATTTGACTTTGATGGAGCCGTACAACACTACACATTAAAATAAAACAAAAAATTGGCTCTACCACTTCCTTGTTTTTTTTTATGCGAGTTGAAACGCGTAAACATATAGAAAATTTCAAAATTATTTTAAAAGAATACAAAAAAAAAACCAGTGGACACAATTTTTTTTTGGAGGCCGTAAAAGATAGCTAATGACCCACCCTACCTGCCGTTTTAATTTGGCAAACGTTGGAACAAACACCCTGTATATCTAAATTATCTTAATTTTTATTACTAATTTTTAAATATTACGAAATATTTATAAATTTTTGTTATAATTAACAAACATTGTTATAGTTAAAACTTGAAATATGTTCGTTTTGAATCGACTACGATGAAATTACGATCGATTATTTTATTAACATCTGCGTTCAATTGGCACATTGCGTACAAATGTTCCAATGCCAATGTATAAATTAAAAAAGTAGCTTGAACAGAAAAGTAGCGTTTTGGTCCCTCTCGTCGTGGAGCAAAACTTACTTTTCCAAATGAAAGGTGTGAAAAGATTATAGTACGTGGGTTCAATTTCCGCTGGATCACAAAATGTTTTCATTAATGTGTTGGTCTTTGTTTTTCATCATCATCATCATCATATCAGCCGAAAGACGTCCACTGCTGGACATAGGCCTCCCCCAAAGAGTGCCACAATGACCGGTCCTGCGCCACCCGCATCCAGCGTAACGAAATTTACCAGGTCGTCAGTCCACCTTGTGTCTCTTTGTTTTAATTAGGTATAACTTATTAATTACAAGCTTTTTTGCACCATCGCTAGACGAAAAAGGCTTTTGACCTGTATTGCCGAAACCATTTATAACTTTGCTCTGTCCTCAGGGTAGTCCATTCCAGTGCGCTGCGCGCGCCTGCCAGCCCCACTCGGGGCAGTTCCACTGCTGCTCGTTTTGCTCCTCCGGCGGGCGGCGCGACGCACACTGCGCATGCCCCGGACACATGCCCGGCTACAGAGGTCAGTGTTCCATGAAGTAGCCTCCCGAGTCTGTCCCACTGCTACTCATTTTGTTCCTCTAGTAGGAGGTGCGACGCGCACTGCGCATGCCCCGGACACATGCCCGGCTACAGAGGTCAGTGTTCCATGAAGTAGCCTCCCGAGTCTGTCCCACTGCTACTCATTTTGTTCCTCTAGTCGGAGGTGCGACGCGCACTGCGCATGCCCCGGACACATGCCCGGCCACAGAGGTCAGTGTTCCATGAAGTAGCCTCCCGAGTCTGTCCCACTGCTACTCATTTTGTTCCTCTAGTCGGAGGTGCGACGCGCACTGCGCATGCCCCGGACACATGCCCGGCCACAGAGGTCAGTGTTCCATGAAGTAGCCTCCCGAGTCTGTCCCACTGCTACTCATTTTGTTCCTCTAGTCGGAGGTGCGACGCGCACTGCGCATGCCCCGGACACATGCCCGGCTACAGAGGTCAGTGTTCCATGAAGTAGCCTCCCGAGTCTGTCCCACTGCTACTCATTTTGTTCCTCTAGTCGGAGGTGCGACGCGCACTGCGCATGCCCCGGACACATGCCCGGCTACAGAGGTCAGTGTTCCATGAAGTAGCCTCCCGAGTCTGTCCCACTGCTACTCATTTTGTTCCTCTAGTCGGAGGTGCGACGCGCACTGCGCATGCCCCGGACACATGCCCGGCTACAGAGGTCAGTGTTCCATGAAGTAGCCTCCCGAGTCTGTCCCACTGCTACTCATTTTGTTCCTCTAGTCGGAGGTGCGACGCGCACTGCGCATGCCCCGGACACATGCCCGGCTACAGAGGTCAGTGTTCCATGAAGTAGCCTCCCGAGTCTGTCCCACTGCTACTCATTTTGTTCCTCTAGTCGGAGGTGCGACGCGCACTGCGCATGCCCCGGACACATGCCCGGCTACAGAGGTCAGTGTTCCATGAAGTAGCCTCCCGAGTCTGTCCCACTGCTACTCATTTTGTTCCTCTAGTCGGAGGTGCGACGCGCACTGCGCATGCCCGGCCACAGAGGTCAGTGTTCCATGAAGTAGCCTTCAGTCTGTCCCAATAGGGGCAGTCCCACTGCTGCTCATTTTGCTCCTCCGGCGGGCGGCGCGACCCAAGCCTCGGACGCATGCCTACGGATGGAAGGGCAAAAGTGAGTGTTCCATGATTCTTTCCTTTCCTATTTCAGGCAGTGATTTGAAAAAAATCTAATAGTTTTCCAGTGCAGGATGCACTCAACCCTCTAATTCTACAAACAGTAAATCCATCATCATGAAACCACGACCACTCTAACAAGAGTGAAGGACTGAAAGAGATGATATTCTACTTTTAGTTTCAGTACATTTTCTTCTCTCTGCGAGGCTTGAACTCTCTTTTTTACCTATTGTTAACTGTGCTTTTCGTTTTTTTATCAGGTTGTGGGCATGGGCATGCCGGTCACCCAGGCGTGCGGCACTGGTCTTGCTGTGGCAGCACGAAACGCCGCGGGCCCTGCGAGCGAGCCAGCCTTTACCAATTCTCATTGTAAATACTCCTCCACGCAACGGGCCATCATGACACAGCACAGGGACGCCATTATGCATCGGACTGCGATGGAAGTATGTCTTTCTCCGCATACTTGCGTCCCGTATGATAGCCCATGATGGCCAAGTGTGTAGCGGAGATTTAAATTTGACAATATATCTGTTGCTATTGCTTGGTTTTTTCTTCCCTACAAGTCCGTTCAATATACGAGGTGGCCCGCTAAACGCTACCATAATACATCGAAAGGTAGATACTACATTATGTACTACTCCGATTAGCTATCGAACAAAGTAGAAAACTAAAGTTCTCGTCGTGGGACCATGTGGCCCAAGAAAATAATAGTTTTGTGGGCTGGGCGGGTTCCTGGCAGTGAAAGCGTTAAATGATTACGATTTCGCGGTGCTTGCTGTGGAAACCTTGGTCGTCAGATACGAGTTAGTTCTTCAAGGCCTTGTCTTCGCGGCTGGTCCAAATAACTGGAGACCCGAGAGCTGGCGCTTACCTCTCGCAACGAATTTCCAATGCGATTCAAAGGTAATGCTGCCAGCGTAATAGGGTCCATGTGGCAGTCTGACCTCCTAGAGGCGGTGTCATTTATGAAACTTCCCTTTTCATGCTTTCGTTCATAGTTATAACCAATTTTTCATTTTTACTGTTCATATTTTTGCCTTCAAGTTCGCCGCAGACGGGTAAAAAAATAAAATTAGATACCTATTTTATTTATTGTGTACCTACCTACCTATTGTGTAACTACCTAATATTAACACTTATTTGTTATTGTTAAAATGAAAGATAACAAACAGTATTTCACATAGACATTTATTTAAAACAATTATTGCTTTTAAGTATTTACAACATCAATTCGAAGACTCCAGGGACCCCTTAGATAGGGAAGCCCGCCAATAGGGCGTGTTGTCAAAATATCAGTTGCGTTTTTACCCCCAAATCAGTCGAAAAAACTTTTTTAAATGACCTTTTGGGTGAGGACCAAATTCTTGGCCAGTTGTTAGCCTAATTAATTGATAGTAGTTAAAAAGTTCCGTTGTGACACGAAAATTAGCCATACATTTTCTATGGTTAATTTTCGTGTCACAACGGAACTTTTTGACTACTACCAATTAACGACGCTAAGTACTGGCCAAGAATTTGTTCCTCACCATTTTATGAATTTAATAATGTTTATTTTAGAAAGTGGTAAGGCAGGCCTTGTAGTTTTAAAAGTCCAGAAAAAATATTACCTAATCCTTTCATCGCGGTTGAATGACACATACCTGTATGTGTCATTCAAACGCAATGACACATACAGGATGGCCAAATAAGTATAATACATTAAATCAAACGGACGTGCGCAATCATTTTGACAACACGTGACAATCTTGCAAATTTTGGGACAATAACACAAAAAGATCCGATTGCAAACTATAGAAAATATAAATAGGTACTCAATGCATTGTGAAAAAAATATAGCAATCACATTTATGTGAGCAAGTTTTATTTTAGACTACCTTTACTTAAATAAAAATGAATATGTATGACACAGTTTTATGCTTGCTGGATTTCTGGAAAGAGTGGGACACAGACATTTTATAGAAATAGATAACATATCATCCCGTTCTCGCATCCAGCACTGTCAAATGGCCACTTGTACAGTCAGCGTCAATATTACAGTGGAATATCCCTGCCCCACTATTATTTATCGTTATTCCCCTTGTGGTGTTTGGTTAGAATTTCACCACCCCATTTCTTCCCATGGGTATCGTAAAAGTCGAGGAGCATTGTTGAGGTGTTGTGGTCGATGGGCTAGCAACGTGCAACGTATCAATGCGATATCACATTTTGACGATCTTTTATACCCACGATTATGCTAAATGTGGAAAAAGTTAAATATTCACGTGAATATTTGCATGTATGTGTACAATGGAATAAATTGCAAAGTGTAAACTATCTTTGACGTGGACTGTACACGCAATAATTACTGTATGTGGTGTCAATTTGTCAAGTATAGACGGCAAAGGCTGTCATAGGTTTTTTTGCACAACATATATATGTCTAACAATTATCTGAATGTTTTTTGTTTGTATAAAAACTGCAAAATGTTTTAGTACAATTGTTAAATTATCACAGACACTTATCACTTAAAGATACAAGTTTAATATCAGGTAAAAATGAGAGGACCCCTAATTTAAGTAATTGCTTAACTACAACATTACATTAAAAAATAACTGAAATATTTATTACTGATATAAAATAAAATTCCTTATAATTAGTCAAGGACATGATTTAAATTTAAACTAGGGTTCATATAACTTAACCCGCAACACGTCTGTCATGATAATTTAACAGAGGTTACGTCAAGGAACGGGCATGTCATGGTAGCATGACATGACACCCTTGTCAATAATGTATGACGGGTGGGTTGGAAAATTGTGAGATCCAACAATAATAGAAACTTGTCATGCTGTGGCTCTACCTTCAACAGGTTAATTAAATTATATGTCCACTGTACATGACATTGACGTCATGATAAATAATGTTACATCATCCCAAGTCATCATCATCATCATAAATAGACAAAGATACAGTCCGCAGTAGAAATGCGCGTGAAGGGGTCAAAATTATCTGCACGTTCTTATTGCCTGATAATAAAGGTGCTTGTAGATAATTTTGACCTCGTACGCGTATATCTGTCGCTGACCCAGACTTTTCAACTTCGACCCCAAAGAGTGAAGAATTAAAACAAATATTTAGTTACACTAGTTGAGTGGTAAATTTTTCTAGCCTCGTTTCACGCTGCCAACGTTGTCACGATGATGTGACACACGTGTCACGATCGCATGACACATTTGTCACGATCGCATGACACATATGTCACAATGGCATGACCCTGTCATGGTGACGTGACACGCCTATCACGATGTGACAAGCAGTTTACAGTCCCAGCGCGGGCACGGGCGTGTATGCGACAGGGTTGGGCGCGCACGCTTGACGGACCGACATCTCCCACGCGTCGAGGAGTTGGCCGACTGAACAGCTTTTTGGTAGCCTGGAGACAAAGAGGTGAACATAATCGTATGGTTTTTGACCGGTGTTTAAAAATTCTATGAGATTGTAGCCTTATAAGTTTGGTTTTTTGTATGTAATGGGTAATGACGAAAACCACTTATCCGATTTAAATTATTCTTTCACGTCTGTTGAGTCTGTTTGTCTCGAAATAGTTTATGTGTAAGGTAACTTTATCTGGCGACATAGGAGTCCATTACGTTCGCTATATTAGGGTGGGTTGCACCAAACCGTCTTAAAATCGGAATGTATGGAAAGTTTGACAAGTTTCTATGGACTGACAGCTGCTGGCGTCATATTTAACGTTGATCGATCTGTAATCGTAAGTTGGTGCAACTCGCCCTAGGAGTGAGTTCCACATTACCTGGCGACCCTGGCGTCCATGGCCTGCTCGACGCGGGCCAGGAACTCGTGCTTGTCGTGCTTGTTGTGTCTGGGCCGCAGGCGGTGCGGCGCGCGTGCCGGGTAGCCGCGCGGCACGGCCACCACGACGGACGGCACGCACGGCAGGCGCGCGTCGTCCAGCATGGCCACGAGTGAGATGGCGCCGTTGCCGCCCGCTAGTTGCATGCTCTCTAGCGATACCTGGGGGTTAGCACGTTTATTCGGACCAATTGACCATTTTGACGTCGTTTTATACATTTGTAACGGCACGGCACGCCGCCCAACCGCGCTCCGGGATGGGGGGGGGGGGGGGGGGAGCAGCGGCGCGATGCACCGGCCGCCCCACCAAATAAAATTTAGCTAGGGACTTCCACCCTATATTATTTTATCAATAAATTGTACTTTCTTAAGACATGCATGTTATGACTATGAGATAACGTAGGTATATTATAAATATGCTACTTGCATACCTTTTCGTTACATGTCATAAAATGTATCTAAATTGGCCTTTGTTGCAAGGCACTCTTGGATTCAGTTTACTTTGCATGGAAATCGATTGAATATCATTAAAATAAGTTTTTGTGTAAGAAACACGTTAACAATAATAATAAAACGTGTCAATCGCTCATCAATAGTTTGAAAATTCGTTTTTTATAGTATTTACGCCTACATTGCCTTTAAAGATCTATTTTCGTGTACATAATCATGCAGAACACCAAATGCAATGTTCATAAAACACCAACGGCAATGAATTTGCAACGCAGCAAAAATTGTACTGGAATGACAATCTGTCAAAACAATTAAGGCCAGAGAAAATTCAAATTTGATGATCACGAGATCACGTCTTCGAGCGGAGACACAACGCGCACGCCCACCACCTCCGCCCGCGCCGTCCAGCTCCTCGCCATCGCCATCGTCGTCGGGCGGTGAGTTCGCAACAGCGGCCGACACCAGCGAGTCGAGCGACGAGCACTCCCTGCTCGTGCAGCCTCTACCTCGGCGCAGGATCCGCCCGCCTTGTTGCCGGCTCCGATGCCCGCACCCGACCTGGCACCGGGGGCACCGCGGGTTGATCCCAGTGCCAACGAGGAGGACTGTGCGAATCAGAGCGTGAGTACCCAGACCAATGAGCAACTGAGGAGGGCTTTGAAAGATGCGATTACGGGGTATCGTTCCACAAACAACTCTAGGCCACGATTACCACGCCTGCCCGTGAATAGACGAAATCTAGCGTTAATGGGAGCCCTGAACGGTCTGCTAGACCCGTATATACGGACTAGTGAAGACTTACTTGATACACACTCAATCATGTACTGCGGGGCCATCGCGGCATGCCGTGTTGCTCGCGTCAAGTTTCCGGACGCTGACCGTGCACCTAGGACCGCTGGGGGTGTCCCTGCATGGCAAGTACGGATTGAGCGGCGTATCAATACGTTCAGGACTCTCATTGCAAAGCTGATCTGCTTCAGGGGGGGCAACAACCGCCCCCGAGTCGTGCGCTTTGTGAACCAGGCCTTCGCGGGAACTGGTACCAGGCCCCGCGACTACATGGCCTGTCTCACAGAGCGCATTGACTTTCTGAAGCAGAAAGTCTATGCATGGGCAGCCCGTATTCGCCGCTACAGAGAGCGTGTGGACCGATACCAGCAGAATCGCCTTTCCCAGAGCGACCAAAGGAAGGTATACCGAAAGTGTGTAAGAGAAGTACCGATGTTCGTGTGACCGACGGACAGCAGCCGGATTCTACTGCCATGGTTGACTTCTGGCGTAGTATCTGATCGGTGCCAGTCGAACACACCGAAGGCGAGTGGATGAGTGTTGTCGAACGTGAGTGTGAGGACATCGAACCCATGGGGACTGTTACAATCAGTCCCGAAGACGTTAGTTGTGCCATCCGTTTGGCGCCGAACTGGAAAAGTCCTGGGCCGGATGGATTGCACAACTTCTGGGTGAAATGGTTTCGATGCTCACACCTGCGTTTGGCAACACAGTTCCAGCAAGCCCTCGAGCTCGGTTCCCTGCCATCTTTCTTTACAACTGGTATCACCTCCCTGCTCTACAAGTCCGGTAGTACCACGGAAGCGAAAAACTACAGACCCATCACGTGCTTGCCTACGCTGTACAAGCTCCTTACATCCATTTTGAGAGCAAAAACTAACGCACACATCGTTGCAAACAATGTTTTGGCTCCTACTCAAAATGGATGTAGGGTTGGGTCTCGTGGCACTAAAGAGCTCCTCCTCATAGACATGACCATTTGCCAACGAGTCCGGCGGAACAAAGGGGCCCTCTCGGCCGCCTGGATTGACTACAAGAAGGCCTATGATTCGGTTTTGATTTATGATTCATGGCTGAGGAGGATCTTAGAGTTGTATAAAGTTGATGCAGCTCTGAGATCCTTCTTAGGCGCTTGCATGGGGCAATGGACCACAGTCCTTCGTCAACCGGGGGGAGGAGATTGCTCTTCTGGTCCGCAGTACTCTATAAGGATTGAACGTGGGATCTTCCAGGGCGACAGTCTGAGTCCTTTGTGGTTCTGTCTAGCGCTGAATCCGCTTAGCACCCTGCTGAAGGATTCAGGACTAGGTTGCCGGCTTCGGAGAGAGGGTGAGGTTATTTCTCATCTGCTCTATATGGATGACCTCAAGCTATTTACACCAAATGAACATGACCTGTTGGAACTACTGAAAACAACAGAAGTCTTCAGTAGCGCCATCAAAATGGAATTTGGTGTCGATAAATGTGCGGTCATGCATGTACAGCGGGGGAAAGTTGTAAATTCAACAAATTTGCAACTTTCTGAGACAATGTCCCTCAAATCTATCTCCGAAGCAGAAACCTATAAGTATCTTGGTATGTCACAGTCATTGGGTATTGGGGGTGAGGGCGTAAAGCGGGCGGTGAAGGAGCGCTTCTTTTGTCGCCTGACCAAAGTACTTCTACGTACGTCTTTTGTCGGGCGGCAACAAGGTGCGCGCCTTCAACGCCTGGGTGATGCCCTTGCTTACTTACTCCTTTGGAGTACTAAGGTGGACTCAGACTGAGCTGGATGCCCTGGATCGAAGAGTCCGAGTACTGCTTACTGCGCATCGCATGCTACACCCACGCTCGTCTGTTATGAGACTGTACATCTCGCGGAAGTGTGGAGGTCGCGGTTTTTTAAATGCCAAAGACCTCCACAACCGCGAGGTGTACAGTCTCAGGGATTATTTCCTAAACAACGAGTGTGGGATGCATCGCGACGTAGTAGCAGTAGACGGAAACTTCACCCCGCTCTCCTTGGCAAACGAGAACTGGCGCAGACTTAAAGTAATGAGCGCCGAGGACCGCAAGACGGTATGGAGGAGCAAGGAGCTACACGGGCGGTTCTACAAGGCCCTCACAGGGCCCGATGTAGATCTGCTCGCGTCGGTGAACTGGCTACGTTTCGGGGATCTCTTCGGGGAAACCGAAGGTTTTGTCTGTGCAATTGCGGACGAAGTTATCATGACGAACAACTACCGGAGGTATATCCTGAAGGACGGTACGGTCGACATTTGTCGGGCATGCCGCCGTCCCGGGGAGTCACTCAGGCATATCATCTCCGGTTGTGGTCATCTTGCTAACGGCGAGTACTTGCACAGACATAACCTTGTAGCCAGAATTATTCACCAGCAACTTGCTCTGCTATACGGTCTTGTGGTCTCCGCAGTGCCTTACTATAAGTACACACCTGCGCCAGTTCTCGAAAATGGTCGTGCCACGCTCTATTGGGATCGATCTGTCATCACGGACAGAACTATTCTTGCCAATAGGCCTAATATCGTGCTGATAGATCGATCAAAACGCCAGGCAGTGCTCGTCGACATCACCATCCCCCATGACGAGAACCTCGTGAAGGCCGAAAAGGACAAAGCCAGCAAGTACTCACGAGGTAACCGCCATGTGGGATGTTGATTCGACGAACATCGTCCCGATAGTCGTTTCGGCGAACGGTTTGATAGCGAAGAGTCTCGACCGTCACCTCAAGAGACTCTCGCTAGATGGCTGGATCAAGGGTCAGATACAGAAGGCGGTACTCCTGGACACTGCGCGAATAGTCAGGAGGTTCCTGTCTCTGTCGCCCTGACCACCGGCAGCTTAGGCCCCGCCTCGCTGCCGGCGGTACCCTAGGTTAGGTTTTTATAATGGTTTTATGTTTTATATGTATTGTTTTATATTTTACTTTTTATATCATTATTGTAAAAACCTAACTTAAGAGTAATATTAAATAAAGAGATAATAAAAAATAGTTGTTTGTTGATTTTTAAAATTCCCAAAAAGTATACATGGATAGGATTGATGGGTAGTAATCAACATATTTTAGTTAATTTCTATTTTATCTGGTGAACTTAAAAGTTAATACGAAATGTCATTATGAAATAAGTATTCAGTTATCGATAAATTTAATATCGGAAGGAAGTCCCTAGTTAATTGACGTTATTGCCACCAAAACTTCTATGTATGTCTGATTGTAATTCAATTAATCGAGTAATCGTGAATAATGTTGAGAAGTTCATTATTTCTTTAAACGGGTAGTTGTCAAAATTGTTGACAGCAAGTTGATTTATTTTAAGAGCGGGTAACCCCGAATGGTGTTGTAAGTGTCATGGCGGCGAGGGACGTCATCCGTTGACAGCGCCCGGCCCGTGATGAACGCTTGCAAACCCATTGGCTGTTTAATCGAGATTTATTATTGCAATCCTGTTGTATTTTCGGTGTTTGTGAATTTATTTAAATAGTATAATGATTGAGTTACACTGTGTAACTTTTATTTCGCGAATAACTGCATACACACGGTCCGTAATGTCGGATCCGCCTGCACACACGCCTGCTCGGCCTCCCTATCAGAGGCGGCAGTGAACTCCCATGAATAATTATAACAAAATTACACTCATTAATCTCATTATTAATATTACTATTATATTTAAAATCTATCTGTACTAATACCAATAAAATAATTACCTTTACACATTACAATTAATCTCATTATTAATATTACTATTTAAAATCTATCTGTAGTAATACCAATAAAATAATTACCTTTACACATTACAAGATCATATGTAGGTATGCTTTATACCCATCATCCCATACTCCTGTACTGTATCATTTCATAGGTAACGCGCGAAGCGGATCGCTCGCGATTGCGCTCCTATGAAACAAGATTCAGTATGATGCCTAATACGAAATCCAATGAGAGTGAAAGAGAAATTTCGCCATAGCCCTGCGCGTGAAACAGAAGATTTTCTATGAAAAAATAGCCAAATTCGGAGCGACGCTCAAGCCACGTTGCCCGGCCGCGCGACAGCGATTGCGCGCGACGTTGCCACTTCTATATAAACAAACACTAGTCATCTTAAATGCATACGCGCGAATGCAAATTCCGGTATTTTCCAATAAGTAATCATTTAATACGTGTTGAAATAACCTGTACTTATCAGTTACTACTTGTGAGTGTTAAAATGGACAATTATAATGTGGCATTCATTAAAAAGTGTGAAAAAACGTTAAAAAATCGGCTTGAATTGAAGGCAAAGGTAACGCCACGGCCTGAACTTGACCTTACGCTAACATGTACGACGAAAACCAAAACATTTACGCGTGTGTTTAAGTCCGAACAATATGTGAAAACACCGTAGTTGTGTGGTTGTGATGAGTGAGAGCAACAAACTATTTTACAGGATATTCGGAAGGCACTATATTCCGCGTAAATACCGAAAGTCGATACGCGAGTTCAATGACCGCGTTGACAAAAACAGGCATATTTTACGAAGGTTAATAGATTGTTTAGTATTTTGTGGTGCATTTCAAATTGCTTTAAGGGCGCACGATGAGTCTTCGGAATCCCTGAATCCAGGAATCTGCTAACGCTATGTATTTTCATTGTTTTATTTCAAGTGAACACTCATACAATTTTGCCGCCAGCCGCCTCTGCTCCCTACCCCTCTACAAACCTATAATCTTGACGTTTGCATATGTGCCATAGGGAAATCAGATTTTTAGTAAAGTTTTATATAAGGTAATTCTTCGTCTTTCTACATACCTTAAACCTCGAGTCTAATCTGGCGATTTCTCCTTGAAGCACGTCTGGTATTTCCATCACGGGCTCTTCTATTTTTGGCACTTTTAATGGAGGTGGTAGATTTCTGCAACAAAATATAACTGGTTAGGGTTGCGTTGTCTTATAAGGGAGTTCCTTTGGCGTTCATCTTCAGACCATTCCTATAACATACTACGTGTTTTTGACAATTTCCGTTAATTGCAAGGTTAAATTAAGTTTGGATCAAATATAGGTAATTTCTCCAAGACAGTAGTATCTTAACTCTTACTGTTATCAAGATATTCAATATATTAATTAAATCTGTTTTGCAGATTTAACCAGTGTAAAGGCCTTTAAAACTGTTATGTAACAGGTTTTTAAATGTTGTAAGGTTCCTATAAGTACACTACAAGAAGGTTTACCAAGTGAGTTCGTTTGATAATAGGCAAAAACTGCCTCGGAGGTACATTTTTTTTATTTAATGTGTCTTCTTGGACCTTCTGGTCTTGAATCCTTGTTCAATAAGACAATAATTGTTAATGCTACATTAAATTATTTTGTACAAAAAAATAAAAAATACATATTTTCAAGAAATTATTATGCTAATTTTGCTGCTGTGAATGTATTCTGCAATATGGCGAAGTTAACAGAAATTCCCGGGAACACCGTGTTAAAGAATCAATCAGTGCGACTAATCTTCCAACTTTGCGAGATAGCAGAACGGTTTGCAAGAAAAATATCCATCAATACGTATAGCACTGCAAGTCTGGCTCACACCTCTCTTCTTATTGGTGTTTTTTCTTCTGTTCCGCCCTTCGCGGGTTTCATTCTCTACTGTAATGTAATTTGAATAATGTATTTCTACTATGTATTTTCTATAATCAATTGACATAGTGTGTAACAATTTCTCTATACATGTAGTTTTGGTGTGATACTAATATCATCGTAGGTATTACCTGCCTACGGGTTTTATATTAGGACCAACGGTATACCTGTACCCGTATACACGGATACACTGATCGACACGGGTTTGTACGGACCGGGAGCTTGAAACCGCGTTCGTACATCACGGACACGGACCGGACACGGACCGGTCTCGGTTACACGAAACCCGAACACGTGTACCCCAGTCAGTACTCACTTGATCTCAGGTCCGTTGAGAGCGTCAAGCGTCGAGCCGAACGTTCGCTTGAGCGTGTGGTTCGCGAGCGGCGAGGACAGGCAGTTGTTTACCACCTCCAGTAGCGGGTTGAAAATTTGCTCCTGGATAGAGGAAGCAAATCTTATTATTCATTTTCCTCTTAATTATTCCCGATGTGCCCTGAACGAACCCAGGGTCCGCTTTGACGCCTAATCCCCAGATTTGGCATAGAGTTTTTATGAAAGCGACTGCCATCTGACCTTCCAACCCAGAGCGAAAGCTAGACCTTATGGGATCAGACCGGTTTCCTCACGATGTTTTCCTTCACCGAAAAGCTAACGGTAAATATTCCGTGCATAAGTTCCGAAAAACTCATTGGTACGAGCTGGGATTCGAACCACAACCGCCGCTTGACAGCCGAATACCTGAACCACTAGGCTACCATTACTTTATAAATAGACCCCAAATGATTGACTCCAGAACTCCGTAAAGTCAACTCAACTTGGGCTGGCTCTTTGGTGAGAATTCTGATGCTATTGGGGCGGGAGCCCTTAAGCTTCTTCGAGGAGGTTCTTCATCTTTGTTAGCTTCCCCCTGGACCCGCTAGTGGTACAGCCACAGCCTTACCTTGCCCGCGGCGGGCACGGCGAGCCCGTCTCCGCGCTTGAAGTCCAGTTTCTCGAGCACGACCTCGCACTTGATGAGGGTCTCGAGCGGCATCCGCTTGTTCGGGTTGGACAGGATGTCGAGAAGGTTCTTCATCTTTGTTAGCTTCCCCCTGGACCCGCTAGTGGTACAGCCACAGCCTTACCTTGCCCGCGGCGGGCACGGCGAGCCCGTCTCCGCGCTTGAAGTCCAGTTTCTCGAGCACGACCTCGCACTTGATGAGGGTCTCGAGCGGCATCCGCTTGTTCGGGTTGGACAGGATGTCGAGAAGGTTCTTCATCTTTGTTAGCTTCCCCCTGGACCCGCTAGTGGTACAGCCACAGCCTTACCTTGCCCGCGGCGGGCACGGCGAGCCCGTCTCCGCGCTTGAAGTCCAGTTTCTCGAGCACGACCTCGCACTTGATGAGGGTCTCGAGCGGCATCCGCTTGTTCGGGTTGGACAGGATGTCGAGAAGGTTCTTCATCTTTGTTAGCTTCCCCCTGGACCCGCTAGTGGTACAGCCACAGCCTTACCTTGCCCGCGGCGGGCACGGCGAGCCCGTCTCCGCGCTTGAAGTCCAGTTTCTCGAGCACGACCTCGCACTTGATGAGGGTCTCGAGCGGCATCCGCTTGTTCGGGTTGGACAGGATGTCGAGAAGGTTCTTCATCTTTGTTAGCTTCCCCCTGGACCCGCTAGTGGTACAGCCACAGCCTTACCTTGCCCGCGGCGGGCACGGCGAGCCCGTCTCCGCGCTTGAAGTCCAGTTTCTCGAGCACGACCTCGCACTTGATGAGGGTCTCGAGCGGCATCCGCTTGTTCGGGTTGGACAGGATGTCGAGAAGGTTCTTCATCTTTGTTAGCTTCCCCCTGGACCCGCTAGTGGTACAGCCACAGCTTTACCTTGCCCGCGGCGGGCACGGCGAGCCCGTCTCCGCGCTTGAAGTCCAGTTTCTCGAGCACGACCTCGCACTTGATGAGGGTCTCGAGCGGCATCCGCTTGTTCGGGTTGGACAGGATGTCGAGAAGGTTCTTCATCTTTGTTAGCTTCCCCCTGGACCCGCTAGTGGTACAGCCACAGCCTTACCTTGCCCGCGGCGGGCACGGCGAGCCCGTCTCCGCGCTTGAAGTCCAGTTTCTCGAGCACGACCTCGCACTTGATGAGGGTCTCGAGCGGCATCCGCTTGTTCGGGTTGGACAGGATGTCGAGAAGGTTCTTCATCTTTGTTAGCTTCCCCCTGGACCCGCTAGTGGTACAGCCACAGCCTTACCTTGCCCGCGGCGGGCACGGCGAGCCCGTCTCCGCGCTTGAAGTCCAGTTTCTCGAGCACGACCTCGCACTTGATGAGGGTCTCGAGCGGCATCCGCTTGTTCGGGTTGGACAGGATGTCGAGAAGGTTCTTCATCTTTGTTAGCTTCCCCCTGGACCCGCTAGTGGTACAGCCACAGCCTTACCTTGCCCGCGGCGGGCACGGTGAGCCCGTCTCCGCGCTTGAAGTCCAGTTTCTCGAGCACGACCTCGCACTTGATGAGGGTCTCGAGCGGCATCCGCTTGTTCGGGTTGGACAGGATGTCGAGAAGGTTCTTCATCTTTGTTAGCTTCCCCCTGGACCCGCTAGTGGTACAGCCACAGCCTTACCTTGCCCGCGGCGGGCACGGCGAGCCCGTCTCCGCGCTTGAAGTCCAGTTTCTCGAGCACGACCTCGCACTTGATGAGGGTCTCGAGCGGCATCCGCTTGTTCGGGTTGGACAGGATGTCGAGAAGGTTCTTCATCTTTGTTAGCTTCCCCCTGGACCCGCTAGTGGTACAGCCACAGCCTTACCTTGCCCGCGGCGGGCACGGCGAGCCCGTCTCCGCGCTTGAAGTCCAGTTTCTCGAGCACGACCTCGCACTTGATGAGGGTCTCGAGCGGCATCCGCTTGTTCGGGTTGGACAGGATGTCGAGAAGGTTCTTCATCTTTGTTAGCTTCCCCCTGGACCCGCTAGTGGTACAGCCACAGCCTTACCTTGCCCGCGGCGGGCACGGTGAGCCCGTCTCCGCGCTTGAAGTCCAGTTTCTCGAGCACGACCTCGCACTTGATGAGGGTCTCGAGCGGCATCCGCTTGTTCGGGTTGGACAGGATGTCGAGAAGGTTCTTCATCTTTGTTAGCTTCCCCCTGGACCCGCTAGTGGTACAGCCACAGCCTTACCTTGCCCGCGGCGGGCACGGCGAGCCCGTCTCCGCGCTTGAAGTCCAGTTTCTCGAGCACGACCTCGCACTTGATGAGGGTCTCGAGCGGCATCCGCTTGTTCGGGTTGGACAGGATGTCGAGAAGGTTCTTCATCTTTGTTAGCTTCCCCCTGGACCCGCTAGTGGTACAGCCACAGCCTTACCTTGCCCGCGGCGGGCACGGCGAGCCCGTCTCCGCGCTTGAAGTCCAGTTTCTCGAGCACGACCTCGCACTTGATGAGGGTCTCGAGCGGCATCCGCTTGTTCGGGTTGGACAGGATGTCGAGAAGGTTCTTCATCTTTGTTAGCTTCTCCACGTCTGGAATTTGAGACAGTTTTAATACTTCGTTCAAAGGGGTAGCTATAATGACAAGTTTTATGTGTTTTTCTGTGCTCGTCTCTATATGTTTGTTGGTCGGAATCTGTCAGGAGCAAATCAAATCATTTTTTTCCAATCCACCCAAACGGAGAAAGATCGGGGCGTTATACAGGACTATCCAATAGGACGGTGACCCGTCCGACGTCCAAGATATCGTTGGAACGACGTCAAATCAGACCTACGCGATCTTCAAGCCATGAACTGACGAGAAATGGCGCATGAACGTGGCAAGCGGTAACATCTTGTGTGTGTGGTGAGGCCAAGACTAGCTAGACTTTTTTTACGGAAAGTTGTACACTCGACCTTTTTTTAATTTTGATGTAATTGGGTTTTATCTACTCAGAATCGAGAGCACTTTCGGACCTAATAGGAGAAAAAAAGTATCCCAAGATTTTTTATTCCATGCCGTTACCGTTTCCATACTAAGCTTGTATGGTGGCAACGGAACGGAAAACCGACAATAATATGTAACATTATGGACAATTTTTTTCTTTTATTAGGTTCGATAGTGCTCTCGATTCTGAGTAGAAAAAACGCGAATATTTATATCAAAATTTAAAAAAAAGTAGAATGTAAAACTTTCCATAAAATGTCCCGCTTGAGCCATTGAAATTAGAAGGGGACAAAACACTTTTTATTTTAAGTTTTATGTATAAGAGGGTCAGTGTGTAAGTGTAACTCACTCTCTCCCTCGCTGACCATCCGGTGCACCATCCGGCGCAGCGGCTCGATGTACTTGCTGAGCTGGCGCACCTTGTCCCTGTAGGCCGCGTCCTCGTTGCTGGGGGACGCCACGGACGCGCCCACCGGCGTGTTCAGGGACGACGAGGGTGACGCCACCATGCCCATGCTTACTCTGGAACATGGGCTTTGTTAAATTTCGCAATCGGACTAAAAATAGAACAATTCACCAGAAACCGACAGAATTCGCTAGGCGTGTAAGCCCATACTACTGCCCGCCTAGCGGGCTCAGCCGGCATCTGAGCAAACATTACGAGTGCCCGCTAGGCGGGTTCTTGGTTGCGAACGTGTTAAGGTTTGAAGCGCTGTACCGAAACGGCTGGCGTAAGGCTGCGTGCGAGTCGCCTCGGGCGTGAAGACTACACGTCTCTTTCTAAGAGAATGTCCCTTTTCCGCAGAACGATCGTCATTCACTGGGACGCTCGAAATTGTGACGTCACTAACTGCGAGCGTTTTTTTTTCTAGCAAGAAATATTATAAAATTAAAATTATTATTATTTGAGATGGTTCTCTATTGTATGGGCAAAAATCATTTCCCAAAGTGTCACTTCCCAAAAAATGTTTCCCAAATGATCATTTGGCAAAAAAACACTAGTCAAATTATTGTTTCGCATTATATCACTTGGCAATATCTCGTATGACAAAATATTACTTCGCAAATTATTGTTTGGCAAAGTTTTACATGGTCAAGTTTCATTTGGTCAAACGTATTATTTAGCATAACATTCTTTTTCCAAATTATTGCATGGCATATGATTTAGATCCTAATTGTGTAGTGCATACGAAATCTATTTGAGTGAGATTACATAATTTTGCTAAGCGGGTAGTTTGTAAAAAACAAAAGTAAATAATTTACAGGTAAGTTTATGTTCTTTTGTACTATAGGTACTTATTGTTAAATTTATTATAATCCAAATAAGCAGCATGCATGCAAGCAAGCCGTCGGTTTCGCCCTTTTCATCGAGAGTCTCCAGCGAATTGACGCCACCCCGCTGCGCGGGGTGTCTATTTCTGGTCTGAGGGACACAAGTGAACCCTAACCTAACCGACCAAAAACAGAGTTCGCTTATGACAAGCCATTTTTTCCACCCTGGTACCTAATGTGCGAAATGAAAATTTGAACAAATGTTTTGTTTGGAAAACAATATTAGCCCAAACAAAGTGTTTGCTTAATAAACTTTTGTCTTAATAACATTTGACAAAGCAAAATTATGCCAAATGATATTTTGACCAAATGAACAAAATGCGAAACAAAAATGTGCTATTTGTTCGTTTGGGAAATGAAACTACTGCCATAAGTTTTGTGGGAAGTGAAATTTGGCGAAAAATATTTTGCCGAAACAGCAGGATACCATTTGGGATATTTGAATGGGATTTTCGTCACTAGGCATATTTTTTTGCATTCTTTCTTTTGGAGTAATAATAATTTTTCGAGTCTACACCCGTATTAGCGTCAGTTATTAAATAAAAATAAACTTTACTTCGTAAAAAAAAAACACTTTTTTCTCAATTTAAAAATGATTTGCATAAACACACAATTTTAATGCTTAATTGTCGTCACAAAACTTACACTGAGTTAATTTTTATTTCACAACTCACGCTAAATGGGTACACGATTCATTGAAAATGCCCCGAATAGCGGGATCCCTTTGAAAGCGGCTAGAGGACAAAGGTCAGGTTGTGTGTTACCTCTGCTGCGGCGCGTGGTGCTGCATGTGCGCGGAGGGCGAGCCGGCGCCGCACGCGCCCAGCCCGCTCAGCCCCAGCGGGGACGGCAGGGCTCCGCCCATCACTCCTAGGGACAATGGCACTGCTCAACCAAATGTTCGGGGGACAATCCGCCGCTCGCAGGATTCACCCCCCACAACCTTGAAGCGCTCATAGCCTAGCGGCGCCTGCCGGAAACGATAACGCAGGACCCTTACTTTGACAGTGTCCATCCGGCTATACAAACACTTTGGTAGTCTATTTGTATTTTTTGCCTGTACAGAATCGTTGGGGCTGTCCTGCGTCACCGAGGCTTGAACTTGGACTTTCGCAATTTTTTTTAAACGTTAAGTTAAAGGTTAAAAGTTAAACGCAGTATTTCGCGACCGAAACAACAATTCACCTGATTAGTAGAAACGTCAGTTGTGACGTCATACCTGAGTGTCTATCAGTGTGAAGCTTTTGCGCTGCCGCCAGCGAAGTCAACCTTTGTCTCAAATTTTGGGTATTTATGTTCTTTAATTGTTGTTGCTCCCATACAAACATTTGTTCCAATCCAAGAATGGTTCGAATGACATCATAAAAAACTACAACTTGCTAAAGTTGAAATACCCCCGACATTTTCATTTCAAAGTCCAATATGTCAAAAACGGCTGACCAGATTTTGATGAAACATGGCTAAGAACACTCGGGATAAAATTATCTAAGACACAAAAAAATCGCATTGAAATCGGTCCATCCGTTTGGGAGCTATGATACCACAGATAGATACACAGACAGACACGTTAAACTTATAACACTTCTCTTTTTTCGTGGGGGGTTAAAAAATATTAGTCATGATCCCTATTATATGAACGTGTATACAGACGGACAGACTGACCTTGCATGGGCACCGGGCTGGGCGCGGGCATGTTCGGGCTCGGAGCCGAAGGCGAGGGGCTCTGGCGCAGGAACTGGCCGGGCGGCTGCCGGTAGCCCGCCATGCCCACGTCCTGCTTGGGCCGGGACATGTGCAGCATGTTCATGTTCACCATCGGATTGTTGCCCATGCCACCAACTGGAACATTAAAAGAAATCAAACTAAAAAACTGGCTGCACTCCGGGAGTGCCGGTAGACGGAAAAACTGGCGAATTGCTTTAATTATCAGTATTAAAAAAAGAACCCTCCCTCCCTCTCCTCCTCCTTTAAAGCACCCCGTTGCCCCGCCCCGCCCCTCCCCCCAATCTCACTCAACGCATCTTACGGTCAGGTGACCTCTCTCGAATCTCACCTTACGAAATCTGTGGCGAGTTTAACAATTTTACCCCATCCCAAAAAGTGCACAGGGCTGCCAGTTTTTTACTTCAATAATCTTGTCCTCCGAAGTGTTTTAGCAACCCGTCCGATGGGAAATGGCAGGGATACGCCAGTGTGTCCTGCAGATATTTTCAGAAAACGTACAAAATTAATTTATGCCTCAACACTTTCGCTGCCAGGAACCCGCCTATCGGGCGCCTACGCCGTAGTCGCTTTCCGCTACGAAAACCACGGGATCGGCTACGAGTGTAGCGCGTAGCGATTCTTGGCAGCGAAAGTGTTAAATAGAATGGGGGAAAGGCCATATCGCCAGATATAAGGAGACAAGATGGGCACTGGAAGCAACAAAATGGTCAGGGCCGAAAGGCGAACGAAGGAAAGCTAGACCACAAAGACATTGGACAGTTGGATAAATACCGAGAAACATGGCATGAGATAGAGGAGGCTTTTAATTTACCCGAATGGACCCCATTAGAAACTACATATATGTCGAGATGTTGGCGTATCCTGGGTTCTCGGGCATTGACAGATAACGATGGTACTATGTTTACAAACTTTACTAAGGAGTTCTCTACAGTACAATTAAAAATTCATGTGAAACACAGTGAGCTGGAAATTTCAGTTCTCGTATTATCGAGGAGAGCGTCCACCTCCTGTTAGGCTTTTCCCTCGATTACAGCGAAAACCACCTTTTCGTTCACAAGTTCCTCTCAGATGTATGCAGGTTTCCTCACGACGTTTTGCCTTCACCGAGAAGCTAACGGTAAGGAGTACTCACCCATCTGCCCGCCCATCTGCCCCTGCATGCCGCCCTGCTGCATCTGCATGCCGCCCACCTGGCCGCATGGCAGCCCGCCCATGCCCTGCATGCCGGGCGCCATGCCCATGCCGCCCATCATCTGGCCCTGCATGCCCGGACCCAGCTGGTTCTGGAGCTGGTTCCCCATAGGGTTCATGCCGCCCATGCCCATGCCGCCCATTTGCTGCTGGTTTGGTACCTGGACAAGAAAAGAAAAGATTTTTCGAAAAACCCAACAGCCTTTTTGCAAATAAATCATCATCCTCCTAGCTTTATTCTCGGTTGTGCTCTTAAGGAGCCCGGGGTCCGCTTTGACACCTAAACCCAAGATTTGGCGTAGGCACTAGTTTAACGCAAGCGACTGCCATCTGACCTTCCAACCCAGAGGGAAAACTAGACCTTATTGGGATTAGACCGTTTTCCTTCACCGAAAATCTAACGGTAAATATTCCGTACATAAGTTCCGCAAAACTCTTTGGTACGAGCCGGGATACTCACGACCACTTGACAGCCGCATGTCTGCACCACTATTAGGCTACTGTAGAATATGAAAAACAAGAGACATACCATTCCCATAGCGCCCTGCAGTTTCCCCTGCAGCATGTTAAGCTGCGGCCTCTGGTTGAGGGTCTGCAACAAGTTGGTGGCTGTCTGCGGTTGTCCCTGCGACACTATGTTCTGCTGACCCATCTGACCCTGCATCATGCCCGGGTTGGGGCCCATGCCCTGTTGCTGCATTTGACCTGGAGAAAACTGGATGATTAGCGGCAATTACACTTCCTCGTTCGTCGACCGCAATAGTGTAAAGAACACGTTAGTCGGCCGCATTCGGCGATCGACAGCTGCTCAGTCGCCATAGTAGGCGGACAGACTAGTGTTAAGATGAGGTTCGTTGTTCAAAGTAGTTTAAAATTAATTCGGCGACCGCATTAGGTGAACGACGAAGTGTAATTGCAGCTTTAGTGGCTGAATTTGTTTAGGCTTTTGCGGATTGAATAATTGTTTTGTTCCTTGCTATGTTGGTGTCCTGTTGCAGTGCAAAAAGTACAATTTTGAACAATACTTTATTGCTCTCATGTAGACATTACATCATTACACCAGGATCCTGATTTATTTATTTATTTATTTCACAAGAACGGTTAATACCAATTACACTTGTGTTACTTAAATATATTACATACATGTACAAGAAGTCTTAAACCTATGATGAGTTATGTACCCTACACAGTAATCATTCATCATCTCATTAATAATGCATGCAAATACATCTATGATAAACATAATATGTTTATTATGGTGGTTGATTTATTTATTTATTGTCTTGATCCATACTAATATTCTTAATCAGTTTTGTTATTCTTAATTTTAGGGCATATTTTAATTATCATGTGGCAACACACCATTATTGGACGACGTTTTAACTGTTGTGTTGGTCACACTATTACCCCCACTCCTAACCGTTAATCGGTCTGTTAGCTATTGAATTTCGAACAGAGAACAACCCTTTTCGTAGCTGCCGTTGCAATAATAAGATTTAAGGTCACCACTAGCTTTAGCGTTATTAGTAGTTTGTGTAGCATCAGTGAAGTGAGTTTGGAGGCTGCCGAAGGCTTTTGGACTTAATCTGAGGCTAAGTAGCTGACACCGGAGCTAAGAGTTAAAAGTAAGCTTGGTTCAGGTGAACTGGAGACTTCAACCTACGGTGCTCTGCTTGCGACGCCGAAGATCCTGTGTTCCACAGCCCAACAGACCAGGTATAACCGACGAACCACTGTTTTATTACTCTTATTAGTACACGTGAAACATTTAGATTCTCCTCAAATACCAATATTCTTGTTTCTCCGGCGTTAATTCACAATTGTAAATGCGAAAGTGTGTCTGTTTGTTACCCCTTCACACTTAAACCGCTTTATAAGAAATTTGGTGACGTGGTATTAAGGATAGTTTGTGTCCTCCCTCAGCTTCTGCCTGCGACTCCATCCGCGAGGAACTTGGTTATGTTGTAGGTCCATATAAATGTTCACCCTCCATTTAATCCCCTTAGGAGATCATTTCATAAAAACTATGCTATGTCCTTCCCCGGGATTCAACCAATCTCCATATTAAATTTCATCTCAATCTGTTCAGCGGTTTAAGTGTGAAGAGTTTAACAGACAGACACACTTTCGCATTCATAATATTAGTATCAGCTAACGAAAAAACTGTAGAATGCGAGCTCCTTACAAATTTCAACCCAAACACGTGCCTAAAACCTGCCTGGCATTGTTTTGACACCCCACCTCCATCCCCGCATAATGGCACCCTTTCTGTGGGGCCTTCTAAAGTAGACTTCTATGTTATTTTTGTTCGCTGAATGAATCAAAAAGCTTTACTTCATACCTTGTGGTCCAATATTCATCATCTGGTTCCGAGTACCCTGCGATGCCAGGTTCTGCAGTGCATTGATAGGGTCAGGAGCCAGGCCTGGTTGACCCGGGCCTTGTTGGTTGCCCTGCTGATTCTGGACTTGAGGATTTGGGCCTTGTTGGTTCTGGTTCGGACCTTGCATGTTCTGCCCTTGGTTCTGTTTTGGTTGGGCTGCTGTGAGAAATAAACAAATTAAAAATACCTATTTAGTAAGTTCCAAAGCAGTAGCTCAAACCCAATATGATACTAGCTTCCTGTGTGGCTCCACCTGCAGATTTCAAAAGAACCCGGCTGGAGCCACATTCGGGAGGTCCAAAAAATGTTGTTCTAGAGATTACCCTTACACAAACATACCTTTTACAAACTCAATAAAATTACCAAATCCACCTCTTAACAATATTTGTATAGAAGAAATTCAGAGAGCTAATGCACTTGAAATCCATCTTAACCAGGTACTAACTAAACAACATATATGCTATATTACTCACACATCTCTCGAACATGCAGTATAAGCTTAGCCACCATATTCATGTATTCCTCCCGAGTCTTTGCCTTCATGAACACATGGTTCTCCATCTCGCTGCTGTTCCGGGCCACCTGCATGCCCGAACGCTGGATTACTTCTTCACTGAGGGTAAAATTATAAGTTTACCATCTTATATTATCAATTTGGAGTATGTAATACATATTTATGTAGCAAGTTAAACGTTTCGAGGGATTAGAAGAAGATGGTATTCATTAGTTCGTGGATAAATCGTCAGTTAAACGTACGAATATAATAATATTCAAAAAATAAATTATCATACAAACTTACATCTTTGAAACAACGCCTTGTCTAAACGTTTGTGTCCGCCAATTTTCCTCCGACCCCATCGAGTTAAACATTTTCAAATTATCCATGTTATTCATGTCTGCAGATTTCTGCAGCAGGTTCAGTTATTATGACTCAGTTTTTTATATTTTGTTTTGATGAAATTTTCCACGATACGCCATGAACTGTAATGAACTTTCGTTTATTTTTTTTTTGGAAACCCAGACCACAGATTAAACAGTATAAGGCATGACTACAAAGGCGGGTTGGTATCGGAAAATGAAGATAATGAAAACAGAAAACGGACTCGATTTCTGTTAAATATGAACAATTTCATGGTATTTTAACAAATTCTCATAGTAATTGATGGAATAAAAATAGCTAGGAATTTTAAATCCAAGTTGCAAGCCACATAGTCTTTAAATATGTGTGTATGCGTACCCTAAGCTTTGATATCGGTTGGTCCGAGGACAACACTATGTTGACATAAATTTGACATTGACGTTTCAAGTTTCATTTGCATTATTTTCATTTCGTTTTGCGGGAGAATTCGCGGTTTGTGCAAACTGTGCACGTTCTACCGTTCTAAAAAATGTTGTAGATTCGCTTCATTTACACTAGCTTCGGTATTAGTTCTCTGTTACGTAGATGAACGCTTTGCAATGGCAACATCCACTATATTGCGCGTAAAACGCCGGTTAGAAGACAATCCTCAGGATGCATTGGTTCTCTTGTGTAAGCGGAAGAAAACTGACGTTGAAGAGGTGTCCCCTTCACTGTTCGTGTTTACAGGCACTGTTGATAGTCAGGTAACATTTTATTGCCCTTTATTGTCGATTTAAGGTACTTTAACGTGAATCTTCCTATCAGATAACCTTTTACTACAACCGTATGCTATAACTCGCAAGGTCGTGTACGCCCTAATAATTTTATTGTGTTGCATATCTTTCTTTCGTAAAAGACAAAAGAGATGCAGAGCCATATTTGGGTGAGGACCAAATTCTTGACCAGTAGTTAGCCTATGTAGTTAATATTGTAAGTAAAATAACTATATATGTGACACGAAAATTAGCCATACAATTCTATGGTTAATTTTCGCGTCACAACGGAGCTTTTTAACTGCACCCAAGAATTTGGTCCTCACCCATTTGTGGCACACCATATGCATCTTTTCAGAAGAAGACTATTTGAAATTGAAATAATGAATGATATGTACTTTCTATTTTGTAAATGTCCATTTCAATCGTTTATTTTGATTTACAGGAAACTTCAAATGTAAAAGCCATAGTACCAAAAACTGAAGCAAAGTTGAAATCCGCACATAATGTCAATGATATTATAGACAAAATACGAAAGGAAAGAAAAGAGGCATCCTTGGAAAACCGGTAAGCAAAGGATAAAGTTTTATTTTATTTTTATTTATTTATTAAGTACAACCACATCATATATATTACATTTCACTTAAAGCTAGTATATTAGTAGGTATTTATTTCTGATATATACAACAATTACGGAAGTACATAACATTGGCTACGCATGTTGCAGTGAGAACAATAAAAGTTATAGCTTATGCAATACAAAATATGAACTAAACCACTAAACCAATAGTTACAGAATTAAATGTAAATATCAATAGAATAAAATAGCAGTTACTGAATTATATTGCTTTCGCCAATAATGTCGATTTAAACTTAGGTAGGCGGTCGTGGAAAATGTCGATGGATTCATTTTGGCTGACAAAGTCGTTAAAATTTGAGCAAATTCTCACCATGGGAGACTGCAATCCAAGGTTTGTCCTGGTGACGTGTAGCGAAAGGTTTAGGTATAGGGCGCCGAGGGTAATTGCGAGGAACTGTTAACGAGACTCTTTCTAACAGATTGCTGCATTTTATTTGCCCATTAACTATCTTGTGCAGGAAATAAAAATCCATCATTCGCTCTCGCAAGCTGTCCATGTTAAACTTAGCAAGACGACTGTTATAGGTATTTCTGTGTGAGAAGGCAGGAGTACCAAATGCAAGGTATCTTGTGAACGCCCTTTGTATGCTCTCAACCCGTTGCGAGTGAACCTGGTAGAAAGGACTCCAAACAATCGAGGCGGTTTCGAGATGGCTGCGTACCAGAGTGTTATATAGGATAATTTTAGTTTTTTGTTGGTTAAAGTCGCTGGAGTTTCTTCTCAGGAAACCGAGCATCTGTGCGGCTTTTTTTACTACTGAATCTACGTGAGCATGAAATTTAAGTTGACTGTCAAGTATTACACCTAGATCTCTGATTTCAGTCACTTCTGATAGCTCAACACCGCCTATCTCGTATTTTGTCACAAGCGGTTTTTTCTTACGGCTGTATTTTATGAAAAAGCACTTATTCGGGTTGAGAGTCATTTTATTAATGTAGCACCAGGACAGTATATTGTTTAAATCGTTCTGGATCATTCTTGCATCTGATTCACAGGCCACAGATTTATAAATTTTTAAGTCATCTGCGTAGAGCGAATACTTTGAGTGCTTAAAATGGCTTGTAATGTTACTGCTACATGCCAGATTCGAACCGGCTACCACATGTATGCTAGGCCCTATGCTACTAACCAACTGAGCTATTGGAACAATCTGTCTTGAGCAGTAAATTGGTTTTTCCTCATTTGCAAATATAAATTTTGTTAGCAGATGTTACTTGACAGCACTTGTTTAGTAAAGTAAATCATAGAAGTCCAATCATCTAGTGCAACAAAGAGGCACAAGTCAAACAAAATCAAATATAAGATCAACATAAACTTTAATTACATCTAAATTGAATACTAATTTCCTATAATCACAACATTGTCTATGCTGTACAACACTTATATACACTTGAATGATATTCAGACATTGCACAATATTGATTCTTTCAGTGTCACACCTAGCTATAAAGTGGCAATTACCCTGTTTATTCTTTTACTAGTACATCCCAGCCATGTGGGGACACAATTTTATTTACTCACCATGGGTCTCTCACCATGGGACAATGATGGTTTATTTTTGGTGGATGATAGTTTCGAATCCCGGTGCATACTAATGAGTTTTTATGAACTTACGTATGAATTATCTACTGTTAGCTTTTCGAAGAGAACATTGTAAGGAAACCGGTCTAATCCCAATAAGGTCTATGGGTTGGTAGGTCAAATGGCAGTCACTTTCGTAAAACTAGTGCCTATGGCAAATCATTGGATTAGGTGTCAAAATGGCCCTGGGCTCCTTCAGTGGCACAACTGGGAATAACGCTAGGAGGATGATAATGATATGTTCCCTGTATCAAATTGTTTGTTCTTTTATTGCCCTAGACGATTAATGTACTGTTTTACAGATATGAAGTAGTAAAATGCCACAGAGGTCTGAAAGAAGCTGCAGATGAGTTTGACCTGGTAGACCTGCAACGGAAAGGGCAAAAGGAAGACGAACAGTATGCCTATGACCTGTACATTGCTGCTAAAGAGGATTTTGATATATCAATGCTGGATAACTTAGTCAGGTAAAGTCTTGGCATAAGGTACAAAAAAAAGACCGGTCAATGCAATTTTAATTTTGCAAAATAACACCTACTCTCCCCCACCCCCCCGCCACCGCCCCTAAGCCCCATACTTCTTAAATCAAAAAACCTATAAACGTATTCCGCAAATCCGCATTTTCATTTAAAAATCCGCGTTTTGAAGCGCAACTCCCGCTTTTTGTATTCCGGCACACACGTCACGTGACCTGCTACACCTGTCGCGAGTTTAACAATTTTTCCCCATCACAAGAAGTGCACAGCGCCGCTAAAGAGATTTCACTTCAAAAAACTAATTGAAGGCTAGCACATAATGATGACTTATCTATCGTATTTGTATACTTTAAACTAAATCAGGTTATTGATGGTTAATGTATAATTGCTTGTTATTTGTCCTGTTAGCAAGAAACCCATATAATAGTTTCTTAAAAATAAAAATACAACTTGGAGTACTAAAATAACCCACATAATAAAAAGGGTTTTAAATGTCAATAAACTCCCACGTTCCGACTTCATGGACAACTGTCGTGACATACTGGAATGAATTAAATGAGACTATAAAAGTCCTTAACTAAGACTGATTTAACTTTATGTAAAACGCTCAGTATGGTGTCAGCAGGCTCCTATGCTTGGTATATGTACTAATAATCGGCATCCACGTGTTTTTCTCTGGGTTAAAAAGAGACAGAGATATAACGTGCGCCGATTATTTGGCTGCGCATTAGGATGGTGCGTGTCGGCGTCAGCGCAGCTTTGCAAGGATGGATTCCCTTCGGCCACGTACGAAACCGCAAGTTCATAACCAGTTTCCATAGAAGAATTTTTATTCTTTGTTGTCAAAAATATGTCAGTTGCGACATATGTTTTCGTAAATCGATATTCTTGACGCTATTTCTGGGCTATTTGCCCTTGGGGCATCTGAAGCTATATAAGGCCCGGTTCGTACAAGCGTTTTTTTTAACGGGCGTTAAAAAACGTTTACTGAAACGTTTCCGTACGCTAAATTCGAATTAACGCCCAACGTCGAAAATCGAACAGTGCTCGGTAAAAAAGCGCCGCGCTTTAAAACCGCCTTCGTGTGAATAAATACATGGTTATCAATTTTTGTAATTTCAACGTTTTTTTAACGCGCGTGGAAAAAGCGCTCGTGCGAACGGGGCCTAAGGAACCTAACCTTCGTAGTGTTTCTTGATCGTAGCAGGTTTCCAACAAGGAGGAACAATTCTTCGATCGCAACTAATTGCCTACAAATAATTAAAGTTATTCGATCGTTACTCATTACGAACTTGCGGTTTCATACGCGTCCTAAGGGGATGGATTTGAGGAAGTGCACTCAAATGTCCGGCCCATACACAAGCTATATATTCTTACAGTATAGAGCACTATGAAACGGACCTCGTGTTCGGCACGGACCGTGACAAAGACGAGTCGCCGAGCGACGACGACGACGACTCGAACGATGAGAACAACTGGCGGAACGACTATCCGGAAGAGGAGAGTAGCATTGATGAGGACGATATGGTGCGGGCTGTTGAGAAGTTGGGGATAGGTAAGCATTGCAAATATGTATTGCTCGGTGTACTACCGTTTGGGCAAAATATTTTAAGATGCATTTCATCATGCAAACGTTTTCCTATAGCAAATACTATATTCCAAACAAATGTTAGTTCAAATAGCCACTTCGCACTTTCAACATATAGCATTTAGGAAGCACTTAAGGAAGGTCTCAGTTAGGTACGATGACGAGCGAAGCAAGAACGAGTGTTAGGTATAATTGCGACCATACAGCGCGCGAGCGAAGCGAGCGCGCCGCAGTAGCGGCTGGCAAAGCCACAACCGATATTTTTTTAGTAAAGTTTAGTAAATATAATTTCTCTAGTATGACGAGTACGCAAAAAAAACGACATTACTTATAGGTAGTCAGTAAGTTAGACTCAATGTCTCTTATACGTATACTTATATGAATATACGTATATGAATATTATAGAATGAGATCGTGATATAAACTGATGTTCTATCTACAGTGCATTATATACGATGCCACGCAATATTTTGGGAAGAGTATGTTATGTCAAACGATATATTTGACTAAATGATGATACATGGTAAAATTAACCATGACCAAGTAATTATTTGTAATTATTTGTTATAACTTGCCAAAAATATATTTTGGTAACTGTAAAATTGCGGTAAGTTATTTTGACCAATGATTCTTTGCCAAATGATAATTTAAGAAAGATTGTTTGTGATATGATACTTTGGGAAAAGTTTTATGTCCATACATTAGTAATCCGATTACTCATACCCGCGAAGGCATGGGATAAAATGTACATTAGCCTATGTTCATCCCTAAGATCCAATGTACAGGTATACCTACTGGTGAAAGAATTTGTTATATCAGAAGATGAACAATTATTTCTACCTTGTACAAATGTGCATTCAAATATGACCACTTGGGCCACATTAGGGTGTGCTGTCTCCATAAGTTGTACTTATGAATGTCTTTACCTACTTTTTTATACTACATCCGTTGCAAACAAGCGTACGTCCCGCTTAATGGTAAACGTTTACCGTAGCCTGTGGACGCTTGTAACTCAAGTAAATCGAATGCGCATTGCCGATCCTTAATTACTCTACTTGTCACTTAACCTCCCTGGTGTTACTTGGGGGTATATCGACAGCGATTTCATTAATAACTACCCTCCTAATCATAGAACAGTCCGTCCTGCACGGCTATCACGCGACAGCGCGCGAGCTATCTCGATTTTTCTCGCACTGTCCGTCTCTCTCTTATTAGAACACTTAGTGCAAGAGGTATAGTGCGAGAAAAATCGAGAGTATGTCGCGGCCGTCTCATAACAGACGTGCTGGATGCCGCCATGGCAGTGACTGTGTGAGTGAGTCAAGTACTCTCGTCTTCTAGTATAATGTACACTGTACAGCAGAGGCGTCTCTAGCCCATGTAGCGGCGTGTGAAAACATTACTCTAGCGCCCCCTAGTAAGCGGGCGGTCAAAATGGAATGGTAGCGGGCGGCGCTCGGCGCCCCGTAGGACCGCTGCACCCGTGTGCAACGTACACCCTGCACCATAGGTAAAGACGCGTCCGCTTTACAGAATCGGATCTCTCAAGCGACGTCGGCGAAGACCGCATCTACGACGGTCCCCCGGAGCTGAGTAACGAGGATGTGCTCCGCTACGGTGAGGCGTATGCTGAATACAAGGCGAGAGTTCTTGGCACGGCGAAGGAACCGGGGAAGGAGGACTTTGTGTTCAGCGTTATTAACGTAAGTCTACGCTTATCTAGTTTATATCTACTGGCCTAGCGGCATGATACGTTTTACGCGACGTTAAACGTGACCATAAAAACCTGTTCTGCTAGCCAGGCTGGTTTTACGGCGTTCTCTTCGATTTTTTAAGATGTGCTTCCATCAAAGTATGACTTTGTGACAAAGACTCGTGCCTTCTCTTTATTAAGTTAGCACCGAGTTAACACGGTAAGGAAGACAATTAAGGTGGGTCAATTAACACCTCACATAAATCTCCTGGAATATCTGCAGTTAAGGAGTGCCTTAACTCCCATACCATAACATATGAACTCCCACAGTTATTTCAGGATAGATATGTAGGCAGTTTTTAATGGGGCGTGACAATCAAATAAAGTGACGAAAGTGAGTAAAGTGCCCCGATAAAATTTGTACCATTGTCTGACTATCTATTGGTATGACGAATATTCAGCTTCTCTGCTGGCGATTCCTTTCCGTCACTACCAAGAAACAACATCATCCTCCTAGCGTTATTCCCGGTTGCGCCTTAACGAGCCCGGGATCCGCTTTGTCACCTAATCCCAAGATTTGGCACAGGCACCAGTTTTACGAAATCGACTGCCAAGAAACACAACACCACATACAAAGCAAGAGAGCCATACGAGCGTAATACAAAGAATTTTAAGTTGGGTGTAATGTCATCTCTAGTATCCTCAATCGAAGCGCGGCTTCGCTCCCACGTATGGAGGACCGCTGCCGCTTCCGCTTCCGCTGCCGCCGCCGCTGGAAGTCGTGGTCGAACTGGTAGTGCTATCATAGCCGCGATCTTCCTACCAAAGGATACTTACTTGAGATGACATACAGGCAACTTAAAATTCTTTAATAGGGGTCTTTATTGTCATATTTTCTCGAAAAAGGTTTTTTTTTTTTCAATATACATACATTCACGCCTTTATCCCTAAAAGGGGTAGGCAGAGCACATGAAACTTATGTTCCAGCGCCACTTTTAGCATAAATGTGGGTATAAGAGATCGACAAAATGTTATATTGCAGTGACAGGTTGCCAGCCCATCGCCCACAACACACTTTAACCCTGCTCCCTTAGCCGACTTTTACGACACCCACGGGAAGAAAGGGGGTGGTGAAATTGTAACCCGACACCACACGGGGAATTTAGTCAAATGGAGAAAAAATCAAAGCAAAAGGTTAAATAATCACGAAGTTATAAGTGTTCAAAGTTTTAAGAAGGGGTATGTTCTGTCGCTTTTTCGCAAAACGCAACTTCATTAGAAACGATGATGCGGTAGATTGTGAAGTAACTATACGGCAATGTGCCTTGCCCATCGTGTTCGACGCGGCCTGCAGGTCCCGTAACGTGACGTCACACACTATTTGCGTTTTCTCTCTCTAACAAGCAATATTAAGACGGTTGTAGCTTCGTTATTCTTTGAGGATTTTCGTCACTAGGCATATTTTTTCCCTTGTTTCTTTTGGAGTATTAATTATTTTCGAGTCTACACCCGTATTTTATTTATATATTTCATTTCAGGACGTAGACAAAGAGTCCCTACAGGGCTATAAAGACGACAGCGATGATGGATTCTACTACGGACAGGAGGAAGACACTAAACAGTTTAAAGATCAGTACTCTTCAGATGAACCGGATTGAACTGGGCTCGGGTTTAAGGTCAGCAGTAAGCTTTAAATGTAGCTGTAAGCGTCAATCGAATATAAACGTTATGTGATCGTTGTCGTTTTATTTACACGCTTGGTATTTTGACATAGCATCATATGTACTTATGTACAGTCGGAGTCATATAGTTAGCAGCCATAGTAGCCAAATATTTCGTAACACACTCATTCTTACAGAAATAAACCCGTGTACCGAAATATTTGGCTACCTTGACTGCTACTAACTATATGACGCTGACTGTACAGTCAAGTGGAAAAATATGTGTCCAAGATTTTTCAAGATTTGCGTCTTAGATTTTGCCTAAAGAGTGAGTGAGACGCAATGCACATTGGACAAAGATGTTGGATGGAATACCAATCTATGTTGTATGCACCCATATTTTTACACTTGACTGTACAGTCGAGTTGATATATACGTTCCCAAAGGTTCAGATATATCTGAGCAATTTAATGCTCTTAAAAATAAACTCGTGTTTACTATATTCTTGATCACTTTGTCCGTGGACATATTTTGGAACTCAAGTATACCAAATAACATTGTATAATAACAGTATGTGTTCGGTGAAAGAATAATCTCAAGGAAAGTGATCTAATTCCCAAGAAGATCTAGCTTTCCCTCTCGAGTTCGAAGGTCAGATGACAGTCGCTTTTGTAATACTATACCTACTATATATATATTTTTTTGAATTTACGTTCATTACGGCTTATAATTTCAGCCCTTAAAATATATGTTCCTATAAAAGTCACACTCTGTATTGTAACTGTTATCTCCCTTGCGCGCGTTTATAAAGCGCTAGAATGTACGAGGGCTTAATGTTGCAACATATGTACCTTATTGTGTACCTTATGGTAAAAAGAAAACAAATCATTAATATGTGATAAATAATTTATTGTCTGGCGTATTTTACAATATCATTGTAGGCCTACTCATGTTAATGATCCATAATTACACGTATTATCACTTTAGGGTGTGTCTACAGACTTTTAAACAAATATTCACCTTCCACAATTATTACCCGACTTTTTACCCATTACCCAATTTCCCTCTTTAGGGAAAAGGGTTTCCCATAACCTTATTTCAATAAATGCCACGCAAACAAGCGTGCGACCCCGCTTGTAAGCGCTCACCATAGCCTATGAACGCTTGCAACCCAAAGGGTGACACAAGTGCGTTGGAGACTTTAATTAGTGTGGGGTGTTTATAAGCTCGTTCTTATTGTTTCACGGTAGACTAACAGTGATTAATATTCCACAATGCACTTGAAAAAAGTTTAGTAAGGGCTTTTGGGAAATGTATTTTCTTATAATGGTATGACATTTTGTTGTGAAAGGTAATTATTTGAATAAACAACTACAGAGCCACTCTTAATCAACATCTTAATATTAACTTATCATAAAACTTATTTCACAATGACACCCAAAATGATATCCTATTGCAATGCCTCAAAGTTGATTTTTAATTACAAGTGCAATTGTGAAATAAATCGATGCATTTAGTTTTACACCTTACTTTCTGATACCTTGTGTTTTATGAGTTGATTCCTATTAAAACAATAAGGACAAATACTGTAGGTAACAAGTATAATGACTGAAGTATTCCAATAATGTTGCGTTATACTTGATATTATACGAGATGGCCGATTTGCATCAAATAGTCCATTCAAAAAGCAACTCTATAGTCCAAGGCAAGTGACAGTTTAAGAGACAGTCGGCCACATAAACAAATCTCAACCCGAAACAAAAGTATTGTGTCATTTTATTAATACAATGTTTTTTAACAATGCCTGTATTTTATCTGGAGGTCGGATGTGATTCAAATAAAAAAATTGTTTTACACATAATATTGACGTTTAATCTCAGGTAATCCTTATTCCAAAATTTCAAATTCAAGGTTTAGTTTTTATGCTCTGAGCCGGATTCGAACCGAAGACCCCAGGTATACATGGCCCGTTGCTACTAACCAACTGAGCTATCGGAACAATCTGTCTCGGCGACTAAATCCTTCGATTCTGATACCTTCCTCCGACAGTCATTTCTTCGCTGGACTGATCACCGGCAGAACGTTTCGCTTATGGTTTGTTCCCCGAAAGAACTTTTCGTCTACGCATGTTTCATACATGAACTGTACAACTACGAACGCTTCGCCGACAGATTGATTAAAGTGTTCGGTTCTGGCGCTTCGCCGGCCGCTGCCGCGGCACGCTCGCTTCGCTCGCTCGGCTCGCGCGCTGTAGGCTCGCGGTTCAACCTAACACTCCTCCTCGCTTCGCTCGTCGTCGTACCTACCACAGACCTGCCTTAGAGTCTCTATGAAACTACTTTGAACTTCACTCAAAATGAATATTTAACCGAACACTTTCTTCAATCTGTCGGCGAAACGTTCATAGTTGTATAGTTCATGTATGAAGCATGAGTAGACGAAAAGTTCTTTCGGTGAACAAACCATAAGCGAAACGTTCTGCCGGTGATCAGTCCATCGAAGAAACGACTGTCGGAGGAAGGTTTCGCAGCCAAATCCTTCAGTTCCTTCTTACAATGCCTTAGGGAGGCGTGTAGGCTCGGAGAATTCATTATTTCATATTTTCCTTTAATTTGCTTAATACTAAATTAATTACAGTTTGGAGAAAAGCGCAATATATCATTCAGTATAACAGCGTGATTCGTCAACACATTGCAAAATCGACTTTGTTCTCATGAAACACAAGGTCTAGTTTCAGTTATTCGAGTCTAAAATTAACAACTATTTCTGAGAACACAGATTATGGCACGTTATCAGATGCAATTCGTAACAATGTCATGATTCACGTTACTCTGTGACCGCCGAAACACGCGAATAAACGGTTTTTCTTTCTTTCAAATCTAAACTATGTCGACGCATGAAGGTGTTTTTGACAAGAAAATTGCTTTACAAGAAAGTAATACCTGCGTCGATTAAATTTAGTTAGGTAAAAAGTCTAAATATAACCTCAAAATGCATAATCGTTGAAAAATTGAGCTAATCGAAACTTAACCATATATTCTTGCACCTTGCTCATATTCGTCATATTTATGCGTTCAAAAGAGAACCCAGTACAACAGTCATGTTTGTGTGCATATAGTATGGGGCGGCAAAAACATAAATAGCCGCCCGCTAGTACAAAATCGTGACTTCGGCCGTGATACGTGCCGGGAGCACTGCGTCTGCAAAATTCAATTCCTGTCTCGCTCTATCTTGTAGCTTCGAACCGCTCGTGCCGTGCGTCGCGCTCGGAAGTTTGGCGACGGCTATATTGAGTGGCGGTTGCTATGCACGACATATGAAAATTTTGAGGTTATAATTTGTTTCACCAAGTGAACTAAAGATAAATCGACTTTAATTACGACAATTATTGACAGGGTGGCAGCGTGAAGCAGTTTATCATCGATCGATAAAGTTTAGATTTTTTTTACTAGGTAGATAACTTTACCTACACGCTACCACCTTCTCAAGAAAATTATGTAAAGAACTCATGTTGAACATCGATATAACCTCATATTGACTCAACTATAGCGATTGAAGATTGTATTTACTACAACCACCTATCCAATTAATACTTTAAATTCAAAACTAAACGGTTACATGGAGTATCGAGTTCTAGTACCTAACCGTTTTGTTTTTATTTAAACGTAAAAAGATCGTGCCCGTTTCTATCAGGACTAAATTCGGTTAGATATGATAAAAGATAATCGTACCGCTTGACTGAAATTAATGAAAAAGAATTAATTTCTATGGATCAGACATACATTCTAAGGATAATGTACGCCCCAGTAATCCGCGTCCACTCTCTTTTTAACCAATGCATAAAGAGAGAGAAAGATACGTGGACGCGTATCATGGGGCCCGTACGTTATAGGAATCATTTTAGGCTTGGTTTAGAAGCTGAGGGTCCAACAGACAATGTTCCCAAATTAACTATATAAAGGCAATATTTCAAGCTGGCAACATTAAGAGGTTCATTGAGGACTTAACCGTCTGTGTTGCCAGATCGGCTACCGTGGTTCGAAAACTTCCTTCGTTCATGTTTCTATCTATCGCACGTGCGTATGCGAGCGACAGAGAGGGGGATACACGAACGAATGAAGTTGGCATTGGCAGGTAGCCGTTCAGAGGCCCTACCGCGAAACGAAAACGAATTTCGTTCGTGTATCTCCCTCTCTGTTGCACTTGCTAGTTCGAGCGGCAGAGACGTAGATACTCAAACGAAGTTCGTTTTCATTTCGCGGCAGCCCCTCAGATTTCAACGAAAAAAGGAGCTTGGAGATTTATATTTAAAGATTGTTTTAATGTCGTGCGGTTCGATTAAGGTTCTGAACATCCGTACGCAAACATATTTCGAGACAACACAGTGACAATTTACAATACGTCTACAGAATAAGTCTTGTGTTTATTATCCTATAACTATATTAGTGAGATAGCTATAAATGCATTACGATACGCTAGCGATGCTTTGGCATTGACAAAACATGGTATTTTATCTTAATTCCTTACTTATATTTCAGATGCTTTATAAACTGATGCGTGAATCGGAACGTCCTAAATTTCTAAGTTCGTAGACAGCGGCGCTGCCACAAAAATCGAATCACGAAGTTCGTATATCTCCATCTCAGTCGCTCGATTACAATAACTGCGATAGAAATAGAGATAGACATACTTAGTAAACAGTAGTTATAACTGTGGGTACTATACATTTCAGTTTGTATCAAAAGATACATTACACATAAGTTTCGCAAAAATGTGACAGAATGAAAGTCTATTTCACATTCTTCTAAGTTTCTTTCACATTGAAAGAATTGATCTCTTACGCAAATTTTAGAAAGATAAAAAGACTGACGCGATTAACGGATACTTACTAGAATGTTACTATACATTTAGTTTAAACGTGAGGTGTAATCTGACACAATCTTGAGTTTTGGAATCGTGGTGATGTGTAATTATAGACAACAAAAACACAAAAGGAATGTGAATTCTACTAAGAAAAAAAATAGTGTGCTCCTACGGGTGTCTTGTTCTAGCATGTAAGTAAGAGCAAGACGCCCATAATTGCTGTCCACACAGTTCACGAAAAGCATGGCCCATCTAGTAGCACCTTTATTACATCTGAAACGATGTATTACACTAGTAGGTTCTAGACAAAACTCGATAAATCGATTACTTATAGATGGCGTTGATATCCAAAACTCAGAATTGAGTCCGTTACAGATAAGATTATTTCAAGTACGGGTCAACTAAAACTGGACTGTATTCAGGGTCAATAAATTTGTCAGGAAATTTATTTTTGCCTTTTATAACGACGTACCTTTCTAAAACCCAGTTTTACAATGGTAGGCATTGTATTGGCAATTTTATTAAGCCTGTAAAATCCTTCCGGGCTTATACCATTTGGATTTAAGAGACCATTTTCATTAGTTCGGATAGCTATAGCACTAGTACGCAAATAAAATACCTGTATTGAGTACGACATTAAATACTCGGATCCCTATTAATAATATTAAACAAAATTAACAACAAATTAAGAACAATTGCTTAGAACAAATGGTAATAAAATTTCGTTACGATGTAATAATATCTTTACGCATACTATAGTATTTACAATTTGGTAGTTTTTAACGTTAACTAATACATACACGATTAACTTTAATTTTACATAACAATAACAAAAAACTATATATTGAGAGCTATTTACATAAGCCGTTAAGTCCACTCAAATTTAAATTCAAACCGTTAAATTTGGCGTTGATATGAATTATAAGTACCTATATCGATTAATTCAATTATTGCACATGATTTTAATACATAGATCCAAAAGTTTTAGATACGATTCATTTACATGTTTATAACCAAGCGCATTTGAGCTGCAACTCTGCAGAGAAAGACGCATATATAAGTTAAAACGAGATAGAGATACACTAGTTCTCCCTTTAACATACAATTATTGCGTCAAAATTGAGTCGCTACCCAATAATGTTTCATTACTACTAATTCCAAAGACCTATCTATGACTGGTCTATTCTAAATCCATACGATAATCACCTCTATTCTCAACAGACCAGCGTCGAAAACCGAGTGTGCTAGCACCTATCAGAGCTAGCGTTCGAACGCTTCGAAATTCAAACTCAACGTTCATAGCACTTCGTTGACCCGCGCGGTAGGCAGTGCCGGCGGCACGTTGTTATTCGCCGCGGCATCCTGGTTATTGGCCGTGCAATAAAACTGCTTATGCGCCTTATAAGTGTTCACGTATTTGAAGGAAATATCGCAGGACTTGCAATGGTTCGGGGTTTCTTCCATCTCTGTCTCTGGTTCTTTCTTTATGTCGGCAACAGGGATGGGGGAAGTTTCCTCTGGCTCGGGCTCGTCTGTGGCGTGGACGAGGCGGGCGTGGCGGACGACGTTGCCGCGGTAGGTGGAGGTGTACGCGCAGGAGGTGCAGCGGTGCACGCGGTCGCCGACCGCGGGGGCGGGGGAGGTTGTCTCGCGGCTGTCCTCTTCTACCACGCACGCTATGTAGCTCTCTTCCTGGAATAATGAAAAACTCCATATAATTTTGCGTTTTTATTGGAAAAATATATTAGTTATTGAGATCGATATATTAACTAATGCAGAAAATATGGTATAAGACGATTCCGAAATTGATCGCTGCGGTCCCGCCAGTAACGCTAGTGTTTATCGGCTTTAACTTGAGTCTAAAAATGTTGTAATAATAATAATGCGGTCACCCCACACGGTGGACTGATGACCTGGTAAAGGTCGCGGGAGTCCGCTGGATGCGGGTGGTGCAAGACCGGGCATTGTGGCACTCTTTGGAGGAGGCCTATGTCCAGCAGTGGACGTCTCTCGGCTGATATGATGATGATTAATAATTTCACAGCAGACATTCGTAGGGAGTAAGTAAATCCAAATATAACGCCTATGTAGCCCTGGGCCAATGCCCTGGCATTCATGTCTTCAAATTTTACTTTTTCAGGAGAAATATCTAACAAGAGTGTTAACTACTGATCGTGGCCGTATAGTGCTTGAATGAAGTTCGAGATTCAGTAAGTGGTTTTAGACTAATAAGTGGAAATGGCGACAAGACCCGCCATCGTTAAATTAAAGTCGTATTGTTCTGTAGTATTCAAAACGATCTCAACTCACCTGCAAATCAGCAGGTTTCTTAGGAAAGTGCATTCGTATGTGCGTGCGCATTCCGCGCAGCGTGTTCCCGCGATAACGGCAGATGGTGCAGCGGAAGGCCTTGACGCCCGCGTGGGCTTCCATATGGCGCTGCGCAGCCGCCGCTGTGGGAGACACCACGTCACAGCACGGACACTTCCACCCGCCTTCCGACCCAGACGATGGTCTAGGAGCTTCAGGGACGGTTCTGGGCGAACGCGTCTCGCGCTTCGTGCAGTAGAAACTCTGGTGCGTCGTGAGATTATCCAGAGAACTGAAGTGGATCCCGCAAGCGAGACAGTAAAGCTGGCGGTACTGAGGCGGTGGACCCGGCTCAGGCGGTGCTGGACTAGCTCGGTCTTCCCCGCCCGCGGAACAGTAGTGCTGCTTGTGGACACGGTAGTTCTCATATTTGCAGAAGACGATGTTGCATTCTTTGCATTTTGAGACGCCTTGCTTGACTAGGACTTGTGGGGAAGATGCTGCGAGAGGCAGTTCCGAGGCGAGGCGCAGGGCTAGAGCGGGAGGCAGGATTGCCGGTGGCAGGACGGGAGTGAACTTGCCTTCGGGTGGGGAAGGAACGCTTGGGGGTTTAGGCGTTGGGCCCCTAGAGTCTCGTCGGCGCCGCTTTGGTGAGCTCTCTCCGCTTGGAGACGAGGATCGGCGTTGCGGTGAAGGGGTACCAGGCGACCCCGGTAGTGAAGGCGCGCAGACAATCTGTTCTGGCGTTGCAGATCTCAGTCTGTTTTCCTTTTCATGCTCATCAGCCCCAACTGACTCAGGAGTCCGCCGCACGCTTAAGTCCAAAGGGGTGCCACCATCTTTCGAAGTCTCACGTGGCCGGTTTGCTGACTTTAAGACTTCAGCGTCTTTTCCGTCTGAATTCATATTTGGTATAGCTCGGCTTAGCGGCTGAAATGTGCCGTTTGGTAGTAAAAAGCATGGCGTGTCAGGATCTGGCAGAGTTGTGCCTGGAAGCGTACTCGCGCCTCTTAAAAGAGAGTATGGGACGATGAGGATTGGATTGGTGGGCAGGGCTAGCGCATACTGATTTTGTGCGGGTGGGGTGGCTCCGGGTGATGGAGGCGCAGAACCTGATGTCACCGAGCTTCCTCTCGCTGAAGCTACGGCAGGCTTCACCACCTGCCTCGTGCTGCAGTAATGTGTCTTATGAGCCCGAAAAGTTTGTATCGAACTGAACCTGATATCACATTCAGTGCAATACCGATCAGGTGATGGTTGACCTTCGGTCACTTCGCCGTTGGAAGTAGGAGTTGGCACTGGTGTCCCGCTACTGACTGGAGACGAAGAATGCATGCGCATATGTCTGTTGAGACTGACTTTCTTATCAGCGCTGTACGAGCAGTAGGTGCAAGCGTATTGCTTTCCTGTACGTCTCGGTGTCTTGGCGTCGCTGCTAGATTCATCACCGGCGGCGTCAGCGCCCGGTTCCGCTGATTCGGGAGGCTTCGGTCTGTTGGAGCAGTAGTGCTCCTGATGCGCTTGCAGCGTGCTTAGTGAAGAATAACGGATGCCGCATGGGGTACACATGTAGCCCGTCGGTGCTACAGGGAAGAGCGCAGGGAACGCCACCGCGCAAGCAGTGAGGTAGTCTCTAGCCTGCGCTTGCGTTGTCGCCGGCGGCGGCGGGGGTGAAGGCGAGGGGAGCTCGCGCTTCACGGGCGTGGCGGACGGCGCCAGCGCGGGGTCGGTGGCGAGGCTGGTGTTGAGGCGCAGGCGCGGCGGGGAAGCAGCCGGGGAGCCGGCGGACGCCGACGCGGGCGACGCGCCGCCGCTCGACGCGGCCCGCTGTCCCCCCGAGCTCGGCGTGCGAGGTTCTCCTGGCATCGCCTCGCTCTCGTTTCCCCATTCCTCGTCCTCACCTGAAAAACGACAAACAACATTTACATAATTTATTAAGGAGTCAGCGCGCGGATAGTCGCTAATGGATATGCAAACAAAAAGTATCGGGCCCAATATCGGCTCCTATTAGTGTCGGTGAAGCGGGTGATAGTCGTCACTCGTCACGTTTCGCGCTATCAGTTGCCGTCAGTCAGATCCGAGCCCGAGTCGAGGCATACATTACGCTCCTAATTGAGACGTGCCCGCGCTATGTAAATGTCTCCGCGTGGGTGGGGCAGTACATGTTAACAAATGCGAGAAATGTTTGCAGATAATAGCTCGCTAGTCCATCAATATCGCGCAAACAGAACAAAAACTTAACGGGCTCATGTAATTGGATCTGATTTCCAGAAAACGCGCGCACGCCTTCCTTTTTCAGCGACAACGATCTCAACGGAGCGAGGAATTAACCTATCTTTCGCGCAGCGATCTCTCAAAACGCCAATTAATGAGAGGCTCAACTTCATTCTCCTGGTCCTGTGAAGATCATTATATGGGCACGACAGCGCGATGGACGGGACGATTGGGCGCGCGCCATCTCGCGGTTAACGAATACAACTCGGATCGGATTGCGTTCGGGTCACGCTATCCTAGCGCGCGCCGATTGGTCCGTCGATGCGGATTGGCCGCCATTGCATCGGCGTATGCGCCGTCATACTCGAGTTATCGGAGTTCGTTAGCATTCGCTAAATAAGTTATAAAGCGATTGTTCGGTGAAAGGTTGTACGTAGGATCAGATAGATGGCGTGACTGGGTGTCGTTTAGCCACGCGCTGGGGCTCGTTTCGTTAACGTTAAAATGATATTCATCTGTATAACCTTTGTCTTTATAAACATGTCAGCGAGGGCTTTAAATGAGAGAAGCATGCGATGCATAATTCGCCCGCATAGTTTTGACTAGTCATAGGATTATCAAAGGCTTTGTTGCGCCATGCCTCGTGGGAGCAGACATGTTTGCAATCTCAATAACTCAGCGTTCAAGTACGAGCGTTATTCTGAATTATAGAATAATATGTAAAGGTTATTCAAGTACCTGGTGGAGATGTATAATGTTTAACTATTCAGTTATCACTACAGTGTTCGAGATTTGGAACTGGTCTTTTGACACATCGCGACACCCCTAAAACGTAAATTGGCACTGCTCATCGAAATAATAAAAAAAGTTTTAATAGCTTCCGAGTTACAAAACAAAGTTCAATCTCCATGCACGCTCTTTTTAGCACTTATAAAATTATTGTCATATTTTTTTTACGGCTTATTTGTATAGACATTAGCATTGAAAACTCGGTACGCAAACCATTACGTCCTACGACTTTTTATTTTTAAATTTAGTGATATACTGCTTTAATCGTTTGGAGTCTGTCAATTTAGAAATAAATCGATATGAATCAAATAATTGTGGATAGGAAAATAACAATGTATTATTTAATTACTGTTACGATAATACGACATAAAATCACATCGATCGAAACCGACATATTTGATTGTGCAAAATGTTGCCTTTGAAAATATGGCATTGATTTCTGCACGGCGCGCGAGCTCTCTAAATTTTTCTCGCACTATCAGTCTCTCCCTTTACTTACAGGACACTTGTGTTAGCAGACGACAGTGTATAGGCTCTCTATTTGATTTCCTAAAAATAATTATTACACAGTAATCAATCGATTCCTTTTATTAGCCATCATCAATCGTAATCGGATATTATGACAATCGATTTACTCTAGCCACATCACTCTTTACATCATATTGGAACTGTCCAAAGACCAGTCCCAAATCTCGTACACCTGTTTGAAACGTAACGGTTTTGTGAACTAAAACAATTACTCCAGGACAATTAAACGGGATGCTGGTAAGTACTTGTAATATTTATGTTTTTTTAGACCTTGCACGTTCCCTTTATTCTTAAAGCATAGTGTAGACAGCCTTAGATTAGAAGATATTTCACTGTATTGGATTGAAATATAATTCACACACTTTTTCAGGCACGAAGGAAAAGCAAGCCCACGCGACAAGTCTAGTTGAGGCGAGGTTTGTTTTATAAGTTATAACAATCCTATAACTTGTACAAATTATTACGGGTCTTGGGTTTGAAACATTTAGGGAGACTTCACAGTTATATTGTGAGACATTGCCATATCGTCTGGTCAATCAATAGGTACATTTTTGGGGAATATTCGGGCAAGGCCTTGATGATTCCGCTAAGGTCGAGTTGGTGGCAGGTAGGTAGATACGGGTGGTATATATTATAATCTTGGCGGTAGACATCAGGTAGTGTTTGGTCATCGACTGGTCAATTAACAGCTATGGCATAACATGATTCCGATATGTTAAGACTTAAGTATGTCACTGTTTAATCTCGTAATGTATCTCAGCCCTATATTTCTCCATATAGAAAGGAAGAGAATTTATTCACCACACAAAAGACACACATAGACAAAGGGAGTAGACATAAAATACAATTGACACATAATGTGTGTGTCTTCGCGGCAGAGAATCGGTCGCTGTCTCAGCATTATGCCTCTATACATATGCATCCCCCCCCCCGTCCCCCGTGTGGTGTCGGGTTAGAATAGCACCGCCCCCTTTCCTCCTGTGGGTGTCGTAAGAGTCGACTAAGGGAACAGGGTTGAAGTGTGTTGTGGGCGATGGGCTAGCAACCTGTCACTGCAATGTCACATTTTGTCGATCTTTTATACCCATATTTATGCTAAAAGTGGCACTGGAACAAAAGTTTTATGTGCTCTGCCTAACCCTTTTAGGGATAAAGGCGTGATTATATGTATGTATGTATGTATGTATGTACATATGCATATAAAACAGTATGTTTCTGAATAAGAAACTAAACTTAATAATAGTTCGGAAGTACCTTAGGTACGTTTAGAGCGGTTAAACACATCATGTTTCACTTCTTAAACCTCATTGAAGCGGACGTGTCGAACTAACCGAACACGTGTTCCGGCTGCCATCTTGTTTTTTTATCTGTGGCATCGAGCCCCAATTAAAATAGTCGTGCATCGGCCGCGTCACAATCTCCCGATAGCCATCTGACCGTGAGCGATCACCAACTTTATGATAAACCCTACTATACATCATCGAATGTTATACGAATGGAAGTCACTGATCGGGAGCTAAACTATGGAATGTACTTACTCTCACATGCGCTGCCGCGTACCTATGTGTGAATCGCAACGAACTGATAACATTGAACGGGTACAGTTTTCTATGTGTTTTAAGTATTCGGGTGAATAAACTTTTTTCTGGCACTAGTTGTCACGACCCTAATCCTAGATAATAGTTCTCCTGTTTAACTTTTTTAGTGTTTCGTACCTAAATTTCACTGGAACACTTATGCAATCACTCGGTGTGTGTTCGTCTGTCACAGCCAGACTTTAGTGTTCCGTAGCAAAATTGGTCCAACGGAACACTTATGCGATCACACGGAGGCTGTCCGTCTGTCACAGCCAGTTTTAGGGTTATCTATTTATTTATTTATTTATTTCAACATCATAGGGTGACGGCACCAATTATGGACATTTTAAGTACACCCATTTAGTTTTTTTATTATAGTGACCACGTTTTTGACTTTACAAAAATGGTGTATTTTTTTTTCGATAACGAAATATACGAGGCACATTTAGATATAACTACAAAGACCGTATATACTGCGAAGATTTGAAAAAAAATACATATGTTAAAACTTGCTAAAACACCAGTAATGTACAGCAAAAATCCAGTAATGGACCTCCATTCATGGACACTACCAATTATGAACATCCAGTTATCGACACGCTACCACCGGTAATGTGGACACCCTAGGTGGACAGTGTGAATTGTAAATGACACCAGATACTTGTAAAATAAAATAAAAAAGGAAGTCATATCACAAATCAACTTTTATTCATATAATTATTGTTATTCACAACTTATTTAAATGTGTCATTATTTTGAGAATAATCAGTTTTCCATGTAACCATTAGACTTTAAATCAACCATTGTGGACGTCTACTGTAGACACCTCTCCCTTTCGAACAGCATCCAAAGCTCTCCCCATTTGTTCGAGGGTGTAATTTTTCTTTGGTGCCACCTGAGACAAAACAAGGAACCCAATTATGGACACATAAAAATACCCAGCCTTGGACGCTTTGTCCACTATGGGTAAATAAAGAGTAATCACAAAATCATAGCAACTCATACATGTAGAACAACAAAAGAAATACTTTAAATCAATAAAGTAAAATAAAAAATAAAACTATGAGTTTCGACACATGCCCATTACTGGATTTTACTAGATAGCAAATCCAGTCATGAACAGCCCGCTTAAAAAAAAAAGACTGCATAATTGACAAATTCGGTTTAGCTAATTTTACTTGCATTCTATTATATTTGAATAAAAATAATATCACATTCCACTATATCACAAGACAAGGAAACTATATGCACAAACCTGTACTCACCTCCTTAATGATTTCAGCAATAAAAACGGTTTTTTTGTGAACACGGGCGACAGCAGTATTTCACGTTGCTGCCATCATCGAACAAAATGGCCAATTTTTGTGACGTATGTCATTATGACAGCTCAGGGGTCTATTGGTTATGGTTTAGTGCTCCAATTTTGAAAACGTAGTGACAGTTACTTAATATTTTGGTTTAGAGAAAAAAATGTCCATGATTGGGTGTATGTCCATGATTGGTGCCGTCACCCTAAGTCATGCGCATTACAAGGGATTAGGTTGTTAGATTCAAACAAATGTCGAGTTTTCTTGTCTTGTTCAACCCCTTTTTATGGATCATCTTTTAAGCATGTTGATGTCGATGTTGCAACAGTTTTCCAAAAAACTCTGTCATATTGTCTCCTGACTAACGAAACAGAATAACAACAGTAAATGGTTGATTGACCCTTTGAACTTTTTAGCTAGTTTGATTTGTGTAAGATTGTCCCCGAATAGTTTTTGGGTTTTAGAGCCAAAATGGCAAAAACGGAACCCTTATAGCTTCGCAATATCTGTCTGGCCGTCTGCGGCTTAGCTCAGTGACCCTTACTACTATTAGAAAGCTGTAACTCGGCATGGGTAAAATATCATAGAAATCAATTAAGCCGACAAAATAGTCGAATACAATAATGAAAAAAAAAACATTAAGGTACCCTCCGCTACGCCGTACGCTAAAGTGGGGAGGAATATATTTTTACAAGCTTTATATTAACTTGACTTGATCGTATGTAAGTATAAAAGTATGTAAGTAAGTTGTCCGTCAAAATTTGCAACCAATTTTTCAGTCGCTTGCCGTTATCCGATTGAGCTGAAATTTGGAATACTTATGTAAGTTTGGTGACAATGCAATATTATGGTAACTCGAGCTGATCTGATGATGCAGGCAGAAGGTGGCCATGGAAATTCAGTACTTAACCGACGTAACCCCGTTGAGTTTGGGTTTGTTAAAATCGTCTCAATGAGTAGGTGATGATGGTATACAGAAAAGTACAGTCGGCAATAAAAGCTTGTAACAAAAATGACATTTTTTGCTAGTTTATTCACGTTAAACTCAAGCTGTGGGGTATCGTTGGATAGCTAATTCAAAAATATTTGGAGGTTCAAAACCATTTCTCAACTTAGTCGTCCATTTGTGTAAAATTGGGCTTTAAAGCCCAAATTCTTGGAGTCATGTGCCCCCCAACTCCTGCCGGCTAAATGGCTGCTACTGGGAATTTCAAAAAAATCGTGGCAATAGTACACATACAATGAATTTAAACGGAAAACTATCACGGCTAAGTAGACATTACTACTTACCGAGTAAATAGTCGACCAACTAAAATTGTACTTGAAAAGGCCAACTTTCGTACAAATACGACCGACGCCAACGCACCATTTACGTACCTACTTGGCGCGTGTCGATGTAACAAATCCAGACAGGCTACTACGGAACCCTAACCTGCACAGTGCACGTGGCCCGACACGCACACTTGGCCGGTTTTTTAAATATATTTTTCCGCTGGCTTCTTCATAAACAATGCCTCGTGCTGAATACTCGTGATGCGCTCGTGATATTCTAAATTCAAACGTAACGAGATCCAATAGTAATGCGTTCAAATGTCAAATACTCTCGCGCATGAAATTGATTCTCCGATAACACGGCGATAAAGTTCATAAATAAAACATAACATATATTATGCATGGTGCCATGCCAGGGCGATTGATCTCAGCTTGTCAACGGTTTCATAACTGTTTGTGATTAGTAAGTGTCAATGTTCTTTTTGGGTGAATATCCACCATAGTAAGTATTGATAAGTTTGGAAATGGAATTGCTTAAAAAGCCTTATGATCTGTCGCTTTGATTTGACACATGTTTCGCTGAACCTATTTTAGTACGATCTTACTTTCTCCGTATACCCCAATTACTACAGCCTAATAAGCATTACTGATAGGTAAGTAACTAATTTTAAAAAACGAAAAGCGATATTGCAAGTGAAATAAGTCATTGCTAAGCACAGTATCGGCATTGACTTGTCACTCTTCGTGTATCAGCGGATCTCCACTGTAATTATGGGAACTAAATGAATCGAAGCCGAAGGGAGAGCACTATTTAGTAACCTATTAGTGTTGCACCGACCGCTTTACTGACCGGTAATCGTTAAATATGGCGCTGGCTGTCATCTCATAGAGAACTGTCAAACTTCCAACAGCAGCCTACAGTCTAGTGCACATGGCTGACAATCTGTGTAAAATGTGGTCAATTGTATGTAGTCAATTCCGAATAGGTGGAGCTTTTGCCGGGTAGCACGATAGGTTTTACCGTCAATTTTTACGGCAAAAATGTACTGATATGAAACGTCACATAAAACAACGATGAAACGTATATCATGCTAGCTGGGCAGTAAGGGACTTTTTCTTAAGAAAGAAGAATACTTACTACCTAAATTACCTACGCACTCGTCCATACAAAAAGAAAATGTTTTTCCACTTTTAAATATTTTCCAAACTCCTTGATTTTTAGGGAAGTTATTGACACAATGAAAGACTAGGTTTATAGTTTTCCTTTTTTCAACATTTGCAATAAAAAAGTTATGCGCACGTCATAACTTCTTTCTGTTTTTAAAGCAAAATATATAAACCTTGAATGTACTGAAGCAATCGACATCAAAATCAAAGTGATTTCTCAAGATTTAGTTAGTGGAAACCGTTTTTTCCCGAAAAAATTCATCAAAAAAGTACCTATATTGTCAGTCGCTGCAAAGCTATTCTTCCCTCTTAACTTGATTTGAGAAATTATTACAGATCCAACTTATTAAAACTTATGGAATTTTCGACCGAATCGAAATATACTTAATACAAGATTAGGTACTTACCTAAATGTCAAAAAGTATGGATTGGGTGTTGTAATACCTACTGAAACTGAATTTGGATCGTCAAATTAAGTAGGTTTTTTATTTTTAAATAAAATGCCGCGTTCATGAAACTTTCATTATCCCCTACTTTACCATAAGGTATAACAAATCACAAAATCAAACTCAAAATCATTATCAATGTTACCATCTACAAGAATACGCGCTGTCAACTTAGCGTCACTACAACTCGGACGCCATTAGGCGGTGTTGCCAGTTAAAAATAAACCATAGACAAAGGTTGACGGACTGTTAGATTATCAATGTTGGCATCTTGATGCTGTGTTAGTTCATCTGTCATGAGGTAAAGACAGGCTGTTTAATTTGAATTGAGAATGCTTGAAATTCGATCGCTTCTGTTTTGTTTTTACAATGCTTTGTTTTTAGTGCGTAACGTCGAAGTAATGTTTTAGATCTGTGGTTAACAAGCGTTATCTTGGAAAACCAAGATGGTTGTAGAGATTGTGTATTGTAATAAAAAAATGTTCTATGTTCTGACACGATATTGTAGAATTGTGAACTAAAATGTAATGTGAATGCATGTTTATGCGTCGTATACCTCGTATCCCTCTGACTACCGCGTCTATTCCCATTGGTGGATATTTTCCTGGCACCTCGTGGGTATTTTGCTCTACTAACTCGCACAGGTCTGGTGAGTACTCACCTTAACGAATAATTCTTTATTTCAATAGGGAAGATGCAATATTTTCAATTTTGCTTTCATTTGAAAGAATCGCATGTAGAATAGACCACGAAAGTACGAGTATTTAAAAATCGAAATACTATAAATTATAGTCAAAAATTCCTCTTAAAAACTGACAATTTACCTAAACTTTCGCGCGTAAACGGATCTACGGTACGTGGTACGGTCGTGGTTCGTCCCTAGATGTCACAGAGTTGCCGCTTGAATTAAAACATTACTGTTTGTAATTAGTATAAACAAGAGTAAAAACGTTTCAGTAGCTATTATATTATATTTTGATTTTGTTTAAATAACATTTTGGTCACAAAATAATGGTACTTAAATATTATAGCGACCTTTTTATTTAATTAATTAATATTTTGACGACCGCTTTAGCCTATTTGGTAGTGACCCTGCCTACGAAGCAAAGGTCCTGGGTTCGAATCCCGGTAAGGGCATTTATTTGTGTGATGAGCATGAATATTTGTTTCTGAGTCATGGATGTTTTCTATGTATTTAATATTTATTTATCTATATAAGTATGTTTATCGTCGTCTAGTACCCTTAGTACAAGCTTTGCTTAGTTTGGGACTAGGTCGATTTGTGTCAGATTGTCCCCCCAAATATTTTAAAATATATTTTATAGCTGTATCTTCCCTATTGTCAAAGGACCTTAAAGCCGATCCAGACGATCCTAGCGAAAAATCATTTTAGGAAGAAACATTTTTTCATACCTAAAAGGGTTTAAGGGCTACAAAGTAAGGCTAGTTGTACACTACCCTAATCTCAGTAAATACATTTACTATTAGCGAGTATCAGATGGCGATGAAGTGCCGGACGGGCGTGCGTCACGATTGGACTGGCATTAACATATCGCGGGTTCGATTCCGCTATCACCCCGTGTCGCGGACGTGGCCGACGTTCCGTTGTACTACGGTAACATTAATGAACATTGAGAATTGTGAAGAGTATTACGTTTCATTAGAAATTTGTACTTGGGGCTTGTTGCGCATAGGGGCTGTTCATAAATTAAGTCATAGTATTTTGATGATTTTTTGGTTAGCAAGAACTTCAGTGTTGCCACTTTAGACTCGTAAAATTTTAGGAAGAAACATTTTTTCATACCTAAAAGGGTTTAAGGGCTACAAAGTACCTAAGGCCAGTTGTACACTACCCTAATCTCAGTAAATACATTTACTATTAGCGAGTATCAGATGGCGATGAAGTGCCGGACGGGCGTGCGTCACGATCGGACTGGCATTAACATATCGCGGGTTCGATTCCGCTATCACCCCGTGTCGCGGACGTGGCCGAGGTTCCGTTGTACTACGGTAACATTAATGAACATTGAGAATTGTGATAATATTACGTTTCATTAGAAATTTGTACTTGGGGCTTGTTTCGCATAGGAGCTGTTCATAAATTAAGTCATAGTATTTTGATGATTTTTTGGTTAGCAAGAACTTCAGTGTTGCCACTTTAGACTCGTAAAATTTTAGGAAGAAACATTTTTTCATACCTAAAAGGGTTTAAGGGCTACAAAGTAAGGCTAGTCGTACACTACCCTAATCTCAGTAAATACATTTACTATTAGCGAGTATCAGATGGCGATGAAGTGCCGGACGGGCGTGCGTCACGATCGGACTGGCATTAACATATCGCGGGTTCGATTCCGCTATCACCCCGTGTCGCGGACGTGGCCGAGGTTCCGTTGTACTACGGTAACATTAATGAACATTGAGAATTGTGAAGAGTATTACGTTTCATTAGAAATTTGTACTTGGGGCTTGTTTCGCATAGGGGCTGTTCATAAATTAAGTCATAGTATTTTGATGATTTTTTGGTTAGCAAGAACTTCAGTGTTGCCACTTTAGACTCGTAAAATTGTAACATTTAATAGCTTCATGAAACGGGATACATCCAAAACGTCGAGAGACCTCAGTGAGGTAAAAAAAAAATTAGTTAGACGCGATTATTTAAGTCCCGTTTAGTAAAAATAATGCGACAATCGTGAAAGTTTAAACCAACATCTAAGGGTTACGGTTTCTTCTTACCACCGTCGTAGAGAAAACCCCTCAAGAATGTACAGGCCCGTGACGTAACACCGTGGAAACGTGCGGCAAAAACGTTGGTAAGCGAGGTAGATAAACATTTCCTTGTAGTGGTCATGTCCCGAGCATGACGAATAAATCTTGATGTCGTCGCAGCAGATAACTGGTAATGTATGGAATATTGTGCGCCACTCATTTGCTAGACGCTATGAGATTTTTATACATGTTTTTGCTACTATGGGAAAACTTTCTTTTAATGTTAAGATTTTTTTTAACATGTGGAATGACTAATTCCACCTTGTCAGCATAGATGTCGCTACGGGTATAACAAAACGCATATAATATAATTTATTCGTTGACACTACGTTGACATTTTCGTGAAATGAGGGTGGCGAGAGAAATCCGCTCGGTCAGGTGAATCTCACTGTGTCCGCGGTTAACAATTCTATGATATTTAACGTTTCTTGGAAGATTGAAGATATTTTATACGGATATATTTGTTGTTTTTATATAACTGTTGTGTACAAGTGTTATCGAGACAAGGGGTAAGTGATTTGTTTACATTTCTAACGTCTTTAATTTGACTAGTGCTCGAGATGAATTTGGGTGGGCGTGTTACGTTGTTCACAGCCTTTGAGACACGCCCTTTTGGATAAGGATTCTGTTATCCCACATACGAGTCGCCTTCGAAAACTCATTTGGCCCATCGCGCTGAAACCGACTACTGTTTTCGCATCGTTCCGTATCGTCTGGTTGGTCTCAAAGAAAAAACGCGTAAGTTAATTCCCAGTCGACTTTAACAGGGTCAGGGAATTTGTTAGAGGTATCATGTCCGAAAATTTTCGTAGGTAGAGTCTGGCCAGCGAGTCGTGTCCACAGCATTTTAATCGAATTCTTTATATGGCAACAATTTTAACTATGAAATAAACTGTCAGTTATCCTACCTATTAATTCGCCATACATTTGTGTTACCAGCATGCGTATTTTTATAATTTGCCGCCATTTTCCAGGGACACGACTCGCTGGCCAGACTACGTTTTCTGGGGCTCATTTCGAAAAGTTCGTGATATGAGCACTACACTAATTCAATAAAAAATGTCGACCCAATGACGTAGCTATACGTTTACGGCTGACTATACAAAGCGGGCTTTGGTTGCCTGTCTGCTGTCAATTGTCATGAAAACTTATTGAACTGAGTTACTGCTCAAGTAAATTTGTACTGAACTATTTTATTGTTTAAGACCCGAAATTGCATTCCGTGAAGATCGAGAGTGAGCAAAAGAGCTTAGAGTAAAAAGCTCTCCACGTTGTATGAACTTGTTAAACTAGTCATATTCCCGTTAAAAGATTCCGCAGTAAACAAAGCTCCAACTTACCCTTATCCATAACTAATTAACATTCCGTAATCACCGTAAAAACGGAGGGAAATTAACAAAAAATGCTAACAAAAAATTAACCCACTTTCTTATAACCCTTTCCGCCGATTCGATCCAAAACGTCATGAAAAACGGCAAAATATAGGGCGCTTAAGGCCTTTTGTCCCGCAAGTTTTGCAATCGTGTGATCGCTGCCCCGCAAAGTTGAAGAGGTCATTAAGTAGCCTGACAAGTGGGTGCTTGAGGCCTTTTTAAATTAATGCCGTAACGCAGTATGATTGATGTAGAAAAAGTTAATATTCATGAAGTCTTGCTCAATGTACTTGCGGGTCCGGACGGGGTGAAAAGTGTATGCGGCAAATTTTCACAGAAGCGTTTGGTATAAGAAAAATAAATAATAAATAAATAAATAATAAATATTTGCGGACAATCTTACACCAATCGACCTAGCCCCAAACTAAGCAAAGCTTGTACTATGGGTGCTAGACGACGATAAACATACTTATATAGATAAATACATACTTAAATAGATAGAAAACATCCATGACTCAGGAACAAATATTCGTGCTCATCACACAAATAAATGCCCTTACCGGGATTCGAACCCAGGACCTCTTGCTTCGTAGGCAGGGTCACTACCAACTAGGCTAAGGCGGTCGTCAAAAGGTGTATAAAGGTGCACATGTTCGAACTCTGAGTGAAATTGTGTGGCAAACTCAGGAAAGTAGAAAACGATTTACCTTCTTGGCAGAAATAAAGATGTCAATACTTATTTGCCAAAGTTTTGAGTCTAAGGACGGAAGGAGGATTTACAATAGCTGCCTTAACCACTTTGATAAGATCCACTCCTGAAATGTACCAAGATTATAAAAGATTTTACCATCATACCTAACATTGATATTAAAAGAAACCTCACCACTTCTGTCTCAAAATGAATACCAAAATAGCAATACTTTTTGCATGTTTTTCTTATTCTGGTCTTGTGGATATGTGTTAATTAGCTTTGCCGCTTATTATTTTAGGTTGCTTCTCAATTTCAAACCTCGACGAAAATTTCAAATGTCTAACTATCACGGCTCATGAGACAGCTTTGTGGCAGACGGACAGACAGACCTACAGACAGACAGACGGACGGAAGCGGAACGGACAGCGGAGTCTTAGTAATAGGGTCCCGTTATACCCTTTGGGTTGGGAATCTTAAAAAGTAATAAGAGGGGAAGAGAAAAAAAAGAGGGATTATAACATTTATAACTGAAGGGGTTTTTGTCCGATAACCGATGTTATCGAGATGGTTTTTATAGGTAGCTACGTTTAAACAAAAACGGTTCAGCCGGTTTTGAGATATTGAACTTTGAAATGAAAGTATCGGGCGTTTTTCAAATTTTCTAGGTTGTTAATTATTGATCTCTACAATCAAATAAAATGCCGCATCCAACCCCAGTTCCGCTTTGAACCTCCCTAATAGCCAGGAATTCATCAACAGTAGTTACATACTCGTAATTAAAAAAATAGTAAACACGTATGATGTCGAGATATAGGGAAATTAAACCGCTTTTGGTAATAGCTTTTGTATTTAGACCACTTAGCTCTAACACGTATATTAAATCCTATAAACTAATAACTACAATTTCTTATGATTTCTTATGATGAGGTGTGGCAAAATGGACTACTTAAAGCTACTGTGCTTTACTTGTACGTAGAACCGATGGCCGTTGGAGCGGAAAGGTTCTCGAGTGGCAACCACCTACCGGAAGGCGCGGCGTGGGTAGACCCGCCCACAAGGTGGACTGATGACCTGGTAAAGGTCGCGGGAGTCCGCTGAATGCGGGTGGCGCAGGGACGGTCATTGTGGCACTCTTTGGGGGAGGCCTATGTCCAGCAGTGGACGTCTGTCGGCTTATAATGATGATGATGATGAAAGGTAATGTGTAGGGCCCAAAAAGTTGTCTTACTCGATATTGCTAACTAATAAATAAAATAAAATAAAATAAAAAAGCCTTTATTCTACCATAATTCGGTTTGACAATATTTTTCTGCATGCTGCATGCTAAATCATGTTGTACGAGTATTTTCAAATTGATTCCATATTAATTTCATTTATCTTCTTTCAATCTCAAATTAACATGTAACTTATATTTTTCTAGTAACATATAAATAATTTAATTTTACATTCATTTCGTTTTAACTTACCAATACACTGTCATTTCATAAAATTCATGACTATCTATATCGCCTGTGTTTTATGTACTATTATTTCTAACCAATAATAGTACATAAAACACAGGCGATCTTATCACTGTAAAGCGATATCATTCTATATCCTTAAGATAGCGGAGACGATGCAAAGTAATTAAATGTGAATTGAGTGAGATTTTAACTCTAGAAAAGGTGATAGGGTAACTAGCCAGTTACTGCTTTCGCGATGTCTTCAACGTGCACCGAGTTACCGTCTCGGAGGGTTGATTACGTAACGTTTCGAACGTACGTCAGGACAACATATCCCATATAAAATGCCAATAGTCACCTAACAATGACAATTTGCTATACATTTCTGGGTCGACAAGTGAAAATGGTCTCTGAACAGTATCGTCACTTGTCTGGTGCCAATGTGCGTCGATTTGTCGTATTCAGATGGCAATGGTCATTTGTCAAGTTGAAATAGAGGCCAGTAATAAAATGTATGGGAATCATTGCCATACATTTTAGTAGTTTTCTATTGACGTTAGCGCTTGTCGATTGTTACCTTGTCTAGGCCCCCAGAACAGAAGGCGTAGCACGGTTGCCATTTTATCACTTATCGTTGTGGATAAGACATCCGTCAATCTCGCACTCGCATACTTGTCAGAACGTGACGGATGTCTTATCCACAGCGATAAGTGATAAAATGGCAACCGTGCTATGCCTTCTGATTTAAATCAAAATTCAAAGTGAACAATTATCAGATTTCATACTTATTAGTCAAGAAAGTACCAGTATTTGTCAAGAAAGTACCAGGGCAGCATGAGTTGTGGGAAGCCATCGTTCTTTCTTTAATAAGACCCCGCCCATCGCTTGAGTCTTATGACTCCACTTAAAATAAAGTGTTTGCTTACATGCTAAATACTGGACGAATGGCGGAAAGCAATCCTAGTTAGAATAGTTGGTGATTTCCAACAGAGTTTGGCAAATTTTTATTTGAATAAGAATAAGAATAAAAACAGAATTTTTATTCTTATTCAAATCGATTTGAATAAGAATAATTCTTGCGCCCGTTATTTAAAATAACATGACGGTGAATAAATCATGCTACTTTTATTTTAAATAAGGAATAAATAACGGAATAATTATTCAACAAATGGGGTTATTCTAACTAACATTTTATTTAAATAAAACGTTATTCAAATAAAGTTAATTGTGTGGTATCGGTATTGTCGGTAAAATTTTGTAAGTTGATTTTCACACAATGGATTTTATGATAAGTTTGGATTTACTTTGTTTTGTTTTTACGAGTTCTGTACATTATACTTGGTGACGATGGTGTGATGATGGAGTCAGGAGGTGGATAGTGGAACTCCTCAATAACTATTGTATATCCCTCGAGTTTGGGCTCATTTGGTTTGTTTTGACGAGTTCTATACATTATACTTGGTAAAGATGGTCTGATGATGGAATCAGGAGGTGGATAGTGGAACTCCTCAATGGCGACTTGTAAAATACCCTTGAGTTTGGGCTCATTTGGTTTGTATTGACGAGTTCTATACATTACACTTGGTGAGGATCGTCTGATGATGGAGTCAGGAGGTGGATAGTGGAACTATAATAAATAAATAAATAATAAGTGGCCCTTGAGGAGTTCCACTATCCACCTCCTGACTCCATCATCAGACCATCGTCACCAAGTATAATGCATAGAACTCGTCAAACCAAACCAAATGAGCCCAAACTCGAGGGATATACAATAGTTATTGAGGAGTTCCACTATCCACCTCCTGACTCCATCATCAGACCATCGTCACCAAGTGTAATGTATAGAACTCGTCAATACAAACCAAATAAGCCCAAACTCGAGGGGTATACAAGTAGCCATTGAGGAGTTCTACTATCCACCTCCTGACTCCATCATCAGACCATCGTCAGCAAGTATAATGTATAGAACTCGTCAATAAAAACCAAATGAGCCTAAACTCGAGGGCTATACAAGAAGCCATTGAGGAGTTCCACTATCTACCTCCTGACTCCATCATCAGACCATCGTCACCAAGTGTAATGTATAGAACTCGTCAATACAAACCAAAGGAGCCCAAACTCGAGAGTCAAGGGCTATACAAGTAGCCATTGAGGAGTTCCACTATCCACAGACATATGTATAAATTAGGTATAAATTACACAATATTTAAGAGTCTACTTAGTGCCTCTATATACCGATACCAAAATTACCAAATGCGTCGTGTTTAATCCCGAGTGTCCGACCGAACTACATTAATATTCATGGTATATATTAGTTAAAATAAAAAATCATGATTAGATTTATTTGAATAAGAATAAGTTAACTTCATTCAATTTTCTCACATAAGAATTATTCCCGGCGAAATTATTTGAATAACTTTGACGTGAATAAAATCAACATGATTTTATTCATGCGTATTCTTATTCAAATAATGATTTTATTCTTGAATGCCCAACTCTGATTTCCAATGCCAATTGGCAAATTGACCAATAATTATATAATAACCCTGTGATGATTTGTGAAGGAACATTTTGCGTAGCGATGAAAAAGGTACGAGAAAGACAATAACACACTATACTTAAGCGTTACGCTCGTAGACGATCCCGTGGTTTTCTTCGTATGTAGCGGAAAGTGACTACGGCGTAGGCGCCCGCTAAGACAATCGGCTCGAGTAACGCCACACAACCAACTCCTTACTCGTATTTACACGTGCAGTACTTTCGTGTGACTGTGCTTTAATTTCCTGAAAAATTTGATCATATGTCCACCAATCACGCAATCGTACGAGGGAAAAAATGTACGCATACTTTGAATGCTGAAAGCCTTTTCTACTTGTTCATTTAATTCTTTCAGCTACGGGCTACGGTTTGCTACGGCGTAGCAGTGTCGGGGAAAATTTGTTAGGTAGGAAGTTGGAGTTTGTAAATTGCTTCCAAAATGGAGGACGATAATTATTAATACGTTAGTCCACAACAAAAAAAATGTTTATAGTTAGGTACCAATAATAAAACTCACGAAAATACTCGGAAAACATCATGGTTTAACTTTTATTATCTATTTTAAAGGGTTTTTAGTACACAAGAGCATTTCGTTAAAAAAATGCCACATTTATGATTATGTCTACAACTTTTATGTTATTTTTGCTCAGAATTGCTATTTTCGTCCCAATAGGAGAAAAAGTACTTATCCCAAAATTTCCATACATTCTTGAACTTTCCTTTGTTTTAACCACCGTATTATTTTGATTAGTTCTTAGGATCGAAAGAGCTTGATTGTTAGTGCAAAGAAGATTAAACTCTCAGAAATTTTTACATAGTGGCTTTTTAGGTTATGCTACAAAAAAGGACTGTGTTTGACCTTAGAAATTTGTGATGTTACTTAGCTTTATTACCCTGAAATATTCAGTCTATCAAAGCATATATGTATGTTAGTCTGTAAGATATTTGTAAATATGAGCCTCGTTGCCTAAGATAAATAAATAAATGAAGCATTTTTCGACGATTCATAAAAAAATGCCGATTTGTCGATCAATTGTCAAACTAAATTGCGGCCAGTATTATCTGCGTAGCGGGTATCCGAACTTTCACGAGGAACAATCTTTAACAATTAATCGTATATAACATACAAACACCGATACACCGGTCTGCCGCAGTCCCAACTAAATAGTAAACACGGCACTACATTTGCATTGCTATCGACTTTTTAAATCTATGCAAAACGCGACGATATGCGGCGGAGAACACATGCGAGTCTTTGATTAATAACCTTGGACATTATATACGGAATTAGGATAATTACTGTTTCTGAATTGCACGAAGGCATGTTAAAGTATACTAAATAAGTACTTATTGTCAAGAGCACAGAATTATAATAGCAGAATAGATAAAAATTTTGCTGGACATGAAATAAAACCGACGTACTAATATATAATATTTATTTAATATAAGGATTCTTCGCCCTGTAAATCTACCTACGAGTATATACTGGTATTCTAAATCGTCCGTGATATAATTATACCTACTCTCGCCGTCTTACCATACCATCTTATCGCAATATAGGTACCTCTTGTTCTAAGTGTTCTATTAAGAAACCATGAAAAGAAAAACCACGGGATCGTCTACGAGCGTAACGCTTAAGTATAGTGTGTTATTGTCTTTCTCGTACCTTTTTCATCGCTACGCAAAATGTTCCTTCACAAATCATCACAGGGTTATTATATAATTATTGGTCAATTTGCCAATTGGCATTGGAAATCAGAGTTGGGCATTCAAGAATAAAATCATTATTTGAATAAGAATACGCATGAATAAAATCATGTTGATTTTATTCACGTCAAAGTTATTCAAATAATTTCGCCGGGAATAATTCTTAGGTGAGAAAATTGAATGAAGTTAACTTATTCTTATTCAAATAAATCTAATCATGATTTTTTATTTTAACTAATATATACCATGAATATTAATGTAGTTCGGTCGGACACTCGGGATTAAACACGACGCATTTGGTAATTTTGGTATCGGTATATAGAGGCACTAAGTAGACTCTTAAATATTGTGTAATTTATACCTAATTTATACATATGTCTGTGGATAGTGGAACTCCTCAATGGCTACTTGTATAGCCCTTGACTCTCGAGTTTGGGCTCCTTTGGTTTGTATTGACGAGTTCTATACATTACACTTGGTGACGATGGTCTGATGATGGAGTCAGGAGGTAGATAGTGGAACTCCTCAATGGCTTCTTGTATAGCCCTCGAGTTTAGGCTCATTTGGTTTTTATTGACGCTGACGATGGTCTGATGATGGAGTCAGGAGGTGGATAGTAGAACTCCTCAATGGCTACTTGTATACCCCTCGAGTTTGGGCTTATTTGGTTTGTATTGACGAGTTCTATACATTACACTTGGTGACGATGGTCTGATGATGGAGTCAGGAGGTGGATAGTGGAACTCCTCAATGGCTTTTTGTATAGCCTTCGAGTTTAAGCTCATTTGGTTTGTATTGACGAGTTCTATGCATTATACTTGGTGACGATGGTCTGATGATGGAGTCAGGAGGTGGATAGTGGAACTCCTCAAGGGCCACTTATTATTTATTTATTTATTATAGTTCCACTATCCACCTCCTGACTCCATCATCAGACGATCCTCACCAAGTGTAATGTATAGAACTCGTCAATACAAACCAAATGAGCCCAAACTCAAGGGTATTTTACAAGTCGCCATTGAGGAGTTCCACTATCCATCTCCTGATTCCATCATCAGACCATCTTTACCAAGTATAATGTATAGAACTCGTCAAAACAAACCAAATGAGCCCAAACTCGAGGGATATACAATAGTTATTGAGGAGTTCCACTATCCACCTCCTGACTCCATCATCAGACCATCGTCACCAAGTGTAATGTATAGAACTCGTCAATACAAACCAAATAAGCCCAAACTCGAGGGGTATACAAGTAGCCATTGAGGAGTTCTACTATCCACCTCCTGACTCCATCATCAGACCATCGTCAGCGTCAATAAAAACCAAATGAGCCTAAACTCGAGGGCTATACAAGAAGCCATTGAGGAGTTCCACTATCTACCTCCTGACTCCATCATCAGACCATCGTCACCAAGTGTAATGTATAGAACTCGTCAATACAAACCAAAGGAGCCCAAACTCGAGAGTCAAGGGCTATACAAGTAGCCATTGAGGAGTTCCACTATCCACAGACATATGTATAAATTAGGTATAAATTACACAATATTTAAGAGTCTACTTAGTGCCTCTATATACCGATACCAAAATTACCAAATGCGTCGTGTTTAATCCCGAGTGTCCGACCGAACTACATTAATATTCATGGTATATATTAGTTAAAATAAAAAATCATGATTAGATTTATTTGAATAAGAATAAGTTAACTTCATTCAATTTTCTCACATAAGAATTATTCCCGGCGAAATTATTTGAATAACTTTGACGTGAATAAAATCAACATGATTTTATTCATGCGTATTCTTATTCAAATAATGATTTTATTCTTGAATGCCCAACTCTGATTTCCAATGCCAATTGGCAAATTGACCAATAATTATATAATAAGCCTGTGATGATTTGTGAAGGAACATTTTGCGTAGCGATGAAAAAGGTACGAGAAAGACAATAACACACTATACTTAAGCGTTACGCTCGTAGACGATCCCGTGGTTTTCTTCGTATGTAGCGGAAAGTGACTACGGCGTAGGCGCCCGCTAAGACAATCGGCTCGAGTAACGCCACACAACCAACTCCTTACTCGTATTTACACGTGCAGTACTTTCGTGTGACTGTGCTTTAATTTCCTGAAAAATTTGATCATATGTCCACCAATCACGCAATCGTACGAGGGAAAAAATGTACGCATACTTTGAATGCTGAAAGCCTTTTCTACTTGTTCATTTAATTCTTTCAGCTACGGGCTACGGTTTGCTACGGCGTAGCAGTGTCGGGGAAAATTTGTTAGGTAGGAAGTTGGAGTTTGTAAATTGCTTCCAAAATGGAGGACGATAATTATTAATACGTTAGTCCACAACAAAAAAAATGTTTATAGTTAGGTACCAATAATAAAACTCACGAAAATACTCGGAAAACATCATGGTTTAACTTTTATTATCTATTTTAAAGGGTTTTTAGTACACAAGAGCATTTCGTTAAAAAAATGCCACATTTATGATTATGTCTACAACTTTTATGTTATTTTTGCTCAGAATTGCTATTTTCGTCCCAATAGGAGAAAAAAGTACTTATCCCAAATTTTCCATACATTCTTGAACTTTCCTTTGTTTTAACCACCGTATTATTTTGATTAGTTCTTAGGATCGAAAGAGCTTGATTGTTAGTGCAAAGAAGATTAAACTCTCAGAAATTTTTACATAGTGGCTTTTTAGGTTATGCTACAAAAAAGGACTGTGTTTGACCTTAGAAATTTGTGATGTTACTTAGCTTTATTACCCTGAAATATTCAGTCTAACAAAGCATATATGTATGTTAGTCTGTAAGATATTTGTAAATATGAGCCTCGTTGCCTGAGATAAATAAATAAATGAAGCATTTTTCGACGATTCATAAAAAAATGCCGATTTGTCGATCAATTGTCAAACTAAATTGCGGCCAGTATTATCTGCGTAGCGGGTATCCGAACTTTCACGAGGAACAATCTTTAACAATTAATCGTATATAACATACAAACACCGATACACCGGTCTGCCGCAGTCCCAACTAAATAGTAAACACGGCACTACATTTGCATTGCTATCGACTTTTTAAATCTATGCAAAACGCGACGATATGCGGCGGAGAACACATGCGAGTCTTTGATTAATAACCTTGGACATTATATACGGAATTAGGATAATTACTGTTTCTGAATTGCACGAAGGCATGTTAAAGTATACTAAATAAGTACTTATTGTCAAGAGCACAGAATTATAATAGCAGAATAGATAAAAATTTTGCTGGACATGAAATAAAACCGACGTACTAATATATAATATTTATTTAATATAAGGATTCTTCGCCCTGTAAATCTACCTACGAGTATATACTGGTATTCTAAATCGTCCGTGATATAATTATACCTACTCTCGCCGTCTTACCATACCATCTTATCGCAATATAGGTACCTCTTGTTCTAAGTGTTCTATTAAGAAAGAGACGGATAGTGCGAGAAAAAATCGAGAGTCGCGGCCGTCTCATGGTAGATGTATTGATCGATATAATTAGAGCCAATACTTTCAAGAATCCGTTTACCTTCTAACAAAAACGTACAGATCTAAGTTTATGTTGTACGATTTTGTTTATATAGTTTCGTGGATGCGTTTCCTCTTATATAACGGATAGGAATCTATTAAATGCAAATAAGCAAACCCACTTTGATTTTTTTCGTCGTGTGTGTATGTATATCCAAATACCGCCGCAATAACTTACCACAACGTGCTTGCCTTCGCCGTATCGACACAATAAATTCAACCAGTCATTATAATTACCGTTTCGACAAAATGGCTGCCAATATGGCGCGAAACGATTGATAATCGCGCGATAAATAAACAAGAAAGTTGCGTATACGCCGTAGGCGTCAAAAGTGGGCGGGGCCTCTGATGTACTACGTGACGGCATCCGCACCAATCGAATTGATCTCGGTTTTAATTATACGAATCGAATGCTGAAGATCGAATATTAATATTCGATTGCGCGGGCGCCGATAGCGGCGCTTTGACACGGATTTCGGAATTCGTAATTTGATTTGCGGAATTCACGACGTTATGCGACAATCGGTGATAACAGATCGCGATTGCTGGTCGGCCATATTGATAGGTCTTTGGATCCAGGTACCAACAAACGTTACAAATGAAGTTCTCCTGCTCATGGTGCATACACACTGAGAAGACATCGAAATGCGATTGAAATCGGAAGCTAGAAACTATTCTACTGATACTTACAACAAGTAGACAGGCAGGTACGCTAAATTAAGTTAACTAGTGTTAACTCGGTTATCGAATCTAAAAGGAGCATGGGATCCCCGTAGCGAAGATTGGCGGAGGCAATACTTTTTGACTCATAGCAATCATCAACATCATCATATCAGCCGAAACACGTCCTCTGCTGGACATAGCCCTCCTCCAAAGAGTGCCGTCCATTGATCGGTCCTGCGCCACCCACATCCAAGATTGGCGTAGGCACTACTTTTTGCGGAACGCAACAGCGTTTACATGCTGTTCATAGTAAATATCTTAATTTAAATAACAATTTTAACGCGAATACCTACTTGCAACTAAGTATTAATCTGTGCTTGCTTGCTTTTATATTTTAAATTAATTCTCGACATTCTCCGATGGCAGATAACGCCATATCGCGATCACAGAACGTCGGCCATCTCGATAACGGACATTTGCATCCAAAGATACGTTACAAATTAACAATACCTTACGAAATCGGAAATTAAAACCATCTTACATGCTATCTGGCACGGTTAAACCAACAAGTCATTGTTCGAACGAAACAATCGCATCAAAATGATCCGTTTTCTTTTGTAACAGCGATACGATCTCCGAACGCCTACGACACGAAAATAATTAGCCGCCTAGTCGTCAAACACCGTGTTAACACTCGACTCCCGACCAATTACTACCGACATCGAATCGGAATCAATAAAAACATCGTAGCTACAACACTAGCCGGTTTAAAAAAACAAAACGGACGTGTTAACGAGCCAATGATGGATCGATCTAACGATGCTCCCTACTACAACTTTCATGAAGGTATTTATTTATTTTATTACTCCCAAGTCATAAAGCTGCATCGATGGAAGAAATCGATTGAATTAATGAATAAATCGCATAAATCTGTGTTATCGTGGCGACATAATTTTTTACAAGTTTCATAAGCGCGAGAAACGTAGTGTATGTATTAATAAATTCGCTTTTTAATCGGTGTTCGCCATCTTGAAAAATTGCTAGCGCGGGCACGAGATGGCGCTGATACGTGGTGGCCGCAATTTAAATTGTATAATTAAAGAAAACTGCAGCGATTGCGATCGAGTTACGATGTTAATCGAATAACATGGCCGTTATATCGATAACACACGAGTTGAAAATAAACCAAGGTGATGTGTGGAACAAGGATGGAGCGGTAGGATCGTGACAGTTTTTAAATAGGGATTCCGTAGTCATAATAATCATAAATCATTTATTCAGTCACAGTTTTGTTTGGTTCTCATGGACTACACGTTTGGAATCGATTTGTTTTTGCGTTCTCGATCAATAACTATCAACATAGAGCAGTTTAGATTATTACTGCAGGTTATGTGTGGTCACCCAACTACTATACTGTACCTTGCTCAATATCAGGTTAAGTAAGAAGTTGTGAAATGGATTTCAGTACAGTAAACGGCGCATCCAAAAGGGGCTATTCAATTATTACGTAAATGCTTTAACCACTGGACACTGGATTTCATGCACTAAAGAAAGTTTGTATGGGAGTGTGATTCAGAAAACTACGCGGGCGGGTCTGTAAATTAGTCCAATGTTCGACACCGGTACCCTAAAAATCGGATGGCAGTGTAAAAAGTGGCGAGCGATTGCAAGCGCGCTCGAGATTTGAGAATTAGCATTTTTGTGCAATAACTCGTCTGTGTCTGTGCCGATACTGGGCTTTCCTTTTTTAAGGATTGGACTTTAAAATATTTCTCTATTCGCCGCCACTGAAAGGGGTGAGATTTGTAATTAATAGGGATGTTCGGATTGGTTGAGTAGAGTCATTATCTTTATGAAAATTATCGTAACAAATGAAAAGAGACACAGAAATTATTTTATTTCACAAATAACGAGCGTAAAGTGCGTAAATCACGGCAAAAACGGTTTCAAGCGGACAAGAAGTCAATCTAATTAGCTGTTAATCATTTCGATATATTTTTTTATAAATAATTAGGTAGGTGAAAGTTATAGTGAAATGGCGACAGAACTTTTTCTGCCATGCACTAACCTACCGTAAAGAAGGTAAATATAGTTTCTGTCAGCTGGCTTACAACTTAACATGGCTTGGCTTCACAAAATGTTCATTTGTAAAAATGTACACAATCTAATTAGCTTTAGCCAACGCATCAAAATCTTACGCAGTGACAGCTAATGTTAAAATAGACTTCATACAATGGTTACCATGTTCATTTAATAGATTATTCTTCCTATCCCTAATTAGGTACATGTCGGATCATTGTGTTCAATTTCTTTACAGTCTGGTAAAACCGAGTAATCAACAACTTGGTAACCCTATCTAGTACGAGGCTAAAAACCGTTGGCCCTATCTCCTCTTCCATTGGTCCAATCCAAATTTATGTTGTCGAATAATCCCAGCCCATTTGTACAGATAATTTTTATTATTGCCATCTCGCTCGGATAAACGAAAGAGTTCGTAATGACAATTTAAATAAGGAAGATGTATTTCCTTTCGGCGGTCGATAAGTTTGAATTTGAATTTGGAATCCGGAGGTACTCCGTTTTAAGGAATGCCGTTAGGGTTGTGGGATAGAGGTTGTAAGCCGATTAATAGTTTTTAGTTTTCCTTGTCATTCTCACACATTTTTTTTGATTTAGCAGCTACAATCTATAGTTGCATTGAAGGTAAAATGGTAGAATAGCAAATTGCTTTCTCTTACCTACACTTATTCTCGTAATAACTTAATAACAACCACGACAACAAAATTGAGAATTAAGTAAGTTATTACTTCCAACGATTAATTTTTTCAATGACGTATACTTTAATAAAAAAAATTCATTAGGGAGGAGAAATAAAACAATAAGTACCTATACATAAATACTACCTACTTCTAAAAAGAAGTGCCACTCTGTTTATCATCATTATTTGCTTATATAAGTACGTCCCACTGCTGGGCCCAGTCGTCCTCTCACGGACGAGAGAGAGTGGGCAGTAGTCTACTTTGTTTATTCAATAAAAAATCCCGCGCAATTTTTGTTTATTAAATAACTTAATGTCAACCAAATAAAGCAGGTGCCCAAATCTACCCACAACCGGCAACCCTAACCCACAGACAAACTATGCGTGTAAACTATTTTTACCATGGCCACACCAGTTATCTGCACCCGCTCTTATGCGCGTTATCTTGCGCAGTGCATTAGTCTTCGATAATTCTCAGATAAACCGGCCGGCGCCACGCTCGCTTCAGATTAGTCGATTCGAAAAAAAAACGATAATCGATAAAGTTGTTTTGGTTGGAAGCGACTTAATTCTGGATTGCTGCGTAATGTGTAATTCAATGGTTTTCTTTTGTTGTGTTTAGATTTGTTTTCTAAACTTCTCAAGTATAAAGAAGAGTAAAATACTGTTTAAACAGCAATTTGGCGCTAAGATAATTTAACATTACAATTCCAACGAAACAAATGTTAAAATAAAATTAGAACTATTCTGTTTCAACGGCATACTATTGTCACCTTGTTTATACGTGAATACACTTAAGTTAAGTAACTACATACTAAAACTAAAGTTTATGAGACCACCCGCAAAATATGAATATGCTTTACATGGGTTTCCATCACAGGATTGGATGTTCGTAACGTACTCAGACGAAATATAAATAGGACTATTTATGAATATGTATGTAACTAGCAATAAGGACCAACTAAAATGCATAATTTATTTCCGTCTAGATACGATTAGACTGTGTTCCACACGATTAGAGCTACAGCTAAAAGCTAGTGTCGATAATTCATCGATAAAGCAGCTCGAATGGCGCCGGGCCGATTAATCGATAAAAAACGATCGTTAATCGATAAAGATGTTTTTGTTAGACGACTCTTGTAGCTATGTTGTAGGAAATACCACCTAGCTTGTAAATTCCTGTTGACTCTTTGTTTATAATTATGTCAGTGTCTAGTCTAAAGTTTTATGACCTTGCTACATTATCTTTGAGTTGGTCTTTAGTTTGAGTCTATTTTATTGTTGTGTTTCGTTTTTGTAAACAAATCGTCCCTTTTGTATAAGGAAATGATGGATAAGAAGCAAAAACCAGTCTGTACCTACCTATTGTATCCGTTCACTAAAATATAGTGTGGCAGGTACCTAACCTTCTATTTTGAAAGTGGGAACTAACCCTTAAATTCTTCGACGTTAACGCTTAACAAAATTAACGCGCTTACTTTATTATGTTCCTATATTTATATTCCTGAAACATCATTTACCCTCATTACGTAGCACGGTGAAAGACTGAAAATTTTGTCTATTCGACAAAATAGTGCGATAACCGAAGCTAATGACGCCATGATGGGCGTCATTTTAGCAGCCATTTTGAATGTGACGCGTTTTGTTTCTCCTGTGTACGTTAGGGTTTTTGCGTTTAGTTGAATAGTTTGTTTAGCAAAAAGGTTTGGTAAATAGTTCTAATGAGTTGTAAAGATAAATGGGCGTCGTTAGGGCTTGCTTTGTTATGTGATTAGTGAAATGAGAGTAATGAGAATGTGTGTAATATTAACATCGCGATTAGTACATGTAACTTTGCCGTAGACGTTCTCATCTGTAGCAAAGGTTCCGTTATGTTTTACGAATAAATAGTTATTCTAATAATGTAAGGCCAAAAATTTCGAGCCAAAATGTGATTATTATTTAGGTATCAGTTATTAGTTACCACTTATACTTAAGAAGAAAAAGTGTTTAATCTTTATTCGGAATTCATATTTCAAGAAGCATTGGATGACATTCCTATATCAGAATTAAAATTAACGGTACGGTACTAAATAACTTGAGATATGCAGACGACACTGCAATTATAGCAAATAATATGGATGAATTGAATACCTTATTAAATCCACTACATTCAAATTTTGAACACTATGGTCTTAAAATTTATACATCAAAAACCAAATACATGATAATTAGCAAAAAGCACGAAGACAGTGAAGACCTGAGTATACAAGGAAAATCAGTGGAGAGAGTTAGCCGCTACAAATACCTCGGATTTTGGCTCAACGAGAGATGGGACCCAGAAATGGAGATACGTATAAGGATAGAAATGGCTCGTAGTGCTTTTATGAAAATGAAAAAGCTATACACGAATAAGGATATAAATCTTAGATTGAGATGAAGGCTAGTTAAATGCTATGTGTTGTCAATCCTTGTGTATGGTGTAGAAGCTTGGACACTAATTAAATCGACAGTTAAGAAACTCAATGCTTTCGAAATGTGGCTATATAGGAGAATGTTGAAAATATCGTGGACGGAAAATATCAAATGAAAGAGTTTTGAACACAATGAAGCAGCCAATGGAGCGCGTAGTCAATATAAAACGAAAGAAAACAGCATATTTTGGCCATATTTACAGAAACAAGAAATATGAAATAATAAGAAACATAATAGAGGGGAAAATAGAAGGTAGAAGAGGCAGAGGAAGACCAAGAACAACGTGGTTCAAAAATATCAGGGACTGGACTGGACCGGTACTATTGATGCCGCCACTCTCGCCAGGACGGCGAAGAACAGGAAAGACTTTCGCTTTATGATCGCCGACATCCGTTAGGATATGGCACCCTAAGAAGAAGAATAGTTAAGAATCAGGGTAAGCTGCATCGCTGTAGCAGCTGTCATCTCATAGATAGTTGTCAAACTTACCATTCGAATAGATGTTGTGTTTCACTGATTTGCAAGTCTTAACGAGACAAAAGTAAGGTCTGAATTTCACTAGCAATGTTAGAGAAACCAATGTCAAAGTTGCAGCATACACCCTGTTACCAAAAGTTTATTTGCATCACCCCCTACATTTTCCATTCCTATATTTACATTACCAAAGCAGCCGCAATTACCTTCCGCGCACCGTCATATTCCAGAACAAAACGGAATATTAAAAAAGGCACGATTCAAAATTGGAACACAATCCGCCGATCCCGATCAGGCTATCTGGATCTCAGTTTGTTCTCACATCATTACCCCGCGCCGACGGGTACAAATTTACATCCAACACAATGGCTATCCACCATCGAGACATCATTAAGGTGATGCTGATAGCGCCAACCGCCTACCGACCCGAAAAAACCCGTATAACATGTCGCAGAAACAGTGAAACCCAACCTTATCTCGTCCCACAACGGGAGGAAATCAATTGGCGCCCACTAGGCGCTTACGCGATTTCAAAATTCAGGCTCGATGACAGAACGTCATATAACTAACAAAGGGGCGGGGGATTATGAACACAATGTGGCGGGAGATAGGGTTGTTTTTTTAATGCGCGTGAAGATTAGAGGCCGCTCAGAAAGGAGGCCGAAACCGGGGATATCGTGACCACATTTGAACTTATGATCGGCGATCGCGGAAAATTTCTAAAAAGTTTCAGCTGATTGGACGGTAGTTGGAGATAATATGGGATTTTCTTTTGAAATTATGCTTGTTTAACATTCGTAAGGATATTTAAAAAAAAGTATGTCAAACACCATTAATCAATGTATGTATCATGAAAGCCTCGAAGACTGTATTTTCTTTCAGATTGCAACAAAACGCGGTAGAAAATTTGTAAGTATTAAAGATATCAGATATTAATAGCCAACGATACCTCAAACAAAAAGCTAACACTAAAAAGCGATATCTCTTTACAGAAATAAGACATTTCACACCTACGTGTTGACTCACGGCGTTAAGCAACTCGGCAAGAGATGAATTACCAGGGTCTTTTGAATATATATTTCGCATATCAATTTGTTTTCAATGTTTCACGCCATATCTTAGTTGTATGTTGTGAAATAAATAAATCTGAATCTGATTCTGTCACGATCCTCAGCATTGACGAAACTACTGATGATGAAACTTTCAATTTTACCCATTTTATCACACTATTTGGTTGCTTTTTACTCGGTGACAATCGAAATCAACAATTGGTCGATTTCGCAATAACTAGATTCCCATATAAATTATCTATGTAGGCAATTTCTAATTTATTCCTACATAAGGCCTGCAACACATTGGCCCGGCCTGCGGTGGTGGACAATACCTACTAAAATTGTCATCAGCTGTCAAATTTAGGCCTCTCACAGAGGCCGCGCCAGTATGTTGCAGGCCTTACACGTATCTCGGCAAATCTTGATCGCTATGACAGCTGTCATCTCCGCACAATTTTTAACCTGTGGTGGCCCACGATATACAAATACATATAACCTACGAAATACGAAGCCTCCGACAGACTGGCGCGGCCTGCGGTGGCGGTCAATAGTAAATTTTGACAATAACTGTCAAGTGCTTATTGACCGCCACCCCAGCACGGCTATCATGCGATGCGACGGCGCGCGAGCTCTCTCGATTTTTCTCGCACTATCCGTCTCTCTCTTATTAGAACACTTAGAACAAGAGATATAGTGAGAGATAAATCGAGATTATGTCGCGGCCGTCCCCATGATAGACGTGCTGGCCTAAAAGTAGCAAAATTATGCCGCTCGTTTACTTTTTTTACATTGACCATGTAACCAGCCAGTGACATCGCAATCGATCGACGCCGTATCGATTCGCTCGATTCTGGAATTGCACAATTTCCCGCGCTATCGACTCGGCTAATGAGGGGAGCATTGTTCGATCGGATCGGTGCTATCTCGATTTTGTTCGGTAGCCATGTTTTACTTATCTGTGGAATAGACAATTGTTTTCTACGCGCTGTGGTTTCATCAGCGATATTGTTTTTATTTTGGAAAAGCGAGCGCCTTCTTTTTAAGTTAAAATAGGAGCAAATACATTTTTTTTCTGTCTCTTTATTTTGTTTATTTCTGTAGCAAGTGTGGGAGCGACCGATTCATCATATACAAGTTGAAAGATTGATTTCGCATGATTTCACTTTGACATTATAAAAGTTTTATTTTCTTTTACAATGTAACTCGCACATAATCTATACTACTATACTGTCAAGCTTATACCTCCCCTCGTTTACGTCGGGGGTTAAAAAGGCTTTACCTATAAGTACAGGCAGCCGCAGATAAACGTGACCCCCTGAATACAAACTTCTGTACAATAAGTCACGCTTCTCTGCGGCCGACTGTACTCCAACGTTGACTGTACCTAGTCGATTTTCGTAAGATCCACACAATCTGACCAATCTAGTTTCCATATAAGCGCTGGAACAGGTGAAGCAAATTATTCGCGTCAGCGCGGACGCGCGTCGATCCCGCTAACGATGCGCGCGCGCATTGTATGCAGATCCCGCGCCAATAGTGCGTAATTCATCAAAATAAATATTGTCTTTTGTTTTTAGTGGTACCAAAAAAAGCGAATGGACTAGGTGTATCCGTCTCCTGCCAGTTCTTTTTTTCAAACTCAAACTCAAAATTATATTTATTCGAGTAGGCCCAGTAACAAGTACTTTCAAATCGTCAGGTGGAAACATAATCTTAAGTTAATTACTTAGAGTAATTTATAAAACATAAAAAGTAAAATTTATATGGAGTTTTTAATTTTTTTTACAAAAAATACTAGTCTAGAATGTTTCTAGAAAGACAATCTAATGTCAAAAAATAAATAAAACCAGAATAATAAATTAAAAAAACAATGGCAAAATTTTCCAAAAGGAATAAATAAATTATAAATCCAGTCAAAATTAGTCCCAAGAAGTTTTATCATTCATGTAGTCTTGTGTGATAAGCTTTCTAAATAAGTTTACGTTTCACATAGTTCTTGAATATTAATAGATTTTATATTGTTCGCAATTCATTTAAATTAAAATTCGTTTTTAGTGGTACCAAAATAAGAATGGAACAAGATGGTACTACTACTTACTAGGTGTATGTCTCCTGCCAGTTCTTTTTTATATTGCCCGTATATTCATCAAAATAAAAATATATTTTTTTGTTTTTAGTGGTACACCTACCAAAAAACAATGGAGCACAAACTTGTTCTAGGTTTATCTGTCACCTGGCCCCTACAAAATTCTGTCGTTCAAGCAATATAGATAAGGCATAGCCAGGTGACAATTTACAAGTCGGTGAAATAACGGCAGTTTTTTTATAGCGTATTATTGGCCTGATGGTAAGCGGACAGCACAGCCTGTGGAAGTTTGTTGATAATGTATACTGATCGATTGCTGATTCTCACCAACTTTCCACATACATAACATTTAATACAGATTTTTTTAAATCTTTAGCGGCTTTACGAGTCAACCCACGTAAAATGAGCTCTGCCATACATTTCATATGGCACCCGGAGCTCCTTTTAAATGCGTCGAGGTATACTATTCTAGTTCTAACAGTAAGTAAATTGCGTATACAGCAAAAAAACATCTCATTAGCTAATAGGTACTAACTTTAGATTATAGGCAATATATTGTAACTAACAAGCTGAATGGACTGTTGTCTGAATTAAAATGATTTATTATTATTATCTCTTTATTTAATATTTCTCTTAAGTTAGGTTTTTACAATAATGATATAAAAAGTAAAATATAAAACAATACATATAAAACATAAAACCATTATAAAAACCTAACCTAGGGTACCGCCGGCAGCGAGGCGGGGCCTAAGCTAGGGCGACAGAGACAGGAACCTCCTGACTATTCGCGCAGTGTCCAGGAGTACCGCCTTCTGTATCTGACCCTTGATCCAGCCATCTAGCGAGAGTCTCTTGAGGTGACGGTCGAGACTCTTCGCTATCAAACCGTTCGCCGAAACGACTATCGGGACGATGTTCTTCGAATCAACATCCCACGTGGCGGTTACCTCGTGAGCCAGGTCTAGGTACTTGCTGGCTTTGTCCCTTTCGGCCTTCACGAGGTTCTCGTCATGGGGGACGGTAATGTCGACGAGCACTGCCTGGCGTTTTGATCGATCTATTAGCACGATATCAGGCCTATTGGCAAGAATAGTTCTGTCATTATTATTATTATTATTATGGTCTTTAGTCATATCTGCTACGTCGTACTACAGGCTACGACGTAGCAGATATGAATTCTCGTTTGTAGAGGGCAATTCCATTTTTATCTTAATCCTAATTTTCATATAGTAAATAAAATGAAAAAAAACTAGATGTTTTGACCACAAAAATCCATATTATATTATTTATATAGGTACTTAGATAAACACAAATGTTATCTTTCATCAAAACTATACAGGTCTGTAATAAACTCGGCCATTCGTTAACAAATCGACTACAAATTCCTTACAAAGCGCATTCTTCACATAAATATCTTAACACGCGTCTGAACAGGCGGGCTTATAAATCCGAACACAGACTCACCAACATACAAATTCAATCCTACACTACCTTTACACTTTAAAAATACAGTTTGCCTTATTCCAACTGCAAAAGCTTTGTGTTTGGATGCCGCCTTACAACCTTACAAAAACAGCTCATTACATCCTTAGGTTTATAATAATAAAGTCTAGAATGCTTTATTTTCCATGTAAATATGTGGTTGTCGATTGGCGTAGAAATGTCAACGATATTTCGCGGGGGCAATTAGGTGCTGGCCGAAAGCGATGTTGAATTAATAGCGAAGCGATATCCAAGCGAATGCATCATGTTGTCGCTTTGGGAAAGGCTTTATGTAGGAAAGTAACCATTACTATTGTTTGTTAAGGTAAAGAATGACCTGGGCTAGCGTGTTTATAAGCATTCATTTTCAATTGGTCCTTTCTGACAGGAGTTAATATGGATAAAACCGCCAATATATTTAAATAACTGTAACAATAGCCACACGTGGTCACATTCACCGGTTATACACGTTATCTATCTATGTCTGCAGATAGTCGTTTTTAGTTGACACTTGACAGTTATGTTTCCATATTTGTTTGTATTATTTTATTCGATAACCAAAGGAAGAAAATTGTATTAAAAATTAGCGGAATACTAATTTAATATTTGGAATTTTGAACTATCTTTGTATCGTACTAACCAGATTTATTATAAGATGATGCCCTGAGTGTCGCCAAGTCTATTAATTTAGCAAAGCGAATCAACATCTAAAAATTGTATTTTATATTTTCTTCGCCATCTCCACGTTATGTTACCTCAATTCCTATAATTCCCCACAAATATCATACAAATTACACTCAGATAGATATCAGACCGTTTTTGAGCTGTCTTCGCGACTTAGATGCGCCGATAACCGCCACAACACAGTAGATATATAGCTCAAAGCAGTAAAACAAGTCCGTAGAAACGATCTGACGCACTCGTACACACACGATCCGATGGCTTCCGCCCGCGTCTTCGCCTGCGTGGACCTGAGATAAAAACTATCCTATATTTTAATCCAGGCTATAAACTATTTTTGTGAAAAACTTCATCCAAATCTGTTGAGCCGTTTAGGCGTGATTAAGTAACAACCATCCAAACCTTCGCATTTATAATATTAGTACCTAGGATTAAAACAAGAACGGTTTACAACAATTACACTTGTTAACTGTGGCTGTTGTCTTACGAGTGATATATTACAGACATATACAGGTAATTATAACACATTATTTTTCACTGTTATCCATCCATTTTCAGTTCTCACACATCTCCCAATCGTCACGTAAGACATCATATCGATGCATTAACTTAGGCCAGTGACCAAGAAAAATGGCGACCCCAGCACGTCTATCATGGGACGGCCGCGACTCACTACATACACTCAATATTTCTCGCACTATACCTCTTGTTCTAAGTGTTCTAATAAGAGAGAGACGGATAGTGCAAGAAAATCAAGAGAAATCGCGCGCCGTCGCGTGCTAGATCAGTGCGCATAACCCGTTTGAGGGCGCTATAATAAACTCAAGCGAATTTAGGCAGACTCGGCGGTGCCTCAGTCACATGTACCGTGTACACGTACGCGTAGAACTGGTTTAAAAGGTGTAAAGACTAGTTGATATACTGCTTTAGCTAATATATTTTACTGTGGCCACAACCGCGATGTGTGGCCACCCTTTTTGTTCGATTATAGATTGTATTGTGTTATGAATCGATGTTTTCGTTTGTTCTGTTAAGTTTTTATTCGCATTTTATTTACTTTATGGTTGAAATTGAAGGCAGTTGCTTTGTTCGTTAAGGCGTGCAACTCTGGCGCGGCCTGCGGTGGCGGACAATAGTAAATTTGACAGCTAATGACAAGTTTACTATTGTCCGCCGCGGCCAGCAGGCTGCGCCAGTATGATGCAGGCTTAAGTTAAACCGTACGCAGAAATAATAGTAGAAGACTAATGTATAGTGCATAATTTTTATATTAGACTAGTTGCCTTTATAAAGAACGCAGGCGAAAAAAAGGTCGAATTGAAAACAAAACACTAGTGTGGGGCGACTTTGAACGGATCCACATTTTTGAATAAACCTCAAACGCTAGTCATTATGGTAGCTCTAAATCAAACTGTGACATTGTACACCCGTATACGAGACTCACAACTCCTCCATGTTTCACAAAGACTTTGATAAGTAAGTAAATGTACATACATTAGGGGAGCATTAGTCGCATTCGCCTATGGCTCTGCATTGTACGTAATAACCTCGGGCGTTTAGATGCATTGCTGGAACTTACCTGGAAGTAGAAATATTTTCATGAGATTTATAGGTATTTCACAAATATACAAAAACACACATGCCGAAGCTATTAATGATAATGGTGTTGCAAGTCGGCAAAGTTGGTATCATTTGCTAGAAGAGGTACTGAAAATTAATTTCATGTTTCATGCTCTGTAGCCCTTTGGGTTCATAAGCATGAACTTAAGGGGGTTCGATCGCCATACAAAGCGTCTTTTGACATTCGCAGGCAAACGGCGTGATATTTGAAGAAACTTATGTAACAATCTTTCATAAATTGGCTTCCCATTTGCGCGCAATTCCCCCTTTCCTAGAATAAATTTGTTTAAACTGGAATAATTTGAGAAATTCGTTTTCTCGTGATACTTTGCGAAAACGATTATTCTCAAATTATCCTGCTTTATACAAGTTTATTCTAAGAAATGGGGAATTTCGCGCAAATAGGAGGCGGATTTGTGAGAGATTGGTACATGGGATTCTTAAAATATCACGCCGTTGGCCTGCGAATGTCGAGGGACGTTTTGTATGGCGATCGAACCCCTTTAAGTAAGTATTTATTGAGACAACTCAAATTACAGACATCTTAATATCCAATGTCACAGACAACGTACAGTCAGAATCAAATATACTAACTATTTGATTCTGACTGTACGTTGTCTGTGACAGCCAAAGTAGTCAAATATATCGTAACGCATCCTTACTCACATAGTAATAAAGACGTGATACGTTATAGTCTGATGATGAGATGGTCTATGATGCTAGCTGTGGGAGTACTTTATTTTGGCTGACTGTACAATGACTTTTAATAAGTAGGTATATGTCGTGCCCCTAAATTATTCAGGGCACTATTCCTCATAGATAAGTTCAATTCCGCCCAAAATGACAACATGCGCTGCATCGCGTGTGTTATCACCTTATCACAACATCAGCGTGTCACGCAACGAACACTATACAAACTTTCAACAAAAACGTCACTTTTTCTATACAAAAGTACGACTCTTAAGACCTTTTTGCTCTGATACATGTAAGAGTTGTAATCTTGAAAAACGCATCCTGTAGTTGTTCCTTTTCAAGTGTTTTAAACCTTAAATAGTGGCGCACAAGGTTGGGTTTCAAATGATCGAGGTGATAAAGATGCGAGCTAGTCGAAGTGAGATCTTTTATGTGTCAGCTTTTTGTTTCTGTCACATGAAGGGGTGCAGGGCAATGGGGTTAATGTGATGATATTATTTTGGAAAACGCGAAGAATAAACTTTCGTTGAATTTTTAGCGTTGCGTGGAACGAAACGAGGAAAGCAGTTAAAAAAAATAGGGGCCAACAGTATGGTGATCGTTACGTGAAAATTTAATTAAAACAGTTTTTTTTTCAGCTATTAGACTTAAACACCACAGTGATGAGGTTGTATTCTGAAGGATGCGCGACATCATTAATTTGCCACTCAACAATTGGTTTATGTCCAATAATTAACAATCTCTTCTTCTGCTTATTTAAGAGCAAAGCTCTTGTCGGTGTAGCTCAAAGTAGGCCCTCCATCTACTCCGATCCCAGGCAACCTCTTTGAAATCTCGATACAACCTAACATAAACTCTTTTTGAGTTGCTCTGTGTAGTTTATTCTAGGTCTATATTGAGTATGAACTTGTCATGTCGTATGAGGTGCCCTATCGTCTTCCCTCTTCTATTTTCTAAGTTTTTCATTAATTATAAAATAGGAAAATTTAAGTGGCCTTTAATTTGTTTTGGGCAGTATTAGCTTGTTATAAAAACTGATATTGAAACTTGAATTGTATGCCCGACGACAGCTTAATAATCTCAACAATACCTCCTCTACATTTCTAGAACAGAGACATATTTATCTGTTAATTTAATGTCTACTTTACAAAGTGGTTTTCGCCTATGACTTGCGAAGCGTTCATTTATCGCTGTCATCGACAAGGAAGCTTCTGAATGCAAATAGTGGCGCAATCACGCGATATCTCGATTTATGACGCAAGATAACCCGTGTGTGTACCTTAATATTTACTTTATTGGCCATATTTGCGACACAAACAGAGAGAAAAGTGACGGACTGTAAAACGACACTTTTCAACCCCAGTGACCTACTTCATAATTTTCCTAAAGAGGTTATACTTAATAAAAAAAAGTGTACCTAGTTAAAGGCCTTAATTTAATCTACGCTTTAACTTTTCTCATGTGAGTAATGGCAATTACCCATACATAATGTATGGGTAATTAACTAGGTACAATTTTTTTGATTATAACCCAAAGTTATTTTTTTTCAATGTAAACTGAAACAAACGAAGCGCTTAATCCATTCATAACGCACATGCGTCAGAGCGTTACGAGGACTTTTCGCTACATATGGGCATTAAGCTGCTACGGGCTACGGCGTAACGCTACTAGCGTAGCGTGGCCGTGAATGGGTTAACCATTTAAGAGTGTTTACTTTGATCAATGGTTGCCAATTTACACTTGAAAAAAATACTTGATGAAAAAAAAAAAGAAATAAAAAATATATAATTATTTTTTCAACTGTTTTATTCCGAGCAAAGACGCGTAGTTTTTTTCAATGAACAGATATTTTTTTACTATAACTCGTTCGAGCTACGTTGTAAGCCTTTATATTGGTGCGCATTTAACACAAAGCCCACACTAGCTAAACTTTCCTTATACCTAAATTAAAGCATAGTTGAATTAATAATATATAAGGCCTAGTTCACATGTGGCGTTGTTTATGCGCCCCTGCGTGTCGATAGCGATCTACGCATGACATCGCTGAAGCTTTGTTTACAGCGTTTTATATGCTTATCATCGCGGCACTTGCATAACTGCCCTTATAAACGAGTTTTTGTGAAGGCTTACTAATATAAGGAAGTTTCACACGGACGAAGTAACAGACAAATGCTAGTCAGTTTAAATATTAGAAATTGGCAAGGAAGAAAAGAAAACCTTAGAGATGCAGAGATATTCACAGTACCTACAATAGGGCTGTCCGAACCCGAGTCCGAGCCCGGGCAGTAGAATATGGCTACGGTATTCCCTGCCTGTCGTAGAAGGCGACTAAAAGGGAACCTCGAGGTAGCAAACGGTTGCAGTTGGGGCCTGCGATCGCCTAAATATAGAGTAAGACCAAGAAGAGGTGTGACGCTAGGGCGGCACTGGTGCGTTCCGTAGGAGATCCCAGAGCCGTCCGAAATGCGTCGAGGAGGACCATCGGGGAGTTTTTAGTAGGTGCGAGTCCGACATAACCTCCGCGCTATCCCCGTGGTGCGGAGGTATACATAACGGATTTTCCTCCCACTTAAAAAAAAAAAAGGGCTGTACAAATGTTTTACTTTAGCTACCAGTTTTCGATTTATTTCGTCGGTAGGTAATCATAAATTATATTTGTTAGGATGTATCTGAATGAATAGTTTGACATTTTGCTATAAGATAACAGATGCCGGCGCTAGCTTGTTTGGGGGCGGCGGTTTAAATATTAAACAGGGTAAATTTTGGTCGATTTTAAGTTGTTAAATCGTCATAATTAATGTCTTACGTATACGTATGTGGCTAGGCAAAATATCGCTTAGAGATCAATACCCTACGCCTTTAAGATAAGCGAAACACTCCTAAAAGCAAAACACCGAATCAATAATCCAATTTGGAAATCCGAGATACGGCCACGGCTACACAGTAGTAAATTAAGAGAGAGCGAGATAGCATAAATCAGAGCTATCGGCCAATAGCCGATCGGAATCGTTGCACGGTGAACACCTAATTGCTGCATTTGGGGGCTGTTTCTTTGGCTTTGTGTTTGAGGTTTTATGCTTCTGTAAAAGGCAATTGAAGATTCAATGTATGTAAATACATAAGTAATCTTATAGAAATTAACTGCGACAACTTTACCAATCATATAAGCAGTGAATTAAATGATAGAACTATTGTTACAGTATCATTATAAAGAACCCGTAAGTAAAATTATTTCAAACACAAAATCCCTGTCAACAACTTAATAACTGCAACCAGTTTTCGATTGGCAATCATGATATTGTTGACACGAAGGTATATGGGAATCAGGTTTTGCAGCAATCATTTCCAAAATTTTATTGTAGCTGCTCCGCATCTTACGCGCCAGTCTTGCTCTTCCGTAAAATGCCTTAGCAGGTCGATAATGGTTATGTATCTCTATCCTATAGTAACACTGAGTATTTGAAGTAGTTTGGAGTATAAAGCGAACATTCCCACTTTGTTTTCTTCCATTATTACTGATCTATTGCGATGGTCACCTACAGTTAGCAACTTAAGTAGTTATTCTAAGTACCTTAACCCAATGGTATTTAGTTTCGCTAGCCATGTATTTTAACACTACGTATATTTGAGTATCAGATGGACGTTGTGTTTTCAAAAAGCTACATTCCCGCGCTATCGACACATCACGGGGCTTCGATTCCGCGATGGCTCTCTCTATACCTCTCCGTTTACTGCTCATTGTCTAGATCCCACCCACGTCAGCGATTGCATCCCGCTTAGGGTTGCCAGGAATTACGGACTATAGACTTTCTACACCTCGAAAGTATTGCTAAAACAATACAGAACACAGCAAATGTCAGTGGCAAAAAAGTCTTCAGTTTGGTAACTTTGAGTTGCAGGATGACCAGACCACGCATCATGGCCAACCATGGCGCTCCTGTCTTGTCACTTATCGCGTGATAATATTGGTATTATCACGCGATAAGTGACAAGATAGGAGCGTCGTCTCGTTCTATCGAACGGCGTCAGGCAGTGACGGACGCTCTATCCTGTCACTTATCGTGTGATAAGACCGACCATGATACGGGGTCTGCTGGTCGATTGCGTGACGCTGACCTGAGTATTTTTTTGTACGGGATAATGGAAGCTGAGTTGTCCTAAACTATCGCTGCCTACGCACGTTAGGGTTTCATCGGTTCATACCCTCAAAAACAAGTCACTATAGCCGAGCGTACATCAACAAGGTCTCGCTTTCGCTCAGGGCTGGAAAGGTAAGATAAGAGCCATTTTCATTAATGCAAACGACAAATCAAACCATCACCAGATCTAGGTATTAGGTCCCAAAGTCCCACTCCTTAAAGGTACAACCGAGAAAAACGCTAGAAGGGTGATGACCTATGTATTGAACATGTTTCGTATATCGCAAAGGCGCGCCGCAATTACGCAAATAAGTTCTTCTTCTTCTTTTTTTTGCGTTCTGAACAACTGTGTTGCCTCAATTTGGCCAGTATCAAGTAGTACCGCACATTAAAGGCTTCATGGCTTTACCCTCAAATTTTTCAATGTGGTAACCCTGCTAGCCACGTTCGGCGGCGCTCGGGTCGCGTCGGGCGGGTTCGGGAGATGCCTCGATTGTGCCCACGCGCAGAATCGCAGATTGAGTGTGGAAATTTGTAGCTTTGTCCGTCATATTTTAAGATTTTGATACGCGATTAGGTAAGTTATTGCCTGTTGTGTTGTCAAAACTATTATTTACAGAATGTGTTGTCGATGGATTCAAAATAAAATGTCACATTTATTAGCGTTAGTGGACCAAGAACTATGTACGAAAAAGATTTTTGCAGCGTGTGCACAAATCGACCTAAATTCCGAACGAAACGTTATCGCAACTGGGAACTCCTACCTTGTATTCGTATGTGACCTACGACTGGGCCCAGCCTCTTCTATGTACGAGTAGTTGACCGTAATACATTCAACTACATAGAAAACGGGTCGATTCGGTACTGAACGACGACGAAAAAAGGACAAATCGACCTAACATACGAACGAAACGTTATCGCAACTGGACTGCTACCTTGTATTCTTATGTGACCTACGGCTGGGCACAGCCTCTTCTATGTAGTTAACCGTAATACATATCACAGCATGGAAAATGGGTCGAATCGCTATTGAACGACCACGAAAATAATAATTCCACAATTACGTACAGTCACCAGAATTAATATCTGCCACAACAAAACGACACGAATCTAAATCTGAGGACGTTGGAACGCAAAATGTAAAATGAACCTTGACGGCATTTTCGCTAAAATATGTTTCTGAATAACACCATATAAGAATTTTGACGCAGACCAGTGAACTTCAGCCTTGATCCGGCCTGAGCCAGTGATCAAAACCAGACTCTCACAGCGGCAGATAGGCTATCTGTCCGCTAATCGATCTCTTATCAGCCAAATGCGTCCTTATCTCTAGTTTGGATTGGCCGTATTTCCATTGCGATATCACGAAAAAATCTTTTCGGTGTCTAGTAAAATTTGCCACGAGAATGCGCTGTGTTGAACGAGGACCTACATATACTAAAGATGTGTAGTGTATGCATATGTTTAAACTTATATAATCATCTCGGTATCCGCCCGTGTCTGTTTCTAACATTATTACTTCTTTAAACAACTCAAAACAATAACAAAATAAAATTAATAAATATTTTCGGACAATCTTACACAAATCGACGTCGTCCCAAACTAGCAAAGCTTGTACTATGGGTACTAGACGACGATAAACATACTTATATATAAAGATACATAAATACTTACATACGTAGAAAACTACCATGACTCAGGAACAAATATTCGTGTTCATCACACAAATAAATGCCCTTACCAGTATTCGAACCCAGGACCTCTTGCTTCGTTGGCAGGGTCACTACCAACTAGGCTAAAACGGTCGTCAACTACATAGGCTAAACTGGTACCACTTGACGAAGACTGTCAATTAAAGTCTTGTAATCATAAACACGGTGTTATTTTAACCGTCTTAGAGCCGAAGCCCAGTTAATGTATACAATTACAAAGAACTTAAAAAAATTTTTTTTTTTAGTTTATATTTTTTAAAGATTTTTTTTAAATGCATAAAATATAGTTTTTTTGTATTAATATTAATTATAATTTATAATCATCCAGCTGAGTGACCGCAGTGTCCGCTAGCCGCCATCTTATGTAGATAGGTACGAACTCTAACGGGGTGAATGAACTTCGCTCCGTGCGCCATAGAGAATTTTTCAAACTTAATTACCTTAAATTTTATTACTAAAAACTTTAAAAAAAAAAAAAACACTAATTATTAGTACCTTTTGGATACTTTCGATGGGCTTCGGCTCTAAGACAGTTAAAAAAACACGTTGTATGTACCTAGTTCTTTGTCTTTATTTCATAGCACCACAGTTTTCCATTGACAGGTTATTTATTTATTTATATAGGAAGATCATCAGCTTAAATACTACACAGTAGCTTAATACAGTAGTGATAATGAGCTAATAACAGATCCTCACCGATAGACCATAACACATCATATGACATAACCATATCATATAAAATTTAAATACAAAGACAAACTTATTATATCCTTTCAACAATTGAGTCGAACGTTAGAATGTGTTTACTTTTACTATCCTCATCTTTAACGTGACACAGTGGACACAACCAAACAGCCAAGTACGATCTTTTATTCCACATCCTATCAGCCAAGTAACCACAGACGGTTATTGTTCCTATAATTTATATATATAAACCGGTACTGATAAACAGATGTTTCTTGGGCCCCTTAATGGCTTCGGTTTGAGATCTAAAAGCTTTTTTTATATGATACGATAAGATATATGTCATGTGGACTTGGAGACATGGTTTAAGAATGTTCGGACGATTATGTTCTACAAATATATACAAATGTATATTGGAATGTTATAGTAAACGCCGGGTTGTACTTTCTTTTACCGACATCAATGTTTAGCAGAATTTTTATTTCATCAAAAACCATTTTTTTCCGATTTAATAAACTTTTCAGGAATATTATGAAACAAACCTTACCTAACCTAATGGGTGCTACATAGTAACGTTTTAGTTGTATCTTAAAAGTTAACAGTTTCTGGGTAACATAAATTCGATGAAACGAAAATTCGGCGAAACCATAAATTCCGTGAAACGTTTGTCGGCGAAATAAGAGGACACCTAGTAAACGTTATGTTGGTAAGTATACACCGTAGCCTATAGATGTTTGCGATTTCAGAGGAGGCACAAGTACCTTACAGACCCATTTATTGATTGAAGATTTCCTGTTTTGACAGCTTGGCCGATTTGTCTTTTGAAACACGTTTGGTTCTCAAAAAGTTCAAGGTCTGTGACCGACTGCAGACTACATATAAGTTCCTTATTACTGTAAGTACTACTCTAAAAGTAATGAGGAAGTTCTAGATAAAGCCAATGAAAAAATAAATCTGATAGGAATGTAAAAAAAAAATGAAAAATGTTACGCCACGATGACTGGATGAAAACAATAATTGAGGGAAAAATAGTAGAGAAAGGGAAAAGGGAAGGCCGAGGAAATCTTACAAGCAATAAAAAAAAACTGGTTGCACTCAGAAGTGAAAAATTGAATAGTTTTCATTTTCCAAACCCCCCCCCCCCTCATGCTATGCTCTATGCTCATAAGTCTGTCGAGAGTTTAACAATTTTTCCCCATCCCAAAAAGTGCACAGCGCCATTTTACCAGTGTAGAAAAAAAAGAAAAACTGCTTTAAAAAGTGCAACTCAAGCCATTTCAAATGATACCCCACTTGACCTAATATTAGAATATATTTTTTTGCCCCCTCCTCATATTCGTAGTTTTTCATACAAAATTAAAATGTATATTTAAATTTTTAGTTTTCCATGCGCGTGGATAACTCTCATTTATAACCATTCCAAATTTCTAATTAATAGCTTAAGTAATTCGTGAGATATTTCACTTTGCGACAGACAGACAGACAGACAGACAGTCAGACGGACGGAGTCGCACCATAAGAGTTCCTTTTTTACCTTTTTTGGTACGGAACCCTAAAAACTAAGAGATTTTTTTTGACGCAATTTTTTATACATTAGCTTTGGTGCGTTGGCCGTCTGGGGCGTTCTGCTCCATACAAATGTAAAAAAAAATCGCGTAAAAAAAATCTTTTAGTTTTTTTCTAATCAGAACACGATACCTGTTATACCCTTGATAGGCCTCACCCCATTTTTGGTTCACTCTGTATACCTAAATACGGGATGGTCAGTTAACTGTGTTGGCGTTTGTAACAGCTTAATTTTAAGTTCATACTCCCACTCATAAACAAAATATCACCATAATAACACACTAACTTTTAGTGTTTACCTTTAACCGTAGCCTCGTAAGTTAAAAAGTCGCCTGACCACACACTTTCACAGTGACATAGGGCTTTTTAATATAGCAACGTAGTCAAAAGGGCTATCTGGGTAACACATCCATCACGCAAGGTTTATCGCTGGCGCACACGCCCTGGTTATCTGTCCTAGTTGGCTTAGGTTTTTTAAGGGATAATTTTTAGGTTTAAAGTGCTTGTGTCGTTATTTTAAAGTCTCGGTTTGTCAGCCAGCAAAACCTTGTTAAGAGGCCGTACCCAATGAAAAACGAACACACAAATATGTAATAGTTATTTACGATAAAAGTTCTGAAAATAGAAAATTCGCAACGAGTGGTGATAAATTAAAACACGACCGAAGGGAGTGTTTTAAATCGACACGAGTTGCGAATTACCTATTCGCACGTGTATCGTACAACGTTTTACTGTACATATGGCTCTAAAGTTTTGACATATGCACGGAAAGTGCTCTTTTCCGCACTAGTGCGGGAAAGTAGCACCATGTGTACTGTAAAGTAAAGTTACGTACTATAAGAAAGTTGTAAATGTGGTCATTCACAATTGTCTTTGTGTTATTTCGTGCTGTCATCCATGAGACGTTGTGACAGAGGTTGTAATTTCATCCATAGCATAGAAAAACTGTTACAATATGGATGGATCTTCTAGACGGTCTATAAAACGGGGTTCAACATGACAAGAAAACCCTGTGATGCATTTAGGTCCATAAGTAGTAACCATGGCAAGTATATTGACAGAAAAAAGTTGATACATCCAAATACATAAATTTTTTAGTGGTAGTTATCTGTATAGACCATAAATTTTACAAAGATATCATATATTTACAAAATTGTATTCAATGTTCATTCTAAAATAAGTATTATTTTAAAACGCCTCGATAAAGATACCTATTAGATAAATCAATGCGTACACGCTCCCGCCCGCCCTGGCGATATCGTGACTCCCAGCTAGTCAAAGGGCAGTATCGCACATCTTATCGCTTCGGCTAGCTGCGATACTGAAAACCAATGTGTTTGAGCCCAGAACTCCTAAACCTGAGCCCACGTCTCACAGTACGTACGTCCTATACGGGATTGGAGCTTAGGAATGAAAATCTAAAATAAGTGATGTCGATGAAATAGTTTTCAGTATCGCAGCCAACTTAATCAGATTACTCAGCAACGGTATTGGATCAATATAAATAATATGCTCTATGTTAGAAACTTTTGCTCACTTAGTAAAAGTAGTTTGTTCTTTGATGTAGCAGCCACGGGCTTCCGCGCTATAAGCAAAGACTATCTACCGCATCCCTTACCGCGTCGCCACAGCGACACACCGTTTTTTATGTTATTCGGCTGCACAAACCTCACTAGAAAAAATATTATACTATTAACGGAGTCCAATTTACCGCTACATTACTACACTCAACCGTCAGTTTTCGGTATGCAAAACGAAACTGCAAGAGCCGATTTCTGTTAGGAAGACAGAACAAACTATTTTTACCCTGATCCTTAGCCACGATCAAGATAGATGGTATCGGTATTAGACACTTTTGAATAGTTAGTTCGTTGATGTAGCATTGTTGCCACGGGCTCCCGCGCTATACCAAAGGGCGGGTATCGCATTGCTTATCGCAGTGCCGCAGCGACACACGTTGTTTAAAGTAGTTGCGGCTGCGCAAACATCATTAGAGAATTTACGCTGCGCCCGTCGGGATTTATAAGAATCGGGGGTGTTTTGTCAAGTCAGACTTTATTACGGCGTTTTGGTGAGAAAGTATATTATATCTGAAGCTGGTGTTCATCTAACTTTGTAAAAAGGACGAGCGAGGTTCACAAATTGACTGTCTCTCTTAATACCTTCTTTTCTGTCATTATCAGATTTGACTTATGTCGTAAATGTGGTTCTTCGTCGTTTCTAATGGAACTAGTCTATTGATAGGATACGCAAGAAATTGCCGAAACTCTTGAAATCTATAGGTACTAATATAGTAAAGAGAAAAATCGTGTGAGATTGGACATTTGCATGTTTATATGTAGGCGGTAATGTGAGGAACAACTCATCCGATGTGAAAATTATTCAGAGGTTACATTTTATTTACGTTCTTGGCAATATGCGGGTGAAGCCGCTCGGGTATCTAGTATTATTATACAACATTAGGCACGCGTGTAGAATAGCAAGTTTACACAGTTTTAATTACACCGAGAATCCAAACTACACTCCCTAGACTGCTGTCCTACATAAAAAAATAAACATGATGTCATTATGAGACTTTTGAACTTCAGAACGAGGACTTAAATCATACGTTATCTTGAAAAGCACTCTCCCTTATCGGCGCTCGCGCAATCTCGTGCTATCTACATGCAGGAGTGTATGTGGACTATCTGACTAAACGTATTGGATTGTAATCAAATTTGTGTTGTAGCACGCCGCTGCCACACTCGTCAAGTCTGACGAGGCAACAAAAATCCCCGCGACAAATATGATTTCAATCCGATACGTTTAGTCTAGTAGAACCCGAGTAAGCGTACGGTGTCAAAGATATTGTACAGCCTGTTGAATCTTGAATGTATGTCTTAATGCAACGAGATAAGGTGCAAAAGTTTAAACATCTTTAATGCGAGCTAGATACATACATGTATGTTCGTATTTGTAGTTTAAGAATATTAATAAACAGTAGCTATGAAGCAGATATTATTTTTATGTATTTTTTCCTCCCAATTTTTCACCGTTTACTGCTTTATAGCTTATGTTGTTAGTATGGATTTGATGTTCTAAAAATTATTGATGTTTTTATTTACAAAAAGGAGTGGTCCACTCTATGAATATACAAGTTTGGGAAGTTCGGAAGCGCTCTCGTTGGCACACTGTCCACACTGAGACTACGTTTATATACTTCCTGAACAAGCATTATCATCTTTGTTAGATTATTTCTGTAAAATGTTTAATTACAAGAATTTTTTTGTTGTAACGGTTGGAACAATGAGGTACGATATAAATAGACCAATAAAACATTTAAAACACCGGTGAAACAAAACAAACTTAGCTAAGAACTATCTCGTCAGACAAGGCAATAAAAAAACCGAGAAACGTGATTAACTTCCAACAGGGGGCGTTTTGCGCTGGGATCTAAAAACATTTCTGATGCTCGTAGAGACTTGGAATCCACACCAAAAGCAATCCATCAATACCAAAAATCGTTCGCTATGATCACACATCACACAATCGCACAACTTCACATCAGGGGCTATCGCGCGAAGTTCACATCGCGATACGAGCGATCTTTTCCGGCGGAATTTTAAACTTTACCCCGCTTTAAAACTACGCTGCGGCATTTTTCATCCCAACTCCACTGACGCGAGATAGCGGGGAATATATAAATACATGCTGCACCATCTAGCTGCAGTTTCAGGGTTAGCACCCGTGTTAGCCAAAGCTTGACCACACTTCCGTCACTTTGAGAAAAATGAGGTTCCGTATTATTACCTACTACCGCGAGGTCGTCAAAGCCCTTAAGACTGCAGGGTTACCAAATTCAACAAAGAACAACCTGTGAGAACCTGTGATTGGCTTGTAAGTTAATTATATGATCGATATATTACTGTAGCTGTTAGTTTTCCAAACCTAAGACAATGCAGGTTTTGTTTTGTTTATACTACTTCGGTGGCAAACAAGCTTACGGTCCACCGGATCCGTAGCTTACGTACACTTGCTACTCTAGGGGTGTTACAGGCGCATTGCCAACCCTTTAAGAATTTATAGGTTGGTATATACACTCCTTTTTTGAAGAACCAAAATGTAGTCCATCGGGAAAACCTCGGCATCCCGGGAGCTCATTCTACAACCGGCTCATTCTATAACTTCTGAGGCCCGGAGGCACGGAAAATCGAGAGATGTTGCATCCTAGACATAAAACAACCATTTGACTGTTGCACTCTCTGCAGATGATGTATAAACAAAAGCTAAGTATCTGCAGTACATTAACGCGAACTGTAACCCGGAGCTGCACGCTAAACAACGAGCAAGACATCTCGATACGCAGATACGGCCAACTTCGCAGATTCAATACGAGACTGCCGAAAGTTTCCAGTTTCTGTTTGGTGCGAGGCATAAACTGTAGCGTATGGTATTATCACAGAAAATGGCGATAACGCTTTGAGTTTAGGTTCCTAAGGATATAACTTTTCAGTTGAACAAAGATGCGAATAAAGTCACTTCGTGTTATCCTTGAAACACACAAAAAATATATTATGGTTGCATCACTGATTCCTTTTAAAAGCAAGAAGACATGAAGTAAAATACTATTTCAGTAAACATTTGATTTTCCTCACAATTGTGATGAAAAATATAGTTAGCAACATAAGCAATAAACAAATTGAAAAATCGGGTTATTAATGTCCTCCTTCGACAATTGCAGCAGGTTTCTTAAAGATCCTGATTCAAATTCAATAACTACCTTCTATAAAACAATCACTTCAAATTTGCTAACAAAACAAAAAAAAATAAACAACCTCGATATCGACCAGAGCTAAGAATCTTCAATTATAAAGGTTTGGGAGGACACAACAGATACAGAGACACACATGTTAACCTAATACCAGCCATCTTTTTAGTCGACGGTTAACTAGAACCATCGCTGTTACGAGATCGCTCTCCGCCCGTGCCGCACACCGCCTATCTAATACGCCTTAGATGCAGTTCTAATTAAACTGTTATGTTAGTTTTCACGTCTAATGTGCCGCGAATGTTGCTCCTGCGCCGATAAGATTGTTCGCAGCCAGTTCGGGGCTTTATGTTGCGGGGTAAGTTCTCTTACATATGAGGGTTGAATATGCATTAAGAAAAGTTAGTAGGTAAGTATACGTAAAAAAAGTGGTTGGATCATATTTGGTTGATATGATTATAATTTTCGTAAACGGTTTTAATACCCGCAATCTGATGCAAAAGGTGGACTGAAGCCCTCGTAAAGGTCGCGGGAGTCCGCTGGATGCGGGTGGCACAGGACTGGTCATTGTGGCACTCTTTGGAGGAGACATATGTCCAGCAATGGACGTCATTCGGCTGATATGATAATGATGATGGTGATGATGAATATGAATGTGATGCAGGTACGAAATTTAAATGGAGCCGGCGTCCAGACCAATTTAACTTTGTAACAGTAAGACGTAATTTAGTAGTCAAAACTACTAGAAATACCGAAGTAGGTACTTACTCATAGGAATATGTCTTCCATCCATTTAAATCGAACATAACTTTTGACTACTACAAGATTATTAATTGCAACTCTAATCGTTCATCAAAATTCTGTTTCGATGTTAAATTTTGATGTACTTAGCAGTCAGCATTTTATGGTGCGCATTCTGTATTTTTAACCGACTTCAAACAAAAGGAGGAGGTTCTCAATTCGGTTGTATATTTTTTTGACAACCGATTAACATGTTCCGAAAAAATAGAAACGGAATAAGTCACCCTTTTTAGGAAATCATTCTTTTACATTTTTCTTCAAATAGCTATGTCACTTCCAGTCTATTGAACGAATGAATGCACTATTCGTATTCTGACCCGTTTTTTGTCTGGTTGGGGCCAGGTGACCTAGTGCCGCGGGGAAACCTCGAATCATTCGGAGCTTCAAAAGCTTTTCAGCGAGGTGTTCAGCTTTTGTAAGCGCTTTTCAATTTATTTTGGGAACATTTTTCGGCTGAATTCTAATGTGACACGTATTCTACGTTTTCGGTTTTTTCGTGAAGATATACGAGAAATTGGTATAAGTAGCTGTTTTAAATAAGATCTGTTGATTAATAACATTTTACATTAAAACATTTTTGGAACATAAACTTACTTATCGAATTTCAAGTCAATCCAAACACTGGAAATGGGTCTACATCTTACATAAATAATGTAGTTAGATTGTTATTTAAGATAAATAAATAAAATACATATTTCTAAACAACCTATTCTTCTACCTATTCGCCCTAGTCCCAAACTAAGCAATGTTTGTACAAAGTGTACTAGACGACAATATACATACTTACATAGATAAATAAATACTTGAATACAAAGAAAAATTCCATGACTCAGGAACGAATATTCGTGCTCATCACACAAATAAATGCCCTTACCGGGATTCGAACCCGGGACCTCCAGCTTCGTAGGCAGGGTCACTACCAACTAGCCTACAGAGGTCTTCAATTAGATATAAGTGAAGTAAACATAAAGGCTTATTATAATTAAATAGCGCTAAATACAGAACATTTGCTGTTTTTCGCTGTACATTAAAATCCATTTCACACCAGAATTAACGCCAGCAAAATTAAAAGAAAACCCTCCCAAAAGCCGGAACACATAAACATAAACCCCACGTGGTCTAATTCGGATAATGATCAGGAAACATATCGGGTAACACGAGAATAAATAAGTGCGGATGCATTAGGGCGGGCGGCCAGGTCTCCCGCCCAGGTGGCCAGGGCGCTCTCCCGCCCGCCCTGTATCGCTGATAACACCTTAACAGCCGCCAACAGCCGTTAGCGACCGTAACGACGCCGTTAGACGCGGCCACTTCCTACGGCTTTGTGCAGACCCCGTACCGACTTTCAAAAAAGCCCGATTGTGTTTGGACCGTAAATCTCGATCGCGATGTAAGAGGATAGATAATTTGTTGCCGTTATGTTATTTTAGAATGGGATTATTATGCTAGATCATACTATAAGGTCGATTAAAAAAATTGGATTTTGGATAGAGCGATTAATTTTCTTTACCGAACTGCTTTTTGTATAATGTCAAAGCGAAACCGATACGAAAATATAAATCAGATTAGTTACGACGACTTCTATAGATTTTTTGACCTTTTTTTCCCAGGCTTAGGACTGGACCGTAGGATAAATCGGACTAATTCAGTCAGTATGACTTTTTCTTCTATAATTCGCTGTCATCCGTGACTCACTTCCTTCCTCTTCATATTGTGTCTCACGCACTCCATCCACCTTTTTTTTTCTTTTGTTTCTTTTCCTGCCTTTTCTCTTACATCCCTGTCAAGTTTCTAGTTCTACAAGTATATTTAAAAACCATAAATTCCCCAGCACAATTTAAGGAACTTTAAAGAGCGTAATTTAAAAAACGGCGGTGTTTAAACATGGACACTATCTGGGCCATTACAGCGCACCTGGCGTCGATATATATTCAATTAGGCGAGGGCGGGCGGCGATGTTATCGGTGGGCGGCTGATAGTTGTACACGTTTAATTCTGTGCTAAATGCAGTGAAGGGTTAATGTTGCCGATTTGATAATGGGGTGGTTACTCGGTTAAGTTTCCTCGTGTGGTTTAGATGGAAAATTAGGTTGTCTCATTTAGTTAGATGGCGCGGCTAAAATGACGTCAGAGACTGAAACACGCCTTTCGTGTTTTTCCGTGGCTTCTACAAAATGTGGTTTGAATAAGATGTAATAAAAAGTGCTCAAGTGACATTTTAGTGGATTTAATCATTTGTAATCAGGTAAGCAAGCTTTATAAAAAAATATGTGATTACAATCAAGAAGATTTTTGCTTAACGGTGTAAGTAGAATTAATAAGTCTATAATTATAATAAAATATATTTGTATCGATACGACGGCGATCAAAATCATGCCTATTGGACAAAACTTGTCTTTACTAATTCGGTTCATTGATGAATGTTGATACGGGAGTACAGGCGGACTAAGTTACGTGGGCAAACGCTAGCATATCATAAATGGATCGACAGTCACCGGCATTTATTCGTTCTAAATTAGGCTCCAGTGCGTCAGTGTCATGTAGCGTCAGTACATAGTAGCATGGTAATTTCAATTATCACATTGACAAGCCACTGTCGTTTCCTTTAAATCTAAAAGCAACCACCGACTTATACGCCACAATGCAAATCCAGTTAATGATCATGTATCGACTACGGTCGGAACTAGCTTTCGGCTCCAACTAAAAGTCCCATCTCCATACTCTTTTGTTGCTACATACGTCGTTTTATAAAACCAGTATTGGCCATTAATGACGCTCCTTTATCACGCTAAGCGAGCTTCTAGCGAGCTTATCTGGCTGTTTTGCATAAGCTGAGCGAGACACCTTACAAGCACTATTTTAAGTTTGCAATGTACGAGTACTTAACAAAGACAGATCTTTGTGAACTATTAAGACGAACATGTTGTAATCGATTTATAATAGCTCACATCACGCTCATATTGCAAATTTTTGATGTGACCATGAACATTCGTCCTATCCCTAAGGATAAATAGCAAAAAAACAGACATATATCGTCATGCTATGCTGATTGCATTTATGCCAGATATAAACCACTTGACCCGCTCACACTCACAAACTTGCTAGTAAGAGTTCAATCTCTCTATAACTCACCCAAGGCAGGAATTCAACGTCAAATGAAATCAAAAAAATGAAAATCAGCGTCGTTACGCTCTATCTCGACTCTTGCTGAGTGGAATCCTTTTTTGAATCAACACTACACTCTTTTTATAGATTTAAGCCTTCATTTCATTATATTTAAGATTAAAAATCTTGTCGGTGGAGCAATTTCCATTCCTCTCTGTTCTCAGCTATTGTTTTGACCTCTTGATACGACGCGCCGTTTACTTTTTCTTTTATTTGGTCCATAAAAGATCTTCTTGGTCTCCCTCTCTTCCTCTTTCCCTCTATCTTCCCTTCTACTATGGTTTTCATAAAATCATGGTGTCGTAACAAGTGGCCCAACATCCTGCCTCTCCTGTTCTCAATGGTCTTCAACAACGTTCTTTTCTCTTTCACTCTCTCAAGCACCTCCTCATTCGTCTTCTTATCCTTCCAACTAATCCTCTCCATTCGCCTCCAGCACCACATTTCGAAGGCCTCCAATCGTTCTCTGTCACGCTGTGTCATTGTCCACGTTTCGCTTCCATACAACGCTATGCTCCAGATGTACACTTTTATAAGCCTCTTCCGAATATGGCCTGCTATTCTGGCTTTGAGCAGGCTCTTCTTGGCATTGAAAGCCTGCTTCGCCATGGCTATCCTCGCGATAATGTCTGGTGTACATCTGGAGTTATTAGTGATTATGCTTCCCAGATATTTAAATTTGTCGACTTGCTCTATTGTCCTGTTATTTAAAGTGATTGGTCTATAATTTGAGTGCCTTTTTGAGGTTACTAGCATTTTTGTTTTATTAATGTTTATTTTAAGTCCAAAATCTTCAAAAATTGCATTCATATCTGTAACTAATTCTTCTAACTGATTTGATGATTTAAGCCTTATGTGAAGTATATTCCTGGGGCCGTAGACAAGGTTACTGTGAGCGACGTCCGCTCTCGGCGGCGTCGGCTGGGCGAATGAGCGCGCGCGCTACCGGCCGCGGCAATGCTCGCCCCTCACAGTCACCTAAGAGTGACCTAGTGCCGAGACACAAGTCGGCGACGGACGAGCTCCGCCCCTATGTGCTCGGACAGTGCGTCGACCACGCTCCGTGACACAAGTCGGCGACGGACGAGCTCCGCCCCTATGTGTACGGACAGCGCGTACTCGGCGCCCGAATGGTGTGTTTGGGCTTTGCCCGTGTCCTTAGACACTTTGGGTAAACGATGTTACCAAAATAAAAGAAGGAATAACGAGAAATAGACTTTTTATTTACTTTTCCCTAACTGCCCTATCACTGCCCTAAGTGACTTGATTACAAGTCCCTAACTTCCTTTTACTTTGTAGTTTTCTTCTTCTTCTTGTTGTGACTTCCAGGAGGCTCCGATTGACACTGATTTGCTCCTTTTTTTTTTTTTTTTTTTTTTTTTTTTGAACCTGACTGTTGCTATAATAGGACGGACCCAATATAGCGGTCGAACTGCGTGGTTGGAGGGTGGCCTGGGGAAAATCCAGGGGAAGCCTCCGGCACGACCACGCGGGGAAGTTTGTACACTGGAATACTCTAAGAGTTTGCGCTCCAGTGAGATTGGTTGAACGGTATCAACCGAATCTGGGGTGTGAGTGGTATCGAACTACTGGGAGTTTTATCGCTGGTTCGCTAAAACCTAGCCTAGCTGAGAAGAGTCCAGCAAGAAACTCAGCTAGGCCCGACTTGCGTCGGACTGACTCTACCCGGTATGCGGCGGTACCGGGACGAAAGCGGACTGTATGTGTCTGTGTTGTCTCGCGGTGGACGTCCCCGCCGGCGGGAACGCTGAAGTGTACGCGATGTGTTGGACGCCGAAAGCGCAGCGTTCCATCTTTCGATGGACGCTGTGATTTCGTCGTCCGGGTCCGTGAGTGTGTGCCTAGGACGCCGGACCGTGCGGCCCCTAATCAGTGAGCGCCGAGTAACGACAGAGGGGGGAGGGATGGGGACGTAGTCAGCAGCCTTCCTAACTAACGGATTCCTATGGTGGGGAGCGTTATCAAAATAACGTCTGGCAGCCTGCTTAAAGAAACCATACATGGTGCTAATCTCCATGTCGTGGTGCAGGCTGAGGTTCGATTGGTACCACGGGGCACCAGTCGCCCTTCGGAGAAAACGATTCTGAATGACCTGAAGCGGCTTGAGCGATGACATAGGCACGTGAGCGAATGCTACACTTGCATATGTCATGATTGGACGAACACAAGTCTTGTAGAGTGTCAGCTTATTCCTAAGTGACATTTTACTAAACTTGTTGATCATCGGCCCTAGCCTTCCTAGCACGAACAACGCGCGGTTGCGTACCCTACGGATGTGGCTACGGAAAGTCAGTCTCCTGTCGAGGGTCACTCCAAGATATTTGGCCTCGTTGACCCAGGGGATGGGTCGGTCAAACATCTGGATCGGAGCCACCCGCCTTTCTGTACTAATGCAGTCCGACGGATGAAAGACTATTGCAGTGCTTTTCTCCGGGTTGACTTCGATACGCCAAAGATTAAACCAACGACCTAGGTCGGAGATTGCCTCTTGGAGGTATCGCCGGATAGTAGCGTACTTACAATGAGTCGTAAAGAGCGCGGTGTCATCCGCAAACAACCCCAGTTGCACCTTAGGGTGCCTGGGAATGTCGTTTGTGAATAACGAGTAGAGAGTGGGAGAGAGCACGGAGCCTTGCGGGACTCCGTGATTTGCTCCGGGCCGTACCTGCTATTTATACCTGCTAGTGGGCGAGCAAGACGTGCTGAGTGAGACAATAAAAGTTACGCCCACTTTGACTTGACTAATTTACATTGCAAGATGTTATTGGGATGTTATACATTTAAATGGGTGGAAGACTAAGCTGATTTACAAAGTTCTAATATGGCTTGAGATCTTATAAGTACAGTAGGGTTCGTAAATATTTTCTTATTTGAATAATCGTACATGGAAATCGGGCAAACCGTAATTCGGTCCCTTTTGTAACTCTTATTTATCATTTGCGCTGAACCTGAGTTTACTTATTTGTAAGTTTAAACATTTAATAGAACTTTTAATTAGCTTTCTAACAATAACAATAAATCATTCTGATACGATGAGCCGTTGTAAAGATATAAACGTAAACATATTAATTTCAAAGTGAAAATGCGCCGTACTAAATTCTAATTCAGGCTCGGTGGCCGCGGCTCTCGTTACGGTCATGTTGGCGCGATACACCCCTCCCCTCCATGGCGGCCAGTCTGCGCTGCGCTCGCGCATAGGCAACATCTCCTCTCTCTTTCTAATACAATTTGTACTGGGATTTTACTTTAATGTTTACAATATCCAATGAATGCTATGAGAGGGTGTTTTATGTAAATAATTACTATGGGGATTCTAACTACTGGGTTCTTTATTTACTCTAAATAATCTAAGTCTTTATAAATAATCACATATTTCTCTCACGTATAATCTTCATATGACGCGATGCGTAGCTCTGCCGTCGCGTGTTGATGTTGTCGTCCATAGTTACAATCTACAACCGCTAACGCCAATAGAAAATAATAAAATGTATGGGAATGACAGATGCCGACGAAATAATTTTCGTTAAAATCTGTCATTCCCATACATTTTATTAGTTTTCTATTGGCGTTAGCGCTTGTCGATTGTAACCTTGTCTAGGCCCCCTGTTGTTGTTCCATTCTATTCCACTTTTTTGACTGTAGTGGGAGTTTTGAGAGATGGCGTTACGTGTGTCGTATGACCATAATTCGTTCGCTTAAATCTCTTAAACCTACTTAAACAGGCATTTTCATAACCTTAAATTTCAAATATGTCATATTTCATTTCAATGCATTGACTGTGGATTCTTCCAGGAACGCTAAGATCATTCGTTTATTTATAAATATGTGAGGCTACATCCTCAGTGTTATTTAATTAAGTCGCTAATGTGAAGTGCCGTATCTTTTTCCGGCCGTCCCTTGCAGCCCCAGGCGAAGTGTAAGCAAATAATTAGCATCTGTCGATACAAGAATGTGGCATCTCAATTTGTAGCCGGTATTCTTTTTGGTTCGACAAATAAAAAGTATAAGTGTTGTGTTTTATACTGACGCTATAAAAGGCGGGTTTTGAGAGAAATTCGGCAGGGGTGTATTTGACTGAGCGTATTGCATTGAAATTAAATTGTCTTATGCCGCGCTCTATTCCACAAATAATGCACCACTTTTACACAGTAAATTTTGTGATATACACCCGTGTGTATTCTAAATGGGCCGATTTTTATTATATCTTATCACTTTTTATTTTCCCTAGAATTGGATAAAGGTTGGACATGCCGATGACTATGTGCAGTTTAAATAGGATATCCTAAAAATAACATAAAATTTTGAACTAAAAATTCCACTGAGTTACGAAAAAGAAAACGTTTTGTCACTCCATGGAATAAAATTGTGTGACTGTATAGAAGATTTTCCGACTATCGTACAGAATCACGACCACGAGCTTATCATATCATATCGTTCGAAAGACGTCCACTGCTGGACATAGGCCTCCCCCAAAAAGTGCCACAATGACCGGTCCTGATCACGAGCTCACCTTTACCCAATCACTAGGAACAAGTTTCTGTCAAAACTTCATTTTTGGTACAATCTTTTATTTCCGACTGTACTTTTCTGTATACAATCATCGATTACTCATTGAGACGATTCTAACGAGCCCAAACTCAACGGGGTTACGTCGGTTAAGTACTGAATTCCCATGGCCACCTTCCGTCTCCATCATCAGATCAGCTCGACGGTAACATAATATTCAATTGTCATCTCAAAGTTTCAGCTCAATCGGTTACCGGGAAGTGGGTCAAATTTAACTTGCAAGATTTGATTACAGACAGACAGACAGACAACGGGACAGGTGAAACTAAAGAAAAGCTTGTAAAAATAAAATTCGGTTCAAAAAGGGGTGCTGATATTGAATTTCTAAATGCATTATCTTATGGCTTAATTCAAAAATGCACTTACGACGTGTTCACATTACATGGAAATTACTTACTTGGTTCATGTGCTCTCTTATCCATAGCCAAGTGTATAGCGCACTTGGCAGATCAGATTGTATTTTTATTTTGAACACCAAACGAAATTGTTAATTTAATTGCAAAACGGCCCGGGATATTAACCTCTTATTAAGTGAGTCTTTTGAGACTTAACCGAGCGTGCCCGCGGCGCCCTCCTGCGGCTCAGCATCTCATCTGCTTTTAATAAATTTACCTACTTTAATGGCAGGATGGCTTAATACAGTGCTTATTATTATGAGAAAAAAAATGGCAACATTATTTCTGTGACATCACCTGCCTTGGCTAGGTTCCCTTGGCTTTATTTTTTGAATAATGCGGCTGTCAACTGGGTTTGAATCCTGGCTCGTACCAATTCGTTTTTCGGAATTTATGTACGGAATATTTACCGTTAGCTTTTCGGTGAAGGAATCCTGGGGAAACCTCCTGGGGAAAAATCCTGGGGTCTAGTTTTCCCTCCGGGTTGGAAGGTCAGATGGCAGTCGCTTTCGTAGAACATGTGCCTAAATGCCAAATCTTGGATTCGGTGCCAAAGCTAGGGCGCAACCGGGTATCGCTAGAAGGATGATGAATGAATTAGGCAGCTCAATAGGGAATATTCATGTATTTTTTTTATATTTTAAAACGATTCTATAAGTAATTATAAAACCGGAAAAAAATATAACACTTTCACACTATCATTAAATGAGCTAAAAAAAATTAATTAAAACTACTATCATTTTCGGACGATTGAAACGCCGCCATTTTGGCGCGCTCATTTTGTGACGTCACCGTGCACTTAGAATAAATTAACAACGAAGTGTTTGATTCACAGTTTTAATAAAAGTGAGTGATTAAAGCTTGTAAGATCAACTTATTGTAACGGAAGAGCACACAAAAGCTTATTATAAATATTGTATTGCCCCTATGTGTGAAAATAACATTAAAACTGCACCTGACGTAATATATTTTCATATGCCCAAAGATGCAAATATAAGAAAAAAGCGGTGTAAGGCGATGAGGAGAGATAGTGTATCGTGCTTGAATAGTTTATATTGTTGTGAAGATCATTTCGAAGTGAGTATTAAATATGTTTGTACCTAAAATCTTTTTTATTACGACTTGCGAACAATATAAACAATAACCTAACCAAAAAATTTAATTATAGGTATAGGTACTTATTCATAAAACTATTCTGAGTCCCAATTTTTTAGTTATTAATGTTCCAAATATTATGATTGTTGTTGATCAACAGTTGACTACGTGTGTTGATTTTGATCACGAAACGTTTTAGCTAAGTTTCTTTGTTTTTACTGAGGGCACTCAGTAAAAACAAAGAAACTACACAAATTTGTTTTATTTATAACTTTTGACGAAAACAACCTAAGTTTGTTATGTTCATAAAGATGTTCTCAACATGTAACATACCTAATACCTACATATCTTTGATTATATAATTGTGAACGACGTCCGCTCTCGGCGGCGTCGGCTGGGCGAGTGAGCGCGCGCGCTACCGGCCGCGGCAATGCTCGCCCCTCACAGTCACCTAAGAATGACCTAGTGCCGAGACACAAGTCGGCGACGGACGAGCTCCGCCCCTATGTGCTCGGACAGTGCGTCGACCACGCTCCGTGACACAAGTCGGCGACGGACGAGCTCCGCCCCTATGTGTACGGACAGCGCGTACTACCACTCGGCGCCCGAATGGTGTGTTTGGGCTTCGCCCGTGTCCTCAGACACTTTGGGTAATCGATGTTACCAAAATAAAAGAAGGAATAACGAGAAATAGACTTTTTATTCACTTTTCCCTAACTGCCCTATCACTGCCCTAAGTGACTTGATTTCAAGTCCCTAACTTCCTATTACTTTGTAGTTTTTTCTTCTTCTTGTTGTGACTTCCAGGAGGCTCCGTTTGACACTGATTTGCTCCGGGCCGTACCTGCTATTTATACCTGCTAGTGGGTGAGCAAGACGTGCTGAATGAGACAATAGAGGTTACGCCCACTTTGACTTGACTAATTTACATTGCAAGATGTTATTGGGATGTTATACATTTAAATGGGTGGAAGACTAAGCTGATTTACAAAGTTCTAATATGGATTGAGATCTTATAAGTACAGTAGGGTTCGTAAATATTTTCTTATCTGAATAATCATACATGGAAATCGGGCAAACCGTAATTCGGTCCCTTTCTTAACACTTATTCATTATTTGCGCTGAACCTACTGAGTTTACTTATTTGTAAGTTTAAACACTTAATAGAACTTTTAATAAGCTTTCTAACAATATATAAATCATTCTAATACGATGAGCCGTTGTAAAGTTATAAAGGTAAACATGTTAATTACAAAGTGAAAATGCGCCGTACTAAATTCTAATTCAGGCTCGGTGGCCGCGGCTCTCGTTACGGTCATGTTGGCGCGATACACCCCTCCCCTCCATGGCGGCCAGTCCGCGCTGCGCTCGCGCATAGGCAACATCTCCTCTCTCTTTCTAATACAATTTGTATTGGGATTTTACTTTAATGTTTACAATATCAAATAAATGCTATGAGAGGGTGTTTTATATAAATAATTACTATGGGGAATCTAACTACTGGGTTCTTTATTTACTCTAAACAATCTAAATCTTTATAAATAATCACATATTTCTCTTACGTATAATCTTCGTATGACGCGATGCGTAGCTCTGCCGTCGCGTGTTGATGTTGTCGTTCATAATTCTCCCCCTTTAGTGTGAGGCGAAGCCTCGCACTATTGGTTGCAACGGTGTTAACACTTAGGCACTTTCACTGATTGACTTTTCTTTCACTGATTCTAACACTACTAATCGTGATGTAGGTCGGCGGAAGATCCCATGCTTTGTCTTCACGTCGGCGGACCTGGCTTTCCCATCAGGTCCCGGGTTGACTTTCATGACCAATCCTTTTGGCCACACGTTGCGGGGGTTGACTGGGTCGGCGATAATCACGCAGTCGCCGACTTCAATCTGTCTCCCTCCATCGTTTGACGACCTCTTGGGTGCAAGGAGAGGGAAGTATTCTTTACACCATCTTTTCCAGAAGTGGTTGGCTAGGGCTTGCACTTGTCGCCAGCGTCGTCTATCATCAGTATCGCAGAGACCGATCAATGGTTGATCGGGTGCACTAAGTAAAAGAAAGTGGTTAGGCGTTAGCGCATGTTCGTCGTTGGGATTGACAGGAACATGAGTCAATGGCCTAGAATTGATTATATTTTCTATCTCGGCGAGCAAGGTTTCAAAGGCTTCCTGAGACGGTGCCCTTTCATGTAGTGTGTAGTTGAGCGCGTTTTTGACTGTTTTAACCATGCGCTCCCAGGCTCCTCCGGCTGACGGGTTGCCGGGAGGAATAAACTTCCATTCCATTCGTTGCCGTAGTCCGTAGTCTCGCAAGGCCGGCATCCATTCGTTGTGAGCGGCCTTGAGCTCCAATGCGGCGGCGCGGAATGATGTTTGATTGTCGCTCCACATTACTCGTGGCCATCCGCGGCGGGCAGCAAATCGCCGCAGGGCGTTTATTGCACTGTCTGTGGATAGGCTGTGTACTACTTCTAGATGCACAGCGCGCGTTGTTAGACATGTATATAGCGCTACCCAGCGCTTTTCGCGTCGTCTTCCGACGGTGACCCAACATGGTCCGAAGTAATCTTGAGCGGAGTAAGTGAACCCTCGCTGATAGGCTTCTAATCTTTCTGAAGGTAAGTCCCCAAAGGGTTGTGCATGTGGCCTGGCTCGACGTAATTTACATAATCCACATGCGTGTGCGATCGCCTTTACACTTGGTCGGAGGTGTAGAATCCAGTAGGATTGCCGGAGGGCATTAACAATGGCCTCGTTGTTTACGTGTGCCCCTTTTCTGTGGGCGTTTGAAATTAATAGTTTTACGAACGTATCTTTTCCGTCTAATATGATGGGTTTGTCCGCTATGTAGCGGACAGGTGCTTGATTTAGACGTGTCTTCATTTTTATAACGCCGTCGGCGTCTAATTCAGGAGCTAGTGTGTACAATCTTGAGTTTCGGTTTATTTCCTCCTTTTTATTCAAAGCGCGTAGCTCATTCGGAAAACTGTTCCGTTGACTGTGTTGGATCCACATATTTTCTGCTGCCTTTATATGGCGGAGTTCTAGTTCAATTGTTTTCTGTTTCTTCTTTAATTTTTCTATGAATAATAACACATATGCGGTGGCTCGTATCAACTTCTCGTATTTACTGAAGCGTTCTATGTTTGGTAACACTGCTGACGGCTCGCATTTGACGGCTACACAGACGGTGTGTATTTTCCTGAGTTCACTGGGTTCGACGTCCAATTTTTCTATTATTTTTGGCCAGTGTTCTTCGCTTAATTTCAGGAATGTAGGCCCTTGATACCATCTATCTTCTATGTTTATTCTTTGATCCGGTTTGGATCTAGTGGCGTCGTCAGCCGGATTTAATTTAGTCTCCAGCCATCTCCACGACTGACGTTCTGTTTTCTCTGCTATTTCTGATAGCCGATGTGATACAAAAGGTGAGTATCGATGCGCGTCATCTCTTATCCATGATAATACTGTTCTGGAATCTGTCCAGAATGTTATTTTATTTATTTTATAACGGTGTTCTTTTTTTAACGTTTGCGCGAGTCGAGTCCCCATTACTGCTGCGTTTAACTCCATGCGTGGGACGCTTACCGCCCTTAGTGGCGTTACTCGCGACTTGGCTGCCGCCAGACTAACTGTTGTCTGCCCGTTATTTTTAAACCTCCAATATCCTATGGCGGCGTATGCTTGTTCCGAAGCGTCTACAAACATGTGTAATTCGATTATTGTTGTCCCATTGAGTGCTGGGTGTTTTCTTGGAATTCGAAGGGCTCCCACATATTTCAATGCGTTCAACCATTGTTGAAATTGCTTCGTTGCTTCAGCTGGAAGGGGCTTGTCCCAGTCCACTGTTTTCCATATAGATTGCATGATAATTTTAGCGGTTACTACATATTGCGCGATTAATCCCATAGGGTCATAAATTGACATCACCGTAGATAATAATTCTCTTTTTGAAGGTGCGCGTTTACTTTGTTTTACCTCTTCTGAGACTCGGAGTAATTTGGTATTAAAACCTAGGGTGTCTGTGACAGGGTCCCATGTTAGCCCGAGTACTTTTTGCTCTTTATCGCCCAGGCTTGTAGGCTCGATGGCTCTATCTTCGACTGGCGTAGCCTTAAGCAATTTGGCGCTATTGGTTGCCCAGCCGCGTAAGTTCAAACCGCCCTCTGCGTGAGACATCTTTACTTGTTTTGCCGTACTTATCATTTCCTCTTCTGTATGAAAACTGGATACGAAGTCATCCATATAGTGATTTTCGTGAATTTCTTTCACGGCGGCTGGGTACTTAACTGCATTCATCGTAGCGTTGTGATTTTTTGTCATTTGTGCTAGGCATGGCGAGCTGGCTATCCCAAAACACACTCTATTCATCACATATACATCAGGTTTGCCCCTCTCGTCGGGCTCCTCGCCATAAAAATAGTTGTGATGGCATAGCTTCATCACGAATCCTGACTTGCAGGAACATCTCTTGGATGTCAGCACATACTGCGAAGGGTCCTTCGCGAAATCTAAGTAATATTCCTAGCAATGATTGCAATAAGTCGGGTCCATCCAGGACGAAATCATTCAAACATAATCCTCCGTTTTTTGCTGCTGCATCAAAGACTTGTCGATATTTCTTCTTATTTTTATTATATGTAGCGAAATGCGGTAAGAAATAATTCAACGGGCTATTCGGTACTCCCGGTAATCGGTGTGCGTACCCCTTTTCTAGCAAATTTTCTATTTGTTTACAGTATTCTTCGGCGAATTCTTTATTACGATCCATTTTGTTTTCGAGGTTGCGTAAACGTGTAAACGCCATGTTATAACTTGATGGTAATCGTGGCGTATCTTCTTTCCATAACTGTCCGACTTCGAATTGGCCTTTCTTTTTCTTGACGGTCGTGTCGAATATTTTCGTAGCCCTCTCTTCCAGAGGTTTGACGTTATCTTTTAGACTCACTCCCAATGAGTCTACTGCGAAGTGACGTTTTACTAGCTCGTGCAATTCTATGTCCGCTTCGCTTTGCACATGGTATGTGGAGTGCTCGATGGTGCTTAGATTCTTAGGCACAGAACCATATATAGCCCAGCCGATAGCGCATTTAACTGCTACGGGGGCTTCCTTGGGGCCGATTCTTATCTCCTCTGGGATCATCAACTGCCAATGATCGGCTCCGATTAATAACTGAGGTACTCCCAACTCGAAGCATGCTCCATGTGCGTCTCTCAGATGCTCATATTTGTCGAGCAGTTCTTTGCTCACCCTTTGACCTTTTATCTTCAGCGCGGGTACTGTTCGCAACTTTATAGGGTGATTATTGCCCCCGTCGGGGGCCCGTATTGAAATGTTGACCGTCTTACTATTAGATTCGTGGCAAATGGCGCCTATTCCTCTTACTCGCATCTTTTCTTCGGGACCTGTTGCCCCTATTTGATCGGCGATCTCTTCCTCAATCATGCTGATTGTTGATGCTTCGTCCAGAAGCGCGTATACGTTTACTTCTCCCTTAGGTCCGGTTAGTGTTACCGGGATCACTTTTAAAAGTACTTGCGTTGTACTTGACGAGGATGCGTATGTATTTTCTTCGATATCATTTATTTCAGCAGGAGGCTCCGCCTGCTCGGAGATCCTTGCTGGTTGGTGCTCGTAAGCTGTGGTGGCTGTTGTCGCCTCCATAGTTTGTGGGGCTTGCGGGGGTTCTTCGTATTGTCTCATCGCTCCATGCAACAATTTGTGATGCAAGTATTTACATCCTAATATCCCACATGTTTTCTTTTTGCACATCGTGCTTTCGTGTCTGGCGTTTAAACATCTAAAACAGACTCTGTTATCTCGCGCCCAGTCCCATCGGGCTCCGACGTGCTGCGCTTTAAGTTTCAAGCATTCTGAGGTTAAATGCCTTCCTCCGCAGTACAAACAGGTTACATTTGGTCTATTCATATCTTGAGTGGCGTAAGTAACGCGCGAGTATTGTGGGTAGACCGGTTTATTAAAATATGGCTGGGTGACTCGACCCTGAGGGCGCAGAGGTCCTCGTGCCCTGTTTACTTGATTCGGCGTTCGCGGAGGGAGTTCCCGGTTTACTTGGTTGGGATAACGTCGAACCGGTGCTCGAGCATGTGTGAAGGACATTTGTAAGTCCGATTCTTCCATAAGAAAATCTGCTATCTGCTGTATTTCTGCTTTTCCTGTGCGTGCATATTGACGAGCGTATTCGCACCATCTACTACGTAAATGTGGACTCAGTCGGTCCGTAATCTCCCGTATTATCATGGGATTATCAGCGTAGTATCGCTGATTTAAATCTATTAGCGTACTTACGATGTTCACGATTTTTATTGCGAACTGGTTAAGATCGTGGGTGCTCTCACCCACGGGAGGCATCCTTTTCAAATCTTCTAATGCTTTGTCTACCAGAAAGTCACTCCTTCCATACTGCTTGGCTAATACCTTGATTATTAATTCCGGCCTGGTTGCCGTTGATAATATGTGCTGCACGCATGTCTTAGCTTCTCCTCGTATTGCTGCGCGCAATCGGGCTACATTTTCATATTCACTAAACTTGTATCTTCGGTTCGATTCTTCGTAGGTATTTATAAAGCTCCGCCACTCTGAGATGTCTCCGTAAAATGGAGGTAACTCATATACTTCCTTGGGTGATGGCCTAGCTGCCATCTGCATGCGCTCGAATAATTGCACCATTACTTCAGGTGAGGTTTCATTTGTACATTTTGTATGCGGCGTTTGTGGCTCTTGATGTTGCCATTCTCTTCGTGTCTCGTATGCTTGTAGCGGTGAGCGAGCTCTGTATCTTTCGTCAGGCTGCGCCACTGTAGGTTCGCGTGCTTTCTCCTTACTTTCGTCGATCCATCTTGCTACGGTGCCACCGCTAGATCGTTCGTCCCTAATAGAACATTCGGACTCCTCTCGGGTCCTCTTTACCATAGCACGCTGTTTAATGAGCTTCCTTCGTATATCAAATAATTTCTGTCGCAGCCGTCGTTCGGATTCCATTTTTATTTGTTTCTGTTCGTCTTCCGCTTGTTGTTTTAATTCCTCTTCCGTTAAGGCGGCTAACTGCTCACTTTCTTCTAACTCTAATTCTTGCTGACGGATTTCCGTTAGGCGGCTTTCAGTTGATCGTATGGACGCGGGTCTATGGGGTGTCAACGTTTCAGCAAACGTAACTTCCTTTTCGGTGCCTGTTTTGTTAGCTTGTTCCTCCGCGGGGGGGGGTACCCGTATCACTCGTCCTAAGTGAGTGTCCAGAGGTATGTTTACCGGTGGCTTGCGTAGCCGTTTTTCTAATTCATGCCGCCATAATACAGTGGTGTCCATGGATGGAGACTTTGGTACGCCCATATCTAACAGACGGGCAGGTGCTGTTTTCTTGGATGTTTGGGCAGTGTCATTATTACCTAAAAGTACCGGGGTGTCTACTACCGGTGTTGACGTCTCGACGGCGTCGGACGTTGCTTTTGCGGGCCCCTCTCCTGGGCCGGCCTGATGGACACGCTTAGCTAGCGTGTCGCTGGTGGACGGTTCAGCGAACCGTTTCCTTGCCTTATCGGCAGAGTTGCGTTGCACTCGTTCTTGTGCAGCTTCGGCTCCTTGTTGCAGGAATTGTTTCCTTTCTTCATCATCTTCATTACCCGACGTCATTGATCGTGTCAATCTCCTCCTGGTGTCTGACATCGTGGTGAATAATCCTCTTATGATGCGCTCTGACTTGCGCGTACGCCTCCCGGGCGGTATAATGGGCCCGTAACCTGGTGCCCTGAAAACTTCTGACGTCCCTTTGGTACGTCAAACACAATCTGGATCCAGCGGATCCGGTTCGAAGGACCAAAAACGACTGTGAACGACGTCCGCTCTCGGCGGCGTCGGCTGGGCGAGTGAGCGCGCGCGCTACCGGCCGCGGCAATGCTCGCCCCTCACAGTCACCTAAGAATGACCTAGTGCCGAGACACAAGTCGGCGACGGACGAGCTCCGCCCCTATGTGCTCGGACAGTGCGTCGACCACGCTGCGTGACACAAGTCGGCGACGGACGAGCTCCGCCCCTATGTGTACGGACAGCGCGTACTACCACTCGGCGCCCGAATGGTGTGTTTGGGCTTCGCCCGTGTCCTCAGACACTTTGGGTAATCGATGTTACCAAAATAAAAGAAGGAATAACGAGAAATAGACTTTTTATTCACTTTTCCCTAACTGCCCTATCACTGCCCTAAGTGACTTGATTTCAAGTCCCTAACTTCCTATTACTTTGTAGTTTTTTCTTCTTCTTGTTGTGACTTCCAGGAGGCTCCGTTTGACACTGATTTGCTCCGGGCCGTACCTGCTATTTATACCTGCTAGTGGGTGAGCAAGACGTGCTGAATGAGACAATAGAGGTTACGCCCACTTTGACTTGACTAATTTACATTGCAAGATGTTATTGGGATGTTATACATTTAAATGGGTGGAAGACTAAGCTGATTTACAAAGTTCTAATATGGATTGAGATCTTATAAGTACAGTAGGGTTCGTAAATATTTTCTTATCTGAATAATCATACATGGAAATCGGGCAAACCGTAATTCGGTCCCTTTCTTAACACTTATTCATTATTTGCGCTGAACCTACTGAGTTTACTTATTTGTAAGTTTAAACACTTAATAGAACTTTTAATAAGCTTTCTAACAATATATAAATCATTCTAATACGATGAGCCGTTGTAAAGTTATAAAGGTAAACATGTTAATTACAAAGTGAAAATGCGCCGTACTAAATTCTAATTCAGGCTCGGTGGCCGCGGCTCTCGTTACGGTCATGTTGGCGCGATACACCCCTCCCCTCCATGGCGGCCAGTCCGCGCTGCGCTCGCGCATAGGCAACATCTCCTCTCTCTTTCTAATACAATTTGTATTGGGATTTTACTTTAATGTTTACAATATCAAATAAATGCTATGAGAGGGTGTTTTATATAAATAATTACTATGGGGAATCTAACTACTGGGTTCTTTATTTACTCTAAACAATCTAAATCTTTATAAATAATCACATATTTCTCTTACGTATAATCTTCGTATGACGCGATGCGTAGCTCTGCCGTCGCGTGTTGATGTTGTCGTTCATAATAATATAGATATGTACTAGTTTGTTAGTACACTTATTTAAGAAAGACACCTCTATTAGGTACCTACGTACTTAGTCATCATGAACACATTAATTTTAGGCAGATTATCCGACTGTGCCTTGACAAAACCGCTTCCAGACATTGTAGCGAGTCTTTTTTCACAAGGAGTCACTGCTTTCAGTTAATAATTCCCAAAAAACACTGATTATTTATCATAAACAACGCTAAACATTGCGAATAACTTTCAATAATCATACAAACGACCTGTTGACAGTAGTCACCGAGTGTACGGTGACGTCACGATTCGCTCCGCCAATGGCGTTGCGTTTTGGAAATTTGCGAGAGAATTTGAAAATTACTACTTTTAAATAATTAAATTTGTTAATAGAAACATGATTATTTGTAAAAATAATCATGTGTGTATATTTACTAAGCAATAAAGATTACTCATGATTTTTTTTGTCCATTTCTGAATCACATGCATATTCCCTATTGAGAATCTGGCGTTGGTCTGTCCGAAACATACATAGATCACCTAGTGTTTATTCAAAGTGGCGTTGCGATTCTTGACAGCGAATGTGTTAATCTACGTTCGTAACGCTACTCCGTAGTCCGTAGCAGCTTAATTTCCATATGTAACGAAAACCACCAGTGGCCCTTTGATGTCATTTGTGGTGATTAGCGCTCAATGGGTTGAATGAAACGGTGATCGATTGGATCGTTCGGTTTCTAACTAGTTTTTGATTCCTATCGCTTGATTGTTGATGGACGATGGAGATGAAAGTTATCATAACTTTGACTTTATCATTGTGGGCTCTAGGCGTTACAGTTCTCAACTGCGGGCCATTTCAGTCCATTGAGTACATTTTGGTACAGATGTGCATGTTGCGTTGAAATATGGCTTTAAAAGCATCTCCGCTCTATCAAATGAATTCCGTATGTAACCTATTTAATTTGCCCTCAAAGCGTGAATTCAAACCTTTTTACCCGCGCCGTTAAGCGTAGTTTACCCGCTGACCATACGCGACGCGCGATAAACGCGCTATGTGACGCGCTGAGCAAACGTCGTAACGTCGGAATAAATCGCGAGCGGGCGCCGCGCGCGATACGGCACGTAGCGACCGCCATAGCGCTCTGGAAGCGTCTACCCTTTAAAATATCGTGAGGCCCGTGAGCCTCATGAAAACTTTTAAAAGTCAAAATTTCGAGCTTGCCGAAAGGTTGCCGATCGCTGGTGTATAGGAATTTATGTTGTGGTCGTCAAATTTTTAAAGAACATAAAAATATTCATAGTATTAAATATTTATATATTGCCATCCATCTTTATTAGGCACTGCAAGGATGTGTTACGATATATATATATATATATATATTAATTTTTACCGTGTCAAACGTAACCATATGAACTGTTTGTTTCTTAATAAATAAATATATATATTTAGCTACTTTGTCTGCTCCTATTTATATGATGCAGACTAAAGTAACCAGTGATGGTCTCTGATGCACCCATCGCCTGACACAACAAGAGCTGTCACGTCAGAGCGATGACTGAAGGATAACCGTACTAAATGTATGAAACGACACGTCAGATAAGAATGAATAAGTTTTTTTTTAATTATTGACTTTCACGGGTCTAACGCGATATTTGAAAAACAATAATTTAAATATGTTTATAAAGCGCGAGATTTTAAACTGTAAGTATGGTTTTGACTAAAGAAAGAAAGAAAAAACATTGATTAGTGACACACACAATACGACAAATATTTAATAAAAATAAACATTATAAATTTTTAAATGGGGTGGCGCATCGTTACTGACGATTTCGCAACATAATTTGAGACGTTGGTGCCGTTAAGAAGCCTAAGTCTTCTGGTAGATGTCGCTACATACGCCTCCCTAAGGCGTTGTATGAAGGAACTGATTGAAGGATTTGGTGCCCGAACCAGATTGTTCCGATAGCTCAGTTGGTTAGTAGCGACGGGCCATGAATGCCTGTGGTCGCCGGTTCGAATCCGGCTCTGAGCATTAAATTTTTAAATTTTTCCTTTCATTTAAAAAAATATATTTTCTTTAGCAGCGTCACTGCTTAAAAAAACAAATATTAAAAATAAACACGTCACGAAATGGTCCCAGCACAGCATGGTGCTGGCGATTACCAGCGCTGGTCTTCCGTTGAAACCATTGGTGAAACCACGAGGGGCAGCGGACACATTGCAATAAAAATAGAAAAAGTTTTGATGTCCCATCCAGTAACAGTACGTCCCCAGCGCCCGCAAGCCCAAACAAACTGAAACACAGAATTATTAGTGTTTTCCGATTGCATGGCGAAGGAGTAAGCGCTGCTCAGTAAATGTTAGCTATACTGCCAACCGCTGATTAGCCGACAATGTTCTTATCCCTCATTTTAATGTCTCCCGCTTTCGTATCAAACTGTATGGCGGAATTTTCAAATAAAGGGATAATATGGTGTATGATAGGAAATAAATACCTACGTTACCAGTAACCCGTGTGGTCTCGGGTTAGAATTTCACCACCCCCTTTCTTCCCGTGGGTGTCGTAAAAGTCGACTAAGGGGTTGTGTGTTGTGGGCGATGGGCTACCTATTACTGCAATATCACATTTTGTCGATATTTTATACCCACATTTATGCCAAAAGTGGCGCTGGAACATACGTTTCATGTGCTCTGCCTACCCCTTTTGGAAATAAAGGCGTGAATGTATGTATGTATGTATGTTACCAGTAAGCAAAACTTACAAAAACAATCGGAAAACATGGTGTAGCGACATCTAACTTGAAGACTGGTGATTAAAACAGGCGACACTTAGTTTCTTAGATCCGCCAACTACTCTTTCTTTTTTTATATACAAAGACGGTGGCAAACTAAAGCACGGCCCGCCTGATAAGCAGACACCGCAGCCTATAGACGCATGTAACTCCAAAGGTGTAACATGGACGTTGCCAACCCTTGATATGTTTGAGGAATCGCCGTGTTGACAGCTGAAGGAAGAAGTTCCCTCGCTCTCAACACAACTCATCCTCGGGAGCTCTCGTACACTTTAAAGGCTGGTATTGGGCCGGTAGAAGTTAACCAGCAGCTGTTGGCAAAGTGCCTAAGTAGTAAGTAGCAAAAAGCCACAGTATACGGAAAAAAAAACCAGCAGCTGTCATCCCATATAGTACAACTGTCACATTCGCGCTCATCCCACAAATAAATGTCCTTGCCGGGATTCAAACCCAGAACCTCTGGCCTCGCTTCAGGGTTTGTACCAAATAGGCCATAGCTTACAATTTATTTATACGCTATACTTGGTATTTTCTCAATAAACAACAATAGTTTCGGGTTAAAACTACAATATTTTATTGACTTTTTCAAGTCTTTTAAAGGATGGTCCTACACTACCGGTTAATTTTTCCCTCACTTCCCCGTTTTATTTCGACGCGTCGTACCTACATTGCTGCCCCCTTATCAGAAAGCATAATTATGTCCATACATTAGCAGCAATGTGCCGCGGGCGACCGCTAGATATGGCCACAAAAGAATTGAGATAACAACAATTTTTAAATGCAGATTTGTGTGCGTGGCATAGTTGGGTTCCGTATTTTTAACTGGCAAACTATGTTTTGATTTATACTCATATTATAACGAGGAAAAGTCTGTGCGATTGTAAGTTTGTATGTAAAGGATGATCTCCGGAACCGCTTATCCGATTTCAATCATTCTTTCAGCTGCGTGTAGAATGGACGTTCTGGGTGATTATATGCTATATTTTATCTCACGTTTTTACCTGCGTACTTTGCAATACGTGGGCCAAGCCGCACGTCTAACTAGTTGTAAATAAAATTAGTAAAAGTCAAAATTGTAGGTTCATTAGACATCACTATTTTGCATTATTTTAAAATGCTAGTAGTTGCACTAGACGTCACAACTATTACATTCAGCATTTTTTGGCTATTATTTTGACCATAAAATATCACAAACAATTTTTTTCAATAGGAGTTTGTTTTAGGCGGTCGTCACACTGCGACGCATCAACGGACGGACGGGGGGGGGGGGCGGAGCTGCATACAAATTTCGCCGGACGGAGGTGCGTCGCAGTGTGACATCCACCTTTATGTAAGATAAAATTCCGCCTAAGTTTGTATGTGTAAAAAATCTTTCACCGTATTCAAAATAGATTATCAGAATTACCATAGGTTATATTGTATGCTGCAGTTTCGCCTGGATTATTTATAATACGCTAAGCCTCGCGGTTAGTCTAAGACATAGCTCAACTCAAGATCTGTACTCCAAAACTTTTCAGCATACATCATTTATCAACATCGACTTCCCCAACTCAGATAAACAAGAAAGCAAACTTTTGCACATATTTAGTTACCAGATACAATCCTGCATTCAAACCTAGTGCATTGTGGGGGCGTCCACCCTTCGCCCATAAACAACCTTTCGAACTACGCAAACCAATAAAAACCTTATTACAAAACGATTAAGTTCCTTTTCCAACCATCGATTACCACACTTGGTTTCTTTTGTTGTTAAACTTTAGCGTTCTTCTGACATTCGCTCAAAGTAATTCCAATCTTATTGTGATTCGTTAGGGTTTGTTTTAGATTGTGAATTAGCAGTCAGTCTTTGGAATTGATAGTATTGTATCGCAATTGAGATGTAATACAGATTTCATGCACTTATAATAAGCATTTCACGATTTTAGTCTTACGGACATGCGAGGATGCGAATGAATCTTTAAGTTGTTGTTTATAGGATGTCTTACAAATTATAAGCAGTCTGTAGACAGATTTGACCAGTGGGTGTAACAACATGATTTTTCTAAGAAGGCCTTGAAGAAGTATTGTTAAGATTTTGTTTAGCAAAAAGCTTTAACGTCAATTGATACTTCAAAGCAGTTTAAAAAAAATATATTGTCAAAAACATGCTAGTAAGAAATTGAGAAACTACTTACCCACTGAACCAATTCAGTGATAATGACGAGACTTTGTGGTGAAAACGCTGCAACACATTTTCAGTACAAAGAGGGAAACATCGGCTACTATAATATCGGGAAATAAAGCCTACGGTGTATCGCTTATGTAAGCTTACTGTATGTCAAGACTATACACAATAATAAGCGAAATCATATATGTACATGCTATTTAGATGTAGTAGAAATGGTGTCTGTGTATTTTACAAAGAATAATGTTAGTTTAAAAAGGTCCAAGCGATGAAGCACAGGTTGTAAAAGTTAGCAGCTGTAGAGATAGCTGGGCGGGACTGATAACGGACTCCGCAAATACACCGACTTGGGATAGTTCGAAAATTCAGTGAAAACTAAAATACTACGGAAGCACAGGAGGTTTGACTCAACGTATTGGTTTGATATCAATTTAAGATTTGTTGCGTTTTCGTTCACACAATGTGGGCTTAGCGCGCGTATACGTAGTGAGCGTCGTGAGCTGTACTTGTTTGACACTATCATGGTGTACAAAAATAAGAATGATGTAAAGTAGTTTAAAAAGGTCCAGGCAATGAACAGGGGATCAATTTTTAATTCTCACCAAGTGACTAATTCTCACCGATGTGAGTGATTTCGGAAAGTTCGTATTTTTGAAACTCATCGGTGACTTACATTTGTCATACTTATGATATGGATTTACGAGTGCCCCTACCCACTCGTAATTGAAATCACCATGCGATTGTTTTTGACAGTTGACGTAGGTATGTGACATATTTTCGGTTACATGACACTGACACATACGCTACGTTTTACGTTTGAATCTGTGTTATGTTATAGTATGAGAAAATAAAACCGGTAGAACCAAGAACAACATCTGCGTAAAAAGGAACGTAACGGGAAGATTGTCTCTGACTGACATTGTAAAATTTCTGCATGTTGGTAAACATCGTGCGACTTTCAAAAATACGGCTTTAGGAAAATGGTGACATAAAAGTCATCGGTGATAATTTTAGTCACCGGTGACTTGATATCACCAGTGAGATTAAAAAATCGCACTCCAGCACAGGTTGTGAAAGTTAGCGGCTGCGGAGACAGCTGGGCGGGACTGATAACGGACTCCGCAAATACACCGACTTGGGATAGCTCAAAATTATAGTGAAAATATAAATACTACACAGAAAAAAAAGTGTAGGTATCAATGAGATAACCATTCCGTATCCAAGCACAAAATAGTTGAATATGCGTACATTTTATTTTAAACACAGTTTAATAAAAAAATCCGAAGAAGTTGGCAGAAATACATAGATCAATTCTATGAAATTGGCAGTATGATTGGCAGTTATTTAAAACAAGAGGAAAATAACGGGCGCTCTTATCACTAACAAGAGTGAGACTGAGATGTCTGCTTTTCATTATTTCCTTGTACATACCATTTTATATCAAAACAACTCCTACTAGAAATTGACCTAGTGGAGCGCTTTGATAAAAAATAAATAATAAAAGCAGACACGTGCAGAACGTGGATCAATATCCACGTTAAATTTACACACGTTGTAAAAGTTAGGGCGGGAGATAGCTGGGCGGCGCTGATAAGAACACGAGTGCATCGTCGCAAATAGCGACCAAACTTTGGAAGTCAACTATCCAGTTAAATATATACAATTGGGTCGACACTACCTTTTTCATATTTTCTTTTTGTTTTCTAGCATACGTACTATTCTATAATGTTATATTACCATTGGGATGTATATTATATTATATATTAGCACATCGTATACACGTAGATTGCAATATTTTAAAATTGACTCCCTTGACACCCAAAGAAAAAATTCTACACGCTTTATTTTTACATAAAATTCTTCATCATAAAATCAACTGTCCGCAATTATTAGAACTTTTTCAATTTCGCGCTCCATCCAGATTTCCTCGAAATTCTATAACACCGTTATGCCCACCTATCAGAAGGTCAGTGTTAGGTAGGAACTCGCCAGTAAGCAGGTATGTCAGTTGGCCAACAGTTGCAGTGAAGACATGGATATTCACTTTGACCCACCCAGCAAATTGCGCAAAGCCATAAGGAAACACACAAACCTTTAAACCTTTAATATTTTATCCCTTGGATCTTATTGTTTTAATAAGCACTTACTTTGTTTGTGCCTATTAACTGTAGCTAGTTACTATTAATTTTAGTTTAGATTAGTAATCTTCACAAGTTTCGCACGTGGAGTTTACCTTTAAGGCGCCGTAGGTTCAGCGAAGTTAAGCGAACAGAGTTTTTGAAACAATATAATGCGTCTGTTTATAGTAATATGGTTTTAAAAAAATACGAATAGTAATCTTGAGGCTTTTCTGCAGGGAAATCAGTGTTTAGAAACATGATTAAGCAATTTTCGCTCGATAGAAAAAAATCACGAACATAGGTCTAAAAGGGTCTAAAATACACTTAAAATATTCCTTACAAATTATGCACAAAAGCTAAAAATATTAAAATGCTTCTAAAAATCGGCAATATCATGTTTGAGAGAAATCAGTGTTTACTTTTTTATTTATTTAAACGGCAAAAAATATAAAATTAAAAAACATGATTTCCGCGCTTCCGAGCACGCACTTCCATCTCGCTCACGCTTATGCTCAGTGAGAGGGAGAGAAGACCATGAACCTACCGCGCCTTAAGTAAATGTTACGCTACTCTTTAACACATTATCATGTCTACTATTTTAAGCACTGGTCTAAACATTTGTTGGTAAACCTTGATTAAATAAATAAAAAAATATACATATATATATATGTTAAGAGGTGAGATGATTAGGAAAGTGGCACCAATTTAGGGGTCAGATTGGACGTATTAAATTCAAGTTTAATTTTCAAAGTGGACGAAATGAATTGCTAAGATGCCCTTCATTAGGGTTGGGACTTTTTGACTTCAGTTACATGTACAATAAGGCCATCAATTACATCTATAAGTCCGACGGTCTTTGAAATATTAAGTATAAATGTTTAGGGATGGACGAGGCGGATAGACCAAGGAAAAGGCTATGATGAGAAAGCAAATTACATGGAGGTATAAGTAGAAGAAAATACATGCTGCGCCGACCCCTAGTAAATGGGATAAGGGCAAGTAAATGATGATATATCTAATGGTCTGTGAGACAACTGTTTGGGACAGAAGGACAACCAACTTTGGCACGTTATAATAAAACTGACGAATTGTAAATGTTTTTCTGAACTATGCTATTGTTGATCAGTAATTGCGTCGTCATCGCAGCTACATATCAAGTTGAAATTTAGTAATTTTCAGAACACGTAAAAGCGGGGCCTGGGCGGTGGTGATAACGATTCGCGGCGAGCTTTGAAAAATGACCACATCCAACAATAACTAGACAGGCTGCACACAGGAATACCTTGATACCTCTGACCTTTTGACGACCGCTTTAGCCTAGTTGGTAGTGACGCTGCTTACGAAGCAAGAGGTCCTGGGCTCGAATCCCGGTAAGGGCAAACATTTGTGTGATGAGCATGAATATTTGTTTCTGAGTCATGGATATTTCTATGTATTTAAGTATTTATATCTATTATATATATCGTCGTCTAGTACCCATAACACAAGCCTTGTTGAGCTTACTATGGGACTAGGTCGATTTGTGTAAGATTGTCCCCTTATATTTATATTTTGTGCCTTTGGCTGCTCCCTGTAAGCGTTATCATAACATATGCCTCTTATGCCGGGCCTAATACTGATTGTTATGTTATTGGTACTATGTGTGTATAGGTTGATTAATGAGTATTTAGAGAAACATGAATTTGCCATAAAAAGGACGGTTAAAATTCTCAATTAAGGTAAAAGTGAATTTATTGTTTATTGAATAATGGTCTGGTTGGTATTTTCTTCCCTAACCCCGTTTTATTTACTTGTAACATATATACTAATTGCAATATGTTTTTGATCTTATACATTTTTTCGTTCTTGGCCATTGCATTGTCCCATTTAATTCAAGGTTTGGTGTACTATACCAAAATTGGTCCAACATTACAACCTTATTCATAAAACTTAAAATGCCTTTGCTAAATAAAACGTTCTTTGTCGCTTTCCTACGCACACAAATGTCAAAGTGACAGATAAGAACAATCTAATTTTAACGGCATTCTAATGAAAGGCTTGTCTAGAGCGTTTCGTATTCATATACGGCCGTTAGAGTATAGATTTTAGTCCAACGGAACACTCGTCCTTCCCATCATTACGTAACCTGTTTCCTGATAGTGACTATGTAAAGGTCGAAATCAAATTTATTAGCACATAGCTGCTACTCACACAATATCAATTCGGAGTGGAGACAAAACCCTGGAGATACAATATTTGGTGCGGCCGCGATAGAGCGGGTGGCGGCGGACGATAACCGCCCGAGCTAGGGTTGCCACTAATAAACGATTAATATTTCACTTTTGGAAGTTGGAAGTTGTGTAAATTTGTAGGACGTCATTTTATTCCCATGAAACCTTAGCCGCAATGACATAATTTTATATATGTAAAATTACAAAAAAATATATATTAAGGAACTCAACTGCAAGCCACTGATTCTCGAGTTATTTTGTTAAAATAAGGAAGCTTAAATTATACAAAAGAGAGTGTTACGTAATTTATGTATATATTAAGATCGAATGCACTTATTGTTTTATATGCAATATAAACTGCAGTGCTTATAGCAATAAGGTTTTTTTTTTAAAAAAATACAGGGTAGGTCCACAAAATATGTTTTCCACGGCCTTTATTTAGTGACTTATAATCTAATCTATAGACCAATACCCTCTTCCACTTCAAATTAATACAAAAATGCGTCATGATTTTCACATGTTTGTTATTAACTTGTCAAATATGCAGTCGCAGTCTGCCGTATCGACATGTAATGAATGTATTTCCAAAATAATATTAGTCTTCTCTTCTTTTCTACTTCACAAATAAATAAATTGTTTGTGGCATCCCTGCCGCATGCGTCTGCGAGATGCACCGTTATCAGCGCCGCCCAGCTATCGCTATCCGCCCGCCCAGGCGCCTTCTCTTTAAAATATTATGAATTACCCGCTCACTCGTGCCCCATCCCAAGTTATTGTGACGATATGTCAGGTTTATGTACGATCCTTAACGATCGTCAGTTATTTGTGATTATTCCGTTTATTGTACAACTAGTTGTACAATATTTTATTATCATCATCATCCTCCTCCTAGCGTTATTACCGGTAATGCCCCTAAAGGAGCCCAGGGACCGCTTTGATACCTAATCCTAAGATTTGACATAGGCACTAGTTTTACGAAAGCAGTCGCTTTCGTAAAACCCATCTGACAACTAGAACACGGACAACGGAAAACTAGACCTTATCGGGATAAGGCCGGTTTCCTCACGATGTTAAATATTCCGTACATAAGTTCCGAAAAACTCATTGGTACGAGCCGGGATTCGAACCCACGACCGCCGCTTGACAGCCGCATGCCTGAACCACTAGGCTACCGTAGCTCTATATCGTATATTTTATTATATACGATTGAAATATAAATTACACCATCAAATTTAACACATTCACTGCAAGAATTGCTTCGAGTTATACTCGTAGCCGATCCCGTGGTTATTAGCCGTATGTAGCGGAAAGTGGCTACGGCTTAGGCGCCAGCTAGATGGGTAGCGCTACGCTCATAGTCGATATCATGCGAAAAGCTGTATGTAAATGACAGCGCCTACGTGCAGTGCGTCTACTCGTACCTAGCAGATTCGAATTCGTGGCAGTGAAAGTGTTTACATTACGACTAACCCTTCCAATACTTTTTCATTACTATATGGATATGTATTTGGGTCAAGTTTACAACGATTTATTATAGCATTAGTCTTCCAACGCGTAACGGCGCCGTTTGAATCATTTTAACCGTAACCAAGACAACCAACATGTCACTCAATTCTAGAAAACTGGCTTAAAAACACCTTCATCAAATGCTAGCAATGATACTTTAAAAAAACTGTATATTCAGTTTCTGTATTAATGACAAATCTAGCAGCAAACTGTACTTCTTTCCCTACTGATTGGTTGAGTCTACACCTCATTTTTACTTCCTTTTAACTCAGCATTTAACTTTTTTTCCGGTTATAAAGGGCATCGACTGCGTCTCGGCTGCACCGTTATCAGCGCCTCCCAGCTATCGCCGCCCGCCCAGACTTTCAACGACGTGTGCGAATTTACAGCCCAGCTGTTATGAATTAGGACACCTTTTCGTTGCTTTTGTATGTGTTTTGAAAAATATAATGTTTGTTTGTTTGTAATAGGTTAGTTTGACAGGTCGAACTAGAACTCTTTATGAAGTGATTGTTTACCTTGATGCCCCTGATATTTGTGAAGAAAAGCAATGTGACGTGTGTGATACCATTTAAATGATCAGTCAATTCCTATTATAGTTAGTAATATATACACTGAGGATCTATCATCATTCGACGTTGTATAAAAGAACAGTATTTGCTGACCATCCCTGTTATTCGTATAACATAACAGACCTTTTTTTATATCAAATTTAACTGTCCCTTTCTCACAAACACAAAATTTATTGAAAGACACAGACCAAATAATTTTAAAGGACTTCGTGCTCAAAAAGGCTCGCTTGGTATTAAACGATAATGTAATATATATAGGTATGTAATTTCATGTTGAAAATTCCAAAAATATAAAATAACCCACACAGTACTAAACTTTAACTACAGTCCCTCACTAAGGCAATGTTTATATTTTATTTACAACCGGGCAACCGTTGACATGTAGTAGTGAGCATCTTATCAGCGATAGCTGGGCGGCGGTGATAGCGCCCGCCCGCCCTACTATATTTCACGCCGACTTTGCCACGGAAAGTCATGAGCGTGAAAAGATTGTGCCATAGAGGACGGAAGCAGGTATCACTTTTTAAATTATTTTTAGAATTGACGCCTTTCACAATATACGAGTAATAGTAGAAAACTGAAATTAATCAAGCATTTTTTGTGTAATTAAAAATACTTTTGCACATTTAAAATGATCTGTGGTCCAGTAGTGTAAGGTCTCCAAACTTCAAAGGAAGTAATATCTTTTAAGACATTTTCCTAGTTTTTCTTTCATTAAGTTTTGTAACACAAGCTTATCAAATTTTTGAGATTAAGATCGATTGTGCGTGCTAAAAATTATGTCAATCTCACTTTAAGCACTTTAAGTCATATGGTTTCGTCAGTTCAAAACAATTTAAAATTTACTAATACAAGGAAAAGTATTTGAAATATAATCAGGTACTGAAAATGTCACTTCATTTTCCAAAGCCGTTCTACCCCCTTCGACGGGTTAGAACGGTCGTCCGTCGTCGGTAGGCCGAGGTATTATTATAGTTATCAAACGAGGTAAAGTACCGTAAATATTCGCGCTCATTACACAAACATTCACCCTTACCATGAAAATGAATTAGTCTAGAAGCGTCACCTAATTCGTCAAATCGGTGTTAACCCGTTCGGCGCTACACACGTAACCCCACAATGCCATATCAATTTCCTCGCGCAGCCTCGATTTTACGGCGTTTATTTTATCACTTTGAATCATAGCTGCATTAGGGTTGTCAACCACGCTGTTTATAGTGAAATGTTTGTCGTGCAATCGAATCAAGGTTATTTTCGATGATTGTGATGACTGTGTGAGTCAGGCACCACTGAAAATCGGCGCTGCGTAATAAAACCTTACGGCTTATTTCGAGATACAAAGCTGAGTGGCGATCATTTTAGCATGTTTTGATTATGTCTGTAATTTCCTGTCTTTTATTTCTTATATGCTAAATAAACACATTTTCTTTCTTTCTTTCTTACTTACTCCAATACGATATTTGCCGCCAAACAATAATTTAATATAATTAGGACTTTTTTTAAGAATATTCCTAATTTGAACAAAATTTCCAGTATCATACGTTTTAAGTTGTCAGTTAAAAGAACGGTGTTTATATCTTGTGTTCAGCACACACACGCTTGAATGGAACTGATCCCCGATTTGACTTAAATCAGTTTGCCAAAGACCGTGCCACAATTATATTGCTCAAATACCATGTAAGTGTTTTATGATGCTGTCGTTTTTCTAGATGTTGGCAGCCCTATTGCACTAGCGGGGCGGGCGCTATCTGCCGCCCCAGCTATCGCCTATAACTAATCTATCGCTCACACATTGTCTTTTTGCATCTGCCTTAATTACACTGCCGGTAATCGCTCACTAGCGTCATAATCTTACTTTGATTTTGTGTGAACAGTAGCGGGCGCTGGTTAGTAATTAAACATTTTGTCGATCTTTAGATTTATTTGACTCCACCGTTAGAAGTTTTAAAAGTGTATTTGCGTCACACATTTTGCTTAAAGAGAGAGTGAGACGCAATGCACATTGGACAAAGATCTTGGACAATACTCAAACGAATCGTTCTAACACGTTTTTAACCCCCGACGCATGTTTTAAGTTTTACGTGTCTGTCTGTGTATCTGTCTGTGGTATCGTAGTTCCCAAACGGTTATACCGCTTTGAATGTGTTTTTTTTAGTTTCATAGATAATTTTATTCCGAGTGTTCTTAGCCACGTTGTATGAAAATCTGTTCAGCCGTTTTTGAGATATTGGACTTTGAAATGAAAATGTCGGCGGTTTCTCAACTTTTCCAAGTTGTACCTAGTTATATGAGTTTTTTTATTACTATGATGATGGTCAACAAGCATTCGGCCTGCCTGATGATAGCAGTCACCGTTGCCAAAGGAAGCTTGCTATACCAGAATAATCATAAGCACGCTATTTTTTGAACCGAGCCTTTATTGATCTGAGGGTTCGTTCATTTTATGAGTTTGTCGTGCTGTCGTTTTTCTAGTTGTTGGCAGCCCTATTGCACTCGCAGGGCGGGCGCTATCTGCCGCCCCAGCTATCGCCTATAACTGGTCTATCGCCCACACATTGTCTTTTTGCACCGCTAAGTTGCGCTCCAAAATGGATTTTGTTTGCGTATTGAATGCCGCGCTTTTTTCTATTGCTTTTTTAAGTTTTTATTTTTATTTTCAGGTTTCCGAATCGGTTTTTATATCGACCCAAAACATATAAACGTATCGGCCTCAGACCAAGAAAAAAAGACAGACGGAGCGTTACGAACAGTCAAGTGAAGCCAAACCACATACAAACAAAACCATTCAGGTTTAGCACACGCTCACGCACACATATATACAATCAAAATTGCACAAAACTCTTCAGCCCGTGTCGCAATGCTGTCCAGATCATTTATTTCGAGTTTTGTGCGATTTAATTTGTCTAGCGTGTGCTAAACTTATGGGGCTTGGTTGAAAACCGGTAGGCTTCACTAGACTGTTCGTAACGCTCCGTCTTTATATTTTCTTGGTCTGAGTGTATCGGCATAGTTTCCTTTTCACAATTTTTGAAAGATTTCAGGGCGTTTTTTTATATATATTGTCTATGAAAGTAAACTTCAGTATTGGAACCAAAAATGGAATTCGTTGGTTTAGTTTTTTTTTCAACAGTTTTTCTCCTTTGACACATGGTATTAAATCCGATTTTTGTAGTTAGGTATGTAAGTATATTGCGCAATAAAATTTGAATAAATAAACACCGAGTGTTTTATTGGTTGGATGTGACTATCCATCTAATGTAGTATATCTATGAGTATTGGCAAGGCCACGGCAAGGCCTTAAAGCGTGTTCACATATTTTTGGCACATTGCCTTAGAGAAATATCGGTAGCATTCAAAAACGTTTCATGATTTGTTGGGACTTGGAACTGGTGTTAATAATTTAATCTCGACTATAATCTTGTTAATATTAATTGGACCAAATAAACAATGCCTATCTCTCTTTTACCAGGGGAATTAAGATGTAGATCCAAAGTTAGACTCTCCTGGGACTTAATGGAGTGTTCCATTTAGTCTAGACAATCATAACATACAAGGAGAAAGTAATTAAACACATTTCATAATAATAGCATAAACCTATTTCAAATTGTAGACCAAACCTTGTAGTACTACTGTTTTCAAACATATTTCTACGAATGATTTTTATCTACGGGTTAAGAATAAAATTATGATTAATCTACATCCAGAGAAATAAGCGCTATGCGGTTAAATTGTGTATAAAAGTAAGTAGGTACTTACCCCGGCGTTTGGTAACGGTTTTAAATAACTTTATATTAAAAAAATCATTTCTTCTGCCAGTCAATCATATAGCCAAACAGACTTGACAGACAGACTAACAAACAAAATCCTTAGTTACAAGTTGGCTACAAGACATGGTACAGTTAGAGAAATATAAATTGGCCGTCTGTTATCAGCCTAATTAGCAATCTTCTGTTTTTTTTTTTTTTTTTTTTAATATTAAGGGACAATCTTACACAAATCGAGCAAGCCCCATAGTAAGCTCAATAAGGCTTGTCTTACGGGTACTAGACGACGATATATATAATATATATAAATACTTAAATACATAGAAAACATCCAAGACTCAGAAACAAATATTCATGCTCATCACAGAAATATTTGCCCTTACCGGGATTCGAACCCAGGACCTTCAGCTTCGTAGGCAGCGTCACTACCCACTAGGCTAACCGGCTGTTTTGCGTAAACACTTACTGGTCAATAGGTACCTACTTGAATAGGCTTGTCAACTATTAAAAACTAAACACCTAAGCTGCTCCTGAAGCTGAAGTGACTCAAGTCTATTGTTTTTTACATGGGATTTGACTGTTAATTACTAAGAGATTATAGCCTAGAACGGCGTAAAAATTAACGATGGGTCACTTTGGCACTCCGGAACAAAATGGTTACTTTTGTAATCAAAGGAGAGCGGCCGAAATGTTACAACTCTCTCTTTTGTTAGATATTGACCAAAAAAAACTACAACTTAGAAAAGTTGAAAAACCCCCGACATTTTCATTTCAAAGTCCAATATCTCAAAAACGACTGAACAGATTTTCATGAAACATGACCAAGAATACTCAGCATAAAAAAACCGCAATCAAATCGGTCCATCTGTTAGGGAGCTACGATACCACAGACAGACACGTTAATTTTATAACACCCCTCTTTTGCGGGGTTAAAAAGTTCTGTGTAAATAAAACAGACGGGAAAATCATATTTTCAACTATGCCTATCTAGATGATGTACTTATAGCTCAGGTGCCAAGCTAGTCTGTCTAACGAGACGTGATCGCCGGCTGGCTGCGCGAGCTATCGTAATTGGTAATAACCGCTTTGGTGGTTAGCCGGCCTTACTTCCGACGCTGCGATAGAGCCTAGGCATTATGTGGAGGAAGCTGGTGATACTAAACTCGGCGCTTCAGACATAATTTGATTAAACCCTAATTTTCGAGTTATCAATTTTCTAACGAAATTATAAATTTAAATTAAAGGAAAAATTAGAGATTTAGTGGCAGAGACAGATTGTTCCGATAGCTCAGTTGGTTAGTAGCGACGGGCCATGGATGCCTGTGGTCGACGGTTCGAATCCGGCTCGGAAGATTTAATTTTTCAATTTTTCCTTAAAATTAAATTTTCAAGATGTCCCCGTAATTACGCTAAAGAGCACCAAAATGGGTCAAATTTTATGGTTTGATACAAACATAACCCACGATAAACGTTAGAACTTATTTCTGTCAGTAATGACAAACAAAATACTCATCATCATAGCATTATTCCCGGCTGTGCCCTCGAGGTGCCCTTTGAGTCCTACGTAATCCAAAAATTTGTCATAGGTTGGTTACTAGTTTATATATGAAAGCGACTTCGTAGGAAAATCCAAAAAAATAATGAGTTACTAAAATTAGATCTTACATTTGGTCTTAATAAGTACCCACAGTCGACAAAGACATGCTTACACTTTAAATTAATAATAAAGTAATAAATATTTGGGAACAATCTTACACACAAATCGAACTGATTGAGAACCATTGTAAAAAAGCCTGATACTTTAAAAACGAATTAGGAATATGTTTAGGTTTTAACGATATTCAGCATTTAACAAATTAGGTATAGATACAACCGTTTACCCCCTAGTTTAAACAGTAGTAGTTTAGTTATAATAGTATGTAATAAATAACAGTAGATTAAGCAAATAATGAGTGTGCATAACCCATTCGCCAACAAACTGCTCAGCAGTTTGGCGAAATTTTGTATTAATTTTAATTTTTTAATTATGTGAGCAATAAATTAAAAAAAAAAAAAAACTAACCCAATAGTAACAAGGCGAACAATGAACTCAGAGCATTTTTTTTAGTTAACTTCTCGACTTACCTAATATGTACTATGATTCTTTAATTCATTGAATTTCGTAAAAAAACGCTTCTAACTCCACATTACATAACCAAACTATAAGAAGAGAAATGTATTTTTTTTATTTTTTTATTATGTACAGTCATCTGTATAGGGCTCTATTGTCAACGTCATAAAGGCGTGTACAGATATTTATGCCCTTATTTATGTATCAATACCCCTGACTGTACATAAAGTACAGAAGGCTATTGGTCTTTTTGACATCCTGTAATACGACTTTCCATGTAAATACGACTTTCCTATGGATTTTGTAATAATAACAATTTAAACCACCATATTAAACAGCAAAGTTTAAAAACAAACATTAAACTTAGTAAAGCCCCCCATTCACGGGCACGATATTAAAACGCAATTCATCCCGCGCCGCCCGGCCACGACTCGTCGTGTCAGTCGCGAAATATCGCGCGGCGGTATCGCGGCGGGGATCGCGCGACGCGGCCACCCCGCGCGTGATCTCGCGATACAGGGCCGACGTCACACCGGAGGGAGCAGTGGGCGTTCGACTCGTTCCATTTTTTTTATAGCTTGTTTGGTTTAGATTCTGACCAGCCTATTGCGTCACCAAGAAAATACGGCATATTTGAAAAAAAACCGTGCTGGCACCTTGAAATGCGTAGCGGCGTAATATGTACTTTTAACTGGCAGCTTACTTCATAGGTAAAATTGTTGACATAATAAAGAAATTGAAAAAAAAGCTTGTGACACGACCCGCTGGCCAGATTCTAGGTGTTCCATGGCTGGATAAAGGCCTCCACATTCGGCTCGGCCCTATTGTTTGTTAGAAAAAACAATCAAACGCGTCCAAATCGACCTGAACACCACTGCTATGTACAAATTATTATAGTTCGTGCGTTTGGAACACTCGGGGAGGAACACCTTTAATACAATTTGGAATTTGAATTCGGAGGACGTACTGTGTTCTTATTTTTACATTTGAACAGCTTGTTGCTTACAGCAACAAATATCTTTTAAGTTTCCTGACTGTAGAAAAATTCCGTAGACGATAATTTTGATCCAATTGTTATATACTATCATTCTGATGCCTATTATTATTAATAAAATCATTTATTTCCGGCGGAGCCCATCAAAGTGTTAGTAGGTACAATAGACATAAGTAACTTACAAAACTGTAAAGTCTGCGCCCCTTGAATACTTTATCACTTTTGTAATAAGGGCTCATTTCCCAAATCACATTGCAGCACAAAGATGGTAATTATGGCAGGACCTGAGATTTGTCTTCCTAGAATTGAGGTCTTGGCTCGACCTCACAGAGTGACATAATAACAACATGTGTGTATAATAGTTGTACAAAATTATGAATAAGAATATCTGCAAATGTTAGTTCTTCTCACAGAGGTCTTTGCCACGAAGGCGTGCCTATACAACCCCCAAAGTTGGCGAAGTCACCAGTTTTTTGCGGAAGTGACTGCCATCTGAACTTCCAATCCAAGAGGAATACTAGTCTATTAAGATTAGGCATTCTCAAGGCAATTAGGGTGAGTTGCACCAAACCGTCTGTAATCGTAAGCGGTGTTTGTTACAATCTGAATGTATGGAACGTTTGACAAGTTCCTATTGACTGACAGCTGTCAGCGCCATATTTAACGTTGATCGGTCTGTAATCGTAAGTCGGTGCAACCCGCCCTTAGAGTTGACAACTTGACTGTTATAAATATAGTGATTGCGTCTAGCATAAGTAATTTTATACTAATAGGTATGACATTAATGCCTCCATTTTAATCATCATCATAATTAAAGAGCTTGGCTCTAATCGGTGCTGGTGGTCGGCCGATATCTAAGTTAGATACTCCTTTATTAGGGGAAATAAATAATAAATAAATACGAGTATATGCAGACAATATTACAGTACGATTACTGTTAGTTAACCACTGACAGATAGTTTGCTTTCAATTAATTTTCAACTTTAATGTCATACAAATAAAGCAATTTTCAGAATACTGTCACCCACTTTACCGATTAAGAGAAATAACTACTTACTTAATTTGTATGAGGTTAAAGTTGAAAATTAAATGAAGGCACACTATCTCTCAGTGGTTAACCCCAAATAATTCTACTGTACACAAATCGACCTAGTTCCAAACTAAGCAAAGCTTGTACTATGGGTACTATACGACGATAAACATACTTCTCTAGATTAAAAAAATACTTAAAAACATAGAAAACATCCATGACTCAAGAACAAATACTTGTGCTCATCACACAAACAAATGACTTTACCGGAATTCGAACCCAGGACCTCCAGCATCGGAGGCAGTTTCACTACCAACAAATATGAACAAATCACTATGAACAAATACCTCAAGGTATAACATTAAATCAACTACTGAACTAGACGTTTCATGCCAGCAGGCATTAAAGCTAACCTAATTACTCAGCAACCTGTTGCGATAGAGATACAGACATACATACATTAACACCGAATGCCATAAACAAGAATTCACTCGTGTTTAGACGCAGTGTTACAAGAATGCGGTAGTTTAGGTTTAGCGTTACAAGAATTAAGTAAGTTAACGGAAAACAGTATTTAGAATAGTATCTATTTGTATTTAAAATGTTATGTCACTCCTTGTCAACTACGTTTAACTTATTTAGACAATCATCTTACAATTGAGAGGATAGCAAGTGAATTCAAAAGATTTTTCAAAAAAACAAACTGCTTTTTTTTAGCCTATGGCCTATGTCACTCCCACGATTAAGAGGAATCTAGCGACACCTCATATTTATGTCGAAATCCGTCAAACGGTTTAGGCTGCAGGGCGTGCCGAAGAATATGCCACATACATACATACATACATGCGCTCAAAAAACATAACCCTCCTCTCCTTCGGGCAGTCGGGTAAAAAAGCTTTAATCGAAATAAAACAAACTAATTACGAAAAAAAAAACAATGCTTGCAACATTCATTTATTTATGGTAGATACATTAAGAAAAAAATAAGACTTTTTCGCACAAAAGTAGCAGTAGTCGTACAAAAAGTCGACTTAATGCCGTAAGCATCTCTACCAGTCAACTTTTGGGCAAAAGATTGGATTGCAACACTTATAGAAATCTTCCAATAGAAATAACCTTAGATACTTATTAATATATTATGTCCTGATGCTTTACATAAGCCAGTAACTGTCTAAGTTTTAAATAAGTACCTAACTAAATTCATTTTTAATTTCAAGTATTTACGTCCTAACTCTATTATACAAATGAATTGTCCCAGTACAATTTCAAGAACCCTTACTAAACTTTCAACCAAAGGTCTAGGTTGGACCTTAAGGTGTCACCCACTGTCGGATAGTGCTTCGCGATCCCGCGATATCGCGTGACGGACGGCCGCGATAAAACGCGCGGGTGGCCGATACGCCGTTTTGATATATTTGTGTACCTACACACCTCTGAAATGTGAGACTGTTAAAAATGTCGTATCTTAGTTGCATTTGCATAGCGATATACGAGATTTAGAAGATAACTACAGTCTCACGCAATGTACGCAAGGTATGTGTTCAATAACTAGTCATTATAGGAGTAATATTTTAACGATACCTAGGTACAGTCACCAGCAATTAGATCTGCCACAACATAGCACGCATAAATATCTGACACGACTCTATGTCTAATGCCATAAGGACGTGTCAGATATTTTTGCACGCTTTGTATCGGCAGATATTGATGCCGGTGACTGTACAGTCGAAACTTTGTAATAATTTAGATGATATTTTTGATAATTATTCTATGTGTTATGCATTCATTGTAAGAAACTCACTTTTAGGAAATATATAGGTATATATTTTAATAGCCTCCCTTTTTTCCGCTACTCGTCTCGGTCCTGTGCTAGAATTAAAATGTATACACTAGATAATATGAATAACAGAATAAATTAGGTGTAATGGTCATTTATCAGCACTTAGGTATTAGATCTGATATGTATAACACATATTCCTTCATATCATTACAATTATCGCGATATAATCGGATTGTTCATAATGCCTCAAGTATTCAAAACATAATGGCATCCACTCCAATCTCCACTAGTTAAAATACCACAGAACCGCCATTAAAAATGGCTACAATTTTTCCAGCGTCCGATGCGCCATAATCACGCAGATACGGCATAATATCGCAAAAAAACCGGCCACCCTATCGAATATAACAATGACGCGATAAACGCGCGGCAATATTTTAAAAATCGATGTTTTTATGAATCGATAATTTGTTCGGTCCGTTTTGGCGCGACGTTTCGACCCAATCGATGCTTATCTTGATGTCACAACGCTTTGTTTCGATTCGGTCCCATCCCTGCATCGCCCATGTTTCTCTTGAAATGTGTTTCTTGCTAACATACGAATTGATGCTATCTTTTGCACCCTTGCAAATTAGCGTTTGCAGTTCCGCGCTCGGCGGTGCGCGCGAGAATCGGCTTTAACCCTTTACTGTTACAGTCTCGCGTATATTTTTGTGTGTTTTAATGACGTATGTTTAAATTTGTGATGTTGCGTCCGTTCTGTTCATATGCATGCCACGAGTTCGTGCTTCAGGTGTGTTCGATCGTTAATATTTGATACTTTCTTGTCTCCGGCGAGGAATGTTCGGTGCCAACGTGTAAGGTAACAGACGAACGCATGCGGCCATATCTGCGTCATCTGGACTCTTGTAACGGTGACAAAAAGTCCATTTTACCTTGAGATAATGGGTAAGTTGAGCGCAAGTTTTTTGACAGGTCTTGCAGTGTTAATTGACATCGCTTTACGCAAGGATGCGAGGTATGGGTTAATGACACAATTACGTTTGTTGTTCTATACGACTTATTGGTTTTTAATTGTGATGTACCCCAAGTGCTTTAAATTATTAGATTCTACTGTTAGTGCACATCTGAATAGTTTCTAATACAGAACAGTAGTTTAGAAAAATAGCGTTAATGTTGTCACTTACAATTTAAAATTGAATTATCCTTCAGTGACGCGAGGAAAGACTTTCCTAACCTTTCTAAAATATTTTTCTTGTTTACGTACTTATTAAGCGAATTATTAAAATGATCAGCGTCATCAAGTATGACGTATGGTCTTCGATTTTTAAACCATCGATAACTGGAACAACTAGACTCGAAATTTAATTTAAAAAAAACCGGCCAAGTGGGAGTCGGACTCGCGCACGAGGTAGGTAACTATAAAAACGGCAAAGAAATCATGTCTGTTGTATGGGAGCCCCACTCCGACTCGCACTTGACCGGTTTTTTTGTAGGTAAAAAAATTGCCTGTCCAACTATCACGGTCCATGAGATACAGCCTGGTGACAGACGGACAGACAGACTGACAGCGGAGCCTTAGTAATAGGGTCCCTTTTTTACCCTTTGGGTACGGAACTCTAAAACGGCTATAAAATACTAGTTCCCAGGAATAAGTTATTTTTTTTTCAATTTTCATGCTTTTTAAGTAGTTTACTATATAAGGTTATCCAGAAAATAAATTTATCGCGAAAAAGAATAATGATCGATAAACCCAGCGAAATGCGAATGTAAATTGAGCGTGGGCGAGAAATAAATAACGGTATCTGGTATTTGGTATCTAGATAGCCAGATACGGCTAGTTGTAGATACGGCAGGATACCGGATATTAGGTCGTAAATAAAATGGAGACGTATCGTGATGCTGATTTCGGTGTCGGGTTACTGTATGAAAGGATTGCTCTTATGAGTCAGTATTGTTATCGAGTTTCACTACGTGATCGTTTTTGAATATCCCGACCATGTGGTGCCTAACCAAGCAAATGGTTCACCTGATGATTAAGACACCATAGCCTATGGCCCCTATGGATTTACGAGTGCATCTGGAATATTCTGTGAGGCTTGCACCGACGGCTTTCCAGCAATCATAAATCCCTGCTTGGACGAGTCAGACAGCCGAAACGGAATTCTAAACAGTTCTCCTAGCGTTAATTCCCGGTGGTGCCCCTAAAGGAGCCCAGGGTCTCGCTTTGACACCTAATCCCAAGATTTGGCATAGGCACTAGTTTTACGAAAGCGTCTGCCATCTGACCTTCCAACCCCGAGGGAAAACTAGACCTTATTGGGATTAGACCGGTTTCCTCACGATGTTTTCCTTCGCTGAAATGCTAACGGTAAATACTCCGTACATAAGTTCCGAAAAACTCATTGGTACGAGCCGGGATTCGAACCCACGACCGCCGCTTGACAGCCGCATGCCTGAACCGGGTAGAGGTCGGGTTGCATAAAGTTTACAGTCATATTTTTGATCGGCATACGTGGATTCGTCATACTCATCATTACGCATAACTGCAAATAGTCATATTTATGCGCATAAAGTTTTTAATCATAATGTTTAAGAACATATTGTGTAAGGCGCATAAATTTGATGCGCATAAAATGATTTAAGCATACTTTATAATGGTCATAAAGTGGTTGCTCATAAATCAATTTAACCATACTGTATAAACACATAAACTGCAAAGAGCATAACCCTATGTTTTTCTTAGTAGTAAATGAAGATCTCGAACCAGAAGCAAGTAAGTAACAAACAAAGCAAGCTACAAGCAAAGGGCGGTCAGTATAAAAGTTTACAATTTAATAACATTTTATACCGCTCTTTTATAAAAAAACTTGTTTGCTTGCTTGCTCTAACCTATCCGCAATCCGAGTCGGTTTTGCCACTAAGTCCCTGTTCTCCCCTGCCTACGCGAAAACTTGAACTTTATACACCACTATCCTTGGCGTTGGTTGATCTCAGAGAAAAGTTTATTTGACGCCCACCCTTTGTATTGTTTTTTGGACAAATCTCAAATTTAATTATCATCACTATTATGTCTTGATAAATGTGTGACATTTACAATTATTACTAAAAATGATTATAATTATCAATATTCAATAAATGTATGACATTCTACATTATGGTTCAAACAATTAGGACTCCGCATAATTATGACAGGGAACAATTATGCCATTGTATAAATTATGCCAAAAAAATAATATGACCATCAACTTTATGCGTAATGTTGTATGACAATCGATATTATGACGATAGTTGTTATGCAACTAGACGGCCACCCATTTTCGCCATTAGTGAAAAAAACTTCTTTTCGTTTCTGTGATCAAACGCGTTTTTTATTTGTTCGCTACGTTTTTACTTTAGTATCAACGTGTTTGACAATCGCGTGATATTAGAAAATGGGATTTTTTATTTACGTTTTTAGTGTTTGATCCAAAATCTGTGTGCCTCAAATATCCGCATCCGCGGATGTGTGCCTTAAATATCCGCATCCGCAGATGTCAAAAAAATCGCATCCGCAGCATCAGGGGATTCTAAACGTCATTGTTGATAAGTATGACTGCCAAATAATTATGTATTGGATCGAGCAGATCATAGTGCCCCTTTGATGAGTAGCTAACCTTTTTAGATATAATTTTAGGTAGGTTATTATACATTCAGATTTTTTCAAATTCTGACCTAGCTTTAAGTATGTTACTAATATATAACGATGGAGTAATATTCCGAAATAAATAATGTTATATTGTTATTATTGTTATTTACTCCAGTTTACATATAACTATTTTAAGTTGCCATTTCGCATTAGCTTCCAATTTTATACTTCATCACTGACGCGCTTGTCCAGAAACAAAACGCCTTTTGAGATATTTACCAAGTTTAGATTTGTCAAATTGTAGCTTGTAGCTTCTGGAAATGGGTTTCGGGGATTCAAAAGCGCGTTGTAGACCCTTAATGATTTGAGGATTAGCTGTGGTGACAACTAGAGACAAATGTTGGTCCCTCACTCTGAACATGGCGAAACTTCAGGTGACTTGGATAATTTAATATTGTCTTACTATATCACTGTATTAATGTTTTTTTTATATGTGATATATAATTACGTACCTCATAAAAAAAAGTTTGCACGAAGCGCTAAAAGTCAAACTTCCTAAATTAAAAAAAAATAACAATGCATTATAACATCATTGTGAATTCCCTGCCGTGTTAAACGCCTAATTATACACAAAAATAATTACCTGTCTAATCTAAGTGCTATAATAGTTATAATTATAATAAAAGCCGTTAATTAATTCAACACATTAAGGCGTATCTCAGAACATTAATACGTTATGGAACAACCACAAAAAAAACGTGAGTAGCAGTCACAATAATTTTAAAATAAATAGGTAGGTATAATATTCAACAATAGGCCGCCATACAAACATTCGATTTACTTGTATTTTTAGTTGACCTGTTCAAAATTGTCCACCCCGTATCATGGTCGGCCTTATCACACGATAAGTGACAAGATAAGCGTCCGTCACTGGCTGGCACCGTTCGATAGAACGAGACGGACGCTCCATCTTGTCACTTATTGCGTGATACGGCCGACCATGATATGGGGTCTGGTTATAATATTTGTACCTCTCTTCGAAAAGTCAAAAGGACATAAGAAATTTACGTAACAGAATCATGTTAAGGTGGACGGGTAGATAATGCCATATGCCTTATGAACGATAAGTTCTTCTTTTACTCAAAAAATAAATAAATTACTATATGTATATCTATGTTAATATATGTACAGTGTACGAGATTTGGGACTGGTCTTATGACAGTTCCAATATGATGTAAAGAGTGATGTGGCTAGAATAAATCGATTGTCATAATAACCGATTACGATTGATGATGGCTAATAAAAGGAATCGATTGAATACTGTGTAATAATTATTTTTAGGAAATCAAATAGAGTGCCTATACACTGTCGTCTGCTAACACAAGTGTCCTGTTAGTAAAGACAGAGACTGATAGTGCGAGAAAAATTGAGAGAGCTCGCGCGCCGTGCAGAAATCAATGCCATATTTTCAAACGCAATATTTTACACAATCAAATATGTCGGTTTCGATCGATGTGATTTTATTTCGTATTATCGTGACAGTTAATTAAATAATACATGGTTATTTTCCTATTCACAATTATTTGATTCATATCGATTTATTTCTAAATTGACAGACTCCAATCGATTAAAGCATTGTATCACTAAATTTAAAAAGAAAAAGTTGTAGGACGTAATGGTTTGCATACCGAGTTTTCAATGCTAATTTCTATACAAATAAGCGCTAAAAAATATTACAATCATTTTATAAGTGCTAAAAAGAGCGTGCATGGAGATTGAACTATGTTTTGTAACTCGGAAGCTATTGAAACTCTTTTTATCATTTCGATAAGCAGTGCCAATTTACGTTATATGGGTGTCGCGATGTGTCAAAAGACCAGTTCCAAATCTCGAACACTGTAGGTACTGAAAGCACAATTTCCATTTCAAACTTGGATCTAAACAAAAGAGCATCGCAACCGGCCGATTCTAAAACCAATACTAGACCCAAGTAGGTTACATTTCTAACTCTATTCACTCTTAACTACTTTTTAACCTTCAACAATGAGTAATGCGCCCCTATATATCACCCAGGTGCCATGATAAACTTTTAAAGACTCCACTTATATCTTGAAAAATTGTATATCAAGAACCTCGCCTGGAGCGGGCAGATAAAAAAAACGCGGGGGGCTATTTGTAAAGACGACGATATTTGTCACCGGCAACTTTGGTAATTGCCCCCGTGGACATGATTTGGGGAGTTTTATCTCATATCTCTTTATGTTAGGTTAATAAGGGATAGAAAGTTTGGGCATGCGAGTTTAAGGAAGCCGAAAGTTTGGGAATAAACGATTAGGTGGATTTTATGGGTGAATAAAATCGTAAACCGATATCAGAATTCAAGTTCGACCTACAAAAGAATACTTATAAGCATTTTTTATTCAATAATTCTTCAGATAATTGTGCATGTTCGGATACTTGTGTACCGGTCCTATACATTCTTAATTTTTCGTGCGTTTTTCAAGTTTCAATTTGAAATGATCAACTGTTAAACAAATGTCACAACGCGCAATCCATCCATACATAGCGCCTTCCTTTAATGTACATCGAGGTTTATTAATAGGTAGTTTAAATACTATTCAAGAAGGTAGCTTTAGAAACTACTAAGTTCCTCAAGTACGCAGCTACATAGGTACGTATCAATAAATGACAGTATTTTCAGTCACAATGAAACGGATTAAAGAAAACTTAATCTCAATAAAACACGTCGACGTTTATAGGTACCAACTGTTTGAAACACCCATAATACGTTAAGCACAGTTAGCATTCAACTTTACCCCGAGCGAAGCGATGGACTTCCAAATTTGAATTTTTACAAGTTTAAATTTTGTTTTTCTTCTAGCAAATGGCTATTCTTGTGTTCGCTGTGACTAAGTGGCCAGTATAAATAATTGGAATAGAGTTGTGTTTTTATGTTATCTGTGGTATATTAATGATTGCTTTCCTGATTATTTTTTTAAAACGCTGTTGAGATACATTGATGGCGCTACTTGCGGTGGTGCCCGATAGTAAACTTGACATTAGCTGTCAAATTAAGTTATTATAGTTCAGAAGCTTCTACGGCATAATGGAATAGATTTTTTTGTTTCGAAAAAGGAAAACGCCAATCATAATTGATTTCAACTTAACCAACCCTTGCCTAATAAATTACAACCCCAAAAGAAATGCTTCTATCACTAAATATTATAATGCTATGTAAAGCCCGCCATCGATGTGCCGACTATAAATCGTCCACATCGCCGTATCGCGTCATTAGCGCGGTAAGTAATTGTGCAGATTTGTCTCTCGGTCGCCAGCGAGTGGGCGGGTTTATCTTTTTGACAAGATATGTGGGTCCTTTTAGGGCGATAGTTTTTTTCGCGGTCAAAGGTGATGTTTTTGCTCAGCGGGTTCGTTGTACTTAATTAAGAACAAAATGTAATTACCTAACTATATTTATTGAGTGTTGAACCTATGTTAAAATTTTATCACGACATCTATTTAGGAAATATTTTTATGTAAAAAGTTATCTTTTATAGAGGTTTAAATAACTACAGGTTAGTAGCAGCAGACTACTTAAGCTTAACTTAAGGAAAGCCTTGTATGTAGTGGTGACGTATTTGAACAGACATTAAATATTTAAATTGTCTACCACAAACATAACAAATGACTGTTCAAATACATCACCCTTAAATTCAAGAGGGGCTTTTCTTAAGTTTTTATATTATACTATAGTATATTGTAAAATTATTTACGAACCACATACATTGACGAATTATTCGCCATATTAACGCCACAAAATTTTACTAAACGAATATCCTGACAAAAAAGTAACACTTCTTAATTCGAATTAGGAATTAGAAACCCCAACGAGAGTATTACACGGTCAATGTAAGATGTCGCGCGGCGATTCCACGGCTGCTGATTATCTTGCCTCGCTAATCTGGCTGGATTAACTTAGGTTTAACAGAGGTGTAAGATTTTTCGGTCAATTTGGGGTAGACTTTTTTCAATGACTCGGGGATCTATTCGAGTAGTCGTATTGAATTTGAATAAATTTTGTATTTATCGTGCTATTTCTAACGTGTAAGAATGGGAGCACCGATTATATGCTTTCTGTCCATCGTTATCGATTACTTACATATACACATCGTTACCGACGGCAATCGGGTTGATATTGCAATTAAGCTGCTTGAGACATAGTAAAATATTCCACTAACTTCTTTGACGAAATAATGCTTCTCTTACTTCACTAACATTGTCAGCATATTATGTAGAATTGTCGATACTGTCCAGTCATAATAACTCGTAATGATATTATATAATAAGTACATTATCCATGTAAGAGACTATATAGATAGTAGCTAATGCATGCCAGATTTAATCTAAAGTAACTTTATGACATGTCAATATATTTATAACCTAAAAAAGAACACATTTTCAAGACACTCTCCATAAACACCTTTTAAATAATTCACCACAGATACATTATCAAACGGAAGGACTTCCCACACGGCACATTAATGCGTGTACACACGTTTTGATTTGTTACGGTTAATGTTCCCTCAATACATCTTACCGCGTCAGCGTAATGGCTCCTAATGTTGGCTGCAATGATTTCACTTTCAACTTACCTGAAATTGAAAAAACGTGTTGTAAAATCTGTATATTACAATGAGAGCGGCAGAATGAGAAATAAATATGGTGGCATATAATTTAGCTATCAAATCTTGGTAACAGCGAAGCTAATAAATAATAATATATATATATAGTATTTAATATTATTAAGAAATAAGTACAGAAAATAAAACTTAAAAGTAAATATAAACAACATGCGGTCTTATCGCTAAACAGCGCTCTTTTCCAGGCTTTTTAGGGTTCCGTACTCAAAGGGTAAAAACGGGACCCTATTACTAAGACTTCGCTGTCCGTCTGTCTGTCTGTCACCAGGTCGTAACTTAAGAACCGTGATAGCTAGACAGTTGAAATTTTCACAGATTATGTATTTCTGTTGCCGTGTATAACAACAAATAATAAAAATGAAATAAGATAAATATTTAAGGGGGGCTCCCATACAACAAACTTTTTTTTATTTATAGATAATGCTACGGAACCCTTCGTGCGCGAGTCCGACTCGCACATGGCCGGTTTTTAGGGTTCCGTAGCCAAATGGCAAAAAACGGAACCCTTATAGATTCGTCATGTCTGTCTGTCCGTCAGTATGTCACAGGCATTTTACTCTAAAACCATAAGGTGTATTTGAATAAAAAATTGAGGATAGGGTGTGTTTTGTTAACCGCTACATAGTTTTGTAATGAAATTACTAAAAAAGATTTTTTTTAGGGGTGCACCCCATACATAAACCTGAAAGTCAAAAATTATTTTTTCATTGCAAGCCCACGTGTGGTACATCAATCGACGGGCCTTTCAAAATAAATATAAGGTTTCTGAGCATTTTTTTGGATTAAGTGAATAGAGTCGGAAATAATCGCCCCGAAAGTGACTAAAATTGTGTCCCCCCCCTCTAATTTTTGAACCGTGTATTTTAAAATCATGAAAAAAATCATGCTCATAGGGATTATAAAATTCTACTAGCGAAATTTGTTTTCAACAAGATCGGTTCAAAGGTTTTCGAGATATTTATATAAAACTGCGTTGCTTAAAGAAAAAGACGTAAGTGCCATAAGTTTTCAGTAACGATATGACCTTCTTCATGTCAGACCCATCATACCCCTAGCAATACCCCTGGGTGTAGGGTGGGACTGAAACATACCACCGTAGTGCTGTGCACTATATTATGCTTTATAATATCTATCCCAAAAGTCTAATTACCGTTATCAGTATCACGCAGTGTAGTTGAAAAAGTTAGACTACCGTTATCTGTACGAGTAGGTAACCTTTGATTTAGTATATAGAACTAGATGCACAATGTCAAACAAATATGCCAAGAAATGTGCCCCAGAACATGAACGAAGAATACTCTGGACAGGCTATGGTAATAATAATACCACGTGCGAGCGAGCTGGTAGCATACAAATCTCTATAAGTGTGACAGAAGGGGGAATATCATTCATTGTCATTGTCATAGTTCCACTTTTTTTTTTATTTGCCACAACTGATTTAGTATGAAGTTGTGCCACACAAACCATTACCCGTCCCGTAGTAAGTTGTTTATGACAAGTCATCACCCATTTTAGGACCGGTTCTTAATTTAGCTGCATAAGAGCTTTTCCGTCCCTCACCGTGGCAACACGTACAGCCCGTCCACAGTATTCTAGGTTCATGGCCCCAGAATGACAGCTCTAGCTACATTTCAGTAGTTGCGTATAGCGTTTACTTATAACCTGCATCAAGATATATGTTTCATAAAAAAAGAACTCAGTGTTTTAGACCTTAAGCACCATATTAGCAAATCAACATCAAAAGATTAAATACTTTTTAGTTTATTGTGACATATAATGTGACTTGACTGCTCACGTCAAAACTTTAGCGTTTAGCGTTTAGCGAATGAATGGTCGCGTTATAAATTTTATTTATTTCAACAGAAAGCACAAATACATCTGGTTTCTTTATTTTACAAGTGGGGAATAGACAGTTTCAAATATTTGTACAAATATTATATACAAAACAATTGTTGAGATTTCCGTTAGTACATATAGTACAGCTGACAGAGTCCATAAAAAGAAATCATTTTAGTTTCCTTGAAATAGATTCAGTTTGTTAAATAATTGTATTTTCGACCTGCCTTTACTTTAAATACTTTCTTTTTTGCGATGTAATGTAAGCGTACAGTCAAGCAGCGATCAGCTGTCGATTTTATTAAAACGGTCCTGGGTTTTGAACGTCACTCTCATGATCACCCGACATCTATAAAACGAGTATTACGAGATATAAGGTCAAAAATGAATGATGATGAAAATTGGCAACAATTAGCGCATTTCCAAATGATGTGTTGGGATTGTATTTGTATCATAGAATTTTATTATAGTTCATTAATGCTATTACCTTTTGCAAGGTCATGTCTGTCTGTCTGTTTGTCTGTCCGTCCGTATGTCACAGGCATTTTACTCTAAAACTATAGGGTGTATTTGAATAAAATTTTGAGGATAGGTGTATTTTCTTAACCGCTACATAGTTATGTAATAAAATTACAAAAAAGTTTTTTTTTAGGCGTGCACTCCATACAAATAAAAAAATAAAAAAAAATTGAAACTCAAAAAAAAAATTGCATGCCCACGTGTGTGGCACATCAATCGATAGGCCTTCCAAAATAAATATAAGGTTTCTCAGCAAATTTTTTGATTAAGTGAATAGAGTCGGAGATAATCGCCCCGAAAGTCACTAAAATTGTGTCCTCCTCATCTCTAACTTTTGAACCGTGTATTTCAAAAATATGAAAAAAATCATGCAAATTGTTTTGAACAAGATCGGTTCAAAGGTTTTCGAGATATTTCTAAAAAACCGCCTTACTTAAAGAAAAGGATGTAAGTGCCATATGATTTCAGTAAGGATACGACCTTTTTAATAGGCACGGAACCCTTGTTGTGCGTGGTCCGACACGCACTTGGCCGCTTTTTTTATCTTCTTCATTAATAAAACCATTTACATGGTGCAACAACTCGCATGCGATTTTCATGGGTGCCTGTCGTATCGCATAATGTTGATCGTCCTAAAATTTTTTGGCCGAGAATGTTTGGCATAATGTTGAGTAGCATACTACTTATTTAGCCTATTCATTTTTGCGCATACACATTTAAAAGTCCTAAAGTATGTTTATCCTAATATTGATTACTCGAACATCGAATAACCTAAAAAGTAATAGTCCTAATTTTCATTGTCATAGTAATTATTTTGCCTATTGTTAAACGTGCTAAAATTAAACCACCTATACTATTTTTTTCCTAAATTTTATAATATTTGTAAACCCTGAGCAGACCCGACCTACATCTAGATAAATAAAATAGGTTCGTTAGTTGCCTTTTGCCCCTCAGAGCAGAAATAGGAGCCCCGCGAAGCGGGGCTCCGTCGACACGAAGGCGGGTCATAGGTTATTCAAGTATTAGCTGAGGCAACCTTCATTTAGATCAATTAGATAGGTTCGTTACTTGCCTTTTGTCCCTCAGAGCAGAAAGAGGGGCCCCGCGAAGCGGGGCTCCGTCGACATGAGGGCTGGTCATAAGTTATTCAAGTATTAGGCAATTCTCAGCAGAGCCAACCTTCATTAGATAAATTAGATAAATTATCATTCATTTAGATAAATTAGATAGGTTCGTTAGTTGCCTTTTGTCCCTCAGAGCAGAAATAGGGGCCCAGCGAAGCGGGGCTCCGTCGACATGAGGGCGGGTCATATGTTATTCAAGTAATAGGCAATTCTTATAGATATGTATGCGTAACAAAATGTATGCACAACATTTTTAGTACATTAAATATTAGTAACATCAAAGTTATGCACATCAATAATTCTAAAAAAAAACCTTCGACACAATAAACATTCGGGCAATAAATATTTAGGACAATCGATATTAGGAACAACAATTTCGGCAAATAATAAATATGCATAACAATGTTTATGCAATTCGATATTCGGCACAAAGTTGGTATGCGACAAAATATTAGGATCAACAATTTTATGCCACCCGATATAGACCCGATTTTCATTACATTATGTGGGGTGTGGGCTAGCAAAATACGACGAATTCAATCAAACCGAGCAATGTAATAAAACTCGCATGCGAATTGTTGCACTATGTACATGACCCACTATGTACTGCTTTTTGTATGCAATCATTCATCATCCTCATCATCCTCATCATCCTCCTAGCGTTATTCCCGGTAATGCCCCTAAAGGAGCCCGGGGTCCGCTTTGACAACTTATCCCAAGATTTGACATAGGCACTAGTTTTACGAAAGCTACTGCCATCTGATCTTCCAACCCAGAGGGAAAACTAGACCTTAATGGGATAAGACCGGTTTCCTCACGATGTTTTCCTTCGCCGAAAAGCTAACGGTAAATATTCCGTACATAAGTTCCGAAAAACTCATTGGTACGAGCCGGGATTCGAACCCACGACCGCCGCTTGACAGCCGCATGGCTGAACCACTAGCTGCCACTGCTACCGTAGCTCGAAATCATTCATTGGACAGAATAAATTCATGCTGTGTTTTTGTCAATCGAACATTTGTGCCTATTCTAATTGCGAAGTTGCGATCCTGTTGCGATGTCTGTTTGTGGCCACCCCTATAGTGGCCACGTGTATCAGGTCAGGAAGCGTTTAAGAGGCTCTACGCTCAAGGGCCCTTTGCGCACGCGTCGCCTCTCGTTTACTTCCTAGTGTTTTTGATAAAGTGCTTTCAATATAAACTAATTTAGATGGATCTCTATAGAAGCAGAACTGCTCGTAAAATACATTTAAATTCAGTGTAGGCACTATCCACTTATGTAGGGAAAATGACCTCTCGACCAATCTCAACTCTTTAAAAAACATTCGTCTTTGCTATCAGCTAACCAGAATACAGCTAGATATTTAAATTTAAATCGACTAAGAGGAAATAAAACTCAAACTTAGAAGGTTTTTATTCGTTAATTCACAAATTATTAAAAATAAACGCCTCTACTGACCGTCTATAGCCGCGTCCAAACATTCAAGCGTGGTTATGACATAAGCTAGGATGGGTAGATAATCTCTGTTTTAATAACCATATCGTGGTAATATCGGTTATTTTAGACCCTTCTTCAATACAATCTACTATTTACTTTAGTAAGAATAATGTAGGCTTAATTTGCCGGTTAGCGACCACCTAATTTAAAGTATGCCGGTTTGACTTAGCTGAATTGGTGAACCGAAAGGCTATTCTGACGTTCTTTCAGTAGTCCTGTTTAGACAGTATTCAAAAGATTGCATAAGGCTCAGGGTTGTTTTGGAGCCAGTTGAAATGCTAGAATTTCAAAACCTTGTCTTTCACGTGGTCGCTAACCTACGCTAACCCCGTATCAAGGCCGGCCTTATCACGCGACAAGATAGGAGTGGGTCGCGTAACCGGCGTAATATTAATAAGCTTACTTCTACCTTTGATCATATGGTGTATACCCTAGCCTAGGGTAAGTTTGTAGATATGCATTCATCAGCGATCGTCGTATCAATAAGACAAATTAATTTGATAATTATTCAGACGATGTGACAGCAACTTTCAAATTAACGACTTATCATATATTTTAAAATTTGAACGCTTAAACTCTTCGAATAAACAGTAGTGAAACGTACTGAGAAATACATTAAACAGACATCACGATATAATCTTAATTGTTTCAGATGCGTTTAGAAACCGACTATCTCGCCATCGATTCCAATCCTAGATTTAGTACCCGAGTACGAATTACTTCACTAAGATATGCTGTGATTTACAATGGATTATCAGACTTAAAACAACCTACATAAAGTTCAAAATGAGTTGCACTCTTAACTCCAAAAGTTAATTCATTACCGAAATTCGATTAAAAAAACAAATAATGTAATTTATTCGCTTATCGATTTACAATAAATCAGTCGGCACTTCACTAACGGGAGTAGATTCTCGATAATTTAATAATTCCAAATTCAAATTTCGATTTTTCCGATTAGAACGAATTTATTTGGGTGGGCCAAACAAAATGGCTGACGTAAATCGGTGATTACCGGCTTTCTAACGGCCAATGGCATATTTAGGGGCTACTGAAGATGCCATTGGCATTCTTTGGTGGTTTTTTGATGGTGTATCTATAAGTTTATTGTATCGTTGTCACGGTTGTATCAGTCTGATCTGAATTTGGAGCAAACTAGTAGGAAAGCTAATTTTATTTACTTCTGGTCTGTTGTTTATGGATGAAGGTCAAGGCATGCCTACCAAATATGGTAGGTAGTATCAAACAGAGAAGCTCATTCCTTTTTTAGAGAATGTAGTTAATATATTGTGAGAGAGGGACAAGATTAGTCTCTAAGTCTCTCTCAGTGATTGGCAAGACTAAAATGATTTTGCTCGATTAAATGGTTAATATGTATGTATGTATGTAAATACTTTATTGTACAAAAGACAAAGGTAAAAATACAGACAAAAAAGTTTAATCGGTACAAAGGCGAACTTATCCCTAAAAATCAAGAGCATATTGGGTCATTGTTACTCGACAGCGGAAATTGCCATTATCAATTTCTAATAACAATTATCTTTGACATAATTATCATTAGGGTTCCGTACCAAAAATGGTAAAAAAGGAACCCTTATGGCGCGACTCCGTCCGTCTGTCTGTCACAAAGTGAAATATCTCACGAACTACTCTAGCTATCAATTTGAAATTTTGAATGGTTATACATGAGAGTTATCCGCATGCATTTATACATACATTTTAATTTTCTATGAAAAATTACGAATATGAGGAGGGGGCAAAAAAAAATTCAACTATTAGGTCAAGTGGGGTATCATTTGAAAGGACTTGAGTTGCACTTTTTGAAACAGTTTTTTCTTTTTTTCTACATTGGTAAAATTTCGATCTATGAAGGAAAATGTAAAAAAATATCATTCCCCTCTCCGAAGTTATCCAGCGAAAAATTTGAAATTATTACTTGTGATTAGGATAATAGTACATTACGCAACTAGGGCGGTGAATTCGTGAATGCCCCAGATCGCAGGTGTTTGTGGCCCGAACCGAAGGTGAGGGCCATAAATATGCGCTCTGGGGCTTTACGAATTACCGCCCGTGTTGAGTACAAAATTTTACGTCTTCACCTGGCTACAATGCGAGTTTTCCCGTACGCGCAGCGTGCAGTAAAACTCGCATTATGGCCAGGTGTGACGTAAACGTATATATTACTGGAAAAGTTTTTCGATGGACCAAGTAGTTCGATGGTCTTGGTTTATATAGTTGTTCGTTGTTTGAAATTGAATTGTGTTGTGTTGGGTTAAAATAAATAATTTAACAAATATTGGGACATTTACTTTACCTTGAGTTGATTGTTAGTTTGTACGGAACCCTCGGTGCGCAAGGACTCGCACTTGACCGGTTTTTTTTAATAACACAACTTTCTTCCTTGCAAGCAAACGTTAACTACGCAAGGTGGAACGGACGCGACAACAACGGCATTGGACCCAGAGGTACCTATAGTTACAGTAAAAAATGACAATAATGCACATTACGTGGGGTTTGACAACTTCTTTCTTTGCTAAATTTGAAAGGTAAAGATAACAAAGAAATGTCATAAAAGTGACCGATGCGATGTGTGGCACGTGTACTGGAGTAGCTACTGTTTGTTATTTAGTTTATGCGTGACTGTTTTACAACCCTACTTGAGGATATCAATGACACAATAGATATCGGTAATGGTTGGTGATAGGTATTTTTTGACATTTAACTGGAACGAACTTTAATAATAATGCGGGAATTTTATTTTAAAGATTCATACGATTCTACGAGTGACATGTATACTCTGCGATGTAGAAGATATTCAAATCCAAAATATAAGTTTGTATCGCATGATAACGAATCTAAATCGATAATAACGCTAATAAAAGATAACATGAGCCTTAAAATAATATTGCTACTCCATTTTCAATGTACAGACAAACGTATATTTAAATACTTATATAATTTAACTTGCACTGCTTGTACGTACGAGTAAGTTGACCTTGAAACAATTCTTTACAGTACATAAGGTGCAACTTTCCCGCACTAGTGCGGAAAAGAGCACTTTTCGTGCATCTGTTGAAACTTTAAAGAGCCTTATGTACAGTAAAACGTTGTACGATACACGTGCGAATAGGTAATTCGCAACTCGTGTCGATTTAAAACACTCCCTTCGGTCGTGTTTTAATTTATCACCACTCGTTCCGAATTTCCTATTTTCGGCACTTGTATCGTAAATAACTATTTTATACATGCCGTGCGAATTCAACTGACAATGAATTGGCTTGTAACTCTTGAAGTGGCAAATTCCCGCATCGGGACAACGCCTCCATTTTGCACATTTTGGCACATCTGGCAGGGGTTCGGCGGGGCACTTCGTTCTAGCGTATGCTTTTTAGAAAAACTGCAATTAAACTGCTTTTTAGTACAAAACCTATGCACACATGGTATATTTTTTTAATCACGGTAAAATATACTGTCAGATTCTATACAGATATTATGTTTAGGATGTAAAAATAAAATAAAATTCCACGTTAAACATAGAGATAAAGAAATTTTCCCAATTTTCGCAATAAACACTTTCAGAATTTTTAAATAACACAATTTTTCGTTCTAACTTGCATTGTATTTACAATAATATACATTTTTGAAAAACATAGACTAAAAAAATTTACAGTTGAAAACTAATAAAAATACAGTCGTTTTTTTACATATACAGACATTTTCGCAATTGTATAAGTAGTCGGTCATTAATATACCAACATAAATAAAAACATAAATATCTGTAGGTACGAGCCTTTATGAAATTGGCATTAGAATCCTGTACAGATATTTATGTACGTGTATATTACCTAACACTCCTGACTGTACACATGGCGTATGGAATTAAAATATCCAGAAAAGTACTTTTATTTCCAAGTAAACGATTACCAATTGGGTGGTTTACGTAAAACATTCTTAGTATCCGTAGGCGTTTTAACGACGATTTTAAACTTAATCAAACCACACACATTTGTAAGTTAATCCCAACGAATATCAATAAAATTATAATATTAGTTTCCCGATGTTATCTGTAACTCGCCGTACAGATGTTATCCGTCTGTCTGCGTGTTAATACGTGTTGGATAGTAGTGTTTAGAGTCATAAATGGGTGTAGGCTATAAAACGTTGTATAAGACTCGTGTGAGTTGAAATTTAAGAAAGAAAATGGGTTCATTCCCTTTGCCAGCTAACCCGTGCGTTACTAAACTGTTGAAATGATTTGTTTATTAATTTACCACTTATACCCTACCCATTGTACAAAATAAGTACAAAACTTGATAGACGACCGCTTTAGCCTAGTTGGTAGTGACCCTGCCTACGAAGCAAGAGGTCCTGGGTTCAAATCCCGGTAAGGGCATTTGTTTGTGTGATGAGCACGAATATTTGTTCCTGAGTCATGGATGTTTTCTATGTATTTAAGTATTTATTTATCTATCTATATAAGTATGTTTATCGTCGTCTAGTACCCATAGTACAAGCTTTGCTTAGTTTGGGACTATGTCGACTTGTGTAAGATTGTCCCCTAATATTTATTTATTTATTATTTATTTGATGCATTTTCTATTAATCAATCATACATTATATTGTTTTTGTAAAGCCTGGCGAAGTGTTAAAAAGTTCGGACGACAATTTCCGGAGCGTGATTTAGGTCTTGGTTCTGGCGCTTTGTATTGCGTACGCGCATAACTTAAGCGTGCCAGCGTGACGGACTGATAGTGAGATCGTGTATACCTCGTCAGTGGCAAACAAGCGTACCTGATCGTAAGTCACCGTAGCCTATTTTCTATATTTATTTGTCTCAGGCAACGAGTTCCATATTTACAAATACCTTACAGACTGACATATACATATCAATACACAAAACTTATAAGTAACACAAAAAGTCGGTAAGACGGCGACGCGCGCGGTGCATATTCTGGGTCGTGCGAAAAACTCTCATAGTAATTCTTACTCGCTTACAGCGAGTAGCACGAACTTACTCGCCGGCGGTGGGACCAGTGCCTTGGATTGATATAATTGTAACTTGCAATATACACGCCCAGATTGTTGTCTATCGATTGAATTTCTGCTATCGAATGTAATTTTTGATAATAATGTTGCCACTTCTCTTCTGTTACTAAAAATTTGTACAAATCGCTTGATTAGACGTGTTACGTTTTATCGGGCTGTAATCATGTGATTACATTAATAACAATTGTAATTAGCGCTGATAATGGACATCATGTTTTATCATCGACATCGCAATAAACATGTCAACATTTATTTAATTAATATTAAAAAAATTAGGCTTATCGTGTTGTAAACTTGGTTCAAAGGTTACTGTGAAACGACGAAACCTTGTCTTATGTTTTGAATATGAATCATCTTTTATTTTAAGGTAACAAAGGCTCTTAGATAAATATCGTATCAGTAACATTCTGATAACTACATACTTACTTAAATTATAACACCGCCGACATATGAAACAATCATCTCGAGAAACGAGACTTACGATTAAAAACTTTGTCGATGTGTCGCCGGGCGATGCACGACGGTTCAGATAGAATTACAGAAAACAATTTTGTCAGAAACTCATTATATTTACCAACACATGAAGAAGTTTATTAACAGAAACAGGATATGTATAAAATACAATATGAAATCTATTATTCTATACGTCAAACTTTCTGCTGAAAACGTGGAATAATATGCATAATTATATGGTGAAAAAAAAGATTGATTTATGCATAGGCTCAAAAACTTTACAATATTAAGGCTGGTGTCTCCTTTTCAGACATCAAGACGCAATGAAGAATTATGTTGTCGTTGTCTTGTTTACATCCTAATTAATTAAAATAACTAAACTTACAACAATTGAAAAACCCCCGCCATTTTCATTTTAAAGTCCAATGTCTCAAAAACGGCTGAACAGTTTTTTATGAAACATGGCTAAGAAAACTCGGGATAAAATTATCTATGACTCAAAAGAACTCATTCAAATCGGTCCATCCGTTTGGGAGCTACGATACCACAGACAGATACACAGTTACACAGACACATCAAACTTATAACACCCTCTCTTGCGTCGGGGGTTTAAAACCTATGCCGTGCCTCCTAATTCCAAGTATTGGCGCACTAGTTTATTATGGTGTGCATTATATTGCACACCATATTATAACAAGCTAACCGCAAAACACACCGAAAAGACCTTATGCAAGCCCCATAACCGTTGATTGCGAGCCAGCTGATAAGGTATCAGTGCACTGGGAATCGGAAAAATGCATGCGGGTACGCCGCCCATGTTGGCGGTGGCGGGCTTGGCAAATGTTGGCCAAGGGTGGAAATACCCTGATGCATATCCATACTAATATAAATGCGAAAGTGTGTCTCTCTGTTAACTCTTCACGCTTAAAGCGCTCAACCGATTTAGATGAAATTTGGTACATGCAGAGAAAGTTTGAGTCCCGGGGAAGGACATAGGAGAGCTTTTAATCCGGAAATCATAATTATGGAGCTACGATTTAAGCGGGTTCCACGCGGACGGAATCGCGGGCAGAAACTAGATATGATACCTATAAATAATTGTCATTAGGTTAGGTTAATATTGATTGTCCATGGTTATATACCTATCAGTGATAACTTTGATAGGTCAGTCATTATGAAGTCAGTATAAATACGGTAAATAGTTTGAATAAAAAGATGAACTTTAATCTGAAAGCATGCCGCAATGGCACGTATAGTGTGTTCCACTTTAGATGACCGAATGTATGTAAAACCAACCACTTCCGATATCTATTGTTTAATTGTCATCTTCAAGTGGGGTTTGTATAAAAATTACGCATAAACAATGGAACTAGTTACATACCCCAGAAGGTACACGTGCCACACTTCGCTCAGCTTTATGACGTCTCTTTGTTACCTTTCATATTTAGTAACAAAATAAGTTGTAAAATCCCCATGTTAAGTGCATTTTCGTTATTTTTAGTGGTGGACTGATGCCCTGGTAAAGGTCGTGGGAGTCCGCTGAATGCGGGTGGCGCAGGACCGGTCACTTTGGCACTCTTTGGGGGAGGCATATGTCCAGCAGTGGACGTCTTTCGGCTGATAGGATAGGAACTAGATATACGTCTCAAATTTTAAGTCAATAGGGGAAAATAAAGGCAATGTGACTGTGTCTTCATCTCTCTCGATTCCTAGCTATGAATACAGTGGTGGAGTTTGAAGGTTTCCGTGTTAAACTTTCATTCAAGGCCTTTTTATGTTTCGGTGGAGTTGCTAATGAACTCATTAATTTCATTTGACATACATGTAAGGTGTGCTATAATCATAATTTTTCCTAATTAGTTTCCTCAAAAACAGTCAGGGTTCTATACAAAGATTACATAATTAATCCTGAAAATGTTACTGTTTCAGAGAAAATCACTTGAATGGCAAATGATGATTAGGGCAAACGTAGGGTAAACGTTATGGCAAATGAAATTATGGATATCGAAGTTTTCGGTCGTCAGAAGCCGGTAAAGATTTACATCTAAAAGACATAAACAACTTTAGGTAACCTAGTCAATAGTTTACTAGGTAAGACACCAAATTGGCACCAACATTGGCCCAGTGATAGCGCCCGTACAATTATCTATTGCCACCGAAGGATTTCACGGCGATAGCACATGCTGCCACACACGCGATAAGAACGCCGTAAATCAAACGGTTCGTTTCACTAACGTCATTCCAATTTCGAAATTTTACTTTTTTAATTTAAGACTGTGCATGGCAGCAAATTACAGCTCTACAAAATCTTGCCGCGCCCCCCCTTATAGAGACATCTTTGGGTAAGTCTACCATGCACGGGCACTCACTCCGGGAATATCCAAATGTAACGATCTATTCACATCTGCTTCTATAAGATTTTGGTGGTGAACATTTCGGATTATAGTGATTCGGCTTCCAACACCCAACCAACTTAACTCGAGTGTCGTATTACTAACATACCTACTTGCATTTGATTTTCATATTTTTCCAGTTCATCAATTGGTTGTCTATATTCTACACTCGTTTATTGCATATTTGTCGTCAAAAACTAAGGTTGACGAGGGGCATAAAGAAAAAAAATTGAGTTTACTTTTTATTTTATTGTATTAAGTAATTGTTTATAAAATACAAACAAATACATCTTATAGTTACAATCTAGACAAAACCTTAGAGGTTTGTGTGGTGGAGAGTTCTTAACGTTATACTAATGCTAACCAAAGATATGTAATTTACAGGTGGTGATTTTTATAATACTACCTACTGCTACCTAGCTTACACCGCGTTAAGACGCAAAGAGAAGTGTTGCATTCAGACGCTTCTCCCATTCAACGCCTTAAATGTAGGGAAATAGGGGTTTGATTTATTCATAATTTACGGGAAAAATGCAAGTCATTCGTCTTTCTAGCAACCTTAACCCTAAAATTGTAAAGTATCTAAAATGCACACATTTTTTGGTTAGCTTTTTGCATTTTTTTCTAAAGCGGTTTTTTGCGCTTTATACAGCGCAAACGAGACTAGAACGCAAGATTTTCGACATACTTTGCAAAGTTTAGGGCGGGATTTAGAATTGCGAAGCTAGAAACGTTTTAATATTGCTTGTTAGAGAGAGAAAACGCTCGCAGTTCGTGACGTCATTATCTGCGAGCGTCAAAATAAATGACAATCGTTTCATATGAAGGTGCGTTTTGCAGAAAATTACCCCCTCTTAAAACATTGGACCCTTAGAACTGTGATTTTTTAATCTCCTGCTTTTTTTGTCCATTTGACAATATGTTTAATCCTTTTCTAGGAAAATTCAATATTATTGGTTATTTTATTTGGTGTATACATTATTTTATTTGTACCTACTTACCTACACATGCGCTTTGTTTATCTTTGACGCGAGTCAGATTTTAGTAGGGTTGTAATTTTAATGAGATGAAGTTTCGCTTTCAGAATGATTGCATTGCTTTCAACAGATGGGCTCCGAGACCCAAGGACCCGAATTGGGATATAAAATGTGATGTCCCTGGCATGTCTGGCATACATGCATGTCACCGTGTTTTAAAATCAAAATGACAGAGACATGAAATATAAGGCATAGCAAATCTCTTTTGGAAAGGCACCCTTATGCGTGAAAACAGCGCGCGGGACTCTTACAAACCCGATTTAAAAACACACTTACTTAACTTTAATACATTTCTCAAATAGATCTTTGTGGGCGCATAGAAATAACAAAAATACAGCAAACTCACAGAACGCTACGCAGTTCCTTATAATTGAAAATATATTTTTCTTAACCTCAAAGTGATTGTTAGAATTCAGTAAAAATACGTTCATCAATGGTATCATAATAACTTACCATAGGCTATGGCCAGTAAGTAGTTGAATACATTCACGCATCTCTCTCTTTTGCTGGCAAAATCGCCCGAAAGATGTTACTGAGTGTTTTCAGCTTCTTCGCTACTGATACGTTTGGCGTTCAGCATTGGTTCGGCGGAGCTGTCAGGATTTATTAAAAAAAAACAACGACTGGCATAGTCAAAATCGTTATAAACATTGCTAGTGAATTTAAAATTAGCCAGGTGTTTGTTTCAGGATAATTAGGTTTTTTTATTTGCAACGGCGAGCAAGCTATTCTAAAACATACCTCCACAAACGAAATCCCCCTCGATTGCCTTATAAAGAACTTAAGGTAAGCACCACACTTCGTATTCAAAATTCGAAATTCGAACAAGCGTTTGGTTCGACGCGCGTCGCAGCACTAACCGCGCTCAGCCGTATCGGTTCTTATCGAAAAAACCGATAAAGTTTTTAATCAAGTGCGATTTTTACGATTCAGTATTATCAATGGACACGGCGGATTACACAGGCCGATAACGATCTATGTACTTGCTGATATAAACAAGCCACTGGTTTAATGACTTGGGTTTTCAGATCGAGCACGATATCGGTTGCGATAAATTTTGAATTCGGAATTTGATCCGTGTGCTGTTTTCAAATAGGTTTCTTTACCTTCATTGAATATTTTAAATTCTTTAAGTACTTATATAATTTATCGGCAACCATTATGTAGCGTCGGGACCCGCAAGTGCTGCTGTAGGATTAATCCTATTTTTTTTACGCAAGCACTAACATCATCAATAAACTAAATAAATAAATACATATTAGGGTATAATCTTACACAAATCGAACTACTTAGTCCTCTCAAGTACTTACTACTGCTAGTAAATAAGCTCAATAAGGTTTGTGTTATCGGTAAGTACTAGACAAAGGTATATTTAATAGATATAAACACAGAACACCTACAAGACTCAGAAGCAAACATTCAAGCTTACGACAAAAATATTTGCCCTTACCGGGATTCAAACATTTCGAACCCAGGCCATTCAGCTTCATAGGCAGCGTCACTATCTACTAGGCTAACCGGTCATCAAATCAATGATATACAACGTGCTAGTAAAATGCCGCAAACCTGTAAACAGTTTGTTCAGAATCGAGAGTAGAAAGTGAAAAAAAAATGTTTTTTTTTTGACGAGTTTTTTTTTACCTTTGTATGGAGCGTTGGCCGACTGGGGCGACCTGCTCCATGCAAATGTAAAAAAAATGCGGTTCATGTTTTGCGTTATTTTATTAACACGCTGTATATGTGTTGACCGCGTCTACTACGAACACGATTCCTGGTTAAACTCTAAACCTGTACGCTAATTGGATTGCACTGCTTTCATCGAAGCATTCATATGAAACTGTTCTCTCAGTAAAACTTCTTGGTTTAATACATAAAAAGTAGGTATACTAAAGCGTCAAGTAATTTTTTTTTCGGCAGTATATTTGCCCTTAAAATTTTGCTGCACCGAGAATACCCCTTATAAAAAACTGTACCTGTTTTATATATTTTTGCTCCTTCACAACATAGTTAACCTTGCACGCCCAGTGGTTCGAGCGCTATCTCTCGCGGACAAAAGAATTTTTGACGATTGAACAAACATAATGGCATCTGATCATCGCGGACAGGTGACGCGACGATACATTGGACGCAAATCCTTTAGCCTTTTTGATGCTATGTGATTGAAATACGGCTATTTCGTAAAATGTATTGGGTTTGGAAGAAAGCAATTTGTAAGAGCGATACGGTAGTCAAAAGTCAAAGCTACGACCATATACCTATTTGATAGATAAATTCCAAATGAACACTACTAAAGTCGAGACGTTCTTGTGTTCGAAACTAACCCAATAACTTCTTGGCACCTTCAATCTTAAATTAGAGCAGTCAATGTTAAGAACGGGGGGTGTAAGTACATTTTTACGATAAGGGTTTCAAACATTGAGTCCTTTAAGTTGGTATTGGTTGTTAAATAATTCTAAGACTACTTTAACCTTAGCCTGACCAGCTAGCTGAAAATATTCAGTCATCAGGATGATCGAATCTCATGAGCTGACGATATCCAATCATCATGGCACAAGCTGAGAACTCAACGACCGTATGAATCCAATTCCAAATAACCGCAAGATTCCCCGCAAACTTCGACAGCTCAAACTCCAGGAAGCAATCGGGACGTCTAGTATGGACGACAACATCAACACGCGACGGCAGAGCTACGCATCGCGTCATACGAAGATTATACGTAAGAGAAATATGTGATTATTTATAAAGACTTAGATTGTTTAGAGTAAATAAAGAACCCAGTAGTTAGAATCCCCATAGCAATTATTTACATAAAACACCCTCTCATAGCATTCATTTGATATTGTAAACATTAAAGTAAAATCCCAGTACAAATTATATTAGAAAGAGAGAGGAGATGTTGCCTATGCGCGAGCGCAGCGCGGACTGGCCGCCATGGAGGGGAGGGGTGTATCGCGCCAACATGACCGTAACGAGAGCCGCGGCCACCGAGCCTGAATTAGAATTTAGTACGGCGCATTTTCACTTTACAATTAATATGTTTACGTTTATAACTTTACAACGGCTCATCGTATTAGAATGATTTATATATTGTTAGAAAGCTTATTAAAAGTTCTATTAAATGTTTAAACTTACAAATAAGTAAACTCAGTAGGTTCAGCGCAAATGATGAATAAGTGTTAAGAAAGGGACCGAATTACGGTTTGCCCGATTTCCATGTACGATTATTCAGATAAGAAAATATTTACGAACCCTACTGTACTTATAAGATCTCAATCCATATTAGAACTTTGTAAATCAGCTTAGTCTTCCACCCATTTAAATGTATAACATCCCAATAACATCTTGCAATGTAAATTAGTCAAGTCAAAGTGGGCGTAACCTCTATTGTCTCATTCAGCACGTCTTGCTCACCCACTAGCAGGTATAAATAGCAGGTACGGCCCGGAGCAAATCAGTGGAGATCGCGTCTCCCCGTAACTTCACCCATTTTACCGGTGTCGGTTAAGGAAGTCAGTGACCTTGTCAGGCGTCTCCGTATTAGGAAGGCTCCGGGTGCGGATGGTCTATCCAATCGCATCCTGAAACTTCTCCCCGAAACCCTCCTCCTCCTTTTGGTCGGCATCTTCAATGCCGCACTGACCAATGCTCACTTTCCAGCCGCGTGGAAATGTGCAACGGTCATAGGGATAGCGAAGCCCGGCAAACCCCGGACCTCGCCTGCCTCTTATAGGCCGATCAGCTTACTTAGCTCCCTTGGAAAGCTATATGAGCGGATCCTTCTCACGAGAATTCTCAGATTTACGGCTGAGAATAACCTCCTCATCGATGAGCAGTTCGGTTTTAGATCCGGACACTCATGCGTCCAACAGGTGCACCGCGTCACGGAGCACGTGTTGGATGGTTTCTCTCGATTCCAGGGGCTCAAGACCGGTGCGATCTTTCTCGACGTAGCGAAAGCCTTCGACAAGGTCTGGCATAACGGGCTTGTATACAAGTTATACCAGCTCGGAATGCCGGACAGACTCGTACTCACAATACGAGATTTTCTCAGTGACCGAAGCTTTCGATACCGACTGGAGGGAACGTATTCGGACCCACACCCCATCCGGGCCGGAGTCCCGCAAGGCTCCGTGCTCTCTCCCACTCTCTACTCGTTATTCACAAACGACATTCCCAGGCACCCTAAGGTGCAACTGGGGTTGTTTGCGGATGACACCGCGCTCTTTACGACTCATTGTAAGTACGCTACTATCCGGCGATACCTCCAAGAGGCAATCTCCGACCTAGGTCGTTGGTTTAATCTTTGGCGTATCGAAGTCAACCCGGAGAAAAGCACTGCAATAGTCTTTCATCCGTCGGACTGCATTAGTACAGAAAGGCGGGTGGCTCCGATCCAGATGTTTGACCGACCCATCCCCTGGGTCAACGAGGCCAAATATCTTGGAGTGACCCTCGACAGGAGACTGACTTTCCGTAGCCACATCCGTAGGGTACGCAACCGCGCGTTGTTCGTGCTGGGAAGGCTAGGGCCGATGATCAACAAGTTTAGTAAAATGTCACTTAGGAATAAGCTGACACTCTACAAGACTTGTGTTCGTCCAATCATGACATATGCAAGTGTAGCATTCGCTCACGTGCCTATGTCATCGCTCAAGCCGCTTCAGGTCATTCAGAATCGTTTTCTCCGAAGGGCGACTGGTGCCCCGTGGTACCAATCGAACCTCAGCCTGCACCACGACATGGAGATTAGCACCATGTATGGTTTCTTTAAGCAGGCTGCCAGACGTTATTTTGATAACGCTCCCCACCATAGGAATCCGTTAGTTAGGAAGGCTGCTGACTACGTCCCCATCCCTCCCCCCTCTGTCGTTACTCGGCGCTCACTGATTAGGGGCCGCACGGTCCGGCGTCCTAGGCACACACTCACGGACCCGGACGACGAAATCACAGCGTCCATCGAAAGATGGAACGCTGCGCTTTCGGCGTCCAACACATCGCGTACACTTCAGCGTTCCCGCCGGCGGGGACGTCCACCGCGAGTCAACACAGACACATACAGTCCGCTTTCGTCCCGGTACCGCCGCATACCGGGTAGAGTCAGTCCGACGCAAGTCGGGCCTAGCTGAGTTTCTTGCTGGACTCTTCTCAGCTAGGCTAGGTTTTAGCGAACCAGCGATAAAACTCCCAGTAGTTCGATACCACTCACACCCCAGATTCGGTTGATACCGTTCAACCAATCTCACTGGAGCGCAAACTCTTAGAGTATTCCAGTGTACAAACTTCCCCGCGTGGTCGTGCCGGAGGCTTCCCCTGGATTTTCCCCAGGCCACCCTCCAACCACGCAGTTCGACCGCTATATTGGGTCCGTCCTATTATAGCAACAGTCAGGTTCAAAAAAAAAAAAAAAAAAAAAAAAAAAAAAAAAAAAAAAAAAAAAGGAGCAAATCAGTGTCCGCTCGTCACTCCTGGAAGTAACATCTCTACAAGCAACAACTAGGAAGTAACATCTCTACAAGCAACTAGTACCAGCAAGAAAATCAGCAAGCAAGCATCAGTTCCAGTATCCAGTTCCAGTAATCCAGTTTCATCAACGCCGGCTGCCGCATCGAGCAAGTGGGAGTTTAGTCGATCGGGTCCTTCGACCGGATCAATCTACGAGTCACCGATCACGCCTGGGGCGATAGCGGGCCGTTCCCCTCGTCCAGGACGATGAATCGAGGTCGAGCTCGGGCCGGCGCGACGGGTGCGCACGGCAATCGACTCGGCTACGCGGGCCGCGGGCACCGCAGGAGCAGCACATCGGGCACCGGCATAACTTCGAGTGAAGATAGTACGAGCAACATCACATCAGGCGTCAGGTCCCTCACATTCCACGAGGCTCACGACCGAGCCTCGCCATCTGAGCGGGCACTCACGAGGGACCTGGACCCAGTCGCGGCGGAGAAAATGAAGAAGGAGTTGGAGGAAATGGCGCGTCAATTGGAAGACGCCGAAAAGAAGATAGCCGTCCAGAAGGAGGACTGGCGCAATAAATTAAGCAAGCTCAGGGAAGCTTTACGTACCAAGGAGTACAAAAACCCGGGTAAGGGTTCGGTTATTAATAGACAGGCCGCCGGTCGTCTATCATCGGATTTGGGGGGTCCGATCAATCTACGTGTACACACACGCACACCGTTCGAGGCAACGGTACCGCACTACGGGGCACACGCAGCGGCAGCGTGCGCGAGCCCGACTTCGCGGAAGCCCATGGAGGGCATCAACTCCGTCGCGACATCAGCATCAACAGTGGACTGTTTCCACACATCCGTAGAGCAGCCGGGAGACGCCAATGCCGCGGCCGATCTCCCAACATTGAAGCCCAGCGAGAAGAGGATAGCGTGGGCAGAGTGGCGCCGCAGACGCAGCGACCACCGGGATAAGGAAAACGAGGCGCCGAAGGCGCGGAATAAAGCAGAGAGGAAAATATACATAGCTCAACCATCAAGGGAACTAGTTGAAGCAGCCTGCAGGAAGGCCAAAGAAAGAAAACGGGATCAACTAAAACTGAAGATTACCATACCAGTCAAGCAGCCACCTGAAGCAAACTCATTAGAAGTCGTCGAACAGTCATCGAAGAAATTTAAACCCGGAGAATGGGAACTTTAACGTAGCGTCAAAATAATAAGTGTTAGAATCAGTGAAATAAAAATCAATCAGTGAAAGTGCCTAAGTGATAACACCGTTGCAACCAATAGTGCGAGGCTTCGCCTCACACTAAAGGGGGAGAATTATGGACGACAACATCAACACGCGACGGCAGAGCTACGCATCGCGTCATACGAAGATTATACGTAAGAGAAATATGTGATTATTTATAAAGACTTAGATTGTTTAGAGTAAATAAAGAACCCAGTAGTTAGAATCCCCATAGCAATTATTTACATAAAACACCCTCTCATAGCATTCATTTGATATTGTAAACATTAAAGTAAAATCCCAGTACAAATTATATTAGAAAGAGAGAGGAGATGTTGCCTATGCGCGAGCGCAGCGCGGACTGGCCGCCATGGAGGGGAGGGGTGTATCGCGCCAACATGACCGTAACGAGAGCCGCGGCCACCGAGCCTGAATTAGAATTTAGTACGGCGCATTTTCACTTTACAATTAATATGTTTACGTTTATAACTTTACAACATATTCGCTCATCGTATTAGAATGATTTATATATTGTTAGAAAGCTTATTAAAAGTTCTATTAAATGTTTAAACTTACAAATAAGTAAACTCAGTAGGTTCAGCGCAAATGATGAATAAGTGTTAAGAAAGGGACCGAATTACGGTTTGCCCGATTTCCATGTACGATTATTCAGATAAGAAAATATTTACGAACCCTACTGTACTTATAAGATCTCAATCCATATTAGAACTTTGTAAATCAGCTTAGTCTTCCACCCATTTAAATGTATAACATCCCAATAACATCTTGCAATGTAAATTAGTCAAGTCAAAGTGGGCGTAACCTCTATTGTCTCATTCAGCACGTCTTGCTCACCCACTAGCAGGTATAAATAGCAGGTACGGCCCGGAGCAAATCAGTGTCAAACGGAGCCTCCTGGAAGTCACAACAAGAAGAAGAAAAAACTACAAAGTAATAGGAAGTTAGGGACTTGAAATCAAGTCACTTAGGGCAGTGATAGGGCAGTTAGGGAAAAGTAAATAAAAAGTCTATTTCTCGTTATTCCTTCTTTTATTTTGGTAACATCGATTACCCAAAGTGTCTGAGGACACGGGCGAAGCCCAAACACACCATTCGGGCGCCGAGTGGTAGTACGCGCTGTCCGTACACATAGGGGCGGAGCTCGTCCGTCGCCGACTTGTGTCACGGAGCGTGGTCGACGCACTGTCCGAGCACATAGGGGCGGAGCTCGTCCGTCGCCGACTTGTGTCTCGGCACTAGGTCATTCTTAGGTGACTGTGAGGGGCGAGCATTGCCGCGGCCGGTAGCGCGCGCGCTCACTCGCCCAGCCGACGCCGCCGAGAGCGGACGTCGCTCACATCTAGTGACGTCACGGCCGTCGCGCTGACGTCACTGGATGGGTTCGAAAATTAAAATCTCGCTAGTCGCGCTGACGGCTGTCGCCGGGCGGCCGGTAGCCGTTCGATTTCAGGCTTGTTCTAAATATGTCAACAGTTCTTTGTTATCGTCGGCGTACGCGCGGAAATGAAAGTCCATCGAGTGAGGACTCCATTATCGCTCCGCATATTATATAGCGAGTGAATTAACCGGCTATTTAGGATGATTGGGGCGCTTGTTGTGGGATTGTTGCAATTCAGCTGAGGCTAACTTTGACTATGTTGATTTTCCCTTGCTGAAAGTGAGTGTTTACAGTCTAATTGACCGACTGCACGTGGAAACCAAAACCTTTCGATTTTCTTTTAACACTAGAATATAGTTATAAGGATAGTACTAATAATAACAGTGTACAGAGCCATTAATCAAATTGAACTTGATAATGCAAGACTATTGTAGTTACCGATATATGTAATCACAGGATAAACAATATATCTTCTCTTTTTACCCTACATTTGTTTAAATTAAGGAAATTTAAGCAATTTTCTTCTTTAGTGAGTAAAAGCTAAATCAAACTTGGGGTATACATGTCATTCCTCAATTTCCTTGTCTAACCCGCTAAAACGGATCGCGGAGCAATTTCAAAAATCGAACACGAACGCCGCCTGTCAAAAAGAAACGCTTAGCAAAAATCCATTTCAAGTTGTCGACTCATGCAAAATGCGATAATTCTGAATGCGAAGAAAACTTACATGAGTGACGTATCTGGGGGCGGCAGGCGATGTATATCCTATATAACGTGTATATACGTCGAGTCGTCGCTCACTCGTCAGCCTAAGCCTTACGACGAACGTACGGGGCGTAGTTGAAAAAGTTCACGAATGTTACCAGAGATAGCGGTGCCATTCAAACTCACTTCATACTTGGTGAAAAAGTGGTTGGGGTTTATCTGGTTTTTGTTGGGGTTTAATAAAGCGGTTTTGTTGTGTGGGGTGTGTTGGTTTTAATATTGTGCTGGTTTGTTCTTTATACTACGAAGTTGGCAAGCAAGCAAACGGCCTGCCTGATGGTAAATTGACACAACAATGTTGGACCTTTATTGGTTGATTTGAGGATTTGTTGTGCTAGCTAAATATACCTAGTTCTCTTTGGAGTAAATAAATAAATATTGTGCAATATTCTCTGATTTATAGTTCGATTGTGTCTTAAGAAATCTATAAACAAGAGTTAAAAGAAGAATAAAAAAATTAATAGTGAGATACTACTAGTCACGAGATGAAGTTGCTGAACCCACTAATCCTCTTTCAACGTAAATATCTCAACAACATAGTAACGGTACCTTGAACAAACAATCGAAACTCAATATTTTCACAAATCACTATGCAATTATTTACTTATATGAACCACAACACTTGCCATAATCCCGCATTGAATTTCAACGCCTCCGAAATCCTTTACCTCAAGTACCTAAAGGCATCTAAAATTGGGTAAAAATTGAAAATATGAATAGATTCAGTGCGCGCCGTATCGAGAGAGGTCCGCCGTCCGTCACCATCGCCGTTCCACACGAGCGGGTCGCGCTCGATACACCTACTCGATTAAAATAAGAAAACTTTAAGGCACAACACTGGCGTAAGGCGATTTTCAGGATTTAAAAAAAAACGTTCTTCGACTTCGCGCTCGATTCACCTATAAGTAGATTCAAATAAGGAAACTTTGAAGGACAACACTGTTACAAGGCGATTTTCGGAACTATAAAAAAATGCTCTTCAAATTGGCGCCAGATTCACATACTCGATTGAAATAAGAAAACTTTAAGGCACAAGCAAGACGATTTTCATGACAAACTATAAAATAAAGGGAACATTTTAATCGCTTATAAAAATACTAAGTAATAGTTTTGATGCGCAGTCATCAAAACGATTGCTTGGTATGTTAGCTGTAGAAATCAATATTTATTAGGTGGATAGATCATTTTTTATGTGCCTTGTTGAAATACTAGCTTCAAACTTAACGCTGTTTAACTATCACTGATTCGGTTTTGGACACTGGGAGTAATTTCGAAAGATGTTAAGCGTGAGTTAAATTAAAGAAAACGGTGTTGGGTGTTATTTAAAAAAACATAGTTGACGTGACATCATTATAGACTATTTACTCATGGTAGAGTTAATTATGTGGCTTATAAGTAGTTTCTAGTTTTTTGTTGTTAAGCACTCCAGAACGGTATTTTTGTAGGACTTGTTGATCATTTACAGTATTATAAAAAGTTATGCTCCATTAGCCAATAATCCAAATGGATGGATCAGGTTAACCATCAAGCTGGCTTATTATTGTAATGTTGATATAGATAGGCAAGTTTTAATTGAAATCTAGTAGAAACAAAAAGGTCTTTAAGTAGGAAAACAAATGGGAAATCGCTCAACAGCATCAAATATTCATGTGACAGTCTACACAGCCAGACGATTTAATAAATTCAATCCTAAACCAAAAACTTTTCTCCGCAAAACGGAAGCAATTACATCGGGACATGACAAACTAAAACAAACCCGTCGAGACGCTTAATCGAACAGAGGCGCAATAATCCAACATGGCTGACGCAGATGCAATTGTCACGGGCTGGCGCGTCCGCCCGCTCCTTCTGTTTTTGTCCGATTGCCCGATTACTCGTTTCTCTTTTTCGTCCAACTGTTATACATCGCAACCTGTCATATCGACTCTTTGTTTGAAAAAAAGCTAGCAAAAATGAGATAAAAAGTCTCCAGAGCAAATTGAGCGTCTCTGTTGTAAACAACGGAGGTGGAATGCCACGATAGCGGACAATAAACGTCCGATGCGCCAGTATGATGCGAATTTGTTGATTGTTTCACCTTGCCGGTGCTTTGTGACTAGTTTTGGCGCGCTGTCACTCTGACATTTGCATTTTTTTTAATTTCTGCCGTATCGCTTCGCTTGGCCGCGTTCGTCAATACCATTAGGCTGGTTCGTTTGTTAGGTTGCATCTTTAATAGGTATCTGGACACCGCACGCCGTTATCTGTTAGAAAGCCCCCGCTTTCGGTTCGTGGGGGTTTGGGGGGAGTGTGATATGAATCACGGGGAGTAATGGCTGCAATATCACGTAGTGCACTTTGTCAACTGGTTGTAGCTTCACGGTTGCATAGATAAGGCCGCTGCGATTGTCTAAGAGCTGTTGTTTGCGAGGCGCCTAATAGTTCGGGGTGGCCGATTTGCGGATAAGGCTGGCTAAAACGTAAACTCGAGTATTGGCAGGATGATCTATTGAATTTGGTTTGCTCCAGTTGTATTGAGATACATAAGCTTCGATATCCAGTACAGGACATAAATTGTCTTGTGATTCTTATAGTGTAATGTAACCCGATTACCGGAAACTTTGGATCCCCATAAAATGTTATCTTATTGTTCTTGAAGATCCCCATGATGAATGAACTATTCACTCCTATTCTCCATATTATAGATTTTCCACAAGGTACGAATAAAAAAATTACACATTGTCGAATAAGAACAAAGAGGAAACTCTTTTCGATTTACTGTTCGGGACAAATGGAAAATCGTCAACACGAAATAAATACTAGTTACCTATACATTTTCTATTTGTGCTTTATGACGGTAAACATTTTTTTCTTAAGATCAGTTATGATTTTGAGCGGTATAGACTAAAATGTAAAAACAATCTGAACAAATAACATTAAAGCAATTTATTGAAAACGAACGTGGCTTAATTGGGTTGAATATTTGCCTCAATTACAAGAGATCTATGCTGGGCTGTGATTGGTGTCAGTCTGTAAGGTTTGCGAGTAAAAGTTAGTTATGGGACATTTCTTGAAGTATATTATGACTAAGACCTCGACATTTTCGTAAGCCGTGTTCAACACTGTTCGCACCAATATGTCTGAATTTCATAACAAGCCAGCTCAAATGCTCTTGCGCAAGCGATAGATCGGATCGCGCGCATGATCTACGCGCAGACATTAACACCGGCGCGTAGGCCCGCCCACTCACGCTGCGTTTATATTCGTGCGATTTTCGTTTCATTAGATTTTATTCTTTGTTTTATGACGTTTGTTGAAGTTTTTGATTTATTTAGTATGAAGCGTTTTTTCTTTTTTTTTGTCGAAAATGTCAAAGCGGGTAAACCTCTGTGCGGGAATTTTAAATCTTCATCATTGTAACTGTCATTTTAATTCTAAAAAAAAGTTGATAACACAATAAGTAACACATTCTGCAGTAAACGAAACGTCCTAGTGCTTGACACGTGCCCTTAATTGACACTTTCAATGTTAATTCACAATACTCGTTCGTATTTAATATGTAGTACATCTACTTATTAAAATACTATATTTATGCCTATTTAGTTCATTGTATGTCTTTAAATGTATTCATACATTTGTTTTTTTCTTCATGTTTTCTTGGCGGATATTATCATACATAATATTACTAGCGTTTTTTATAAATCTCTGCTGCTAATTTATGTGTTTTTGGTATTAAGCTCGCCATTTGTAGATTTCTGTGTTTTGCAATAGAAAATAAGTAAATAGAGGTGAATAGGTGTCAACTACTAGGCATTACGGTGTCTAACATTGAGACGTTTCCCTTATGACGTAGCATCGTTAAGCACCTCTCTCCGTCAATTCGTAGTTTACCGATATGTACAGTATTATATGTATTTATCCAATAATCTTCAGCGAAGCCGTGGGAAAAGGCTAGCCTTTGCGCCTGCGCGATCGCGATACTGCACTATATACAGAACTATCTTATCCGCCATCGGTTGGCTAATGATATAGGACCTCGAAAACAGACTGGACCATTTTGCGACACTGAAAAGGGTACACTTTATTACGAACTAACTTCTGCCCGCGACTCCGTCCGCGTGGAACACGGTTATATCGTAGCTCCATACAGACTTTCTCCCCCCATTTCATCCCCTTAGGGGATGATTTCGGGGATAAAAACTATCCTATGTCCTTCCCCACGACTCAAAATATCTCTATGCCAAATTTCACCTAAATCGGTTCATCGGTTTAAGCGTGAAGAGGTAACAGACAGACAGACAGACAGACACACTTTCGCATTTATAATATTAAGTATGGATTTTTGTACACATCCATCCGATATTCACTACTAAGCATGTCTCTCCTTTTTCAATTTTTTCAGTCTTTTATGGTTAACACATTGTATAAGCATTTATGTTGGAATTTTTGTATGTTTTTGTACATATGCATTGTGATTGTGTATAAAATAAGTACTTATAATCAATCAATAATTAAACTCACGTATTGAATGGCACTGCGGGCGACATGTTTCGAACTCTTCGGGAGTTCTTCTTCAGGTTGTTTTAGTTTAAATTCGGTTATTGTAATTTTGTAAGTAAATTCTAATTTAGCCTAAATTCTAACCTAACCTAACCTACCTAACTTGTATTTATTTATTGCTATTTCTCCGTTTATTTACCTCTAATTTTAAGTTTGCATGTTATGTATTTGATATGTGTTGAGTGCAATAGAGTATTTGTACTGTATTGTCGCTCTTGAGCGTATTTTTTTCCATTTGATACCATTCCACATAAATTTGAATGCGTCGCTCTTATACACTTACGGTGTCGTAAGAGTCTTACTGAGGGAACATGGTTAAAGTGTGTTATGGTCGATAAGCTAGCAATGTGACATTTTATCGATCTTATATACCCACATTTATGCTAAAAGTGGCATTGGAACATAAGTTGAACGTGCTCTGTCTACCCCTCTTGGGAATGAAGGCATGAAGCTACGTTTGTATGTATGCATAGATATGGTACAGATAGATAAAAATACTAAACGGTTATAAAATAATTACAACCAAAGATAGACCTGGCTAATGAATTTATATGTTTTCTATATAGTTAGGTAACGCATATAGATATGACCTGGTTAGTGTATCTGGTATCCGTATTTATAATATCTGTTCGTAATCCTTAGGTCTAAATAAAGTTTTACTTGATCTAGAATTATACAAATAGAACGAGGGAGCGAAGCGAACGAACTTTGTTGTCAATATATTTTATGTAAATATGACAAAAAAAGTGAAAAAGCAGTCAGAACCACTAGTAGTCATATAACATTTTATGAATCTGGTGAAAACTCAAAGTGTGAATATTACTTATTATTTCTGGTAGCGGCTTCCGGGCCGTGAGAGCCCTTATATCACTGCGACCATCGCTGATCTATGTGATAGCCAGTGAATATTAGTTACTTCAAAAGAAAGAAGGCAAAAAAAAGCCAAATCAAAAAAATACGAAGCCACAACCGTTTTAATGTTGTTTGTTGATGACAGAAAACGCTAGCAGATCGTGACGTCACTATCCTCTATCTAAATGACAATCGTTTCATATGAACGTCCGTTTTGCGGGCAAGGGACAGAGCACACCCCTTCTTAAAACTTTGGACACTTATGTTGTGATTATTTCTCTTGTGTTGCTTCCGTTTGATTACATTTTTAATGCTTTTTCAAGAAAATACATATTTATTCATTATTTTATTTAGTGTCTCAAATATTGCTCGTTTAATTGTATGGGATTTTAGGCGTCAATATAGCCATCATATCTGTGCATTTTTAGACATCCTAATTGATTCCGTTTCGTAAAGTAATTATTTCATTGTGACAAGGATCTAACTCGATCTGCAATTAACTTTGCTAGATCGCAAACAGTCCATGATTGACCCCTTGACTGTTTTCAATCATATTCATGAATAGATAGAATAGATTTATTTATATTTGTAAAGTCATGTAGGTACATGAGATGTTTAGATTATACAATAGCTACAACTTAGAAAAGTTGCAAAACCCCCGACATTTTCATTTCAAAGCTCAATATCTCAAAAACGGCTGAACAGTTTTTCATGAAACATGGCTAAGAACACTCGGGATGAAATTATCTATGACACAAAAAAACTGCATTCATATCGGTCCATCCGTTAGGGAGCTACGATACCACATACAGATACACAAATACACAGACAGACACGTTAAACTTATAACACCCCTCTCTTTGCGTCGGGGATTAAAAAAGCTTCCATCACAGCCTCTTAGGGCACGCAATTGGTCTTATAAATAACTTAATTCTATATTCCGGGGCATTCTGCTATTATGTGAAAAGTAATATATGTATGTATATAATAGTGTATAATTTGACAGAGCAGATTTAATTTGACGTACCTAAGTTTTAAATTGAATATTTTTTAATGTCAAAAGTTACGTAAAGGTTAAATAGTTTACTCAATTACAATTTACTTACTATTTATTACTAAATAGTTTACTCAATTACAATTTACTCACTATTTATTCCTAAGTTACTTCCTTTTATGATGCGACGACAAGGTTTCATCATTCAGATGTTTATGAGCACCTCGTCCGTTCACATGTATTGGATTACGGTACGATACGAATAAAATGAACAGTTAAAATACCCGTGGAAAGGTTTCTTCCACTCAGCGCTATATCAATAACCCCTCATAAAGGTTGAGTCGTGGCGTGGAAAGAGCACAGATACCATCTCGAGCATCATCGGCGCGCGGCGCGCGCGGGCAATCTGCATTCGCGCGCCGATCGCTCGAGAGAGTGATTTGGGCAATTGTGGGAATCAGAGAGCTGTGGAGGGTTTTGATCACAGGACACGTAACTACGTAAGTGCCGCACTTATTCAGATTCAGAACTTCATTGGTAAAGTGACATATTTTACAGGTCAATATCATATAAATTACTGTTAATCATAAAATTTATTATAAGTAGTCTAAGAAGAAGTTTTACTAATTTTTCGTAATTTAGAAAGTGGCCGATGCCTTGTTGTTTTATGAGTGGGTCAATGATAATATGGTCAAACACATATACGCTGTAGCAAGCCATTTTTATGTGGAGCTATTAAGTATGTTTTTAAATGTTGCATCCGTTACGGCGTTATTAATGTCAGGCGATTGGATGTTGTAGATTTTAGGGCCTAGCACGCCGAGTGATTTCCGAGCCCTGGCCAACTTTCGTTGCGTTCTTGAATAATCTTTTAAAGGTGTTTAAAGACAGTGATGATAGAGGGATTTAGGCTTAGTGTAGTTGCGGGCTGAGTGCACAGCACGCTCCGCTACCTGCAGGGCGTCCCTATAGATTGCATTTTTTATATGTACGCTCCACATCTCTGTCGTATTGGACCGTGTATTCACGCCGTACACTGTTTTTTCCTGTGCTGTAAGCGGCAATAAAGAAGAAACTCTTATCTACACATAATAAAACAGATTGAAAAATGACAATGCACTTTGAGGCTTTAAGACTTCGCCATTATTTGATCAGCATCGTTACCACTAATAAAACTTCAACGTATCAGCAAACAGAGTGACATTTATTCGATGGTTTTCCCGCCTACCGCCGACTCACCACAGACAATTATTTTGTTATGTAAAGACAATTTTAACATCCTCTCCTAACAAAATAATACAATAACTAAAGAAAAGTAATATGTACTTACTGTAATTCTAAATAAATTTAAACTTCCAAAATGCCCATAGATTTTAAAAACTTATGTTTTTCTGCGCAGTGGTAGCGTGCTGGGCCCATAACCTAATAAAACTTCAACGTATCAGCAAACAGAGTGACAATTATTCGATGTTTTTCTCGCCTACCGCCGACTCACCACAGACAATTATTTTGTTATTTAAAGACAATTTTAACAACCACTGTTATACTCGTAATTAATCGAGCGCGCTGTTACTTATTACAACAAATTTTTTACAATACATATTACCTAACTTGAAAACACGTTATTATATTCAAAAATTTGTTAATTGTCAAAACTTACCAAAAGACAATCATGCTCAGCCCTAAAATATGAAGCGTAAGAAAAAAAAGAAGATATTATCCTGCAGCAGTACAAACATCACATATCCATATACATCCTTATGTAAGTGATTAATTTAATATTTCTTCTAGAACTAAAGTGAAACGTGGACCTAAAATTCACTTAATAACACGCTTCTAAGCTTATACAATGATACTACCAAACTATACCTCTAAGTCGAACACTCGGGTAGGTACAAGTCGTTCGAATCCGTGTGCTATCTCTGTCATTCGCGCAGGGAGGGAAGAGGCGAGCGAGTGGCTAATCTACCATCCGCGGTCGATGGTGCTCGCGCCTGATTTATCTGGTCACAAGTGGAACGTTACTTTGGAACGCTGTGCTTTTTGTTTTCTTTTGTATTATGGCGGAGACACATTTGTGCGAAGTGGGTAATTTGTGATTTTGATCGAGCTAACAGAATTGATGTTTTTGTAAAACATTCAAGTATATATTCAGTATACTTAATTTGCAAGCAAAAAGACAAGTAGGTACTTATATAATTTTACTTTTACGTATCTACTGCCCATTTATAAATATCTGTGGAACCTGTTTCAGTTGATGCAAATGTTCAAAGCAGACCCCGGGCTCCTTAAGGACACAACCAGGAATAACGCTATAGCCCAAGCATTTTATTTTCATTAGTATGGAAAAAAAAAATTTTGGAAATAATTCATATCAGCAGCTTTTTTGTGTGTAACTTATATATTATCATTTTAGTAATTACATAGACTCAAAATCGACCAAAATATTTGAATTTTTGTTTTGGTTAATTTACTGGAGCTCTTCAAGAATAATAAATAAATCACACAAAAAACATAATGGATGTGTCATTTATTTTTATATATTTACTTCCCGATGGAAATTTTGTAGGATTCCAGGATATTGGTTATAAATGTTATAAATTAATGTTTGGAAAAAACGTAACTTTTCTGGGGTAGTAGGAGGATGAGGGATGTTGATTGATAATTGAATCCATATTTTTTTTATGAAACGTCTAAAATACTCTGCATGGGTGAATATGAAATTCATGAGAAATGTGCGGACAAAGCCTGCCACGCACTGGCGCGGTCTGCGGTGAAAGGTTATAAATTTTATTAGTGACCGCCGCGGCCAGTCCGCGCCAGTCTGTGAGAGGCTTAAGTGTTTTCATATTAATTTGACACCTATTTCTTAACAGTTCGGTTTCAAATATGTGATAAGTGATAATAAAGCCTCGCAAGTTTCTGGTGGATATTCAGCACCCCTAGTATGAAGTTGTTCCTCTCCAAAAACTGGTTCTAATGGCATCGTACATAAATCTTAGGTCACAACTCTATTGTATGTACTATCGAACCAACTGAATTATGACCCACCAAAGAACCTTGTTACAATTAACGAACATATGATATATACGTACGATCATAAGACGTTAATATGTCAGTTAATTGTAACAAGGTGCCATGGTGGGTCAGGATTCAATTTTGTCGATAGTACAATATGATTTTCCAAAGTGTATTTAATCAATGCTGTAATATCATTTACGTCACACCTGGCCATAATGCGAGTTTTACTGCACGTTGCGCATACGGGAAAACTCGCATTGTGGCCAGGTGAAGACGTAAAATTTTGTACTCAACACGGGCGGTAATTCCTAAAGCCCCGGAGCGCATACCTGCGGTCTGGGGCATTCACGAATTCACCGCCCTAGTTACGTAATGTACTATTATTCCACAGACGGAACTAAATGCGAGACCTTCTTCTCTACGTGTCTCTACACACTAACACAATTTACACACAGCCGAGTAAGACGCTACAAACGGTCGTATAAATTAAAACATCCGATCGCGAAGTGGCGAACTCGAACAAATGGCAATGAATCAAAAACAAAACAATGTGATAATCCCGCGTGTTGTTCGGGACATGGTGCAAGGGAGAGGCGAAAGGGCTGATTTGAATTACTTAGTAGGTATAATCGGAATTGTGGAAATAATCATGTTTAACTGGCTTTGGACGACGAAATTATATCTGCATAGTCCTCGTTTATGGCTGGCGTATAGGTATAACTCCGAAACTCTGGCCTACATATTTTTGAAAATGACTGCACATGCCAAGCATTTTCAACCAATATACTAACGCCAACTCTCTTGTTAGTGTATGCTAATCTAGTTAGAAAACAATGCACCAACCTTTTCCATGCCAACGAACATAATAAATCTAACCCACTTCGATCCACCCAGTGTTCTTCGTTATATTGGTTAGCAAGCTCACCCTTTCATATTAACCACCATAACAAACGCAACCCCGATTCAACCAGTGCCGTCATCCAGTTTAAATTAAAACAAGTTCACACGGTCTTTCATATACCAATCAACAAAGCTAACATTTCTCCTGCCAGTCACTTCTACTTCGGTACAAGTTCTTCCACGTTAGCCAACATGACAAACGCTGCATCGCCTGTCTTCAGGCAGCGGCAAGTTCGACAAGAGGCGAGCCCAGGAAATGAAGTCGAGCACAGATACCGTACACAAAGAACTGCCTTCTTGCTTTATTAACTCGTGACAAATTGACTCAGGATTAGTTGTGTTCGACTTAAATTAAATAGATTCATGTTTGATCGTGTTGAGTTGCAGAAGTTAACGGTTGTTTCAATAACCTATACTACTTTGCGGTGTATTTTAAATGAACTTTTTGAGCATTTCTAGTAAATTCTGTACGAAGTTAGTAGGTCAGTTAAGTTACACTTTCTATGTTCCTCTTTCGTTCCCAATTACTTTTTATGATATTATATGAAATTTATTACTACATTATGAATAATATTATATGTTCGTATAGACTCATAAAACATTCTATAAGAAATTCCTAAAAAATATTTTAACAAAAAGGAAAAAGTGTGTCTTATTGACGTAGGTTACTAATGTTGTACTAACTTTTTGAGAAATGTTCTTTTGGTCATCTTTCACAAGGAAAATGTGTTGTGCTCTGACCGAGTTTTGTTTGTTTGTAAGGTTTACAGCTAACTAGGTTAGGTACTTGCGGTGTGAGGCACATTAAGTTGACGTCAAAAAGATTAAAAAATGTCTGCGGTTACGTGGTTATCTGTGGAATAGAGACATTTAATAGGAATTTCCGTGACTCAAGCATATCTATTACCTATATCTACTCAACTATGTTGTCAAATTCTGTATTCATTACCATACAATGAATACAGTATTTGACAACAAGCGACGGAAAAATAGATTATTCAATTATATTTATCACCTACGGACATACAAAATTCACAAAAATACTAGGAAAACATAACGCTTCAACTTATTTTTGCTATTCAAATACATACATAAAATCACGCCTATTTACGGGAGGGGTAGGCAGAGATCGTGGATTTCCACAAACTCTTCATACATGCTCGTCGGTTTAGGGTACCTACTCTCGACCTGACCTATATTTTGTCAGAAAAATTTTGACGAGGTCGTCCCCTTCCAACTGTACCATACATTTTTCCCTCATACGACTATATATGACAGAAGACTTGAGAAGACTATGTAGAAAAGAGACTTCTTTGTTCATCTTCTGTCATTCGTCCTCTCTACATGCCCATACAATACCATTTTAAATAGGTTAATATTAAAATTACTTAATACAGAGAAAATCTTGACGTCACGTGTATTTCCCATCAAACTTCATAAAATTATTATAACGTTTTTGACGCATTATAAAAAATAATTGTTTTGACTGTCCTGTCTATTTTGTCTCATTCGAACTATACTTTCTTGTTACAAATTGCTAAGTTTATGCCTTAACCCATTATTTAGCAAATTAAATAAAAAGTTTGTTAAACCTCGTTTGTGCCTTGTAGAGCAAAAATACAAAAAGATCATCAACAAATGTCTAGTTATACTGCGGTATACAAAATCAAAAAAAGGATTCAGTTTCATGAATGGGTCAGATCAGCTACACTCAACCTGCGGCTTGCGGGGCTCCTTAACTTAAGTTGTTGCCCTCGTAGGAAAAAGATTGAGTATGGCTGGGTTAGACGCGTCAAATACACAGTGGGAAAATCAACCAATCGCCCAGTGGGCCAATTACTCAGCAAAACGGCAGGCAAAGGTCAATATAATAAAATATTCCATTGCCTTCTACGGTCACATACAGTGACGGATGCACCCGGCGCACCTGCGTTTTCTTATCGACGATCTTATCGCCATCTAGATTAATGAACAGATAAAAATATCATTTGCCGAGTTTATTGTTTGACTAATTCTCTCACGATTGGCTTGGGAAGTTTATGTATTTAATAAAGGTAAGACGTGAAAATAACAGTATTATATAAACACCTTTACAACTAGCGTGATCGTGTTTATGTCGGGCGTATAGCATATATTATCGTCCCGCTCGCGCATACATATGGTAGATACTATAGGCCTTGATATAAAACATGTCATTGGAATTGGAATCTTGTACCTTAGACGTTAGAGTTTCTTTTTGAATGGACTACTTTGATGAAATTCGGCCAAGTTAAATAATCTCAAGTATACTTTGCTAGTAAGGACACCATGTTAGTGATCGTATATGTGCCATTAGTATAGATTCAAAGATCATAACATATGATGATATACAACATGTAAAGTTAAAACTAGGGGCTCTGTGAACTGTAAACTTCACAAGCATGTCTTTAAAAAAAACATTTTAATTTCGCAAATGTGTCTGGACAAAAAAAAGACCGGGTTGCACTCCGGGAGTGCCGGCAGAAGTGAAAACTTGCGAATTGCTTAAAAAGAACATCGAATCATTTTAAGCTCGATTCTCCATACAAACGTAGTTACGCTCTCATTTTAAAAATACGTGTTGGATTGTAACGAAACTTTGCATGTTCAATGAAATGAGGTATATCTTTGTCTGAAATTAGTTTACGTAGCTTCAGATACCATAATAAAAAAAATACAGCGAATTTAAGTTTTTCATACAAAACTAGTTTTTGCTGTATTTCGTTTGTTTTATAAATTGAAACCATATAAACTAATTACAGACATAGATATACCGCATGTCATTGTATATACAAAGTTTCGTCACAATCCAACACGTAGTTTTAAAATGAGAGTGTAACTACGTTTCTAAGGGAAGGTGAAATTCGGCCGAGCTTACTGCGGCCTCTTAATTTTGCAAATAAAACACCCTCCCCGTACGTCTGACATCAAAAAAAAACCTATAAATGTATTCCGCAAATCCGCATTCTCATTTAAAAATCCGCGTTTTGAAGCGGAACTCCCGCTTTTTGTATTCCGGCAATTGGCAACACTAAATCCTACACGTCACGTGACCTCCTACGCTCCTACACCTGTCGCGAGTTTAACAATTTAACCCCATCCCAAAAAGTGCACAGCACCGCTAATGAAGTTACACTTCAAAAACTATAGAATTAAGGACCTGTAGAGGAAACAGCGGGAAAGCGGGACATCAGACATCCGGACATACAAACGTTTTTGCCCGAGCTGAAGCATAGAACCTCGTTTGCTTCGTTAAATGTAAAAAGCAGTTTCTTATATTCACATCTTCAGCCTATATACGTCCCACTGCTGGGCACAGGCCTCCTCTCATGTATGAGAGGGAACGGGCAGTAGTCCCCACGCTGGCCCAGTGCGGATTGGGGACTTCACATACACCTTTGAATTTCTTCGCAGATGTATGCAGGTTTCCTCACGATGTTTTTCCTTCACCGAAAAGCTAACGGTAAATATGAAATCATATTCCGTACTAAGTTCCGAAAAACTCATTGGTACGAGCCGGGATTCGAATTCCCACGACCGCCGTTTGACAGCCGCATGCCTGAACCACTGGGCTGCCGTAGCTGTTTTATATTATACCAGACGAATCTCATTAAATTAGACCAAAAACGTTTGGACTGGAGTGTACCAATTATATAGACAGAGTGAGCCACTATAATTAGGTACAGTCCAAAAATATTAGGTACCCCTGTCGGAGAATAATTTATTACAGTGTTAAATATCTAACCAGCCAAACATTTAACGTAGCTCCAAGTAAGCAAAATTTAATCAAAACAAAGCCAGTCAACTAAAAATCTGTTTATTCACAAGCTTCCTTATTAAGGGAGATAAACGCACACGCCTAATCAAGCGTTCAGCGCCATCTTTGAATTGAATAAAACAATAAGAGTGGAGTTACACGCGAACCTGACCAAATTAAAGTGTTGTGTATTTGTGCGAGTTTCATAGTTACATGTGACTTTCTGATTTAGATGACTTGTAACGTATGGGTGTTGTTTATATTATCCGATTACCGCCGACAGTATGGAAGAATCTAAGGGCCCTAGATTGGGTCGATGATCAAATTCGACATCGTTATAAGAATAGTCATTGTATAATGATAATGTGAGATCATATTAGTATAGGTCAAAAAATAAAAAAGATTTCATTCAGTTTACACATACCTAACGAAATAAAATTATTGCAATATTATTATAATCATTATAAAATTACACATGGCTGAAATAGTGATAGCAATACTTACAAATTAAAATAATAATGATAATGAACAATAACTAGTACCTACAGCACAGTCTGTTAAAATGGCGAAATAAAACTATTTAAATTAGCAACATTGTGTCACACACAGTACAGCTTGAAAATGCTTGGTTAGGTATCGGTAATTCACTGCCAAATCCCAATTTGCATTATTAAATTCCCGAAACGAATGACCTCACATAAACTAAAATGGCGCAATCCTTTAAATAAACACATCTCGATCGTTGCGTGTAAATCGCGCCGTAAAGCGAACGGTAACGCCCGTCCCATCTCTTTCAGGAAATTAGCACAGCATCCGTAGCGGGATTATTGCAAAATAAGATATTGTTCAAACCATTCGTTCGTTCTTTGAATGATGCCCCTTTGTTTCTGTTATTCGATTAGATAGTTGTTCTGAATTTAAATGCTGATAGAATTAACTGGTGTTCGAATTTTGAATTTTGATTGAATTTGTTTGTTTCCTTTTTAATCTGGTGTTGGCATCAATGTTGGTAGTAAAGGCGTTTTACACGTATTTACTTTGTGATTTAGCTTTGTTTATGCCGGATAAAAGGTAAGTACTTCATTGATTTTTGTTTAAGTCTATTACAGGCGGTCTACGGAGGTGGTCAATGGTAAATTTGACAATAACTGTGAAGTTTACTGCTGACCGCCACCACAGGCCTCACCAGTGTGATTCAGGTTTTATTTGTGTGATTTAAGTTGTTTTTATTTTCATTTCTGGCAGTGAAACTAAATCAACAACTATAGTGAAACAATTTTTTACTGACCTGAATGATACGTATTAAATTTTGATTCTCAGAGGAAAAAAATCAATGTAAATATTCAAATAGGTACCGGCCTGATACAGATCTATCTAGTCTATGGTGCAGAGTAAAAAGCGGGAAGAATGAAATAAGCATTGGTGCCAACGTGACGGACGGAGTAGGAAATTGCGGACCGCGGCCCGCCATCTTGTCATAACGTGTCATGTCGCTGTTGGGTATTTTTAGTCATTTGCATGTTCAATTTATTTGTTTTAGCAATGTTTTTGGTGGAACTAGAACGTGTGATGACCGAAATTCTGGCCGGGTTTTGTACCTAATTAGATTCATTCTCAGGATTACAAATTGAGAATTAACTTAATTGGTTTATTGTTGCTTTATCTAAGTTCCGAAGCAAACAGAAATAAGATGTAAAAATATGTATCCAGGCCATCATGGCCTCAGGACAGAACAAAGCTATGCAGTGGATGAGATGAAAGTATTTATTTCTTCCTTTAACGTCCCTGTATGATGGCCTTTTGTGTGTAGCAGCCTTAAAAAAGTTCTGTGGTCAATCATAGACAGTCTAACCAAGCAACGAGAAACCGTAGACAACGAGAATCTAGTGAAAATAATGCCACTAGATAGCGCCAATGGTCGGTAACTGATCGCCTTTTAATGGCAATATCGGTGCTAAGCACAGTTTTCCAACAAAATACCAATGTTCACAGATAGCATATTGTGAGTCAGGCATGATTCACTGCACCCGATAGCCCACATGCAGTATCTGTGGATCTCCAGGACGCGCCGCGAATGCTGATGCTACGCTTGTTCGACGAATTGATATCGTGTATGCTAAATCAGTGACCCCTACGTACAGTCAAGTGCAAAAATATGGATGCATACAACTTACTCTAAAATATGTCCATGGCTCTTAAGTTAGCGAATTAAAGTTTAGGTATACATATTTATGTAACACTGGGTTCCGAATAGTTCTGACGTGAGTTCGATGTAGATAAAATAATCGACCTACGAAGATTTTTCATTACATGAGATCAGCAGTGTGCCTTTGGAGTACTACATACTCATCCATACATAAAGGGAAAATGTTTTTTCACTTTTAAATATTTCCCAATATCAATGATTTTTTAGTAGGTTATTGACACAACGAAAGGCTAAGTTCATGGGTTTTCCCTTATTCAAAATTTGCAATAAATGCAAGTTATAGGCACCTCAATTATTTTTTTTCTCTTTTAAGATACGTAAATGACACTATATTATTGTGTAACTTCGTTATCATGAGTATATCAAGTTCGTTTCAAAATACGGAATCGTCATGTGGGGAAATTCGTCTCTTGATGCTGGTCACACTTACACAGCCCTGGAAACATGCGTTGTGTGTGAATTGGGTACCTACTTTCACTTAATTTCAATAAAGGAAGCACCTTGTACAAATAACATCAGCAAAATACCAGTATACCGTACAGTATACAGTACCGTGCTTTTACGTAATATTTTGTACAAAAGTGTAAACATACATTTCATTTTAATCTTAGGGTATACTACGACCAAAGGCAAAAAAACGGGTACAACTTGTATGGAAATTAAATAAAAAGTGTACCTTTTCCATTTTGAGTGTAGTATCTATATCTAGTGTTGTGGTGTTATTTAAAAACAACATTTCGTTCATTAAAAATATGGTTTTTCTGTTGTTTACGCTGCGAGCCAGTTCACTAACCAAAAACCAATTCAAAGTCCGAATACGGCACACGTATATAGTATATATAAACGTATTCGACGGTTTCCCAGCCTTAGGCGCAATATAGTCAACATAACTCAGCCAAGATTTCAATATAAAGATAAGTGCACATCACAGGGCGTCCGATCTCCCATGCGTCGGCACGTCCGACCCCCCAATATCCGACCAACGATTGAAATATCTGACCTCGCCTGATAGCCTATTTAAACCTATTTACATACGTCATATGTGGATAAGGATAACCATCTTTCTATTAGGAGGGTGTTGATTTTTATGGTGTGAATTTAATGTTGGCGTAAATTTTCCTGGGTTATTGCGATGGGGTTGGGTGGATGTCACCGACGTTTATGTTAGGTTATATTTTCTGATATTTTCATTTAATCATGATATTTGCTGAAATCCACATTATTTACTCGTGAATTGGTGTGGCTTTGACAAACAAATTGTTAACTGCAGTGTGCAAACAGCTCAAACTTTCAAAAAACATATTTTAGCAACAGGCAGGGCTTGGAACCGGTTCCGAAAATACCGGTAACTTACCGGTATTTAAAGGTTTTCTTCGTTTAGGTTCCAGAGAACCGGTAAAGGAAAAATACAGGTATTAGCACCGAAAAATACCGGTTCTTTATAAAGGTTCCTACTCGTGTATGCGACGTTGCCGTTTCGTGCGAGTGCGCGGTGCGGCGTACGGGTGTACGGCGGCGTTGCCAGCCGAGCCGGCGGCGCGCGAGAAGTGATTTATCTAGTTCCGTGATTATTACTAAACTCATGTCCGACTCGCGCGCATGCGATGCGAATTAAGATGGGACGAAAAAAGTAGGTAAATCACGTTCACGAGTATTTTGAGTTACAGTGAGGGTGTTTAGCGACATAAATGGCCAAACCTTACTTTTTTGATACAAGTATGAAACTTGTCACAGTTGTTCCTTGTCCTCGATTAAGATCGGTGGCCCTCGGAAGCCTCCCCTCTGGTACCGAGGAACGGGGGCTAAAATACCGCTCCGCCCGGCTTTATTCTAAAAATTCTTACTGTCCATGGTTAGCTAATAGATCAAATTTGGTATCAATTTCGGATAAATCAATAACGTAGAATTTATTTGTGGTCTACATAATAATAATATGTCAAGCAATTCAAGAAAACAAAAATTTTACAATTTACATTTTTCATTTTGAGCCGTCGTAAATATTGAACGGCCAGCTATTTCTGTATACAAAAAATATTCAAATAATTTCAATTTAATAATGATTTGAAAAATAAAACTTGTAACTACCTTTGCTGACAAATAAAATTTAAACGTAGCGCGCGGTAGAATATACCGCTCTGGGTTCTAATTCTAACCATCCATGTTTAGGTAATGGGTCAAATTTGGTATCAATTTCGGATAAAACAATAACGTAGAATTAATTTCTAGAATGTAATTGGTCAAGACGCTAAAAAAAATCTAATTATACAATTTTTGTTTTTATGCGTCGTTAATATTGAACGACCGGCAATTACTGTACATATTTATTTAATAAAACCAATTCAAAATTTTTTTGGAAAAATGTAGCTTTGCTAGTAATAAATAGTGTAAAATCTTTTTTAAAGTCGCGCGCCGATACTCAATTTTTACCGCCAACAACCGAAGAAGTGCACATTATGGAGACCGAGTGTCTGTGTTATATTCATTCTAACTTGTGATCATAAAAATTAAGACAAGTTTAAAAATTTAATATTTTTCATATACTTTTAATTTGCACAGTAGGTAGTGGCGTTCTCTTAGAGATCGGACCTTAGTATGATTGGTCCTTACGTCGCGGAGCCTCGCGTGTATATTAGGTAAGAGCGTCACCTTTGTCGCTAATCAATCTAAGCTAAGAAAGATCCCTTTCTCAAAGCGAAAAGGCACAATATAACGTATAAGTTGACTACAAGTCTCGAGAGTCAACGCAGTTTCCTCCACTGAGACATAACTGGGTGCATTTCAAATCTAGTAAACATATGTTGCAGAAAAAAACGATTTTTGTTATTCCTTTATACATATTTTTTTATTCAAGAAATTAATTTAACGTTATTGATTTATCCGAAATTGATAGCAAACACCACCTATTAGTTAACCATGGACGATTAGAATTTTTAGAATCAAGTCGGGTGGAGCGGTATTTTCTACGGCGCGCTACATGATTTTTTTTCACACTATTTATTGTTTGCAAAGGTAGGTAAAAGTTATATTTTGTCAAATCTTTATTGAATTGGCATTATTTTATGCAGAAATAGCTGGCCGTTCAATATTTACGGCTCAAATAAAAAAAAATCGTGTTATATAATTATTCTTTTTTGTATTTTTTTAGTGTCTTGTCATTTTTTTATTTACCAGACATTAATTCTACATTATTGATTTATCCGAAATTGATACCAAATTTAAACCTTTTACCTAACCATGGACAGTTAGAATTTTTAGAATGAAGTCGGGCGAAGCGGTTTTTTCTGCCGCACGCTACTTAAATTCTTTTTCACACTAATAAGTGTTCACACTGGTATTTAGTAGTTTTATTTTTTCAAATCTATATTCAATTGTAAATATTTTAATATTTTTTGTATACAGAAATAGCTGGCCGTTCAATATTTACGACGGCTGAAAATTAAAAAATGGAGTTGTAAAATAGATTAGGTATTATGTATTTTTTTATAAATAACTTGATACATTTCTTTTTAAATACCAGAAATGAATTCCACGTTATTGATTTATTCGAAATTTATACAAAATTTGATATATCTTTGTATAATATATCAAATTTGGTATCAATTATCCGAAATTTGAATTGAATTCGAATTTATCTGAAATTGATACCAAATTTGATATATCGTTGTATAATATATCAAATTTGGTATCAATTTCGGATAAATCAATAACGTGGAATTCATTACTGGTATAAAAAAAAATTATCAAAAATTTATAAAAAAATACATAATACCTAATCTATTTTGCAACTCCATTTTTTATTTTGCTAGCCATGGCAAGTTAAAAAATTTAGAATGAAGCCGGGCGGAGCGGTATTTTAACCTCCCCTCCTCGGTGCCAGAGGGGGGCGCCCCAGGACTACCGATCTTCATCAGCTTATTTTGACACAAGGAACAACTGTGCAAAGTTTCATACTTTTATCAAAAAGAGTAAGGTTTTTCACTAAATGCCCGCACTTTTAAGTTTAAGTGAAACATCGTCAGTGTCTGGTTTGTGATAAAGTTATAAAGGTGAGTTCTTGTTATGTATTTATTTATAAGTTTCTCTACGCTGATGCAGGATTATATCTGCAAAATTAATACACACACGTCAAGCTAGTCAATAGCGGAAAGCTATCACTATCATACACTGGCTTCACTGCTAATTCTTATACCTTACACCACATTTACGACTTACCACAAATCAGATCGTCCCAATTACCGACCCCCGACAAGAATCCTCCATGCATCCAGAAGCGTCTAAGAGAAGAATATAATTCATCCATCCAACGCTTGCTTGCGCGTACCACCGCAACTCGCGATGTGAGTAGATAACTTGTTGTGTTCTCTTTCTCTCTCATTCGATCCACTCGCACTTTCGAGTACCGGTATTTTCACTACTAAATACCGGTAAATTTCATCAATTTACCGGTACTCAGGGTACCGGTATCATGTAGAATACCGGTTCCAGCAGTACCGGTACTTTTGGTTGGTACCGGTACCTCGGTACCGGTATCATGTCAAATACCGGTTCCTGGTTGAAGGTCATGGTACCGGTTTCCGAAAATACCTGTATTTCAAGCCCTGGCAACAGGTCCCATTTTCATTGCATACATAATTGCATACATTCACGACCGTGTTCCCGGAAATGGGTAGGCAGAGCACAATGCATTAACAATTGTGATTTAAAGGTGGGGAAAGTGGGATATTGCAGTGACATATAGGCTATCACACATACCACATGATCCCGTAGTCGGCTTGTATGACACCCACCGGAAGAAAGGCTGTGCTATTGACCCCTAAACGCAATCTAATGAAAAACCTTACGCTGAAGAGGAAAAAAAACATTTACCACACACTTTGATTTCAGTGGATGTCAATTATAACTAGAACTGTCATTCCCAAACAATGACGCAAATCTTGTCATAATGTTATGGCAAGTCGATAAACCATTATTAGATTTGCATACCCGTATGTACGCCGTTGCCTATACATATGTATAGGCTATAAATTTGTCATGTTTTGCTTATGGAATTAATTATCGCGTACTGTTTTTCCACTGTGTATATAAGGCTCGACTGCATTCCCAGTCACACCGCGCACGTACCGTCTGGTGCAACGTCTAGCCTGCTATCGTGTACGCAGCCTTCCTTGCCAACACCACCCATTAAAAAAAACGACTTTAGAATCAAACACATGTGAAGGTAATTTGAATCTTATATCGACGCCACAAAAGTTTACATTGAATTGCGACCCTGGGTGCCGATCGGTTTGCGACTCGTTCGAATTCCAATTTTGAATTTGAACGCATTAGAAAAGAAAAACAGTTGATAGCACGACTCGCTTTTAGCGCCCGTTAGACACAATTTATTTGCAACCTTAGTGCGTTTAGTTAAGGTTCAAATTGTTTTGAGATATTTGCTAGATGTGTTGTTTTAAATTTGAAAGACTGGATTCTGCATAAGGCATAGTGCACACGTGCGTTGACTGACGGATGCTATCGTGCAATCAGAGATGGTAACGGAATTCGATGCGTGTGAAGGGTCCCAAGGAAAATGGCCGGTTTTCTGTTTTATCATTCATTTCAGATCTGAAATTTACAACTACGTAAGGATCAAAATGAGTATATTAAAATAATGCTTGGCACAATGTGCTAGCTAATAAGTATCTAAAAGTATATTTAAAAAAAAAAACAGATGAAAAAAAGGAGAAATCTTCTATCACTATAGTACTTATCAGGTTTTTTTCACTGCTTTTTGCTTTGAACTTACATGAAATAGACTTTGTTTTTAAGATTATTGAAATTCCTTTGCCTAACGTTTTCATATGATATTGTAATCTTCTACAGACAAAACTAGGAAACAGTAGGTACTTACTAGGTTCTTTATCAGATTTTGATTCTACCAGTTATCATAGATCAAACAACTGATTACAACACAATAGCTTCATTAAAACTACTTAATTGCAAAACGAAATTAATCACTAATGGTTCCGTATTTTTTGTTGACCTATTTTTGCTAGAACCTTGTCGTTGTGAAATGTCACCTAGCTACATTTAACAGTTCAAAAGATAGTGTGTTAAAGATAAGACATAAACTTATGTATAATTGTATACTTAGTAATTAGTTGTAGACATCATTATACTGATTGAACTCATTTTATAAGATGGAATATTGCCCACAAAGGTGCCACGGGTCGCATTTCTCAACCGATTCTCGCGAAATGTCTTGAGCAGGTTCCTTAATATTATGATTTTTTTGGTCGATATAGATACAACGTGTTAAAAAATAATGCTCAAACCGTTTAAGAGTATAACAGGCATCGTGTTCTGATAATAAAAAAGTAAGTTATTTTTGCCGCGATTTTTTTTACTTTTGTATGGATTAGGTCACCACAGTCGACCAACGGTCCATACTAATGAAAAAAAAACACGTCAGAAAAAAAATCTTACTTTTTTCTTATCAGAGCACGATGCCTATTTTTTTCACACGTTTTGTATCTCCGAAATTAAAAGAAAATAATTTTGAAAAAATACGGGCTAGCCAGTTCTACGGATCACAGAGCAACTAATTATATGTATGACCGTATATGATATATGTAAATATGAGCCCTGTTTGTTGCCTGATGCTTGCTGCAAGTTGATACAATCAGAAATAACTTCCCTCACTTCCACTGAGAAAAGAATATCCCTCAGAATATTTTTTTTCGTGCGCACAGATGAGGCAAACAAGACAAATCCGACCACAATCATGTGCAAGGAAAATTTACTGTTCTTCAAATTAAAAATGCAAAGACACCAACTTCCCCTCATGCCAATGTTATTTGTATACAAGCCAGTGGCACAGCTACCATTGAACCGTTATCGCCGGTTATCGGGCCGTTATCGAGCTGTTATCGCCCGTTATCAGTCGTTATCGTTATCGGTGCAGTCATTAGCCGCCGTGAAATCGACCCGGTGCAATGTTGTTCCAATATGTTTGGAAACTAGCTGTTGTAAGTGTTGCCAATGTGGCGTTGCTCCATGGCTTTTTTGTGTGTCATTTTAGACGGACGACACAAAATAAGTAGGTGGAAAAAAAGGAAAGATATCAAATAATATCAAAGAAATCGCAAGCGCATAGCTATGATGTTGTTTAACATCAGGAAGGCCGTACAAATGCCTTACATTTCACTGTTCCATAAAAAACAAAGCCTCATAGTGCTTTTTTTTGTTCGTCTTAGTATAGTGCTCATGGTTTAATTTTGAGTCAGAACAGAAGGCTTAAAAAGTGAAATGGATATTGTAATTACTAGCATTTACCTAGGTACTATTCATTTACTTGTGTCACTATTATCTATCTAATTTATTTACCATATTTTCGATCGATTATCTTTCTAATTTTATTTTTCTTAGATATGATTTTTATTTGTTCAGTGATCTTTATTGAAATTTAAATGCAATTTATTAACCAAATTTTATTGATTAGTCCTTTATCCAACCTGTTAAAAAAATTAACTTTTGAAAAGTTATCCATAAATAATGTTTTTGTTTATAATGTATTCAAATAAATCAATTTACTTTTATTATTCCTATTTTATGGTACCTACCTACACTTTTAACAAACCACCAAACAAGTTTTTCATATTTCTTAGTAAACAATAAGCACCATCTCATGCTTTCTAAAAACAATACGTAGTATGAACCCACCTTTAAACTCCGAACAATTCAATAAATCCCGATGATTGCACTTCACTATTATAAAAGACAAATTTGTTTCCAACACCATTAACTTTACAAGCAGAAATAAACCTTACACCTTAACCTTTAAAGTTGATTTCTAGTCGGCTCGTAAAATAGTTAGAAACTAAGTTGCCAACACAATCAATAAGGAAGGAATAATTTTAATTGGCTAACAATAAAATATGTGAGTTGGTCCGTCTGCAGTATCGGTTACAGCACACGATTTTGTTTAATTAGAGATGGGATAGTGTCGATATTTCGCTTAAATTACTCGAGTTCGAATCACGAATTTCACGACGTTTTGCGTGAGAAATGGAAGCGATACTCGATAATTCTATTCGTTGGAATATTTTACTTTTGATTTATGCCAAGTGCGGGTAGAAATACTTTCAAACGCAGTGTTGATTGAGATATGTAGTTTCCAGAACACCTACCTAATGAAAGCTGTCAATAAAATAAGAGGTGATACGTATCTCTTCATTGTCACGATTAAATTTAATTGGAGATGGGATGTTGTCGATGTCTTTGTTGATTATGATATCTTTTAATTTTTATAATTAATAATAATTTGGTGATAATTTATCACTTTCTGTCTTGAAACCCAATAATGTATTTAAATATGATGGTAATGATGTAATTTGTTTTCACATATTTACATGCATATTATTTATGTGTACACTCTGTCCACCACCGGATGCGCTCATAAAAAAACAGTAAAGTAATAAGGGTGGTGCCAAAAAGTCACCCTAGATAAAGCCATGTCGCTAAAAATCCCGCGCATTTGCACGCAAACCTAAACCCAATCGAAAACCTCAAAATCACAATTAAACAAAACTTCCACCAAAAAACGTCTATAAGTGGCGTGCGCGCACCCGCGATCGCGCCGATGATTGCGCAAGACCCGATCGGAGCTTCGTGACAATATAATTGCATCTCCCCCCCGCAAAAAGACCTAAGCACCTCAGGGCTACCAACTTTAAAAGTCCTTGTTGAACCCTCGTCCAAAAAGATATAAGGACATTAAAATTCCTCGGCGTTAAGGTCTTTTTAAAGTTAAAAATCGGCCCTGCATACCTCATTGCCCGCACCTTAATTTATACCTAATAGCAAGATAATCAGCACTTTTTCGCACGTCTCATTTACATTTAAAACCTTTATCGATGATGATATTGAGATAGACTTAACGTTTATATTTCGCTTGGACTTTAATTGGACCCTTTAGAAAGGGCGAGATTTCGATGGTTTTTTTGTTGAAGTGAAATATGGTTTGCGTTGGCTTGTAGGGCAATGGTGTCTACTAAGGATGCGAGCACGCGACAGTAAAAAGGCAGATTTTTTGTAACAATTATTGTAGTTTGTATTGGAAGTGCCTGAGTTGGGGAGGCTTTTGAAATATATCGTTGTTGAAAGTGTTCAAGGTACTTACGTTTCAAATAAAAAAAAAACTTTTTACTAACTGACATACTTTGTCTACTCAAAAATAGAGTACTTTTGTCTTTATTTTACCATAGCTTTTTCATGAAAACGTTTTTTTTAAATATATTTTAATGATAGTCACAAAACGAAAGACTGAGGGTTCTAGTTTTTTAATGCATAAAGGCAATGATGTTTATATAAAAAACCGGCCAAGTGCGAGTCGGACTCGCGGACGAAGGGTTCCGTACCATTGGCTATAAAATATACGTATCGATTTAATCCTTTCATAAATATGTACCGAAACCGTCATCCGCTGCCATGGGAGCGATGGGGCATATCTATAAGTAAGTTGGATGATGGATGTGGCACTCTTTGGGGGAGGACTATGTCCAGCAGTGGACACAAGAAGTGGATGAAGTTATATACACCAATATTTTACACTCGACTGTACAAAGTGTTCGAGAGGATTCCAAATCATTTTAATCAAATAGTTTTACTGTCATTTGAAGGTTGTGTTTGCCAAATATAGTCTTATTTACCTCGTTAATCTGTGGACACTAGTGCAGACGTGTTAAATCGATCAGAGAAGATAACACCTCCATTTGATTTCATTTAATGACGCATTGAGTAATGACCGTACTAATGATAGCCTACGGCTCATCACATTTATGCTAGTAAACGGGCACACGAAAAAAAATTGCTAAAGTACTTGGGCGACTAAGGTCAGATCGGGTGAAAAAAACCAGGTATGAGTCGCAAATTGTGCTCGTGTAAAAGTATTAGTGTAAGTGGGACTCGATTCCGAACTGCGATTCTGACGATGAGCTATTGGGATTAAATGTGAATTGTATTTTGTATTCAAACCAATGTTACAAACACCTGCTATTAAATACATATATTACTCCGGTTTGATACAGATTCTGGTTTTGTTGGTCCAACGAAAATCTGTATTTTCTCACTATAAGTCAGACGTGTATGTACGATAAGAGGATAACGATAAGGTTAACACGCATGGTTAGCTAGTCTATGGATGGTTATGATAGTATGGTTAAAAATGTGCCGCCAAGTGTCTAATCTAACCTAACCTATCGTATATCTTATTCTAGCCGATTGGCATCCCGATCTTCCCCCATCCTTTCAACATGACCAAACCAGCGGAGACGGCGAGCTTGCGTTTTTCCAATAATGTTGGGTGCGGCCACAAAATACTCGAAATGTCATCTCGCTCGAATTTGGAGCAGCCCAACTGGGGATGTACCACCGCCTCGCGGAAAACCACAGCCGTGATATCACTACTACTTGCTGTGTAGTAGTGTTGTGTTCCTGGAGGTGAGCAAGGTCGCCAGAGCTCCCGAGGATGCGTTGTGTTGAGAGCAAGGGAATTTGTTCCTTCAGCTGTCAGCACGGCGAATCCTCAAACATATCAAGGGTCGGCAACGCCCATGTTACTCCTTTGGAGTTGCATGCGTCTATAGGCTGCGGTGTGATTCATTTCTCTTTCTCACTACCTTCTCCCGCGCCTTTGTCTGCGTAGACCCGGGATAAAAACTATCCTATATTTTAATCCAGGCTACCTACATACTATCTGCGTGCCAAATTTCATCCAAATCGGTTAAGCGTGATTGAGTAACAAGTTGTTACTAACAACCAAACAAACATCCACACATCTAAACATCTAAACGTTCGTGATATAATAGTTTATTGAAAGAGGTTGTTTTCAACTAAAAATTGGCTACTGCTTCCTTAGTCATATTTTCACGGTAAGTAATTAAAAAAATACATAATTCATTTATCTCAAATCTGAACGTAGCTTATTTCGAATAAACACTTTCCCCCACCAAGAATTGCTACGCGCTACGCTCGTAGCCGATCCTATGGTTTTCCTCGTATGTAGCGAAAAGCGACTGCGGCGTAGGCGCCCGCTAGACGGGTTCTTGGTTACGAAAGTTTTAAATACTCAAAAGTTGTAGCTCCGTGCGCCAGCGAAAAGCACAGCATATCGAGCTAACTATAGCGAGCGAGCAAGACAAAATGTTAAGGGTTACAACCGCCTTAACACGCTAACAAAGTAAAACATCCAGCATTGCACGATCATTTGATCCTAACCTTATCTCGCATTGTCGCTAAACCTATGCACCTATCCCCGGTCATAAATCGTGCGCGGACGCAGTACAAATTGGCGCGCGATTCGATCGTGCGGCGCTTGTTAAGCTGTGAGCGATGCGCGCGCAGGCGGGTGGGTGTGAAATATAAGCGGATATTTCGTTTGTTTTGCGGGGTTGTGTTTTGTTTTTCGTTTTGTTGGTATTCTGTAACAAAATTGGCGCGGTAGAATACTTATGGAATCGACTAGGTAGAGTATTTTCGAACTTAACGATTTAATTCAACAATGTACCTTTTCACGCCTCTGCTCGGAATGTGGCAAAAGATGGTTAGAAAACAGGCTTCAAAACTGGGGTTAGTTTGGACATCGCACGAACAGCCCAACTATGAGTTCAAGCTGCCCAACAATGTCATTGTTGGACAGTTTTAACAGCGATTCGCTCAATCACAGCTCCCCCTGACCCCGCCCCCCAGCCCTGCTAAAGGTGTTTCAAATTATGTTATTTAGGTACTTAATTTTGAATTATAATTATTTGCAATTTCCTCGCATTAGGCGTGAAAAGCACTATGTAATGTCTCGGCCGAAAGTGCAATAGATGGACTCGTCTCCTTCGAGATCCTCACCTAGCGGCTCGGACATTGAACCCACTCGTCCATCTATTGCCTGCTTTCTAGCCTTTACAACAATGTACTAGTATTTTATAAAGTACACAGTTACACATTCCAAACTTCAGCTCTATATATTATCAAGTTTATTTATTTAAGAAATAAAAACGATTACAGAAAATTATTCGCTATACGCCTCTTCATAATGTTTGTATAGATATTGTACAATAATAGATTCCAACGTGAAGATTGTTCTTCTGCAACAGTATCGCCCCCTATTGAGCGCTATCGCATCGGATAATGCCCCCATGTGCTGTTTAGATAGGGCACTGTGTGTTTTAGTAGCGAGCCGAACTTACTGAATTTTTATAGAGAACTAGTTGCTTGCGCGGGTTTGCCTGCATGTTATTAATACCCAGACAAGGCCTCATAAATTATTACCTATGTCATAATGCTAATAATTACACGGTTCAACTCACGAATATGGGCGACATGTTTCAAGAAGAAGAAGAGTTCGAAACATGTCGCCCGTCGTGACATTTAATACATGATTTGAACAGTATAATTATAAGCATTATTTCAATATGTCAAAGTTCAAATTCGATTATTACTCGTATTATTGCCTATGTCCACTCTTAGGAACCATTTTGTGGAGAAGTGAAATAATGGTTTATTAAGGTCATGCTTCACAGCTAGGTTTGTGGTCGAAATTTACCCTACGGAAGTAAGGTACTGAACAGTATTGAGAACTTGAGATAATACAAAGCAATCAAATCTTAAGACACGGTTGAATAAGCGTATTTTAATTACAAAGTTATAAAAATACAAATTCAATGTTTGAAGGGCCCAATGACATCAACAAAAATCAAGATACAATGAAACTTGTATAAGTAAGGTAAACCCACTGTTTAACACCTTAATGCCTAATAGTTGACAACTATTGTTCAGAATGAATAAGAAACTGTTCAAAATTATGTTCGAAGTGTCAAGCACTGGGGCGTTTATCTTACATACCAGTGTTATCCTCAAAATCGTCTGAAAAACAACTACAGGGCCCCTATAGCGGGCGTTTATCACAAAAGAGATCCTGCGAAGATTCGCGATGAGAGAAATACGGCGACGGAGATTTACGCGCGATACCGTTATAGACCCCTGCAGTGCTATTCTGTAACTTGTTTTAAGCTCACCTCATCGCTCACCCACAAAATCTTGACGCTAAGTAACTAAGCGTAGATAGAGGTCTAGTTTTGTTAGGCGTGACAGGTGGAATAAGGCGCACGAGCACCTAAAGAACAACAGCCCTGCAGTGTTATTCACTGTACGGTATATTCTCATAAGTCAAATCAGTTTCTTTTTATGAAACGTCAAAAACTCTCCATAAAGCTGGTTTTCCACTGGAGGGGCGAGACGAGACGAGGCGAGAATTGAAATCGTACTTATTTCCACCGCGCGATTTCAATTCTCGCCTCGTCTCGTGTCGTCTCGCCCCTCCAGTGGAAAACCAGCTTTAGTAGGTATGTAATTTGTAGAGACTACTTGCTTCTGACGTCACAATCAAACAACGACTTTATTGTTAGTTTAAATAATTAAAAAATCTCAAAATAGCAAACACAAACGAAAGATTGATGGTTATCGAGTATTTTTAATGTGTAAGTATCTGTTGCTAATGAAAAAGCTATTTATTGTGATTGTTTTCAAATATCATATTTTACCCCTGTCCAAGTTGGTTCAGTTCGGGTTGCACAGGGCGGGTCCACGACACTTCGGGAGCTCAAATATCGCGAGCCATCCGGTTGCCTCTTGGAAACTGCAACTATACGCGTCATTGCTCTGAATATTAGTACTAATTCATCATCGTCAGTGACTGTCAAGTGATCCTAACAACAAACAATCGTGTACGTACTAATTAACATAGCGTATAAGTTTTTTTTAATGTACTACTAATAATATATGGACCAAGGTATGAAATATATTTTTTTCTTTTTTTTATTATCACTCTCAGCTTGAAATTAGTTTAGCAATGTTAATTTGTGTACTCGTATTATATTATGCCTCTCATATTCCTATTATCTCAACATCCAACCTTGCTCCTTGAACACACATAGCAAAAATAAAGTAAACCTTTATAAAAACCCCCTTACCCCCCTCACACCGCCTATCGCGATGGCGTTATCACCGATCTGATAAGCCGAATAAATGGCCGCGCGCCGTGACGGTCTGATAGGAGGCCGAGACGAATGGCGAGCGTTGGATGTTGAAATTATGTTGGTCCAATATTTGGCACTACATAAAATTACTTTTTTTTTACTTTTTATTTTAGGAACAACAATTTGATAAATAAAATTAACGAAGATACAAACAGTTATAAATTAATTACAAAATAAATTAAATCAACTAAATGTCACAGAAAAAAAAAACACTAAAAATTCCTTATTCTATTTTTGAAATACAGGTTAGCTGAAAAACTATGGTGGCAAAGAAGGGTACAGCGGAATGACATCTCGTTCTAATCTAGGGAAAACTAGGAGAATGAACACACCAACACAAAACTTTTTGAATGGGGAAGGACTAGAGTTTGTCCCGGAAATCATCACCTAAGGCGTGACATGGAGGGAGGATAAAAGTTTGTATGGAGCTACGATTTATACGAGTTCCCCGCGGACGGACTCCGGGCAGAAGCCAGTGTTGTATAAAATTCTGAGTACCCAGCGTATATATATTTTTGTATCGAGCTTTAAAAAAACCTTAATGAACAACTTTTTTGGAAAACGCCCAGGTGCCTGCACCTCACAGAAAGGCACAGCCATAAAAACAACACTACTACTTACTCAGTAATAGGGGTGCAGACGCTAAATAAAATAATAAATAACGATGTATTTTTCTTGAAAAAGGATTAGGAATGTAGTCAAATGGAGAAAAAAAGCAACGCAAGAGGTTGTATAATATCAAAGTTATACCCCAACCAGCAAAACAGTCGTATAAGGAAAGCTTTTTACAGCTAATGATCGAGAAACAGTCGTAAAAAGGAGCTAAAGCTGCCAAATCGCCGTATAAAAGAAATATACTCAACTCTTTAGCATTTTCGCATTTTGGGCGTAAAAGCATGTCGACTAAACGTTTTCTCGACATGTTTACAGCGCGTTTACCCAATTATTGTATGAAGGTGTCAAATTTCACTTCAAGTTCTAAATTAGCTGTATAAAAGCTTCTAATTTTCTAATTACGTGTCCAAAGTTTTCTGGGTAATGTGCTTTCCCGTTTCCAAAAACTCACTTTTATATGAACCGATTGTCTCTTACTATGACACTCGAAAATTGTGACGTCACGCCCAACCTGCAAAACTAAGTCGTATGAAAGTCGAGAGCACGTTTCTATTTTCACCTAAAGCTGAGAAAAGGGTCTTCAAACTAATATTTGTTTTTAAGCAGTAACGATGCTAAAGAAAATTATAAATTTTTAAATGAAAGGAAAAATTGAAAAATTTAATGCTCCGAGCCGGATTCGAACCGGCGACCACAGGCATTCATGGCCCGTCGCTACTACCAACTGAGCTATCGGAACAATCTGGTTCGGGCACCAAATCCTTCAATCAGTTCCTTCATATAACGCCTTAGGGAGGCGTATGTAGCGACATCTACCAGAAGACTTAGGCTTCTTTACGGCACCAACGTCTCAAATTATGTTGAGAAATCGTCAGTAACGATGCGCCACCCCATACTAAATTAATATTTGTTTTTAAGCAGTAACGCTGCTAAAGAAAATTATAAATTTTTAAATGAAAGGAAAAATTGAAAAATTTAATGCTCCGAGCCGGATTCGAACCGGCGACCACAGGCATTCATGGCCCGTCGCTACTACCAACTGAGCTATCGGAACAATCTGGTTCGGGCACCAAATCCTTCAATCAGTTCCTTCATATAACGCCTTAGGGAGGCGTATGTAGCGACATCTACCAGAAGACTTAGGCTTCTTTACGGCACCAACGTCTCAAATTATGTTGAGAAATCGTCAGTAACGATGCGCCACCCCATACTAAATTAATATTTGTTTTTAAGCAGTAACGCTGCTAAAGAAAATTATAAATTTTTAAATGAAAGGAAAAATTGAAAAATTTAATGCTCCGAGCCGGATTCGAACCGGCGACCACAGGCATTCATGGCCCGTCGCTACTACCAACTGAGCTATCGGAACAATTTTTCCTGGTCTTCAAACTGTCGAGTAATAGATCTGTAAACGTTTACTCGACGCGATTTGGGCACACTTTACTCAGCTTAAAGTGCTATAATTGTCGTAAAATAGTCGAGTTAAGAGCCAAATGATGGTATAAAAGTCGAGACAAAGCGACATACAGCACCGTCAATGCTATAATAGCTATCATTTCAGCATTAGTCGACTAATAGGTCGGTTGAAAGCAACAAAATTGCTTTTTCTCAACTTAATAGTGCTGTGATGGCTACTTTGTTGCATTTACTCAGCTGTTTAGTCGATTGATCGCAACGAGGCGAGCTTTAATAGCACTAAATGTTCGAACTATTTGCAGCGTTAATAAATGTGTGTTATTTGTGTCGGAAAATAAGAAAATAATTGAAGTAAGTCAAAATATTTTTATTTTCTACTTAACAACTATAGAATGGTAGCCATGTTCTTAATAAATAATGTTTTCATTGATAGCTATTATTCGTGTAACATACTAAATTACAATGCGAATTTTTATTTTTCGATTATCTTTCTTATATTTTTAGTTATTATTTTAACGGGCCTCTTTATTTTCGAGATATTAAGAAATGATTTATAAAATTATAATATCAAAAGGAATTGTTCCGCCATGATATAAGTACGTTTGCTATCTTACGACCTTTACTCGACTTTCAGTTGCAAAATAGAAAATATATTACATTTACATTACTATGTAGACGCAATTACAGACAATATTGGGGTTCCTTATTGCATATGATAAATCTTCTCTCTTTTAGCAAAGTACTGGCTATACAAACACACAGTGAATTTGGTCCATTGATTATTATCCATTTTCTAGAATATGTGAGCCTCTAACGTAAACTCATGAATTGCGGTTTGGTGCTGTAAAAGATTTCAAAGATCATTTATGCTACTTTTTGCTGCAAGATGGCTTTAAAAGTGCATTTGAATTGCTGTAGGTGCTATAACAATCACTTTTAGAACTTTCTCTCGGCAAGTGCTGTAATAATGAATCGATATCTTTTATATGACACTTAGTGCTTTATGAGTAACTGAGATGCTATTTGGTCATATAAGCAGCTTTTTTACCATTATAATGCTTCCACGGGAACAATGTCGAATGATGGCGCTATAAAGACTTCTTCAGCAGCTAATTAGAAAATTAGAAGCTTTTATACAGCTCATTTAGAACTTGAAGTGGTATAAAAGTGAAATTTGACACCTTTATACAATAATTGGGTAAACGCGCTGTAAACATGTCGAGAAAACGTTTAGTCGACATGGTTTTACGCCCAAAATGCGAAAATGCTAAAGAGTTGAGTATAGTTCTTTTATACGGCGATTTGGCAGCTTTAGCTCCTTTTTACGACTGTTTCTCGATCATTAGCTGTAAAAAGCTTTCTTTATACGACTGTTTTGCTGGTTGGGCGATCTGCTAGCGTTTTCTCATTAACAAGCAACATTAAAACTATTGCAGCTTCGTAATTTTTTAAGGTATTTGATTGAGATTTTCGTCACTAAACATATTTAATCACCATCTTTCTTTTGAAGTTGTATTACATTTTGAGGTTACACCCCTATTACGAGGTTCTGTTCCTAGTGGTAAGGTCGTCAGAGCTGCCGACGATGCGCTGTGTTGAGAGTGAGAGGTCTATGCAGCAGTGGGCGAATACATGTCGGTACAAACGCCAACACAGTTAACACTTTCGCTACAAAGAATCGCTACGCGCTACGCTCGTAGCCGATCCTGTGGTTCTCCTCGTATGTAGCGGAAAGCGACTACGACGTAGGCGCCCGCTAGGCGGGTTCTTCGTTGCGAAAGTATTAACTGACTATCCTATATTTATATAGAACCTTATGCCAATGCCCATAAAGTGCATGGTAGGTCAGTAAGCTGTTTTGTCGATAGTACATTGCACGACCTGCATTTGTCTCTGTTCGACACAACGAATCGAAAGTCATTGACTACGTATTGTTTGCTACTGTCATAGAATAATATAAGTAAATACCGCTAGCAAAAATGCTTGTCATCATCATGTCAGCCGAAAGACGTCCACTGCTGGACATAGGCCTCCCCCAAAGAGTGCCAAAGTGACCGGTCCTGCGCAACCCGCATCCAGCGGACTCCCGCAACCTTTACCAGGTCAGCGGTCCACCTTACGGCCTACCCACGCCGCGCCTTCCGGTACGTGGTCGCCACTGGAAACCCTTTCCGCCCCTACGGCCAGCGGATCTACGTGCTATGTGTGTTCTATGTGATAGTGTTTGTATGGAATCTATTTTATTTTAACCAGTTCAAGCCACTTTACAACGTTTTCATGGCTAAAATAACGTAACGATGTTAGGTTAGGTTTATTATTCAATGGAATGTTGTAAAACATTATTATTATATTCAAAGTGCTTCACAGCCATTGTGAGCCCCATCCAATTATGACAGCAACCTATTGTTTCTAAGGCACTTTTTCACAAAATACAAAAATTATCTTTCTCTACATCAGCAGGGAATCGAACCGCCTATCTCTAGCTCGCATCTCTAATCTTTGATCTCCGTTTTTGTTCGAGTAAAGGATGTTCAAAATTTTATATTGCCTTATATTTACTTTATTTTTGTTAAATGCTAGTGATTTATAAGGTTTCTGAAGATCGTTTGATAGGGCATAACTGCTATAATAAGACGGTTTAAATCATGTCAAGATTGTATTGCTTTATGATTATGAAATGTTGATAACTTTTTGACGACAAATTTTTCGTTTTTTTTCACAAGATATCATTCGCTTTGGTTATTTTAGGCAATGATGTAATATGACAAAGAGGTAGACTAGTTGTAGGTATATACGAAATTGACAACATTTCATATTTTCATGTAGGCCATTTTATGATTTAGTTCGCTAGAAAATGTTTTTTAAGCGACACGTGTTTTTTTATTTCTCCCTTAATTGTAATTTTCATTCAAAACTATCAAATTGAAAAGTAGCGAATTTCAGAAGGTTGTAAGTAAATTATGACGTCAATACTACGACTCTGTATGGCAGTTTGGACACCTTTCATATGGCAGCCATAATAATGACGTCACACACGGTGAAAACCCCTTTTATACGTTTTCGCGATTTTCTTAAAAGCGAGCAGGAAAAAAACACAGAAAACTACTTTATTACGTTCAGATAACATAATTACCGAAATACTTTTCGATTTAGGCGTCATTACATATTTTGAAATATTGTCAATTCCGTGTTTAAAAATGGCCGCCAAATCAGACAGCATACGTTTTTATTGACGACGTGAAATTAAGGTAAGATGATGCAATACACTCAGTTTTGGTGTGCCACTTTAGGCTTACAACCTCTTCTTTTTATACGTACGAAATCATTGATTTTAGGATTCAGATTTGTTCACAAACAGTTATACAGTCAGCATCAAAAGTAGCTAAGCGGGTCAAGTGCTCAAACACACGACTCTAATGTCAAGTGGATAAGGACTGTCGAGATCATTTTGAGCTTATTATTTTGCGTAGCTACTTCTGCTGCTGACTGTACCTATATTAAATTAATACTTCTTGCCTTACCAATAAATAAAAGTTAATACTCATGAAATAATCTGGAAATATCGCCCTTCAACTTATCTATACTAATATTATAAAGAGAAAAAGTCTTGTGAGATTGCAGTTTTGTAAAATGCAAGTTTGTATGTAATGGGAAATCTTCGGAACCGCTTATTCAATTTCAAAAAACTCTTTCATCTGTGTACAATGGACTTTCTGGATGGACATATGTCATAAAAAACAAATGATGGACGCTGTTTGACCATAGAAAATAGTGACGTCACTTGTTCCTATTTCCTTTCAATACAATTCTTATCCTGAGCAGATGCCAGATTCTCTTACGTCAGTCAAGCAGCAAAACAAGATTTGGCATAAAGCTACCAAGAATATTAGAGATATTTTATCACTATAACGAGAAACCAATTCTATCACTTTTGCTTTTCGAAACGTCGTATCATACAGCCACGTCTAGCGCGCATATGCCCTTTTTTAAGCTATTTCGATACGCAGTGGGTTGGTCCACTCACGCGCGTCGATTCTTCATCAGGGCGTGGCGGCGAAAGGTCGTACTGTGATGGGCATATTGATTAGGTGTTACATTAAAAGATAGCTGCTTAGATTTGATAAGCGATGTTGTAGGAATATATTAAATAGAGCGAAAAACGGGTGGGTCAATCCGGTCAGTCAGAAAATGAGTTGAATGACGCATCTGAGCCGATTTCATATAACTTGACTGGCTCATATACAATGTTTAGAACAAAATTCTCATTTCCTGTGGTCGATAGTAAGTTATCTCGCATCCTTTAAGGAAAATTATGGAATAAACTTATACTAAGTTAGAGTAATTTATTAATAAATTTTTATTTTCTATATTGTGGATCATTACTATGTTTGGAAGAGCGAGACTTCTTAACAGAATACATGTCTTTATTGGTAAAAAACACATTTAATAAGTCAATACGCACATATCATTAGTGCTCTAAAATGCGTTCAGAAACCGTAGGAAATGACCACCGATCGGTACTTCATATCCTCCACCCTTTTCTTGTCTGTTGTAGTAGGTAAAATCTATCTTTTTTTAACGTTATAAGTTTAAATTTGGAAGCTGTCAAAACTCAAGTGGGTCTCTTTTCTGGTATATATAAAATAGTTAATCGCGTTAAGGAAAACTATTTTCATGAAACTGTAATAATGTCTTGATTTTTTAAAGACAAATTATAGTTGCCTAGCTTCTGCCCGCGACTCCGTCCGCTTCAAACTCGCTTATATCGTGGCTCTTTACAAACTTTCACCCCATTAAACTCCCTTATAGGTATTTTGGGGATAAAAGTAGGGGATAGATTATATCCTTCCTCATGACTAAAACTATATCTATACCAAATGTATCTATATCACTATCGGTCCAGCGTACTAACGCATTTAAAATTATGGATAGTATGGACGGATTAGGTCAGGTTTAGTTGTGTTTTATATAAAAAAAAACACAAAAACTGGACGGAAAAATCTATGAAAATAAATAAAACTGGGCAAACAGTACGCCGCTTCAAGCTTATCGCTGAAACCTCTTACAGACAACCTTCGAGTACCTAAAGTTAGTTTTATACGGTTAACTTATCGATTCGCTGTACGCATGTTATCGGTCCTGCTGGTGGAAGTTAGTTTCCTCTAGATAAGGGCTGATATGGAAGTAGCTTGGTTTGTTAATTAGTTTTAAAATAGTTATTTTGACAAGTTAAATAAGAACCGTATTGTAAATTTTTGGTTGGTTCATGAATTGTATCAGAAATTATGGTCACCCTACACTTTTTGACACATTTCGTTTAGAGAGTGGCTTAAGGTAGGGTGACCAAGTCATATAAGTTATTTTTAATACATAATTATTAGGTAGTAAAAGAATATTGTAGCGCTAGGTACCCTTAGGGCCTGTTTCACAATCGCCCGATAAAGCTATCTGCCAGTTAAACTTATTGCTATCTTTTCTCCCGTCATATAAAAGAAAAGTGACAGCCAACATTTATCTGACGGATATGTTTTAACTGGAGATTGTGAAACAGGCCCTTAGTATTATACCGGCCTCCAATTATGGATACTCACCTACTTCAATTATGGATGCCTACTTCAATTATTTCTATAACTGTCCTCCTTATAAATATTTCTTCCGGTCCATATAAATGTATCAATAAGTATACAATTATATGAAGTTATTAAAGGATTTACCGACTAATTCCTAGAACAGATAACGCGGACAAAACACGTTTAATGAGGCATTACTTCTAATGAACTAACGCAATTCATAACTCTATCCCACATTTTTACCTTATATTATCTATGCTAATACAGGGAAGAGATCGAAACAAATCCTTTAATAAATATTGTATATATATAGTAGGTATATGAGGTAGGTGTATAGGGATATAAGTATTATATTTCCTACTAATATTATAAAAGCAACAGTTTCGATGTTGTTACTCAATCACGCTTAAACGGCCCGTAGCCTAGATTAAAATATAGAATACTTTTTAGTAAGCAACATTCACGGATTGTACGGAATATGATTTCATATTTACCGTTAGCTTTTCGGTGACGGAAAAACATCGTGAGGAAACCTGCATACATCTGCGAAGAAATTCAAAGGTGTATGTGAAGTCCCCAATGCGCACTGCGTGGGGACTACTGCCCGTTCCCTCTCATACATGAGAGGAGGCCTGTGCCCAGCAGTGGGACGTATATAGGCTGATGATGTGTGTGTGTGTGATGTCAAGCAACATTCAAAACTTTACTATTGACACTGCAAAAAAATGTATCTCATTTTATAAAAAGTGACGAGCCTTGAAAACAAAGAATTTTCTTAGATCTATTTAGTAAATAGATCCCTTACGCTACTATTCTCGAATGACTTGCGAAATGTCCCACACACTGATAACCTCAAAATTCGCGCCAGCTCTAAAACAGTCGCCAACATTGGCCCCAACACACGCCCCCAAATTCAAACACCGGTTGATAATGAACGTGAAATCTCAGAGGAGATAACAGCCCCCTCCGGTATCAGATCGCCGCGCTCCGCCGCACGGTTCCATTCACTCGCTCGCTTTTTATCACGCTGCCTGTACTCATTTGTTTTAAAACTATTTTGACAGTTAAAACGGTTAGGTTGGCAACGTTGTCTAAAACGCTGGCCAGTTTCCGCGTGCTTTTACAAGTTTTTTTTTGAGGCGCAGTTCGGATGTAAGTAAGGATGTAAATAGTGTAGGTTGCCTTAAAGAAATTGCAAACCATTTTCAGCCACTTACCGATTGGCTTGTTTGGGTAAGATCGGTGAAAATGCAATGTTATAGCACCGCTGGATTGAGCTGATGATGGAGATGTCCGTAGTAACTCCTCAACGACACAAGGAAACTCAACGTGTTTGGGCTCATTGGAAACCTGTCAACGAGTGGTGGATGACGATGTTAAACATGCAGTCAGCAATAAAAACTCGTATACCTATATTTTTACGTTGTGATTTATTTTTAAAAAACAACGACTTTGGTTAGGTTGGTAATAGTGACACGGTAACTGCCAAGCTCTATCTATGGACAATCATTCTAAAATCCCTTCTCAATTTCTCCATAACCACATGGCTATGTTTCGTCCCTTTCACACCTTTAAGATGGCCGCGGGAGATTTTATCGCGCAGGCGCGTCAAGAAAAAGCAGGTGGTCTGTTTAATTTTTTTATTAATAACCTTTTTTAATATGACGACTACGATCCCATCTGGACTTGATAAGTATCTGGTAGGATGTTGCGCGTTTATCAATTTTATATGGAAATCGACTTCTGCGCACTTTTGTTGTTTCTCCGCGCACGAAATGCGATAACCTTTGGAAGACTTCAAAAATATTATCATTTAAGTAGGGACAATGATGAGCTTCCTGTCAATTTGAAGTTAAAGTATATGTGAATGTACAGTCAAGTCCATAAGTGCACGGTCTTAAAGATTCGGAACGATATCTGAGCAACCTTACGCCGTTAACAATGAAGCCGTGTTCACATTTTATTGACCTCTTCGTCCGTGCATAGACTTTCGAACGTGAGTTGACTGTACCTAATGCACTCATTGTTACCCTTTACTATTACACCAGCAATATTTCTACATTTGTTAGTAATTGGGTTCTCAAAAACGGCTCTCACGATCAGATTTACAATGAAAAACTATTGGATCAATAAACGATGGAGGTAGTTTATATTTCCGCGAAAATTTGTTTCCTGTTGAACTGAATAATGATGACTGAAAAGTCTAGTTTTTGCAAGAAAGCTCTTGTACTTTTTGTCACTATTTTTCTTAAAATTAATTATTTCTTATAATGCAGTTCCAATAAGAATCAAATATTTTTTGACGGAATGAAATCCTGTCCTGCGAAGTGACTCATAATATTCAAGATAACTACATACTTATCTAAGTTTTTGTACGATAAATCCCTACTTCAGAGTTCATAATGTAATAGATAAGTAACTAAGAACAATAGCCGTATCTCTTGACAGTATCAATAGCAATTAGAAAATATTTACTCTCAAGTAAGATTTATCATTCAAGAATAATCATGCCGAGACAAACAATTACCAAGCCGATAAAACAAAAACCAAGCTCGTATGTTAAACATACTATGTTTGAAAAGTTTGACATTGACAGGTAAGATGCCTGTCAAAATATTAGACACGGCGCGCAGGACATGTACATATCCGTATCGTGTGTCCGTGACGTGGGATTATCATCCTTATAATCAACGTAATACGGATCCTTAAGTTGCTCGATGAGATATGTCACTGGGCAAAGTCAGTTTGATCACGATTTCACGAATTAAGTGGCGCATTTAAGAAGTTAATAATATCATTATGTTTTTTTACTTGGCAGGCTTTGGGATGTTGAACTTCCATATTTAAAAACGAAAGCTTATTTTTTTCCTAAATACGTATATTAAAAGGTTTTTGTGTTACAAACACATCAAAGTAACAACTCCCGTTAGTTGTTACCTTTTGTTTTGATTCCTACACGTAGAATATCCTACCTACATTTATTTAATTTTCATGTTTACTAAGTCTTGGGTTTATCCCAACTGCATGTAACATTTGTTTTCATCGACTTACTTTAAAAAAAGATAACGATTATTTACTGCCATCTCAAAGATAATTTGGCTCGTAATAAAAATCCCCGTATTTACCGTACCACTGTTACGGCTATCAGACATCCAAACAAGATAAAAAACAAACATTCTTAACGACATTCTTTATCGCGATTCCGGTGAAATCTCTTTAAGGACCAACTCAAAATATAGCTTGGATTATCAATAAAAATAAATGTTGCTATTATCCGAACGCATTTCAAATAAATAAAAACGCCGGGCGCATACCTAATATATATTTGTACTTCGATTTAAAATTTGTTTTTAAAAATCGAACGCGTATCGATGAATCGTAATGCTGCCCGATAATTCCAAATTCAAAACTATTGATCATAGACTACGTAAAATATAGATTAAATAAAAAGGTAAACAAGGGAACTTCACTTACACATTGTTTTGACGTCGCCAGCGCCGCCTGGCGGTACACCGGCGCACGCCAATTCCAGCTGTTTCAGGTACCTCAGCCACAATAACATCACAGTAGCTATAGAAACACTTTTAAACACTAAAATTGTCTTTAACAGACCGAATATTCGTTCGCGCCGTCATGCTTTTCCCGCGTAAACTGAGTGACTGGCTGGCGCGAGGTCTCCCCTCCACGCACACAGCGTTATGGCGGGTTGTGTGTACGGGGTTACCCACACTAGCGCGCCCGATTCCTTATCAGGTTGGTTTAACTAGCATTGGCTGGCCCCAGATACTATCAGCCCCGAGCTCGCGGTAACGCTGCATAGGAAGATAACGTCTGCGATGCTATCATTATGTTTGAATAAACTTGTATAAAATGTCAAATAAAAAAGCTGCGCGCCATAAATGTCGTCTCTATGGGTGATTTTTGAAAGATAGGGCAGAGACAATGGGGTTATGGAGTGGGTCGAATGCTGTGCTAACTTTGTCGGGTGATGTAGGTTACTAAGCGTCACGCTTGAGCTTCGCAATAATAATTTAACAATGAAAGAAGGAAAATGTTAATTCAGAAGGCAGTTAAAATTTACAGGTTGGAAATATTCCGACCGAATTGAGAGTTAAATACCACTAAGACTATTATTCGATACCTGACTGAAAACCAGAAACAAAATGATAAGTAACGTTTTCGTAAAATATGACATCATGAAAAATTCACCGCATGATTCTTCTATTAATGTTATTTGTATTCGGGTACAAAACGGGTAAACGGTAAAAATTCCCCCATTGACAGTAAGTACAAGACAGAATATTTTTTAGGATGTTCTAGACCATTTCAATAAGGACATTTACACGCAAAAATAGTCTGGCTTAGTAGGAGTTGAGAAACTCATGATATCTCTTTCTTACGCTAACACTGTTGCCCCGCGCCGAAAGTACATGACCACTACTTATTGACACACACAAAAGACGCGATAATAGTCTGGCTTAGTAGTTGAGAGACGCATGCTATCATGTTCTAGACCATAGACTGCATGCAAAACGCAGGAGTTGCGGGCTTAGCAGGAATTGAAAGACCCATGCTATCTCTTTCTTACGCTAACACTGTTGCTCCGAGGCGAAGGTATGTCACCTGGTATACTACCACCTGTTCTGTACGTGGTCATCTCAGACCAAGAAAAAAAGACAGACAGAGCGTTACAAACAGTCAAGTGAAGCCAAACCCTCACGCACACATATATACACACAAAATTGCACAAAACTCTTCAGCACGTGTCGCAATGCTGATCATTTATTTCGAGTTTTGTGCGATTTAATTTGTTTAACGTGTGCTAAACTTATGGGGCTTAGTTGAAAATCGGTTGGCTTCACTAAACTGTTCGTAACGCTCCGTCTGTATATTTTCTTGGTCTGAGGGGGTCATGTAGTTTTTCTGGTGGTGAGTGAGGTCGACTGAGCCCCTGAGAATGCGATGCTGTGCTGAGGGTTTGAGTTTCAGTTGTTTATTTGCTCTTAGTCATAGGAAAGTGAATGGTCTGAATTTCCTCTCTAGTTGTGAACACAATAAAGCGTTGGCTACGGGACCAAGTTCTCCGGAGTGCGTCCCTCATTTGACTGACGAACGTTTAACCGAATGCATTGTTTCGCCGATTTTTTTTCTCAGACACCGTTAACTTTTTAGGTACAGCTAAAAGGTAATTGTGTAGAATTTGGTTTTCATAACAATGCTGAAAAGTTTACTGTTTCTAAACAAAGGTTTTCGATGAAATGAAAATTCTGTGAAACATACTATCGATTTAACGTTTGTCGGTAGAACAAGGGTGAACCCTCAAAAGGCTTACTACTGTGTCTGTTTGTAACCTTCGATGTCCATAATATCATTTACCATAACGCTGTTTGCTATAGTCATTATTTGCCATAAAAGTATTTTTCTCTGAAATCGTAACATTTTCAGGACAAATTTTAAAAACTTTGTACATGTAGTTGGATCCCTGTGGAAGTGGCAGGTAAAGTTTGTTCATCATCAAAACGAATGAGGGCAAAGTATGAGGCCATAAGGCCAATGTAACATTTATGGCAAATTAAATTATGAATTGTATTAGATACCTGTGTCTATTACTACCAGGCTGTACACTTGTTTGCCACCGTGATACAAACAATATTATAGAACAGACTAGGTATAATCGTGATCGGTCGTTTCACCGCTCTATCTATATCAGTTATCTATCTATAGCCCGATCTATGATTGAGGATTGATTATTTCTAGACACGATATCAGACAGGTGGCTTGGCTGGAGCACGCTGTAGTTTAGCACTGAAATAAACTACGAGATGATTCGAGATAATGGAAGATGTAAAAGTAAAGATTGTTGAGTCTGTTGTTTGTTGTGTATTTTTACTTTTTTCACTTTGCTAAAAAAATAGCTGAAGTAGGTAATTATTGTATTTTTTCTCTCCTGACTGGTTCTACTGACATGTTTTAGTGCAAGAATTTCCGTTCCAATTTCCATTTTAATAAAAATCCATGTTGGATTTCAATGATGCTTGGTTATTTACTGTAAATGTTGATTGTGTACTTATAAAAATAAATAAATAAATAAATGATCAATGAAGATTTTGAATGGATTTGTCCTATATTTTTATCACGAGATCACGGTTATCCTTAAGAAAACGAACTATGCTTGACATTATTGAATATGGCTTTCTTTTTATAAAACTGTCAGTGGAATCGGAATCTTCCACCCTGCGCTGTAGAGTTGCTTTTTAAATGAATACTTTGATGCAATTCGGCCAACCAAATAATCTCAAGTAAGTACCTATACACGAATTCAACTTACATGTTAATGACACGTTTGGTGGTCATAGGTATTAAATTTCACTCACGAAGTCCAAAGCATTTGCAATGAGAGCACGGAACTTACCTGAAAAAAAAACACAATATAGATTACTTAGAAAAAGAAGAATGCTATCATTAGTCATTAGCCTGAGACTTGCAAGATGAGGAAAAGTAAAACGTTATAGGTACTTGCTTCCACATATTGTGTCCATCAAAAATAACTTTAATAGGTATATTTACAGAATTCCTCAACAAACTCACCTAACACTAATAAATAAATTTATTACGAATCTGTGGAATGTTATTATCTGTGGTTCCTTCAAGGAAAAACCAGTATATAGATGAGTAAACTAAAAGTACTAATATAATGCCGGTAATTTTGATAAAATATTTGAAATAAAACCTACAAATAATGTCGGTAAACAATGGAAAACCTTCCTCATTTCATGTGACTTATTACAATTGAACCTGGAATTTTCAGAAGCGTTGACAGATTTATTTTATAACAACAGAACAATCGATTTTTCTCGCACTATACCGCTCTCTCTAAGTGTTCTAATAAGAGAGAGATGGATATTGCGAGAAAAATCATAGCGTGATAGCCGTGCAGCACACGATTTCAGTAGGATTATAGCGATTAAAAGGACCTTTTTCCGTGGGGAAATGCATTTACGTATCCCACCTGGCTGGAACCAGGACGGGTATGACGGACTCCCGGGAATTGCCCGGACTACCGTTTATAATCCAGGGAAAACCACCCCGGGTTATAAACGGTACTGCATTACAAATATGGCGGGGTCTCCTTGTCGCGCGACTCCACCATGTGCAGGGGCGGTTTTACCTATGGTGCCGGCTGTGCGTTGCATACGGGTGCATCAGCATTCCTGAAGGGCGCCGAGCGCGATGAAAATGTATGATTTCACACGGGCGCTATACATTGGCTAGAGATGCCTCTGCCAATGTGAGACTTATCACGGGAGGGGATGATGGGTACCCGTCCTCTAGCGATTATAGGACTCAACCTAACTTATCACTGAAATATCACTTGCTAGAGTTGGCAGTGAAAAATCATTTTCAAAAGATTTGGCCTACCCCTTTTAAGAGTAGGTACATTCGTGAGTTTATATATGTGTTTATTGAACAGTGAGTCAACCTGCAGATATATCGTAATATTAACAACTTACTTTGTATTCCGTTTTCTACTGTCCACTAACTACGAAACTTATCACAGATTACCAAGTTCGTGCCGGTAAATTTCATCTTTCATCAAGCGATGCGCGATACTACCCTGCTAGATCAAAGAGTCGTAACATTCATAAAATTCGTAGCGACATATACCTTTTTAATTTAGACCGGGTATAGCTGGTTTTGTGGGAGAAGAAGGTAGTAAGTGCCTATTAGTTTGGTAGGCGGTTAGTGCGTTTAGTTTTGTGTGGCGTAGATTACTGATTGCGCGCAGGTGCTCCTCGCAGGCGCAAAGTTGTTACATAGAAAGAAAAATGTGTACTACCTACAATGTTAGAACGTATGTAATAGTAAATTAAATATGTAACTAAGACAGATTTTAACCAATCCTTGCCGGATTTTACATGCATAACCCTTGAAAAACGTGCTCTTAAAAATTCATAAATAAAATATATATATTTCTAGCTTCCGAGACTTTGTCTGCATGGACTCTGGATAAATTATATCCTACAGTTCAATTGCGTGATTGACTGATTGAGTAACAAACGTCCAAACTTTCGCATTTATAATATTAAGTTTAAGTAGGATATTGACTTTGACATGAATTGTCAACGATTTGTAAGCCGCAAGGCGCCACGTAGTGTACTGATCATAATTCTGTTAGATCCTGTAACTTACGGTGGTCAAATAAAAATAAAAAAAATCTTTTGAAGTAGCTACGTATAGAAAGTGGTAATTAAAAATATATGGCTGAAATCGATTTTCAGACGGTGGCTTAGAAAAAGCGTAGGCTCTCTAAGTAATGTATAAGTTTCTATAAAAAAACACTTTCGCTGCACTGCAGTGCAATTTTTTTTAATTTAACTGCGAAACTTCAGTTGGATAGTTATCTTTAATTTTATTATTTATTTTTTATGTATTCTTTGGCACGGTCCCCTAAAACATAGCCTGATATTGTTCAAGTCGGTTGAGCATATTGCTAAAAGGGATTAAGTCTTTTATCTTAAACTGAGGGAATTATCTCCCTTTTGTAAATTATGCTTATGTGCGGGGCATAAGATTCAAAATCAATTATATATTTTCAAACCTCAGAAATTATAAAAGTTGGCCGATTTGAGACAAATAATCCGTTCAAATTGCGACTTTACTTCCTACGCTCCATGATGCAAAATGTAATGTCGGTTCTTGTACACCGTAGAACAATAATTTAACTGTACACCCGTTAAGTGTGTACTCGGCTCATTTACATTGCGCTTATGTTTCAAGCTAGGTATCTTTTATCATCGATTAACTTTTTGTGATTTTATCTGTGGTTAGTTTAAAATAATAATGGGTTATGAGTTACTGGTTCTAAAGGCCATGTGTGGCTTTACACTTTTTTGCTTCACTCTAGCAATTGAGATTATGTAAAATATCTAAAAATAACCATGTTGAAAATAATCGCTCACATATTTTTTTATGTAGCAACACCACATTTTTTACCAGCGCTGCAAACCTGGCACAGATATACTTAGTGAAAATAAATATTCTTTCTTTTTTGAATAGCTCTGTGTGAATAATTTTCATGCCAATGCCATAAGTATATGAACACTGACAGGGAACAAAAAGTACATTACTCACCTAGGATGCTAAAACAAATATTTCAGATCGCAGGTAAGGTAAGGGTAAAATATGGTTTCTGATCTGAGGCTTTCTTTACTACCGCCCGTGTTGAGCACCCAATTTTACTTCTCCCTTTGGCCAGGAAGGACTTTGGCGGTAATAAAGGTGTGACGTAATATTTTTTCTCACTTTAGTTTGATCAAATATAACCGATGTCAAACGCCAACGCAGTTAACTGACCAACCTGTATTTATATTGAACCTAATTGCAATGCACTTAAAGTGCACGGATGGTCAGTTAACCGTGGTGGCGATGATAGGTACAAGATTTTAATATTTTTTTATCTATCGGGAAATTCTTACAATCTGGTGCGTGTATCAATTGAACTACAATTTATTGTAGCAAATTGATTTCTCACTGTTTTTGAGAAATAAACATTTGAGGTCCTTTGCATTTCTAATGTTAATACATTGGGCAAAAACACAAATGGGTAATCCCAACGATGTATTACCAAACGAGCGGTTTAGGATCAATCCCAGTCCTAGCCTAGTTTAATAGCTGTCAGTTCGTATAAACTGTGACGATTTTTTTTACACAATTTGACCTGGTCCCAAAGTAAGCAAAGCTTGTACATATACATACTTTATTTGTGCTCATCACACAAATAAATGCCCTTACCGGGATTCGAACCCGGGATCTCCAGCTTCGTAGACAGGGTCATTATACCAAGGCTACAGAGGCAGAATTATATGGCAAAACTTTATAATATATACCTACATCAGGTTGGATACCACAGAGAAGTCAAATTTTCGGCATAATGGAAGTAGGATGGGATTATACGGACACTGTATCACTGCACCGTCGTATGATCTTAAACCAATCCCTCTCACATTAACAGTGGACATATTTTTACCAGTGTCGCATTAAGAGTCCATTAGGTGCGGGGCAGATAATGTGACGAAACTGATTAATACAGTATCTGCGGTTATCGCCCGTTTGATTTATATAAGCTTTATCTGGCTGGGATGTGGCGCCGGCGCAGGGTTGTCTGCGCGGGAGTCTGTAGAGTGCAAGATAAGGGCGCGGCTCTACCATGGAACTAGCCGCCGGAGCGTTTTCGCCCGCGTATTGGAATGAAAGGAGTGGTGGCACAAAAAGCCTACGGCTGATCATCATTAACTCAAGAGCCGGGCTCTTGTCGGTGGAGTAATCGCCATTCATTCTGTGTGCCACTGTTTTGAGCTCTTGATACGACATTACATTAACTTTCTCTTTGGCTTAATCCATAACGTCTTGGTCTTCCCCTGCGTCTCCTTCCATCTTTCCTTCAAGTATAGTTTTGAAGAAATTGTCATGGCAGGTGCCCCAGCATATTTCCCCTTCTGTTTTCAATAGTTTTTTTTAGACTTATTCTTTCTCGTTATAAATTTAGAACCTCTTCGTTTGTTCTTCTTTCTGTCCAACTAATGCCTTCCATCATTTTAGTCATACATTCAGTCTCTCTCTATCACGCTGGGTTAGAGTCCACGTGTGTGTGTGACTTACGCGCGCTAAATTAAAATTCACACCTCACCTGTACACTCCTCGACGCTCACAATTGCACAACCGGCAGTGTAAGAGAGCATATATTTTTTTTTCAAATGTTTGTTATGTCTAACTATTATAATTATGTTTTACGGTTGTTAATTTGTTAAAAACAACATTACTATAATAATATTTCTTCATCATTCCTTTTTCAAAAGTGCGCACTCTTGCACCACCTTACTTTATAGACAAGCTACGGAGCGGAGTCGTGGAATGAAACGGAGTTTACGTCCATCTTGATGGTGTACTGTATACTGGTGGGTGGAATTATAGATATACTGCACGTCTATCATGGGACGGCCGCGACATAAATAAAATAGAGAAATATTTGTGGACAATCTTACACAAATCGATCTAGTCCCAAACTAAGCAAAGTTTGTACTATCATAATATCGATTTTTCTCGCACTATTCGTCTTTGTTATTAGAACACTTAGAACAAGAGGTATGTTGGAGCCTTCGGGAATCAATGATTAAAACTGTAGACTGTTTATATACATAGGATTTGATTACAAAGGAACGTACGATTACAAATATAATAGCCTAATGGCAAGGTGCGAGCGCGGTGGAGATCGACGGAAAAAGAGATCGATGCCGCGACGCGGGCGTTTATAATTATGTGGTAGGTTATGTCCCCCGCTTCACCGGGCGGTGGGGCGCGCAGACAAGGTATAGTGCGAGAAAATCGAGAGTATGTCGCGGTCGTCTCATGATAGACTTGCTGGTGAAAGAATTTTTGATATAATTTGTGTATCGCCGGAGATTAATATAAGTGTACTTATAGGCAAGTACGTTTTCACGTGTCATTGACTCATAATTTAAGTTTCGTATATAATTTATGTATGTCTGAAAGGTATGTAAATATGTACCTTGTTGCCTAATGCAAGCAGAAGCACACTTACCTTCTAAGTTTTCTTTTTCTTTACAATGGACTTTCTTTTCTTTTTTTCAACATGCGTGCCAACCCTACATATCTCGGTACACTTAGCTTTCACGACGCATGCGTGCCCCGATATGACGGCTCTGGCTGTATTATGTATGCGCGTGCGCTCCCGTTGCTACACTTTTGTATCATACGACTGACGTGTTAACAAGTTGTAATAGTCCGTGTTTATGGAGCGGGGCGGTCGGCGGGGCAGTCAGCGGCGCGGGGCCCGCGGCGGAACCAGCGTAAACACAATTTATGGCATTGTCTTGGAGTATTTCTCTCATAGTCATGTACACATTGTATTACTCCATACTAACCATACTTCCTGAAATAAGCCTTCCTTCCTTTTTAACCCCCGACTCAAAGAGAGGGGTGTTATAAGTTTAACGTGTTTGTGCATCTGTGTATCTGTCTGTGGTATCGTAACTCGCAAACGGATGGACCGATTTGAATGCGGTTTTTTTTATTCCCGAGTGTTTTTAGCCATGATTCATGCAAATCTGTTAAGCCGTTTTTGAGATATTGGACTTTGAAATGTAAATGTGGGTTTTTTTTTTAACTTTGCGAAGTTGTAGTCTCTTCCTTTGCTAGAAGTGATCCCTAATAGCGAAATGTACGCTTTTGTACTTTGATCTATTGTGTGACATGTATATTCTAGAACCTGTTATTGTGTAGACACAATAAAATTCTTACTTGCATACATACAGACTTCCATTATTTAGTGTATTATAAATGCGACGACCTTTGCACGCTGAAACCACAACCGATTGAAATGAAATTTTGTATGAAGATAGTTTGAATCCTGGGTAAGGACATAGGATAGTTGTTTTTATTTCGAAATTCATCCCCGAAGGGGGTGAAAAGGGGGATGACAGTTTGTAAGGATCTACGATATGAACGAGATCCACGCGGACCACGATAGATCCACGAGTCGCAGACAGAAACTGGTATTAAATACAAACAGCTATTTTCTTAACTATCAACAAATTTATTTTATTCACGTCTCCTTCGAAGCCTTTATTTCGGGCGAGTTTAATTATATCATCCATACCGTAATATGTATTAAGCAGATTTTCCACTGGAGGGGCGAGACGAGACGAGGCGAGGCGAGAATTGAAATTCCAATGGCAAATTTTCAATTCTCGTCGCGCGTGCTCGGTGGACATAGTAAGTGCCATACAAATTTTCAATTCTCGCCTCGCCTCCCTCGTCTCGTCTCGGCGGTGGAAAATCAGCTTTGTAAAGAGAAGTTGCGAAGTTGTATACAGGGAAAAACTCTGAAACTAGTCTAGTTTCTCTGAAGCGAGCGGAGCAACGCTTGCAACTAAGTCAAAAAAACAAAAGTTATAAAGATTTGCTTTCAAAACAGTATTGGTCACAAAATATATGTGGTACAACAATTACTTTATTGCGGGCATAAAAACGTCGTTATGTCGTAAAAGTCAGGTAAAATAATTAACTTTAATTGTCACAACGTAAAGCTGATGGGCACGGCTTTGTTGGGCGACTTTAGTTTCTAATTCAGATTTGTATTTAGTTTATTTAGTTGGTTTATTTACACAGGTTGGTTTATCTATACAGGTTGAGATAATGGATTCTCCTCAGCTGTTCAGTTTAGCAATTTGTTATTGTATGGTATTGTTTGTTGTTTCTTCGAAGTTTGTACTAAAATTAGTCGGTTCCAGACGCTCAATCGACGTTCTTAGCATTATTCATATTACTCGTTTTTTTATAATGATAGTGATATTCGAGTTACAAAATTCTACAGATAAATAATTTATATCGGAGTTGTACGATCGTTATGCTATTTGAAATATTTAAAAATAGTAATTATAATCCTGCTCGTCCGCCGTAGTCTTGCACGAATTTTGTTAACAGACAAAAACTATCATATATCCTTCCTCGGGACTAAATATTTCTCTCATCTAAATCGGTTCAGCGGTTTAAGCGTGAATAACTTACAGACAGACACACTTTTGCATTTATAATATTAGTATGGATTTAGCGGTGATACACAGTCTAAGCCAAATAAAGGCTTTCATCTGCCGCCGCCAAGAAGTCGAGGCCGAATCCTTAAGTTTAGGTAGCATGCAAAGCCGAGACTCCTTAAGTATGAAATAACGCTAAGGTCGTGTTTATGCATAGGCGCAAGCGACTATACCTACAAATACTCACGCATGATACAAACGCTCCTAAACATATAGGTACCTACATAGCCTTATATATCTGCTTAGGAGCGTTTATATACATGCGTGAGTGTTTGTCACACTCAATAAAAGCAGCCTATAGCACAAGTTACACAAGTTTAACACCATTGCTAGGTTTCATAGATCAATTGAACTCAGTATACCTCGGCAAACCGCAATGTAATAAAACTTGCATGAAAATTTGCACTGTGTAAATTGCTTGAAAAGGATTTCTTTACTATGTTTTAAGAACATTGGTTCAACTGTTCCACAATGTCGGTGCATAGTATAATTGGTAGTTATTATACAGTTTAATCTTGTTCGCTGTGTAACTGGATACTCGGACAAAAGTCTGATAAGAAAGTACACGCACGAGTACTTATAATAATTATAATTCGGAGTATTCTGTAGGCAGTACAGTCTAATATAATATTCTGTACCAACTTTTTTGCTTATCAATCGCTTAACTATAATTAACTGTAGGAGTGATTGTTTTTTCTTTATCAGACAGTATCTTGAAACTGTTTTCGAAAAAAAGTGTTAGCTTTTGTTGCAACCGTGTTATTATTTATTAATTGGTGGTTTTCACACCCAGTGCTTTGAAAATGTATACAATTTTAGCTTCCGCCCGCGACTACGTCTACGTGGACGCGGGATAAAACTATCCTATATTTTAATCCAGGCTATGACCTATCTTCGTGCAAAATTTCATCCATACCTACCGGTTAAGACGTTTAACCGAGACTGAGTAACAAACATCCAAACTTTCCGTTTATAATACCTATTAGTATGATTAATCCTCTTGCACGCATGGCCTATTCTTGTCTCTAGCCTGTATTGACGGTGTGATTAGTAACATTATGCAGGTTCATAATAATTTATTACACAATAAACGACAGCCTTGTCGCTGGAAATGTAACATATTTTTTGAAAGAAATAAACAGCGCATTTTTTTAAACCTCATTATATCTCTTTGTAGTATAACTAGGCTAGTGTTATTAACTAGTTAGCTATAATATTTTCAACCGATACTACTATAAATGCGGCCGAGTGTACCCAGCGATGGCGGCGATTATCGCGCGATCAAATTACCGCTCGCGGTGGTTAGTGGCGGTGGCGGTGGCTCTTAGCACGTTTTCAATCACATGGGAAACTGAACTACCACATATGTGTGTTTAGCCTTTTGTAATTTGTTCCGCGCAATACTATTGGGTGAACATCGGGATCAAAATAAGTGACTATTCTGTAGACACTACGGAATCGTACCTCATTCATAATTCTACGGTTAAACTCAGGTATGATGTCACTACGAGCTACATGTTTCGAACTCTTCGCTAATTCTAATTCAGGATGAGTCTGAGATGTTCATTAATACCTATAAGACGGCAAACAACTTGACCAACATTTTATTTTTATTACATTCCAAAGCGAGCAGTTATTAATTAGGTAGTTAAAATTAACATACACATTATTACACAAAATAATGTGATTCCATAAAAGCCTTTTTTGATCGTTAGTGTAGGATTCGAAAACCTTCCCCCACCCCGTCATTTGATGCTCAAGAAGTTTGCCGGCTGTTATACTAGTAGTATTTTATACATATCTCACGAAAGTTTAAATTCGATAACGATTTCCACTCGCCGCCACCGTCTTGAACTCATTTCCGTCACTGATGCAACTCACCTGCCACCAACGTCATACGAAGTCCAAATACAATAGATTGACGTGGCGGGGGTTCGGAGTACAGCGTAGCATTTTGTTCTGTGGCGGTGAACGGGTTAACGATTTAGAACATACGAGTTATGTAGGTACCAATCATACAAGCTGTATTTCGCAAAGCCGCTTTACATATAAAATATTCGTTATTTAGCTTAGGTATTCGGAAATAATAATGAATTTCTCAATATTATAATTTTTCTTTACTATGTTGCTAGTTGGTTCGTGCCCCAGTGAAGAGCACAGCATATCGAGATACCACTAGCGAGCGAGCGAGACCAAATACCAAGGGTTGCAGTCACCTTAAGTTTTCAGGTATCTGGTGACGTGACAACGATATACAAATCTCGCAACTCGATCTTTACCAATTAACTCTTGCGCGTTGCTTTTTACTTCGGAAAGGTCGTATCTGTCAACGGCCTTCGAACAATAAACGACGTTGCTGTAATCAGGGCAGTTTTTGCACTGAGATGACTATCTGCGTTTAGTCACGATGCAGGGCCATTTCATTAAGACCCTGAATCCTTGATTTTATTAGGTTTTTATTGATACGCGATTGCTGCACCAAGAGCTGCGCAATTTGGGACGCATGACGCATTAAAATCGTATGTTGCGTTGGTTCGGACGTTTCGTCTTGCGTTTTCGCGTATGCTACGTACAGCGGAGTTCATAAATATATTTACGTTCCCAAAGGTTCAAGAATATGTGAGTATCCCCTATGTCTTTAACAATAAAGTTGTGGTCACATATTTATGATAACCTATGTCATTGTGGCACTCTTTAGGGGAGGCACATGTCCAGCAGTGGACGTCTTTCTGGTTATATGATGACGAAAGGTCCATTTCGTTACTGCCTTCAAAATAATATCGCTACTTAAGTAAAGGATTAAATTAAAATTCAACTAAGTTTTTGCAGACGACCTACACAAGTAATTGTCCACAGATTTGCCACAATTTCGCGATAGTAATTGTAGTAATTATAAGCAAGCAAATTACAAGCAAGATAACCTTAATTGCTAACATGCCGCGACTTCGCCACCTGTGCGGGTTGGGCCACGACTTTAAGCACCGCTGTCGCTACCTACCACCCCCGCCCATACTCGTGGCCGAAGCGTCAAAGGTGGTGAAGTCCTCTATGACTCAGTAAACGTGTTGTTGAGATTATTAAAGAAGGCCGAGTTTTTTTAAACTGTTAATTAAATTTGAGTCTTCTACCGTAGACGGTAGTCGCTTTTTGATTGAATTTCTTGCATTCCATTCGGCCGTCAAGTAATCTCAAGTTTCTTTTATACAACGACGGTGGCAAACAAGCGTACGGCCCGCCTCATGGTAAGTCACCGCACCCTGTAGACGAATTCGACTCGAAAGGAGTAACATGGGCGTTGCCGACCCTTGATATGTTTGAGGATTCGCCGTGATGACAGCTGAAGGAACAAATTCCCTCGCTATTAACACAACGCATCCTCGGAATCGCATCTCAAGTTTATAATAGTTAGCCCGTAGCGCGATAGGGAAACTTTTTAGGTCTTAATAGAGAACACTAGCCAGTAATAGACACTTACTCGCAGACTTAATTACTTACTACCTACTGACGACCACCGTAGCCTAGTGGGTAGTGAACCTGCCTACGAAGCCGGAGGTCCCGGGTTCGAATCCCGGTAAGGGCATTTATTTGTGTGATGAGCATGAATATTTGTTCCTGAGTCATGGATGTGTTCTATGTATTTAAGTATTTATTTATCTATATAAGTACGTTTATCGTCGTCTAGTACCCATAGTACAAGCTTTGCTTAGTTTGGGATTAGGTCGATTTGTGTAAGATTGTCCCCAAATATTTATATTTAAAATATTTAGTTATTGACAATTGTAGTTACATTATCTAGTTATTGATCCTTGTAGCCAAACAATTTTGGGTCATATTTTGAGGATTTCACATAATTGGTTTTAAATTACTTTTTGTTTAGATAATAATTTATGCTGCGTATAATTTACTCTACGTATCTATTTATTTTTGTTTGATATATAGTTTCAATTAAACTGACTTAATACATATATTATAATGATAACTTTGAGACCAGTTGAAATCAACATAGCCGCGTACTACACATAAATTAGTCCAACAGCTCAAATTCGTAACAACATCTCAAAACTAAAAACTAACTAAACCCATTCAAATTTCAAGGAATCCACAAAGCATGAAACTAAACATGAAGTCAGAATTCCGTCATAACTGAACCAGAGACGGTCCATATTGCATTGTGGGCCTAATTGGATTCAGATCCTTATCAGCTACTGATAAAATGGAATAGATAACATTCTGTAGTGACTTATTAAGGTCGTTCCCAGAATAATATTAGATGGTATGATATGAGCCTCGCGGCGTGTATGTAGCGACAGCAGCTACAAGGTATTATAGCGTACTACAAAGCTACCATGATTGGATATAAAGAATTGGTCCCTAATTACCAATCACGTAAGTGCGAGAAGGAGGTCACTGCTGGACATAGCTCTCTTTTCATTGATAACAGCTCCATGTGCCCGCCCTTTTCAAACAAAAGAAAGACCGGGTTGCACTCCGGGAGCGCCGGCAGAAGTGAAAACTCAATGACATAGTAACAGTTTTGCGATCAGGTCACTTTTCCGTCTTACGAATTTTCAATCTGACGAATCTTACGGTCACGTGACCTGTGGCGGGTTCAACATTTTTTCCCCATCACAAAAGTGCACAGCGCCGCTAAAGAAGTTTTCACTTCAACAAAATGAACGATAATTTACAGTAGGTTTTCCTTTTTTGTAGATTGATTGGTAAATTCGGAATAGTTTTCACATCTATAGCTAAACTTGTATCCAATTTGACGGTAGTTTGTGTTCAGCAAAAAGTTAAAATTAATGTCAGCAAAAAGTTAAATAAATCTCTATCGCGAAGATTTTCGGTCTTATGGCCATATGTTTATATTTTAATATCGGTACGTCTACGACGCACAGCTGACTCTGCAGACGCTACCGCCCTATCAGAGATCTGTACAACGGATCGTGTAGTGTAGTTTTTGCGAAATTGGTCCCGATCAAGCTCTGATCTCGATTCCCTGGTTGGCAGCAGGGTTATGACGTCACAGAAGCGACCATGTCTCGCGACGTCATTGTCAACCAAGATACATTGAGGAGTAATGTTATTGACAGTCAAATCCCGCCCTTGATTCTAATACTACTACTACTTCTATTTTACTTAATATTTTTCTCTTGAACTCTGGGAAGAATTAGAATTAGGGCTGTGATGTCCCGAGGCCGGCCATGACCCATGACACCATTGTCAACCAGGCTAGCTCATCTGTCGCAGCGACGGAACGCGAGTGGATCATGTCTACCCGACTCTTTGTAAGAAGCACAGTGCGAGTGAGACGGGAGTCACTGAGTATCGCGTAAGTGAAGTAGTCAGACACTCTGAGGACTGAGTTATTAAAAATTCCACTCCTCCCTCAATTTCCTTATGTTGGTCTTAAGGCTGTGCTGTCATGGTATTTACCAAGTACAATTGTGACGTGCCAAGTAGTTACATTGATCTCAACCAAACTTAACTTTCGATTTCCTTAAGTAGATAGGCATTGAGATTGTGACGTCACAATACTAAAGGTCAACGAGGCCCATTGGTATGAGGTTATTGATGCTATCGAGGATTCGCAAATGCATCGAATCAAAGTACCTAATCAACATTTAATACATGTATACGTAAGAACGTATACATAATATCCATATAACCAACGGACTATGTAATATTGTTTAGTATTTTCGCATAGTCGCGTATTTGTGATAATTATCACATATCCTGATACAAAAAAGTATAATATACAAACAAATATCCAGATCATATTTCTATTGTGAGCTTATTTTTAGGGTTCCGTACCTCAAAAGGAAAAAACGGAACCCTTATAGGATCACTTTGTTGTCCGTCTGTCTGTCTGTCTGTCTGTCTGTCTGTCTGTCAAGACCATTTTTCTCAGGAACTCGTGGAGGTATCAAGCTGAAATTTATATCGAATACTCAGGTCTATTGTCCCTTGGAGCTGTGAAGAAATCAAACTTAAAAGCCAACGCAATCAAAAGATACAGTCGTTTATGCTGCAAAAATTGAGTTTTTCGACACTCGCAAAACCTACGGGGTACTTCCCGTGAACTCAGAAACTTGAAATTTGGCACGAAGCAACTTCATATAGCACAGACAAAGGAAAAATTAAGAAAAGTAGACATTTTTAGTAAAATCATACAAAAAAATGATTTTAAAAATTTTAAACTTATTCCTTTTTCCACGTAAACGTGTTGAGATTTTAAATTGAAATTCATGTCAAATAAGTCATGTCTATAGGACCTTTCAGATGTAGCAAACCCAAACTTTTATGTCAACGCAATTAAAAGAAATAGCAAATTAAGTCGCATATTTTGAAATTGGGTACTCGCAAGAAACTCAAAACCTAAAGGGTACTTCCCGTTAACACAGAAACTTGAAACTTGGCACGAAGAAACTTCATATAGCACAGACAATGGAAAAATTAAGAAAAGTAGACATTTTTAGTAAAATCATACAATAAAATGATTTTAATTTTTTTTAACTTATTCCTTTTTCCTCGTAAACGTGTTGAGATTTTAAATTGAAATTCATGTCAAATAAGTCATGTCTATAGGACCTTTCAGATGTAGCAAACCCAAACTTTTATGTCTACGGAATCAAAAGAAATAGCAAATTAAGTAGCATATTTTGAAATTGGGTACTCGCAAGAAACTCAAAACCTAAAGGGTACTTCCCGTTAACACAGAAACTTGAAACTTGGCACGAAGAAACTTCATATAGCACAGACAATGGAAAAATTACGAAAAGTAGACATTTATAGTAAAATCATACAAATATATTTTTATAAATTTTAAACTTACTACCTTTTTCCTCGTAAACGCGTAGAGGTATTTAATTGAAATTCATATCAAATACTCAGGTCTATAATACCTTTCAGCTGTAGCAAAACGAAACTTTTATGTCGACGCAATCATAAGAAATAGCAATATAAGTCGCATAATTTAAAACTGGGATGTAGTAGAGACACTTTTAAACTTGATGGTTTTTATGAGGTGTGCAGAGTAGAAAGTCCAGCTATATCTAAAGCAAATCCAGGTTGGGGATCTATCGCTTATGTACGTCGCAATCTAAAGGATGCCATCCCAGATGCATCATGTACAAGATATTTTTTAGGGTTCCGTACCTCAAAAGGAAAAAACGGAACCCTTATAGGATCACTTTGTTGTCCGTCTGTCTGTCTGTCTGTCTGTCTGTCTGTCTGTCAAGACCATTTTTGTCAGGAATGCGTGGAGGTATCAAGCTGAAATTTATATCAGATACTCAGGTTTATTGTCTCTTGAAGCTGTAAAAAAATCAAACTTAAAAGCCAACGCAATCAAAAGATACAGTCGTTTATGCTGCAAATTTTAGAGTTTTTCGACACTCGCAAAACCTACGGGGTACTTCCCGTGAACTCAGAAACTTGAAATTTGGCACAAAGCAACGTCATATAGCACAGACAGAGGAAAAATTACGAAAAGTAGACATATTTAGTTAAATCATACAAAAAAACACTTTTTAAATTTTAAACTTAATACCTCTTCCTCATAAACGTGTGGTGGTATTAAATTAAAATTCATGTCAAATACTTAGAGCTATATGACCCATCAGATGTAGCAAAACCAAACTTTTATGTCAACGCAATTAAAAGAAATGGCAATTTAAGTCGCATATTTTGAAATTGAGTACTCGCAACAAACTCAAAACCTATAGGGTACTTCCCGTTAACACAGAAACTTAAAACTTGGCACGAAGAAACTTCATATAGCACAGACAGAGGAAAAATTACGAAAAGTAGACATTTTTAGTAAAATCATACAAAAATCATTTTTTTAAATTTTAAACTTACTACCTTTTTTCTCGTAAATGTGTAGAGGTATTAAATTGAAATTCATGTCAAATACTCATGTCTATAATACCTTTCAGCTGTAGCAAAACGAAAGTTTTATGTCCACGCAATCATAAGAAATAGCAATATAAGCCGCATAATTTAAAACTGAAAAAGGTGTATGTGAAGTCCCCAACCCGCACTCGGCCAGCGTGGAGACTACTGCCTGTTCCCTCTCATCCATGGGAGGAGGCCTGTGCCCAGCAGTGGGACGTATATAGGCTGGTTTATATTATTATATATTATAGGTAATCTCAAGGGTATCAAAACCTAAAGTTACTTTCCCGTGAACTCCGCTTTCAAAAGAAACAGCAATTTAAGTAATCCGCTTATTTTGCCGTTCGCAACTTTGATTTCCTTGCGAGTAGTTCTACTCGTAAGGAAATCAAAGCCTAAAGAATGATTACTAAATTGATAAAGTGACCCTGTTTAAATTTATGCTCCCCCAGCTTTCCACATTGTAATGTTACGGATTCCATTTTCATTTATCATTTAGTAATAAACATACTAAGTACAACTTTTGCTTGTTATAGGTTTGTACGGAACCCTCGGTGCGCGAGTCCGACTCGCACTTTGCCGCTTTTTTTTCTATGATTATACTTATTTGTTGGATCCACACCTGGTACAACCTTCCTACTTAAAAATTAAGCTACAATACTTAACTTTTTTTACTTAACAAATCTGCTATACAAACTAATACAGTAGTAGAGACAGCAGCGTGCTAAAACAGGCGGTTTAGCGCTATCGCGGGCGCAGTATGAAATCATGGGGTGATTCATTAAGCTCGCCGATAGAGGGCGGAGGTGACGCGCCCGCCACCGTGGCGCAGGCGCACGCCACAGGATGTAGCGTTAATCTCGTATTAAGGCTTATGAAAGTTGCGTTTCTTTTTTTGCACAACATTTTGTGATAGGTTTTGAACGCTTTCGGAGATTTAACAGTGATATAACTTTGTCGTTTGTAACGTTGGTGTCAAATCACACACAAGACACATTTGACTGGTTAATTAATCTGTCAGTTTCACAGTTACCTCATGACATGGTTGCAATCGGCACTGCAAATGTAATCCTAGACTAACGACCCGTTATAAATAAAGTTATAGGGCTCTGTTATGTAAAATGATAATTGATTACACAATGTCATTAGTAGAAATTTTCGTTCTTAATCAACATTACAAAATTCTTTATATGCTCTACATTTTCATGAGCTAACTGCGTCGGAAGCACTTGCACTGCAAAAATAGTACCAGTCCCTTAATAAAATACCGGTGTTATATAATGCATCATTTTAAAACCAATAATTACCTAAATGGCAATTGGCAGTTCGTCACTATAAAAACTGTATGAAGGAAGTAGATACTCGTAATATACCAAAACCCAAAATGTATAAAAGAAACCGATGATTGCAATAATTTTACAGTTTATTTCAAGAGACAACAAAAGAGCATTTATAAGGTTACGAGGTGATAAAGAATTGGACCTCCTAAGTCAGTCCCTTGCGGCACACCCACGGGTCGCACACACGGCCGATTACATCCTTTGTTGTGGAAGAAAAATGGCCGTACACTATCACCGCGCGATACTATTATTTAAAACAAGATGCCTGACGACCGATATGCCGCTATGAAATGATAGAACGACTAAAGCTGGAGGAGGCAATTCTGTTTACATTTGAACCAACGAAAGCGTTTGAGTCACTTGTGATCTTTACAACTCCGGAGAAGGACAAGGTACTTCTCCAGACATCAACTGTAAAGCATGATATAATAATAGTTATTTACGATACAAGTGTCGAAAATAGGAAATTCGCAACGAGTGGTGATAAATTAAAACACGATCGAAGGGAGTGTTTTAAATCGACACGAGTTGCGAATTACCTATTCGCACGTGTATCGTACAACGTTTTACTGTACATATGGCTCTTTAAAGTTTTAACATATGCACGGAAAGTGCTCTTTTCCGCACTAGTGCGGGAAAGTAGCCCCATATGTACTGTAAAATATTTTAAGGGTAAGTATATGGTAGTTGTGTTGTACAGTAGAACATTTGCGAGATCATCTGACTCTGTGAAGAAGATGGTAGGCGAACAATGCACGGTTTATATGATTTATATCCCGTGAAGAAGAGGAGACCAAAGGAGAATAAATGAAACATTCTCACAAATGAAAATACAAAAATGCTCATGCATTAGATATTGGACAGGTTGGGCGTCTTTAAAGTATACCTAATTAATCATTACGTTCTTTATTATATCTTCTCCATGTTAAAATATATTCCTGGGTATTGGTGCTAGCGCTAGCAGGGATATGCCTTTTTTGGCAATAGAGTAACGGCCATGAATCCTTGTTTCTATTCTGTGTTGGAGGCGATACCGCTGGGTGTTGGATACGATCAGGTATGACTACAATTGCAAAAAGCAGTTTAAAGAGTTACATTTTGTCTGTTTGAGAATTTCTAACTGCCACTGCTTCTTTGATCTATTGTGTGACATGTATATTCCTTAACCTGTTATTGTGTACAATAAAGTGCTTACATACATACATACATACACATTGCCCACTCACTGAAGTTTAATTTGGTTTATCACAAGGTTCCTGTTTCCGTAGTCCCTTTAGTTAGGGAGGTCACTCGCTTCCGAAAAAACGACCGCTTATGTCAGCGCTTGGCTCCTTTAGGATGCAACCGAGGGTAAGAGGAAAAGATAACTTGGTCTTGCAAGTCTTTACCATAGACAAAGAAAATTGATTCGCCCGTAACCATATTTTGTCTTTACACCATCTTTATGAGAGTGCGTTTGTTTAGGTTGACTATTCTATTTTGAATTTAAATACATTTCATGGTGGTCATTTTCGACAGTGAGAGACTATAAAGAAGGGGCAATATCAAAAGTGTTGTCACAATATTTACTTTAATTCCATTGGCGTTACATTTCTTTAACCATTTTAGCTTTCTTATTTATGTTAGTGACAATCCAATGCCATCAAAAACATTCTGTAAAAAACTAGCCAAGTCTCGATGGAGCTGCTTGTTTATCTCTAAAAAGTAATGAAATCTAGACAAAGTCGAGCCAAGTCTAAGGTTCCTTACTGCGATTTCTTTACTATTTAAAGTTAATGTTGTGTGACTTGGCCGTTGACTTGTACCCACTAACGTATAAAGAATGTTCAAATTATATTCTCAACGAACATTCATACTACGTAACCCTCTGTGTACAAATGTGTTGAACATTCACCTTTATATTTGTGAGATTTTTTATAATATCAAGTCTCAGGCATCCTTATTATATCCTTATGATTCTTTATTTGCTAACTAAATAAAATTCTGCAACTTGGCAATCACACCACTTTATTGCATTTAATAATAATTATTATTATTGTTATTATTATTGCATTTATGAATACCTAAAACTATGTAGTATTGTGTAATTGCAAAGTCCAAAATTTCAAGTCTGTTGTGTCTGACTTGAAATTTTGGATTTTAAGTATGTGATAATAGCTTACTGGATGACGAAAATTTTTGCGTTCTGGTCTTACGCAGAGGTTCTCAAATAGGGGCCTGAGAATGCGGCGAAATGGTTCCAGTAAAGGATGGTACGGCAGTGTTTGCTTCGCGCTCAACTTGGCGGGGGCACTGCCGTGCCCCCAGATCACCCTCCATCATACAGACAACATGCTTACGCAAGAAAGTGCGAAGGAACCCAGAATGACATATGACTCCGTCAAAAACTCGTTTCGGAATTGTCTCAATATGCCCCCAGGCCGGTTAAGAATCCCTCTATCCTTATTACCCTTTTTATTTCAGACACTTCATGTAACCGAATACCAAATGAAGTCTTGGCCGAATAATAAATGTGTTAAACACCTAGCAGATACTGCGAGCCATTGTTACGACGATCGTATCTCGATACAACGTATCGTGGTAGCACGTGACAAACGAGCGGCCCACCCAGGGAGCATATTCGGATAATTAGGGGGCTTGTATGAAAGTATGCTTTTTAGTTGTTTATTGGTCAATGAGATCGATGGAGACAAATCATCAGGGCTGCAAAATCCAATAGTGAACACACAGATCACGATTCTTAGGAATGAGGGAACGACTGAAGTGAAAGAACGGTCAATAAAAAAATTGCCGCTAGCTAAAAAACCTAACCTAACTTTTTAGAATTAAAGACGGTTCAAATAAACATTCCATTCCAGTAAATTCAGATTACAAGTCGTGTCATAAAAAGAGAGGGAATTGAAGAAACTTCAGGCTAGTAATTGATAATGCATGGCAACGGGATAGGTACCTACTTATAAATAAACCGTGTACCCGAGTGCCTTTAATAAAGGTTTTTTTTATTAACCTGTTTTTTACATTCCTACTACTGGTCAAAAGAGGCCAATCGCATAGAAAAACAACCAATTAAGAACAAAGGGTTCAAGGCGATTTATTGAATGTTATTAGTGGTCGTTGTGTCTATTGCAAGAAAGAAACCTATTAGTAAGTACAAATAATCTCGTATTACAATAGGTTCTGTCACAATATTGTTTGTTCCAATCTCAAGCATGATACGGCACCAACATGTAAATAAAACATTAAAGAGTTAATAAAAACAAAGTCATTACTAACGCGGTTACAACCTCCTTTAGCGTCAGCTCAAATTGATTCACTATAAAATTCTTGTTAGCCATGATTCACATTGGAATCTCATAAAACCACTAAAACAATATCGGATCACAATAAAACCACTCGAATAACTTCACAAACGAGAGCAACAAGGACAGAAAACAAAAAAAAGCTGTCGACTCCCGCGCCGGCGTAGCCACCTCCCAACGCCATCTTTTGTAAGCTTCGATAACTAAAATGAAGCAATATACATTGACGTTATACAAGGAAATCTGGATTAGGCGGCGCCTATGAAAGCCGCGACGCATTAAAAACAACGCGTAGTTTTGTTGCCCTGCGGTCGTATTTGTTAACAAATGGCGTATTGTTTTCGGTTGAAACCTTAAACGTATCGTGGAATCTGGAGGCTGTCACTATTATTTTGTGATAGGAATTCCTTGGTTATGTCCGACATATTGTTACTTTCCCGAATCGTATAAATAGGATGATATACAAAGGGACAAATATGTCACAGCGAAAACGAGATCTTTAGATTGATTATGATTACGTTAAAAATATGTATTTAATTTATAAAAATATAAATTAATGCAAGTGACTGTAGGTACGATTAACTTAAATTCGAAAAAAGCTTCTTACACTTTTGTGAAAATCTGTTTGCCATTTTGCTACCCTACAATTACACGCGTTGAATGAAATCGTAACGGTCAAATCAGTAGGTAAATTGCCGTGGAAGAGGACCTTACAAACTTGACTTAATCGGTACGTATGTACATCTACATACAAATGGGTCTTCAGAAACCGGCACTGTAAGGGATTTTCTCAGTGTTCAACAGTCGACACTGGCTCATTAGTTGTCACTTTCAATTTCAATGAAGTGACAAGGGGCTAGTTTACTTTTTCTGCTTGCTGTCCTTTGGATGTCATCACCATGTTGGTATATAATTTTACGCTTTATAATGATTTTACTTTTTGTTTAGGAGATTACGATAACTAATGACTTATTTTAGATGCTAAATAAAGTAATTAATATTTGCATCCACGGTAGTGACATCCACGGCTGCACAAAAATGAGAATGACCCTAACAGAGCGTCAATTATTAGAATTACTTAGGGTGTTAAACATCATAATAACGATTGTCGAAAGCTATCCATGTTATATTTCATCCGTGTGTAATTAACCCTTAAGCAGACTGCTGTATCTAAGAATACATTATATGTCCTCTATCAGGTAACATTATGTACAGGCAGCACATTAATCCAGCTATCAGGGATCTTATCTAATCGCTAACGACCGGTCTGTGACGTGCTTTTAGCCATTTTTTGTGGATTAAATTTAGGGGAGAGTGACTTGACAATTTTCGTTTCGTACGAATGTTGAAACATATGCATTTTAATGTGGCTTAAATAATTCTACGTGTTAATAAAATAACGCAAAACCTGAAAACAGTTTCTTCAGAATCGAGAGTAGAATGTGAAAAAAAAACTTTTTTTGACGCGATTTATTTTCTAAATTTTTTAAACTGTTTTAAGGTTTTTCGTTATTTCATTAAGCACGTAGTAGTCAGAATTTTAGACAGCAATAGTAATTCAATCGAAAATGCTTATCAATGTTAAAAATAAAAGAACACGAAATATAATAATTACTTTCGACTCTGCTGTTTGCGGACTTGAGTTTGCTACGCAAGTACTGTCTCCGTTAAAACACCCAAGTTTTGACCAAATACACGTTTAATTTACGGTTCCCGCTTTTTGTACCATAAACTTTTCCCTATTATATAATTTGATCTGTTGTTTCACTAAGACATGTTTACCTTTAAACTATAATTCTCTGGATTGTTATTCATAAAACCAACCGCACTTATCTGAATAACATCTTTACATTGATTTTTAATAACAAAAAACCCTAATAATTACAATTTCAGACAAAAATACAATAGAGAAAGGTGTAATGAATAAGTAAGAGTACTTTTCTTTTTCATAAAGTCTCACCTAGAAATCCCCACCCCTCCCAAGACATGATCACCTAATCTACAAGGAACTAGAACGATAGGATCCAACAATGTAATCGTGCACCAAAAGGACCCGTACGGCTATCATATCTAGCCCGATAGGGCTCTACATGAAGTTGGTTTTAACAGCACTATATGATTCCAATGTTAGGCTATAATAAATCTAACCCTGTTGGATGTGAGTGTTCCAACGAAAGTTATTAAAAAATATTTTACTACGTTCAAATGTGAAGTTGAAAGCATTTATAAGTATGCACTAATGAAGCCTCAGATGGATATATTTAAAATGAAGTCATTTTCAATCCTAATTCACTGTTTCGCATCCTGAGTGCATTTTGGAGAAACCAACGGTCGATTCTTGTTACATAACCTCGCCATGGATTGGCGAATATACCTAATAGATTTGCACTAGCGTTTTTATAACTTTTCCAGAGCACGAAAGCGCTCAAGCGCTGAAACACGGGAACCACGATCTTATGATTTTCAGTCGGTGCATGTGCACAGACACATTGAGGGTGAATCCGGAGCCTCTTAATCAAATAACGGTTACAGCCAAATAAGTCATCAGTGCACTCGCATATCGCTAAGCTCGCCGCACAACTATCTTCCTGATAGCCTTGTGCTTTCTTTAGGGCGGGAATAGATTGTGTTGGACCACTGTTGGTGGTAAAGCTTTTCCCGTAATGTTGCAGAATTGAAGGAATACATAAGGAGGGTGGAGGGGGGGTTTGACAATATCGGAAAACATGTTCATAATACATGATAGATAAAGCATTCTATTCATTAGAAGAATACTTAAATAAATGAAAATTATAAACTGTTAAATGACGTATAACTAATGTAAGAGACATTTAATCTGTGATTTACAGTCAGTACTAGCACTTCAGTCAGTTTACTTGAGTATAAACCAAATGGAATATTTTGAAGTAAAGTACAAACAAAACTACAGCGGGATTAGATTAGATTACTTAGATTAGATTTATTTATTACACGATGAAAATTACAATATAAATATTAAGTGCAACTACAAAGTTGTAGTTGTAAAAAGTACAAAGATCACGATCTGAGGGAACAGGTAATCTTATAAAAGGATAAAAGGAATTCCATTTAACCCCATATTAATTGACAGATAACGTTATCAATACGATTGTGTGGCGCCAGAAGACCTATAAAATTTTGGTTTGTCCACGACTTCGGCGATATTCGATATGGTCTGCCTTGTGTCCATTTCGTAATTTACATAGTTCCAATGAAAGCGGGTAATAATGCAGTGATCATAGTTTTTCTAGACCCGTAACTACAACAAGCGCGCATACTTGGGTAGCCATCCATACTAATATTATAAATGGGAATGTATGTGTGTGTGTGTTTGTTTGTTTGTTTGTCCGTCTTTCACGGCAAAACGGAGAGACGAATTGACGTGATTTTTTAAGTGGAGATAGTTGAAGGGATGGAGAGTGACATAGGATAGTTTTTATCCCCGAAATCATCCTCTACGGGGGTGAAATGGGGGGGTAAAAGTTTGTATGGAGCTGGGATATAAACGAGTTCCACGCGGACGGAGTCGCGGGCAGAGTGACTATGAAATCATTATTTAAACTAGCTGCCGGCGCTTCGATTGCGTACAACCTCACCGACTGATCCTCGTTATATTATAATATCAGTGTGTAGATCAAACTAATACGGTTAAAGTGTGTTGTGGGCGATGGGCTAGCAACCTGTCACTGCTATATCACATTTAGCTGATAGTTTATAAACACATTTACGCTAAAAGTGGCACTTGGACATAAGTTTCAAGTGCTAGGTCTACCCCTTTTGGGAATGTAAGCATTAATCTTTTTTTTAAATAATAAATAAATATTAGGGGACAATCTTACACTAATTGAACTAGTCCCATAGTAAGCTCAGTAAGGCTTGTGTTATGGGTACCATATAATAGATATAAATACTTAAATACATAGAAAACATCCATGACTCCATCATGATCCATGCTCATCACACAAATATTTGTCCTTACCGGGATTCAAACCCAGGACCTTCAGCTTCGTAGGCAGCGTCACTACCCACTAAGCCAACCAGTCGTCGAATGAAATGTAGTTTTCTATTACCTATTCGAAAATATTATGAATTAATTATTATTATTTATTATTATTCTCTTTGTTTATTATTAATTTCATCTCCGATTGAAATTCACGGGGCGAACCCCGGTCATTTGGAAGGCGTGCGTGGGATATATAGATCCAACACGTAGAGGCCCTTTGGTGACGAAGTTTAATGTGATGTAATACACCAACACGACGATATACCCGTGAATGATCAATAGATAATGATTTTATGGCTTTTTTTCTAAAACATTATTTATTCATAATTATTGAACCGACTCCCAAAAGAACCATGCGTCAAAATGGTCCTGAAACCAACAGCACTGAGAGTTATGTCATTAAATAGGTCTTTAAATCTACTTTATTTCATTATACATATAGGCACAAAGTCGAATTCCATTGCAGAACGAAGATATTCGTATTTTAGCCACAGTCATAGTACGAGCTATGAAAAAACGCATTCAGAGAATATTCATATTTAGTATTCTGGAGGGTAGATATGACAACATGTACTAATGATGAAGGCACATCGAGCGTGGCATATATTCATATTTTATTAATAAAACAATTAATTAGCTACAAAAAAACATGTTTATTTTACACACTTACCCTAATAATTCTGAATATGTATTCACTGAGAGAACCCGTTTTCTCATAGATCCTATACTCACTTTAACTTAAATATGAATATCTCAGTTCTGCAATGGAGTTCAACTTAATGCCCGTATAACGAATTGAAGTAGTTTAAAAGACCTATTTAATGACCTAAGTTTCAGCTTTGTTGGAATCAGGACCAGGCTCAATACAAAGTTGCCCATGGTCCTTTCATGAGAATCGGTTGATAAATGCCACCTGTAGAGGAGAAGAGCCGGACAGACGCCGGACATACGAAAGAATGTTGACTCAAGCTGATGCAGAAAATTTCTTTCGCTTCACTCGCTCGTTCGATATTATGAATCACAGAACTCCGTTCGCTACGCTCGCTCGTTCAATTTGAACAGCAAAACTATGTTCAAAGATCAAAATTCGAAATTTAATCAGATCTAAACACAGCTATTAGCCATGAATCATGTTTCGCGTGGCTACAATTTTATCAGCACTTTAAAAATGCTATCGGTTGGGAATCGAACCTAAGCTGGGCTGCAGCAGACTTAGCTCACGCCTTCATTTACATGTCCCATTTGCTTAATAGCCGGGAATACTGCATGCGACTGGACAGATTTATGTGGTTCAAGCCTTAGGAGGAAGCGATTATGCACGTGTGGTCGATTGCACTACGTTTCTAGTTTACATTCCGTAGTTGGTATAATTCTGAGCATGCCTCACATAACATAATAAGCCAGACGGATAAATTGTCCCGATGCCGATGTCGAATATTACACCCAATAGGAAAAATTGTCATAGAATTCGTTAAGTCTAGTGAGTATTTGTGTAGATGTTAGTGTATTTTTTACAAACTTTATGATAATGTGTTCATTCTTCCTTCCATTCATTATTGAAATATTCATTTACATATGCAACTGTCGTCCTGTTCTGGCGATTTATTTCCGCTCCCGCTTACACTACAAGGCAGCCCCTTAACGCGGCATTTTTCGTTTCAAAGTCGGCAAATTACACACATAAAGAAATGTGCAATTGCAATACAGTATTAACATTTTTATGGGCTGTATATTACGTGAAACGCTGGCCTGCACAATTGATGGCGCGCCTAATGTGAATTTTATGTATCACTCGTTTAGACCGAAATATAAGTGTAATTATAGTACTTATTTAAAACTGAACGGCAGATACTTACATACAAAAGCTATGTTTCACACAGAACCCTTTGTTTTAAACTTAAATTGTCCCCCATATTAAATTTCAATCTCTTTGTAATTAACAGAAAACAGAGCCCGCGAAGTTTCCATATCAAGGATAGTCTAACCATAGACTTGCTTTACTCTTTGGTCTAACCTCCTGCGTCCTATATATGGAAATAACAACATCGTTCGAAAGAATACAATAAAATGCCAAAGGAATAGGCAGACTGTCAATTGTTTTGCCCCGTTCGATTTTGGAATTTAAATGAAAATTCACAACTATTATGCGAACCGCATACTTTAAATAGTGTAAATTAGAAGTTATGTACGAAATAAATACAGTTCGTTCGGTGAAGGAATACGTCGTGAGGACACCGGTATAATCCCAATAAAGTCTATTTTTTGCTCTCTGGGTTGGAAGGTCAAATGGTATCAAACGCTTTTTGTAAAACTATGGGATTAGGTGTCAAAGCGGACACCGGGCTCCTTTAGGGTATAACCGAGAATAACGCTAGGAGGGTAATGATCTAGGACGAAAGCGTTACCCGCATAAATAGACGCAAATTGGGTACATCAAGGTTCTTTAATAAAATATGTCACCAACCACTATCAAACCAGATCGCGCCCGACCATTACCTAATTGAACGAGCGAGCAAGGCGGACGAACCTCGCCGTTTCATCTTGGGCAAAAGAAGCATAAGTATATCTGGCTGTCCGGCTTTTTTCCGCTATACAGGTCGCAATTCTCAACTGATTCTCATGAAATTTTGAGAGCATGTTCAATAAGTATTATTTTGTTTTTGGTTATTTAGTGGCACATAACATCAAAAAACAAAGAAAAGTAGGCTTGCAAGTTCTACGGCTCACAGAGCCACTAGTAGTAATAAAGGTAGTAATGGATAATTCAATACGTCAAGGAGAATAGTGTGACAAAGCTTCATTATCTAAAAGTCGGAAACTAATAGCCTTAAGGAAGCTATGATTAGCCTTGTGTACTGGTATATGGGTCAACTATACAAATGTATGTTATGCGGACACAGCGGAAAAACATCTCGATCATATTTGAACCAGCCCCTGTTAAGAGGGAAGTTTTGAATACTACGTTCTCGTCCAAACAAAAAGAGAAAACGTATTTTCCACTTCTAAATATCTTCCAATCTCAATGATTTTTTAGTACATTATTGACACAATCAAAGCCCAGGTTTATAGTCTTTTGTCGAGATTTGCAATAAATTAAAATTTATAGGCACCTAAAAATGTTTGTGTTTTAAAAGAAAGCGAAACCTATAAGTAGGTATAAACCTAATTATTATTATGCTGAAACGATCGACATCAAAATCCAAGTGATTTGTTAAGATTTAGTTAGTGGAAAACATTTTCTCCCGAATAGGAAATTTCATATAAAAAGGACCTATTGTCAGTCGCGAGCTGCTAGGCGCGCGTACAAAAACTTGATTTTCGAGCCGCCTTTGTCCCCCATTCTCTCTGTCAAATTAAGTAATGTTAAATGTTTTTAAAAAATACATTATCGAAGCGTTTTACTATGGCTCTATATTTAGGGTTGTAAAAAAATGTACATTTGACGTGCGTAGGCGATGATAAAGTCAGTGTATTTTTAGCGTATTACCAAATCAGTCATCAAATAAATTAGAACATAGGGATATAGTGGCCCAACTAGCAAAAGAGTCTCAGAATGCGCACTTAATGAGAGTGGTAGGCTTATAGCGCTCTTATAATTGTTTTGAACATCTCATCGCCCTTATATTAGTCTTAGATAAGCTTGTACGGACTCAAGAATGCTCAGTCTTATTACTTAGACTTACACATGTATATAAGAGCATTTTACAGAACTCATTTAAGCCTTTTACTCCTACAATAACATTTACGAAGCCTCATTGGACTTAACAAAACCTGTGCTTATAACAGTCTCAGAATGCGCACTATATAAGAGTGGTAGGCTTATAGCACTCTTGTAATTGTTTTGGAAGATGTCATCGCTCTTATTTTAGTCTTAGATAAGCTAGTACGGACTCAAAAGCACTCAGTTTTATTTCCTGGTCTTATATATGTATATAAGAGCATTTTATAATACTATTATAAGCCTCTTGCTCTTACAATAACTTTTACGAAGACTCATTGCACTTGAGAAAACTGTCTTTAAAATAGTTTTAGAATGCGCTCTTTATAAGAGTGGTAGGCTTATTGCGCTCTTATAATTGTTTTGGAAGATGTCATCGCTCTTATATTAGTCTTAGACTAGCTAGTACGGAATCAAGAGCACTCGCTTTTATTGTCTCGTCTTATATATGTATATAAGAGAATTTTATAATACTATTATAAGCCTCTTGCTCCCACAATAAATTTTACGAAGACTCATTGCACTTGAGAAAACTGTCTTTATAATAGTCTTAGAATGCGCTCTTTATAAGAGAGGTAGGCTAATAGCGCTCTTATAATTGTTTTGGGAGATGTCAACGCTCTTTTATTAGTCTTAGACTAGCTAGTACGGACTCAAGAGCACTCCGTTTTATTGCCTCGTTTCATATATGTATATAAGAGCATTTTATAATACTATTATAAGCCTCTTGCTTCTACAATAAATTTTACGAAGACTCATTGCACTTGAGAAAATTGTCTTTATAATAGTCTTAGAATGCGCTCTTTATAAGAGAGGTAGGCTTATAGCGCTCTTATAATTGCTTTGGAAGATGTCATCGCCTTTATATTAGTCTCAGACAAGCTAGTACGGACTCAAGAACGCTCAGTCTTGTTACGTCGTCTCATATATGTATATAAGAGTATTTTATAATACTATTTTAAGCCTCTTGCTCTTACAATAACATTAACGTAGATTGGATTGGATTAGAAAACCTGTTCTTATAGCCCCATTCTATAACCTCATTTTATTTTGTAATAGACTTGCTAAATGCTATTGTAAGAACGTCAGACTAATGTCAGCATAGCATAAGAGCACTGTAAGTAGGTCCATCTCTGATCTTATTTAAAGCTGTAATAAGATACCAGCTGTGATTTAGTAAGATATTAGAGTGATATTGGATCAACATACTTACAACACAAAAGACAAGATCGATAAAAGGTGGTTTGATCTTAAATCGATTTTGGGAACACACAAATTAATTGTAGATAATAGCAAGATTTTATTTTATGTACTAATGCTGTCAGGGCAAGGTAGTGTTGCGAACAATATTAGTGAGGGTTCTGCAGGTTCTGCTTGCATACAAGAGGTTGATTTTGAGGACAGTGATTAAGTCTGTGTTGAAAATGATTTTAGTGAAAATGAATCGTCCACCGAAGACGAGACCGATTATGAAAACGATTTCGCCTGAAAACCGATTTACAAAAATGGGCGTTAACGTTTAATACACCTACAACAGGAGACTAAATAATTTTCTAACAAAAGACGCACGAACACTACTTAAATCTCCAGATGCAAAGTTCACATTCGTCGTCGATGTAGTGGTCATAAATAGTGTCATACTAAACAATTGTCACACCTTGGTTATTGGTTTTTCTTGAAAGACCAATTTAATCGTTTCCTTATGTTTTTATTTATTTATAACTAGCTGCCCGGCCCGGCTTCGCACTATTAATTTACTATTTTCCCGTAAGAATGAAGCATTTTCCCGCGGTAAAAAGTAGCCTATGTTCATCAGGGATAATGTCGGCTTCTAATGGTTAAAGATTTTTTTCAAATCAGTCCAGTAGTTTCGGAGCCTATTCAATACAAACAAACAAACAATCAAATCTTTCCTCTTTATAATATTATTATTATAGTGTAGATGAAATGTTTAGGTTTGACATTTATGGCGTTTTTGTAATGTAAACACACTTCTTGTTCAGTAAAACATGTCACGGAAGTGTGTTTCTTTCCAAGGCCATTTTAAATCCTTTTTTAATACAGTTGCTCAAAAAGTGGTACTTTTTGTGGCTGCGTAGCGTACGAGAAGCTCAATTTCTCGAACTAGTGCTTTTTACTTTTTATTGTGCTTGTGTGTGATTTGATTGGTTTAAGCAAATCTAGTTGGCCGCGCGCCACTAGAATTCTGCTCTGTGATTGGTTGAAAAAAATCTAGATGGCCACGCGCCCCAAGAATACTACTGTATACTGCTCTGTGACTGGTTGAAATATTGAAGCTGCGCGCTTCACTCGCACTGATATGGAAGTGAAGTTGTAAATTTCGTAAAGTTTTTTTCGTAATTGTATTAAAAAACGTCGTTTACAACACGTGTGAAATGTCTTTTACCACTCGTACCGAGTCTTCTTGCCACTCGCTTTCAGCTCGTGGCAAGATACCTCGGTACTAGTGGTAAAAAGACATTATTTTCACACTAGTTGTAAAATGTACTAATTTCTACTCCTGTACCGTTATCTGTCATTTATATAGGTTTTAGCTCAAATAAAATGACACCGGTAATAAATCACCGGTAAAACTCTATGCTCTATGGCCAATAAACGCACTGTTTAGTGTACTTTTATGGTTCATACATTTTTCATAAAAGCACTGCTACCACGATGTCAAATCGTCTAACTTTTTTTTAATCAGCCGCTATATTGCAGTAGTACCAACTTCATAAGCAAATTTTTCAAAATAAAACATTTTTATTTACTATGAAACATTTGTAGAACAAACTATTTACTAAAATAAAAATGGCGCCGCGCCGCCGTCGCGGGCCTACATATTTTACCAATTATTGGTATTCGATTCGGATCCGTATTCAGTTTCATTCGGATGGCAAGTGCAAGGAAATTAAAAACAAAACAGACCATGTCATATTTCAAAGTTCCAGTTCAAAATTAAAAGACAAAATATGATAATTATTAAAAAATATGATAGTTATTAATAACTTGTTAATATTTTATTCGTGTTTGTGAAGTAAAGAAAAATATGTACGTTCCTTTTAAATGGACGAAGAAGAAAATAACGCGGCGTCGACGCAACGCACGATTTTGTATAATAACGTTCACAAGACGCCGGTAGTACAGCCCTTATACAACAGTTGCATAAAATACTATAACATACGGATGTCTTTCTTGATTAAGTAACGGTCTATACCCATCTAATACAACTATTTCACCACACCAACGTTGTCACTTAAATAAAAAAGTTACTTATTTTATTTCTATTTATAAGTTCAAGTGGTCAGATTAAGATGAATAAAATCGATTTGAGATTTTAATCAAGGAACCCTAATTAATTCAACATGGCCATGCCATTAGTATCCAGAATGCTAATGTGAGTTTAAACGATCTTACAATAGTCTAACAGTGCGCTGGTGAAATGCAGCTATATCAATGGCGACACTGTCAATACAAATAAAGAAATAAAATAATTAAAAGAGGATACGAAATACCATAGTTGATTAGGCGCATGAATTTTGAAGCGTAAAACAGGGTCTACTTTACAGTAAACAAAATCTACCATGCAAATTACTTACCGTAAAACAAACACACACCAGATGAAAACAAACACGTTATTATATTAAAATATTAATTATACTTAATAAACAGTCACTCAAACCTTTTCATTTTTTACTATCACGTTGCACTTTAACATACTGACTGACTCGACTCTCAGACTGTTTCAAATATCGAGTGATCCTACAATAATGAAGTACTAAATCATAATTAGCTTCTTTAGGCTCACAGTATTCTACCTTTAGATCAATATAAGCCCATGCAGGCTTACACGATCCTACAAAAAATCATAATAAGCTTGTTTAGGCTCACAGTATTCTAACGTTAGAACAATATAAGCCCATGCAGGCTTACACGATCCTACAAAAAATCATAATAAGTTTGTTTAGACTCACAATATTCTAACGTTAGACCAATTTAAGCTCATGCAGGCTTACACGATCCTACAAAAAATCATAATAAGTTTGTTTAGACTCACAATATTCTAACGTTAGACCAATTTAAGCTCATGCAGGCTTACAAGATACTTAGGTAAATGCGATATTAGCCTAAGGCACTTAAATTTGTTTTGGCAAGATTACTGTTAAAGCGAACAGCATCTAATAAGACTGATATTAGAACGATATTAAAACAAATACGCTTATAATTGGTGCCCGAATCCAGGCTTATACGATGATATAGGATCAAAGTAAGAGCGAAAAATTTTTAGTCTTGAGACTGTTGTAGGCCTGGTTTTTGCTAGTTGGGGGAGCTCTTAGTTAATTTATGTTACTAAAATAATATGCATAGACTTTGATTTGGAGGAGGAATAGAAAATGGGGACTACGGCGGTTCGAAATTCGAGTTTTTGTATGGGCCGCGAGCTAGCCAGCACATGGCATTAAGCAAACACTGTTGCCTATTTTCACGTAGAGATAAAAGAAGGTCTCTCTCTCTCGGGCACTCTGGCGACCTTCCTCCAGGAACACAACGCCTCAATCCATATACCTATAGAGCTAGGGATGTCAGTGTCATATGGCTGTGGTCTTCTCTGTGCCCTTCTCTGATATCACAACACAACTTTCTACGCACTCGTTTCTATAAGCACCGAGCAGTATACACTCAAGAGCAAGTACACATTGTATAGAATTTCAGTAAACTGTACCCAACAGTTTTGCTCTTGAGTGTAGTTTGTGTTAGTTAAAAAGCCGAAAATGCACTTAACGTGAAATTTTATCGATTCTTTTAATACGATACAATATAATACAATATAACAAAGAGACGTAATAAAACTGATCGAAGTGTGGCACATATACTGGAGTAGCTGCTGCTGATTCTATTCTTTATTCACTTGCTTTGGGCCTATCGACACACCCTGCGTCATTGTTTTACAACACGAGATACTTGAAGATAACAATTAAATAATAGATGTCGGTAATGTTTGGTTTAAAGTAATTATAGTCATTTAATCTAAAACAAACTATACAAACGATGCAATTTGTCACAACAACTGACAAAGGACGCTATAGTTGGTATGAAACAGCGATATATACCTTTCATACCAACTATAGCGTGCGTATATAGGTGTCTTTGTCGGTTGTTCTGACAAACTGCGAAATGACCAAAACATGTCAGAACCAGCGCGAAACATATCAACAGGCGATTAGGATGAGGAGGGTGTTACTTGTCTCAACATCAACTATAGTGGTGTCTTTGTCGGTAGTTCTGACAAATTGCAAGCCGCGAAACGGTCTAAACATGTCAGAACAAAAAACGTATCTACATGCGATTAGGATGATGAGGAGAGTATCGCTGTCTCATCCTACTAATATTATGAATGCGGAAGTAAGGATGGTTGGATGTTTACTCAATCACGCTTAATCAACTCTGCCGATTTGGATGAAATTTTAAATTTGGATTAAAAAATAGGATACTTCCAAGTAAAATATAGGATCCCGGGTTCACCCAGCTGAAGTCGCGGAAGGAAGCTAGTACTAACTATAGCGGCGTCTTCGTCGGTTGTTCTGATAAATTGCAAGCTGCGAAATGGCCTACACGTGTCAGAACAACGAACATATCAACATACGATTAGAATGAGGAGATGTACCCTGGCTGCTGCGGTTTCCCCGTCTGCTCGATAAGCTTACAAATACCTAATTGGTATGCGATAGCCCTAATTAAAGCAACCAACAGGAAGCGAGATATGTTTTAATTAAGCCTGTTGACACGATGCGTGTCACTGCGCAGCGAAGAAGTGATTTAGTCTAAGGTCACAACTTAGACGTGGAATTGTTTCTATTAGGTACTTTTGCCTGCAACTTTGTCTCTACGGCCCAGCAAACGAAAAAACCATAGTCTAAGTAGCGCCGTAAAATGGCCCTAAGAATGGGTCCCTATGCGCGGATGGGGGCGGGTGTCAGAAGGATGCCAGACAGCCGTTTAGTTCGAACAAGCTCATACAGGGTTTTAGACACGTGTTTGGGCAGAAATTTGTAAGGATTCTATGGTCATTTCGTTCGCTGCTTCGCCTGTAGGTATGTGTAAGCGAACAACACTGCAATCGTCAAACCTGATACCATTGTAATTGTATTTTCAATCTTTGGCGTGTAAAATAAGCCTTGAGGCCTACTTGCAGTGTACTCGTAAAAATCTGATTTTAGTATGTGAATTTGATATTTGGATTGGTTTAAATCAATGTGAATGTGACACTGGAGTTACAAGGAAATGGTCCTTAGGTTACGATTTCCGCTCAACATCAGGCAGACCGTACACTTATCTGCCAACACAAGTATACAATTGTTACTCTATTTTGCATTATCTCGTATCTTTATGCTTGCCAAGAACGAACGGTTTAGAACGTGACAAATCCAACACGAATTCCAATACAATTCGTTACTCAAACAGACTCTCTTCATGTCAGGATCCGATTGCCTAAGCGAACTAACAGATTAACAGTCAAGATAAATCGATACCTGCTGTTATTCGACCTTCGCTGTGTTGGTCCCGCTCAGTCGTAAAACTCTATCTCGCTCGTATCGAGATAGGAAGCCCGTAAATAGTTTTATCTGACTGGTACAAAGTAAATGTATAAAGCTGGGTTATTGACAGTCCTTGTAAATATAGCTGTAGAAATATAGTTAAGGCGCCGTGGGTTCAGCGAAGTCAAGCGAACAGAGTTTTTGAAACAATATAATGCGTCTGTTTATAATAATTTGGTTAAGAAAAAATACGTTTACTAATCTCGAGGCTTTTCTGCAGGGAGATCAGTGTTTAGAAACATGATTAAGCAATTTTCGCTCGATAAAAAAAAATCGCCAACATACCTCTATTTACACTCTTTAAAACGATATTACATTTTTTTTAAACTTGCTACTTACATGAAACTTGCATCAAAAATTGCGTATTTGTATTTTAGATGGTAATCAGTGAATACATTTTTTTTTTATAATTCCAATCAAAAATAATAATTCTAAAACATCGATAACCGTGAACCTACTCATGCCCGACTACCGGCCGCCGCCCGCTCAGTGCTCAGCGAGCTGCGTTCGGGGATGGCCCCGTGTCGCGCGACTCGTGCTCCCAAATCCGTACCGCCAAGTGCATTTCTTGCAAAAAATATACCCTGCGTTCTCCCTATAATGGGGAATAAAAAGAATAAAACTAAAAAAAGGAGAAGGAGTCATGTTATGAATTGCAGGGCGATTGCCCGAAGAACAAATGCGAAACGGTAACTGCAATCACAGATAAATAATAAATGCAGTAGTGTAGGTGCCTACTTACTTAGTGGCTGTGTGACGCGCGTAAGTTATATTATGTATCTGAAGTGGGAAGTTCGCTATATACTTACCGAAGATATTATATGAATAGTGTTTTTTCTTGTTAAATAAGTAGGCACTGTAAATATCATATCAAATTATTCATTTCTGAATGTAATCATTCTCTCTAAAAATTTTTTAGGTTGTTGGACCGCAACAAAGAAAATAACGAAACCGTGTTCCCATCGAATGAGTACGTAATAATTATTTTAGTCTAATCAGAGGGACTACCGCGAAGCGAAAACGAACTTCGTTCAAGTATCTCCCTCTCTGTCGCTCGAACTAGCAAGAGCGACAGAGACGGAGATACACGAACGAAGTTCGTTGTCGTTTCGCGGTAGGCCCTCAGTACGTGAGCATGGCGCAACCGAAACTCGTGTGACAGTCACACTCTCAACAGAGAGGAGAGGAGTGGAGTGAAGTAGAGAGGAGTGGAGATGAGAGGAATTAGTTAAGCGAAGAGGAGAGGGGCGGGGAAAATGTAGTGAAGGGGAGTAGATTGGAGAGGACTGGTGTGGGAAAGAGAGGAGAATAATGGAGTGCTACATGGGGAGGAACGGCTTGTCCGATTTGGATGAAACTTTGTTTACATATTTGAGTGGGTCCATGGATGGTTTATAAAGACAATAGGCCCGATAGATGGCGTCGTGATCACAATTGAAATGACGAATGGTTGGACCAATTTTTATGAAACTATGTGTTTAGGTATTTAAGTGGGTCCCTGGATGGTTTTAAAAACAAACAGTTGGACCCGGTAGATGGCGTTGTGATCGCGATATCTTGAAAAACCGGATTTGCTGAACATGTGACAACACTGTATATTTTAGTGGGTTCAGGGGATGGTTTGATCGAGGGAGACGAAGAGAGAGAGAGATGGTATTTGTCTATCTTATATGGTGAGATAGGAAAAGAGAGATAGTGTGTAACGAAATCTTAAATGTTTATGAAGCAGAAACGTCCGCTATCAAAATTCCAAATTTCAATCAGAGTGGAAAATTGAAAAATTATTCGCCACGAGCGGGATTTGAACCCACAACCTCTGGAATCCGTCCATCGCTCTCCCAATTGAGCTACCGTGGGTCCGCTAATGGTGAAGAATCTTTCAATCCCTTCCACTATTGTATTTACACCTTAGGGATGCTCGTAGCGACATCTACCGCGAAGTTATTACAACTTCTGAAACGGCACCAACGTTTCAAGTTACATTGAAGACGAAGGGGAAAATCAACCCATGGAAGTAATTTATATTCAGCGAGATGATGCGTTTTGGAGTGAAAAAATGGAGAAAAAACTTGTGGAATTTTATATTGGTCATTTATTGCCAGAATTAGTTGACTCGCGGCAAGCGCGAGGAATGCCAATTAGAGGAGCGTCTCCTAATCGATCGACATAAAAATAATTTATTTTATTAAACAAAATACGACCGGTTAGCCTAGTGGGTAGTGACGCTGCCTACGAAGCTGAAGGTCCTGGGTTCGAATCCCGGTAAGGACAAATATTTGTGTGATGAGCATCAATATTTGTTTCTGAGTCATGGATGTTTTCTATGTATTTAAGTATTTATATCTGTTATATATATCGTCGTCTAGTACCCATAACACAAGCCTTATTGAGCTTAATATGGGACTAGGTCGGTTTGTGTAAGATTGTCCCCTTACATTTATTTATTTATTTATTTTTTTAAATAGTAGACACTTACACACACACACACACTCTTTCTCACACACATACACATTACCGATGAAGAAGGTATGACAAACAAGTTTTTATTTATTTATACTAAATGTTCTTCGCTAAAATTCATTGTGTGTAGGTACCTACCCTACCAAAGTACTTATAAAACTTTACTTTCCAATAAATTGTGAGTATCCCAGTTGAAGTTCGTCCTTTTTTCTCAACTCCACTCTACTCCTCTCCTCTCCTCTTCACTTAACCCTTTCCTCACCACTCTACTCGACTTCTCTCTTTTTTCTCTCCTTTTTTAAACCCACCGGTTCGTTTGGTTAGTTTGGCGAATTTACCGGGTGTAATACCGTCAGCGCCCATCGCTATTTTATTATACCTACAGGCTTGAGGTCCCGGGTTCGAATCCCGGTAAGGGCATTTATTTGTGTGATGAGCTGATGAGCATGAATATTTGTTCCTGAGTCATGGATGTTTTCTATGTATTTAAGTATTTATTTATCTATTCAAGTATGTATATCGTCATCTAGTACCCATAGTACAAGCTTTGCTTAGTTTGGGACTAGATCGATTTGTGTAAGATTGTCCCCCCAAATATTTATTTATTTTATTTTATATACCTACTTTATTTTTTACTACACACATGGTTGGCAACTGGCAACCCATTTACTTTCCGGTCTGTGAAGTTACTACAATTTTTGCTTTAGTTCTAAAAACCGCGGTAGTGCGCGTCTAAACTAGAATATGAATTAGCCGCTTCGTTGCGGTACTGTTTACTCTGTACTGTGTGTTTCCACTATGCGCGACGGCGGGAGACGTGCGGGCGGAGCATCCCCGCGCGCGCGGGGGCCGCACCCCCTGAGACGATATTTTTCGCTGAACCTACGGCGCCTTAATACACTGCAGCTAAGAATACCTGCCGTAAACGTTGGCAATCCCGTGGTTATTCTGCTTGGTAGCGGAGGGGGCCTACGGCGTAGGCGCCCGCTAGGCGGGTTCCTGGTAGGGAACCACAACCTTCATCGGTATATTGTACAATACCTATAGCTTAATGATGTCACCCAAACTTACTCGCCAGTATACTGTCAGTTTTACATTTGCACAGAGTATTTTATTGCGTAAATAACCTGTCAAGACCTCCGTACGTGACCTCCACCGCAGCCCGCGCCAGTGTAATTCAGGCTTTAAGGTTCACTTATATAGCAAAGCAGACCTATACGAAATAAATTGCAAAGCTATACAAAGTACATATCGTATACTATACGATTGGAAGCTAGCAATTCTCGAAGTCACGTTCCGAGATCCTTATCAGCGTTGATACGGCCGATAAGGCGGGCGGGGGGCCGCCCTACAGCGAACATTTGGAATTTAAATGCTTTTTAATCTGTATAAATGACTTTTGTAATCGTGTAACGTATAATCTAGAAGAGAAAAGATTTGAAATATTCAACTCGTCGGTACATTTTACCTCGATAATCTACATCGATGTTAAAAACACTTTGTGTGCAGTTTGAAGGGAAATAGAAGCTAGCGACGCCACAATGTTCTATGGTTGAACAGTGTCCAATGGTTGATCTTTGTGTACTTATATAAAAATCTTTAAAATATCAAATGTAAGTATGAGTGTGGCGTTTCCAGTTTAACTTTTAATTTAAATAGGTAGGTCTAATTTATTACTATTATACTTATATATACTTATATATTATACTTTATACTTCCGTTATAAAAACGAGTCATAGAAAAACAGCGAGCACAGCAAACAATATTGAAACTGCACTAACACACTCGCAAGAAAGCTCAATCAAAACTTACCAGACTACTTTCCGAAAATAAGAAACCCCATAAAGCATTTTCAACACAAGTCCGCGATTCAGAATTTATACTTGTGCGATATCTGTTATCGGACGATACCGCCCGCCCGATGGTATCTGTGATTAAATAGCGTCTTATCTTGCAGGTCCTGGGCGGGTAGGGCGGTGGAGAGCTCGGGTTTTAACACGTTCAGCGCTGGCACACACGTTTTGTCATTTTTGCGTATAAATAGAAGGGCAGCAATGTGTTAATTTAATCGTCTCGTTTGAACACTCTTTGCCAGATACTTGGTATATTTGTCCTGACCAAAATCGTTTGGAATATTTAATCACTCATGCTTAAACTGTACCTTAGCAATTTTATTCGAATGATATATTAATGGATATATGTTAGTACTTATAAGGGCCATTATTTATTATTATTTTTGTTGATTGTGGGCCTTAATATGCCGCTGCGACCAGCAAGAGAGATCTAATGTGGCAGCCCTTTTTTTAGATTTCCCCGGTAAGGCCCGTTGATTCTAGGAAATTCCAGATTCTTTGGCAACTGATATGTTGTACCTCTTCTGGGTGTACGATGTGCCGCCCTAGGTAGGTACTTATTTTGTGCATGAGTGTTCCGCAGGAGCAGAGAATGTGAATGGCTGTTTCCTATGTCTCCTGGCAGAACCTGCAAGTTGCGTCCTGTTCCATTTGAAACAAGTGTTTGTTTAATTTGCAATGTCCTGTCAGGATTCTCGTCACTGCGCAGGTATAAGGGACATACTTTACACAATTAAATTAAAATAACTACGGGTACACACAAAAAAAGCCGCCTCATCTAGGGCAATGAACAAAGAATGACTCAAAACGCAAGTATTACTTGCACGAGACAAAGGCGACCGAAAAGTACACTCAGCATTATTACGTGTATAAGGTGCCATCGAATTAGGTACCAATATTTTAAGAGGTGTTGAGGTGACATTACATCAAAACAATTAACTTTAAATAGAAATTAAGATAACTTTGTATATGATATTTTTGTTATAATTTTTAGAACAAAATAAATAATTTAAAATTTCGTTCAAATATAACCATCCTGTGTATTTAACTGACAAGGTGTTTAACACTTGCTGTCAAGTGAACATCGCTGTGTGTGACACACGTAAATGATTCGCGGTAAAATTGTTAACTATCTCATTAACAGGGTGTTTTTACGCAGTAATGTTGTTTCGTAATTTATCTTCAAAAATTAACACAATCTATTGAATATTTCTTATATAAATAGACCATTACTACTGCAACTATTTATTTTTTAATTTAATTTTTTATAAGTTTTAAGTTTTAATTTTAGTTGAGACGGTATTTTTCCTTTTATTAATTTTTGTTTGTTACTTTCCGTGTCCTCACCAAATGGAAGACCAGCGCTGGCTGCAAAGCTAGTACATGCTGAGCTGGGTCCATTTCGTGACAAAAATGTGTTTTATTTTTTATTATTATTTCTTTTAATCGATGTTGTGTTTGTCACGAATAAATGTTTTGATTTGATTTTTTGATTTGATTTTTGAGACTCCTAGAGACGAGTACTATTAACTCTAAAAGTATAGGTACCTAATTCAAATGCACCTTATATACACTTTTCGACCTAATCTCTTAACAAGAAGTTTCTAGAACCACTAGAATGTATAACATGTTTATGATGCTGACTGTGCCAGCCCAGCTGGCGCGATAGCTGTTATCGGGCCGCCCGCCCGATGCTATCTGTGATTAAATAGCGCGTTATCAGCGCGCGGAGATCTTGGGCGGTAGAGTAGGGCGGGACAGAGACGTTATTTTTAGACGTTAATTTTGACGTACATACATACAATATCATCATCAACCAATTTCTTAATTCATCGCATATGTATTGGCTGGCTTCCAGAAGGGTAGGCAGAGCTCACGTATTTCCGCTTGCTAATATTAGAAAGCGTAAAAGTTTGTAAGTTTGATTACATGAACTTGGATGTATGTAGATGGTATAGTAATTTGGATTCGGTAAGGGAGTAGGTAATAAACCTACGTATGATTACAGCTGTTAGCTTAAAGTAGTGAAACAACTCCCAAACGTCCTATGTGATACACTTACACAGACACTCGTTGCTACAATAAACTTAAGCGGCCTTCGGCGAACTTGGTGGTACATCACGTGTGCCGCGCATGTATCGCGTGGAACTGCTTTAAAATGGAGCGCAGGCCTAATAAGTTCGGAGTCGCAGAAGTGTGCGCAAGCGTTCCCGTGACCCCGCCAAAATGCAGCGCGTAGAGCAACGTGGGGTTTTAGACGGTAGTCCGGGCGATTCCCGAGGGTTCGTCATAACCTTCCTAGTTCCCCAGCCAAGCGAGACACGTAATAGTATTAAAAGGCGCAAAAAAGGCCTTATAAGATCTTAAGGCGCCGTAGGTTCAGCGAAGTTAAGCGAACAGAGTATTTGAAACAATATAATGCGTCTGTTTATAGTAATATGGTTTCAAAAAAATACGAATAGTAATCTTGAGGCTTTCCTGCAGCAAGATCAGTGATTCGAAACATGATAAAGCAATTTTCGTTCAATAGTATAAAATCCCTACATAGGTCTAAATACACTTAAAATATTCGTAACAAATTATGCACTTTTGTGCTAAAAATATTAAAATTGCTTCTAAAAATCATGCAGCAGTATCATGTTTGAGAGAACTCAGTGATTGCTTTTTTTATTTATTTAAACGGCCAAAAATTTTTAATTAATAAACATCCGCGCATGATATCCGCGCTTCCGAGCACGCACTTCCATCTCGCTCACGCTTATGCTCAGAGAGAGGGAGAGAAAACCATGAACCTACGGCGCGGCACCTTAAGAGACATTCTTAGAGATGTAAGCCTCTGGTGCTCATGAATCTACATAGAATATGAATACGTAGCGATGTCGGTGCGGATCCGTCAAACAGATGAGATAAGAACGTGAACTTTTGCTGTTTGCAACTCCCTCCCCCCCTTATACACGCTCCCCCCCCCCCCACTTATACATATTCCGTGTGACGGATCGCCGGGAACAAAGGAGATTGTGCTATACTACGGGTTTTGAGATGACGTCTTGGGAGATAAGATGGTAAGATAGGGGTGAGAAATATGTTTTTGTAGAGAAACTTCTTTTCTTTTACACTACGAAGGCGGCAAACAGGCATACGGTCTGCCTTGTGGTGAACATATTCAGTAGTCTATGGACGCATGCGATTTCAGAAGAATCACAGATGCGTTACCGACTCTTTAAATAAAATAATATACTCATGTATACTAATAATTTTAAATAATTTCAAAGGACGCCGTATTCATGTCTTACCAATCGGCGTAAAAAAAGAGGAGGCCTGTGCCCAACAGTGGGACGGGTATAGCCTGTTTTATTATTATTATTATATATATGTATAACACGCCTTTGCCCGCGACTCCGTCTGCTTGGAACTCTTTATATGGTAGCTCCATACAAATTTTCACCCCCTATTTCACATCCTTAGGGGATGATTTCTGTGATAAAAGATCTACCCTTTGTCCTTCACCGGGACCACCTATCTCTGTACGAAATTTCATCTGAATTGGTTCAGCGGTTAAAGCGTGAAGAGGTTACAGCCAGACAGATAGACAGACACACTTTCGCATTTATAATATTAGTATAGAAGGGATGGTAAGGTAAACCTCTCAAGGCTCGGCCACGAATTTGTTCGTCGTATATACAGAATAGGACTCGTTTATCATCATCATCCTCCTAGCGTTTATACTGGTTGTGCCCCAAAGGCACTTTGGTGTCTAATCCCAGATTTGGCGTAGGCGCTAGTTTAACGAAACCGACTGCCATCTGACCTTCCAACACAGAGGGCAAACTAGACCTTATTGAGATCGTTACGAACAAAGGTTATAAACATAGGTTGTCATTATAGTCCAGGCAATGAACTGACAACTTGTATGGAAAAAATGTCAAATTTGGAAATAATTTATAATAGCTTATTTTTTCTGTGTAACGGATTTATTATCAATTAAATAGTCACCCAGCGACAGAATCCGACAAAATTTCAGACATCAAAAAAATGATAAATAAGTAGCTACAGAAAAGTCAGAAAAATTATTAATAAATATTTTCGTCTTCATTTTGGTTCATTTACATTTGCTTTATAATATTCAAGATAAATCATACAGAAAAAGACAACGCATGTTTTATTTAAATCTTACTTCCGGGTGGAAAGTTTGCCGGATTCTTGTATAAAGCATCTTAGAATAACATTTTATAATGAAATCAACAAAAAAAACGCTATTATAAATTAATGTTTTTCAAAACCGTATTTTGCCTGGAGTATTAGAAGTCACGTCAACATTTATATTTTTATCTCAGCTTGAAAAGTAGATTTACTAAAGGCATACAATTTAAAACGGTGTTATGGGGCAGCAAGGCAATTTCGATAGCGATCAGCCTTATCGCCAAGTGTCGCGTGTGAAATTGGTCGCTGCACTAATATTCAGTTGTTGACACGTCACTGCAACGAACTAATATTGCAACTTGCGAGGACGCTGTATTATTTTGGCGCCAACGAGTTTGTATACTACTCACAGAACACCTCCACTAGAATCCTAATGTTTGTAATTTTGTTCCCGACGCGAGTCACCAAAGCATGAGGAAGAGGTGAGGGGAAGGGCTGGTGCTAACAGCGTTGCGATTGGTCGATGCGCTCGCGCGCGGAATGCGTAGTGATGGGACATGTTCACGTACAAGCATCCAAATATTTTAGGTACATTTTAAAGTAAAGTAAGTAACTACTAACTATACTTTTATCTTTACGTTAAGGTAAAGTATAGATAGTTTTGTTACCATTTTAATACACAGTAAGTTAGGAATCCTAACTGGTACCGTAATTTTTTGCTGATAAATCATGGTAGGTACTTACTGTACATATTAAAATGGTAATTAAACTATCTATACTTAAAAGTGTGCTAAAAAGATACGGACCATTTAGTATTTTTGGTTCTAAAGATTAAACTACAAATACTTCAGTATTTTTTATGGAAAGTTTCGGAGCAGTTTGATAATAAGTAAAGTCTCATTATTCCTTTAAAAGTTGTATTTATTGTTCTCCTTTTAAAATAAAACAAACAAAACACGAAAAAGGCATTCGGCTATTTAGGATGGTGACGTATCTCACACCAACTCCGAGTTACCTCGCACTTTCTCGAAGTTCATCATCAGGCCCATTTTGTGGCACTGGACCCAACTGCTCACTGAGAGGATTCTATGAAACCCGCACAACGTATATCTATCTCACACCAACTCCGAGTTCACTCGCACTTTCTCAAAATTCATCATCAAGCCCATTTTGTGACACTGGGCCCAACTGCACACTGAGAGGATTCTTAAGCCCGCACAACGTATATCTAACTCACACCAACTCCGAGTTCCCTCGCACTTTCTCGAAATTCATCATCAGGCCCATTTTGTGACACTGGGCCCAACTGCTCACTGAGAGGATTCTTAGAAGCCCGCACAAAGTATATCTATCTCACATCAACTCCGAGTTACCTCGCACTTTCTCGAAGTTCATCATCAGGCCCATCTTTTGACATTGGACCCATCACCCAACTGCTCACTGAAAGGATACTAAGAAGCCCGCACAACGTATATCTATCTCACACCAACTCCGAGTTCCCTCGCACTTTCTCGAAGTTCATCATCAGGCTCATCTTGTGGCACTAGACCTAACTGCTCAGTGAGAGGATTCCAAAAAGCCCATACAATCTATGTCTGTCTCAAATCAACTCCGAGTTCCCTCGCACTTTCTCGAAGTTCATCATCAGGCCCATCTTGTGGCACTGGACCCAACTGCTTCCCGAGAGGATTCTAAAAAGCCCGCACAACCTATATCTATCTCAAACCAACTACGAGTACCCTCGCACTTTCCCAAAGTTTATCATCAGGCCCATCCTGAAACCTAGACGCAACTGTTCACCAAGAGCATTCTAAAAAGTTACTAAAACAGTAAAGTAACTACTACTACTAGTACTACTAATGCTTATTATATATTACACTATTTACTTTAAATAACGAACAATAAATAAAACTAAATTTAAGTTCTAATCTATGATACTACTTCAGTAGCAAACAAGCGTATGACCCGCCTCCTGGTGGTTACCGTACCTTACGGACGCTTGCAAATCCGGGAGACTCGCGTTGCCTTTTAAAAGCCTATACTCTTATACACTTCTATCTTGAAGAACCTATTTCCTTCGGGAAAACCGCGGCAGAGCTCGTTCCACAGCCGAAGAGAGTTTGCGCAGTTTAAAGAAAACACTAATTAAATCATCACCATCATCACATCAGCCGAAAGACGTCCACTGCTGGACATAGGCCTCCCCCAAAGAGTGCCACAATGACCGGTCCTGCGCCACCCGCATTCAGCGGACTCCCGCAACCTTTACCAGATCATCCTACGCCTACTTGAATAGGACAGATGAATCGCGAATGCATTATTGTCTTCATAATCAGCAGAATCGGGATCTGTTCAAACGCGCATTATTACCATGTCATAAGGTAAATGTCCCAATACCCGACACCTTGTAGTCGACACCTATTGTTTTAACATAATATTATAAGCGTCAAGTATTTGGGCAATGTCAGGCATTTACCTTACGTGTTAAAATGGTTTCCCCATAACTTATGTCACACTTCAATCGTGCAAAAATGTGAATTAATATTAACCACGTTATTTAAAAGTTACTTACGGACCAGCATGGCCTACTTACCTGAAACCAAATCACAATTAAATTACATTATAATATCATTACGATTACGGGGCACGACCCGCAATTGACCCCAGGGTGGGGTCCAAGCGATAAGCGACAGTTTAGTATTAAATTACTACATTACGTTAGTCATAACGGTTCAATAAGAATGCGCTATTTGATTGCAAAATAACCCTTAAATTAGGCATTATTCTGTAATTCATAATGCACTCTTATTGAGACACCTGTTACTACCAATAACGATTAAAGTCACCGCTGAATACAAGTTTCAGACCTCTCGGGAGTTCTTCAGAATGAGCGGCCGCGTTAGAAAATGTTGAACTTAGATGTGAACTTACGCGATAATAGCATGAAATCGTGTGTTATCTGCCTTATAAATAAATTGCGTCGCTAACACTAACATCTTATATAAAAAATCGCATGCCTCCCCATCTGTCGCTTGAGTAATATAAGTACGATAGAGACGGAGATATCCTACCCTCGAATTTCAATTGTCTAGTTATAGCTCTGTTCGCCGTATGCAATTGTGCATGTTTTGTTTAGGTACAACTATGCAAGGCACGGCATTTGGCAAAACGAGATTGTTCGTTTCACAGTTACAAGTATGCGGTAACCGGATAAGTAACATTTCATATAAAAAAAAAAAACATGATACAACATATTCGGAGGAAAAATATTTATCTATATGGAAAACCCGTCTAAATTTTAGGATGTTGCTATTGAAACGATAAACTATACTCGGACAGGAAGTGGTTTTTTCCTAAGCCATAAAAAGGCGATATATGTATATTTCGTAGGATGTTCTAATTACAACGAATAAATTAGCCCTGTAATATTTATATATCTATTTAAACTTTTAACAACAAAGACAAAAGGCGAACTTAATACCATAATGCATTCTCTAATAGTCAGGCATTCCCTTACGCGAAACTACTCGTATAGGAATTTGCATTTTTCTGTAAATCCATAAGGTAGTGGTTTATTTTATATCTTTATTGTTTTGGAAATCTTATCATTGTCCAATTGATGCCCTTAACAAAGGAGAATATTGTTGACAAAAGCAAGAAGGAGAAATACTTGGTTATGCTTAACTGCCGTCGTCTACGCGTTCCCTCGACCTTGTTTCTCCTTGAAATATCACTTGCCGATTTACTTCAGATTATTCTAGTTGGTCGAATTGCATCAAAGTCCGTTAAAAATGCAACTCGCTCTCCAAGATAGTAGATTCAAATTCCTATTACAGTTTTTTAAACAGTCGGACACATTTAATAATCTCATTCATAAATAAATTGATAAATGAATATATATTATAGGCGACAATCTCACTCAAATCGAACTAGCGAGATAGGAAGCTCAATAAGGCTTGTGTTATTAAGTCTCATATTTTTGACATGCATGCAAATCAGTAATGTATTTTTTATCATAAAATAAATAATCTAATCTTATCTATGGGGTAGATGAAAATATATTTATCAGATATAAATAAATAACAGATACAGGGCTTAGACCAAGGAAAAGGTGGATGGGCTGCGTGAAAGACGATATGAACAGGAAAGATGTGTGTGATGAGCTGACGGGCGATAGAGAGGTATGGAAGAAAAAAACATGCTGCGCCGACCCCGAGTAAATGGGATAAGGACAAGCGAATGAACGAAATACTTAAATACATAGAAGACATCCAAGACTCAACAACAAATATTTACCCTTATCAGGATTCGAACCCAGGACATTCAGCTTCGTAGGCGGCGTCACTACTCACTATCCTAACCGATCGTAAAACAGAAGTTGTTTCGTGTAGACGTCGCTCGCCGAACATAACTTAACACCCAATAGGACTCTGGCATGTTTTTCTTTAAAAAAAACTGCAGCATTATGCAAATGGCGGCAATCATAAGATCAGCACGCGCTGCATGTGAGGGGGCCGTATGCCGTTTATGAGTAAACCGTGTTTTTAGGCTTGAAATATTAACCTTTCTAACGCCAATGACGTTTAAAGTAGTCACAAGTTTTTATCTTGAAGATCTGAATCGACTATAATGTTCCATACTTCCATATTCCCCATAACCTGTACAGGAGAACAGCCGAAAAGACGCCGGACATGCTAGTATTTAGGTCCAACCTGAAACAGAGAGCTTCGTTCTATTCGCTCGCTCGTTTAATAAGAGTACATATGTACAGTAGCTCCACTGTCCAACGAAATCGATGTTTAACGGCTAGACAACTCAAATGAACGAACGGGATGCTAGTGGTAGAATGGAATGCTGCCCGTTCTACTGCATAGTATCGTTATACGGGGTGCGCGAGGGCAGACTTTGTGCGGTGGGATGCAGCAAGTGAGACAGGCTTGACAAATTGCTCAAATAAAAGATATTTTTTTCTTTTTAGTGCATTCTTCCCGCATAAACGCACGTACAACATTTTCGACCTTAAAGTATAAATGAAAAGAATTCTATGTCTGTCCGATAAAACGGTTTACCCTTGTTTTACCGACAAACGTTGCATCGAATAAATGATTCGCCGAAAAGAGTTTCTTCAGTAACAGTAAACTTTTCAGGAGTTCTATAAAACTATCCAAAGCTAACGGGTTCTACACAATTATTATTTAAATATACCCGAAAGGTTAACGGTAGAAAAAAAAGGTCGATGAAATGAAAATTCGGCGAAATAATGCATTCATTAATCAATACCAAATTATGAATTCTAACCCTAGGTCAACTTCTAAACACCATGGACTCAATATCTGTTGTCCAACTCATATCTCTGCTCATTTCGGGAAAAGTATTATTTCCATGTCTGTCAAATTTTTTAACCATATGCCAAATGACCTGAAATCCTTGGATTGTCAAGGTTTCAAAACAAAATTATTCAAGTGGTGTCTACAAAAAATGTTCTACTCCGTTAATGATCACCTTGTAACCTCAATTGCCTAATGAATTCGTTTATTATTTTTATTTTCTACTCCTGTACTTTTATCTGTCATTTACATAGTCCCGAACACTAATATAAAGACATACAAAATAAGTCTGCAGAAAAGTCTATACTCTATTCCCCATAACAGTACGGCACAACCGTGCTGTTTTGTCGCCAAAACGATACGCTTAGCAGCCATACGCTTCTAAACCTGGGTAGTGCTACATTGTGCCACGGCCTACTAGACACGATCGAGTAGGCCGCGACGCGACTAATCTAGAGGGCCATGCCGAAACATAAAATACATTAGGTACTACCAACTTAACAAACCACTGAATGTATTTACTTCAAATAAATTATTGTACTAACGGCATTGCTGCCAACTTAAGAAAAACCTTGGTCTTAATATGACAGTACTGGCAAGTTGAATTAAGAACAAAACAGACCATAATAAGAGGTGTCAATGTGTCATGTCTCCAATTTCCCACCAAAGTTCCAGTTCAAAATTAAAAGACGAAATATGTCAAATATGATAACTATTCGTTATTAATAACTTCTTAAGATTTGATTCGTGTTTGTCAAGTGAAGAAAATGTGTACGTTCCTTTTAAAATGGACGAAGAAGAAAATAACTGCACCGCTGATGAAATTGCATGAGTAGTAATAGAACTAACGGAAAACTTACTGCCTGAAAAGTCAAATTATGCTATTTATTTGAAATAGTCGTAGAAAAAATATTGTATGCAACGGTGTATAACTTGGTCTTAAAACGCTCGTGGCGTCTTTAATTGCGATGCTCGCCAAGGCTCGCATCGCAACTCACGACACTCGCGTTTTAAGACCCTACTTATACAACAGTTGCATAAAATACTATTATATTCTCTGACCATTTTCTGAATTGCATGACATTGATTTATTGTTTTTATATATTTTTATTCTTTTCAATATTTATCTTTAGTCTGACATTGCTACACTTTCATTTGACATTAATAAAACAATAGATAATAATTATTATAATTTCAATGACATGCATATTGAGAGTCAAATTATTGTACGCCACACTCTGGCAGATTGTGATGTAACCATACACTAACCCTACCACCATTTATAACCACTCACATTCAAACAATAAATAATTTGTATTTGTATTTGTATTTGAAGTTACTCTCGTTAGGTTACTTTAAGTTTTTAGATTGGCGGGCACTGGTAATAAATATACTCAAAATAGTTAGTTTGTTATATTATGTAGATTACGAATTCAGTGCCAAAGAATTCATAGCACTACCCTCGTAGCCGATATTGCGGTTTTTCTACTTTATAAAGAAATGCCGCTACGCTGCACCCATCTAGTGTTTTATAGGTTGTACAGTCACGTCTATAAATATGTATACATTAATGGACGTATGTCGCTGGAGTAGAGTTGAAAATTGGTTACATATTTTTAGAGCTGACCGCATGTTAAAAGTTGATACGAATAGTTTGAAGTATTTCTCTTACAATCGCAATCAAATGGCGCATTTGTTATCAGACCCTTTTTCCGCGCATGCAACCTGCATTTGCGGCACTGCACTGCGTGATTGATATTAAATCGGGCAACGGTACTCCGGTCAACTAGTACTGTTCTGTGTTCAAACATTCAGATAATATTCTAGTGAAAAAATAATTCATTCGTACTTTCTCACAATATTTTCGTATCTTATATTGCCTTTTTTTGCGTTGCTGGTTTACTGGCAGTGACTGCCATATGACATTAATTCCGCCTTTTGTTTTAAGGTATTATACTAAGGTAATACCTAAAAAGCTTTTTTTTTTGTAAGTACCTACCCTCATCTATTATGTTTATGTACAGAAACACAAACAATTATGGAATAAGTATCGCTTAATATTTTATTGACCAACATGTCTCTTTGGATAACTCCTTGCCACCGTTCAGGTGAATATTTCAAGATCACAGTTTTATCTCCGTTGCAGCGAAAACTGTTTTGTTTTTCACTGAAAAAAATACGGTTGAACTAGTGCCTTTCCCATAGCTTGGGTACTTTTTTTTTTTTATAATTCGTCCATTCGGACAGGCTAAGATCATGGGCCATACTGCCTAGTCATAGCTTGGGTACGGTGACCGCTGTCATTTAGCTGTCACGCCAATATGACTTTGTAACCTTAAATCATAAAAAAGGTTATAAAGTGTGAAAATCCCTATTTATTTATTTATTGACAAATACATTTACGTGACATTACAGTAATAACCAATGCGTCACGAAACCAAAACAACAAATAATACTATTTAGGCGACGAATCGGCGTGGCCCCGTTGCATCGTCGTCTCCGGTGTAGGATTCGGTAGATTGCCCCTTCCCCCCCCCCCCCTTCGGCCAGAAGAGAAGTCAGCACATGCGACGGTCTCCTGCAGCGGCCGCGGCACGCGCACCACAAACGAGCTGAAGTGCACATAGTGGCGCGAACGCAGCTGGAACACCATCAGCGAGAAGCCGGTCTTCTGACGAACGTACTCCGCCATAGAAGCCGGTCTTCTGACGAACGTATAAGGTCAGTACTTCAGTAGCATGGACCTATAATACTACCTGCTATACGTGTTGCCACAATGAGGGACGAAAAGGCTTCTATGTAGCTAAATTAAGAACTGATCTTGAATGGCTGATGATTTACCATAAACAACCTACTTAATTTGGGCGGGGTAATGGTTTATTTGCAGCATGAACGTAGAATACTCTGGACAGGCTATGGTAATAATAATACCACGTGCGAGCGAGCTGGTAGCATACAAATCTCGATAAGTGTGACAGAAAGGGAAATATCATTCGTCCTTGTCATAGTTCCACTTTTTTTTGTTTGCCACAACTGATTTAGTATGAAGTTGTGGCACACAAACCATTACCCGTCCAAATTTAGTAGTTTGTTCATGGCAAGTCATCAGCCATTTTAAGACGTGTTCTTAATTTAGCTGCATAAGAGCTTTTCCGTCCCTCACTGGGATAACATGTACAGCCCGTCCATAGTATTCTAAGTTCATGATTTGCAGCAACCTCACATTCACAGTTATTGAGATTTGTATGCTACCATCTCGCTCGGACATAGTATTATTATTAGCATAGCTTGTGCAGAGTATTTATAGGTCTATGGCATAGCATATATTTTTTATTTTTTGTGTCTTTGATTATTTTGGGGAATGCTTTTTGCAAGCATTCCCCGCAAAGGATACGGGCCACTGAATCCGAAATTACTGTATGGTAAATGATTTGTAATGGAATTAGTGATTCTGTGAGTGATGGTTTTAATGGATGATGGGTGAAATGAAGAATGAACTATGTGCCATTGAACTTTTCAGATTATTAAGTATGGAGGTGGCTCTTCCAAAAAGAGGCTTTGTAGTTTCTTTACGAATGATTTCCTACAGGTTAAATGGTTCTATATGGAGATTATGACAGGTGATTTCGTTGTTAAATGACCAGTAGCCCTCTTGATTGGTCTATTGGAGTTAAGGCTGGCCATCGGAGGTGACGCTAAGCCTCAGGATTGGTCCCGATACCGTTTTTGCAATAGGCATTCTTTGTTTATCGCATTTTTCGCTTGTGTGCTAATGAAGGGCGATTTTATCGGCGATGCCGCGTGGGCTACTTTTTATAAATGCAGCTTGCGTTTTTAAATGTCGCGTTTCGACGATACGAAATGAATTCTTATGGTTGAAGAGGTAGAGGAGAGTGGAATGTCGTCATCATCATATCAGCCGAGAGACGTCCACTGCTGGACATAGGCCTCCCCCGAAGAGTGCTAAAGTGATCGGTCCTGCACCACCCCCATCCAACGGACTCCCACGACCTCGGAATGTCGTCTCTTGACTCTTGATGACCTTCAGACGATCGCAGTCATAATAACACCACTACAAGATTTACTACCTACCAGTAAAGAAGTTTATAAGACTGGGGATAGTCATCCATACTGTCCATACTAATATTATAAATGCGAAAGTGTGTCTGTCTGTTGGTTACCTCTCCCCGCTTGCAACACTGAACGGATTAAAATAAAATTTGATATGAAGATAGTTTGAATAGGTACCGGGAAATCGCATAGGATAGTTTAACCCCGGAAATAAATCTTTAAGGGGGTCAAATGAGAGGAGAAAGTTTGTATGGACCTGGTTTGGATAAACGAGTTCCACGCTGACGGAGTCATGAGCAGAAGCTAGTAGCCTATAATTTTACCCCGCGGCTCCGCGTAGGTTATCTGTAGAACGGGGGCTGAGGCGCGCGAATAGCTAGTATTTCTTATCTTATAAAATTAACACCAACTGTCAGCTTTGTTTGTAGGCGCTCCTCTACAACCTTCGACTGCTAGCGCAGTGCTACAAAACCGTTGGCACTAAATGGGTTTAGGCATTAGTTCCGAACATAAAATAGCTATTTTTTGGGGGTAAAACTGAGTAGAAGATTTAAGAAGATACCCATCTTAAATATACATAAATGGTGGAAAGGGCAACCGCTCGTAAACTATTTATTTTTTAAATGAGACAAATGAATTGTATCCTGCAAATGGGCCGCAATGGCTCTTTTACAAGTCAAAGTTCTACTAGCGTTTCATAATACGTTGTTCTAGAAAACTCGGGTATGCTTTCATGTAGAAACTGTGTCATCTGGCTCCCTAGGCGTATTTAATTTATTGAACCTAGGAAATACTTAAAATAACCATAGGTACACATTCAAATTCGGTAAATTGTATTCAAACTACAGTTTTGTATCATTTAAGCTATTGCATTGCATCATTTGTGTTATTTCAGTTTTGTGTCATTTAAGCTGAGGGTACCGAAAGTCAGTATCCCTTATGGCCACGATATTGTAAAGGTTAGAAACCACTGTCTTAATGTGTCCGTTGTTTACCAAACGGCAAACTTATTCCCGTGCATCTCTCCCAGCGACGCTTGTCGCGCGTGCGGGTGTCGCGCGCCAAAACTGCCCTTATCGCGGTCACTTTTCACGTTTTTCAGCGGCTACCCCCACCCGCCCCCACTCAGGACGCTTACACTGCCTACAATACCGTACGGGAAACGTATTTGTTAGAATGCAACTCAAAAACGGGCATTCTTATTTTTGTGCACACTGTTACGGCCGTGGAAGTCACTATCGCGGATGTAATTACAAAATTTTACAATAAGTCACTATTGAGCGCAAGAGCAGCTATGTACTATCGGCTGCATAAATGCATGGACACCTTACGGTCTACTTTCGTTTGGATCATTTGACATACAGCTCTCGCATAGTTGCACGTCGTTCACAAAGCGTGAACTAGATGGCGTTGCTGTTGATACACCTTTGGATATAGAATAATATAACTAAATGCACTATTAAGTGACACTTGTAATCATCAGAAGTGTTCTCTTACGGGTATAATTATTAACAAGTCTAGCAAATGCTAATACACAGGAACTGTATTTGAGTGTGACAACTATAGTATGTGTATGCTTTATTCCAATGCAATCGATAAGTATCGGTAGCCTAGTGGTTAAGCACATTAACTCAATTAACTCTGCGCTTTGACGAACCAAAGATCGATTCCCAGCCAGGGTATGGCAAAGGTAGCTTTTTCCTTTTTTTTTAAATACATTTCTTGAAATTGTAAATAACAGTGAATGATAGTCTTTAAATAAAAATGTTATTCAGTTTTTAAGGATTAAAACGTTTTTAAATGTTTTAATTATCTTTATTCAGTTAACTACAGTAGATATCTAATTGTTAACGCAGTTTTATAGTTAGCAATTTCCTACCATTTTATTGAGCTTAAGCCTTAAGTTTCATATCCGAAAATCGGAAAAAGATTGAAGCCTTACCCCAATACATATTAAACTATTGACAATTATTAAATAAAGGCCGGGTTAAAAATTAAAATCATAACATTCATAATTCAAGTCAGCCGAACGCTTGTATAGTGTGGCGTGGCGTGTGATTGATATTTGCAATAATGACAATAATGTTATTCGGGCTGACATGGTTACTTACGTTACAACATCATAATAACATTTCTCAATAATTATGTTGTTTAAGTAATAATAATTCACCATCACTTTTTTAATAGTCCAAAAAAGAATACAATCGGCAGTTTAATAATAACAGCTATGGTCTACTTACTTTGGTAATTTGTTTATTTTGTTAGCAAACATTTGTTTTGTTAACCCGGCCTTTCATTACCTTAATAAATAAATCTTAATTTACGGCTTCAGCTAGTATTTAGTGTAACCTCCTCTTTGGTCGATAACAGTTTGCAAGCGGGAACGCATGGATTCAATGAGTCTTTCACATAAACTAGAACCACGAATACTTTCCCATATTTTTATACAATGTGCCTCTAACGCTTCTGGGCTTCGTTCATTGTGATTTTCCCAGCGTTGCACAATAACACCCCACAAATTTTCAATAGGGTTCAGATCCGGCGATCTAGCAGGCCAAGAAACTACTTGCAAGTTATCTTTATAACGGTCAAACCACTCCCGCACATTACGCGAACGATGTATAGGGCAATTATCTTGCACAAAAGATATCACAGGTAATTCTTCTTCTGGATACACATTTCGGACGGTAGGTAACATAGTTTCCTCCAGGACATTCATGTAATCCACGCTGTTTGCGCGACTCGGCATCCTCACTAGTTCACCCGGACCGGCTGCACTCATCCAGCCCCACATATTGACACTTATACGACCAGATTCCATGTTCGGCACTACGTGACCACTATCATACCGCGTATTATTGCGACGCCATAAACTCAAACGTCCGTGTTGACTCGATTTAAAACACTTTTCGTCACTAAATATAACATTACTCCAGTCATCATTTAAATGCCTTAGGGCAAATTGTAATCGTGCTGCTTTATGTGCTTCTGTAAGCAACGGCTTGACGGCGTGCCTGCGATAGTGCAAACCCTCGTCATGAAGCACACGACGAACAGTGTCTACACTAGTATGGAATAAACCAGCGTAGTGACTTGTTGGTATAAACCCATTTTCTTCGTACTCGGTCACCATCGCTGCACGCTGCGCGGTATCAATGATACGAGGTCTACCCATTCTTTGCCGGTGTAGCAAAGATCCTTCCTCTTGGAATCGCCGTACCCATAAAGCAACCGTTTTTCGCTGCAACAATGACAGTTAATAAATAGGTATAATAAGCGAATAGTTACCACGGCGTCTATTAAAACAATAAAAAAAACTACTTACGTTTACACCGGTTTCACTAGCAATTTCTGAGAAATTGTGGCCTTCGTTACATAAGGCTATTATTTGCGCCCTTTTAACAAGATCAATATTAGATCGAGAACTCATCATTAAATGTATAAATACGGAGGAAAAGATGAAAAACGCAAGTGAAATAGGGAATCGAATTAGAAACGGCTGACGAACGAACACGCAGTGAATCTTTGTTATAAAAAAATATGGTAGTTTCATATCATCTATATCTACCCTCTTTAGTTATTATACGAATCCTAGTCGTAATGAATATAAATATTTGAGCATTCAAATTAACTGATAGTGAATTTGAACCATGCTGTCAATTAACCCGGTGGCCCAGTGGTGAACTATACAGGTCATTATCAACCTAGGCCGAAGGTTTCATGTTCAAATCCGCTCCCAACCATGATGTTGGGAAAAAGTGTTTTTGGAATTATCTTTGGAATATTTACTCGTTGTGCAGAAACACAAGGATACAAAAGAATAAATAAACAAAGCCAAGCGAACAAACAAAAATCGGAAATGTATTCCAATTACGTCGTATAAATCCGCCATTATCATAAATGCTATTGGCAAGATTACTGAATAATAATGTTACCCAAGAAAATACAAAAAACTATGACGAGAACAAAATAGATCATGTGCCTTTTTATTTATTTTTTTGTTAACAACGCCATCTAGTTAAATCTTGCAAATCCTCTGAGGTCTCCATTGACATCTATAATGATATTCACCATCGCGCCACATAGATGGCGTAGGATTCGGTCGCCAAGCCAAACTATTTCTGCATTGACCATGCACTTATGCTGCCTGCTGTACCTAGTTGTGTGTGTTTTTACAACACGACAACTTTGATGAATATCTTTTTCTGGCGGTAACCTAAATAATTTCTCAGGTTTTCTAACATGATTGGTAGTCAGATTATAGAATCGGACAAAAAAAGCGACAAGTTTGTACGATCGCAAGAGAGAAAAAACCTGAGCTCGATATAAATTCGCCTACCATAAAATAACATCGTACCAATAAATGACACATAACATCTTCCTACTTAAATTAATTTCATTTGTTTTAGAAAATTTACCTCAAATGTAGTATATTCGTATTTGTAGTGTATTTGTATTTTTCTACTGTCTACTATGTCTGGTGAGCAATAAAGAATATTTGTATTGTATTGTATATTTGTTTAAGTCAATACTTTAAAAAATGCTCGCGTGTCTCACTGGCCACACGCGCTAAATGCGGTTCACCCCGCCGGTCACCCGTCACGAAAGTAGACCTCTATATGCTTAGTTACTAACACATCGATGTGTCAAGATATATTTGTGGGTTAGCGTTGAGGTGAGCTTAAAACAAGTTACAGTATAGCGAGCAGGGCAGCACCGTAACCCCACCAGTGTCCCATTTGGTAAACTCCCAATTGGTGAAGCCGATTGCAGCGATCGAGTTGCAGTTCCTAGCCGTTAACTCCGGCTTTGCATCGACAGTTTACGAGCCTGATAAGCCCGCTGGTTAAACGCGCAATAAAAACTCCTGTATTAAATAAAAATACAAGATTGTATCGGTGAAGATAGTGAGCGGTTGGACAGCAGTAGTAGCCATTGGTTACTCGAAAATAAGTGGAGGCTATTTGGTATATATACGAATGGATTTATTCTGTAAATATAAAGGATGCACCTATTATTCTGTGATGGTAGGGAATTAAATAACTGTCAATAGTAGGTATAAACTTTTAACATATTTATAAGTATGGTAAAACTGTCACATTAATCGCGGTTTGATAATAAATATATAGGGATATCGACGGGGATAGGTATGCCTATTATGTGACTATGTATAAACCTATACAGTCAACTCGGAAAAGTCACAGTGGAATTTCTCGCATTGCCCATAGCTGGTGGAAAACTTGCTTTGCTAATAGTGTACATCAAAAAAAATCGTCTCTAAGTTTCTTCTGTCCCTGCGATTTTTTTGAAAACCTGTACTTTCAGATATTAATAATGTTTAACAACGTAGAAATGGCTCAGAACATCATGAACTAAATCATATATTTACTATAAAAACGAGGCAGGCTAGGTTTGGGCGAGGCGGGTTGATTTCTTATTTTGTTAGATACGTAAGTAGTAGGCCAGTTTATTGTTTTGTCTATTTCGGAGCAGGTCAGATTTTTACTTTGTCGGTTTAGTAGTAGGTACGTGTATCATCAGCATCCATCATTTAACTTATTTGACAATATTTTTTTTCTTTCAATCGTGCATTTTACGCATCAAATTGTAGAAATAGAAGAGCATATACATATATAATAACTACAAGTACTTATGATCCACTGACTGCGAATCCGATAAAATAATTTTTCACACCTTTCATTCGGAAAAGTAAGTTTTGCTCCACGACGAGAGGGACCAAAACGCTACTTTTCTGTTCAAGCTACTTTTTTAATTTATACATTGGCATTGGAACATTTGTACGCAATGTGCCAATTGAACACAGATGTTAATAAAATAATCGATTGTAATTTCATCGTAGTCGATTCAAAACGAACATATTTCAAGTTTTAACTATAACAACATTGTATTAAAATTTATAAATATTTCGTAATATTTAAAAATTAGTAATAAAAATTAAGATAATTTAGATATATTTTAACAATAGCTTTTTTAAAATTTCCTCTTAGTCGGTGTGAAAAATAGTATGTGTCACTTGGTAGCAAAATTATTTTCGTCTCGGGCGTAAACATTTGTATCCCTCACTACGCTCAGGATCCTACGTTAGAATCCCTCGCTACGCTCAGGATTCTATTGTAGGATCCCTCGCTGCATTCAGGATACAATACACCGCCCTCGCCGTAAATATACTATTTTGCTCCCTTGTGACACAAATAACTATTCTGATCTTCTCCGAAATAGACAAAAGTAAAAAAAATAACTACGAATCCAAAAAATAAGAAACCAACCTGCCTCGCCCAAAGGCTTGAAGTGTGTTCCCAATATCTTAGTCTCCAAAACCTCTCGCCCTCATTCCCCCAACCTTGTTCACAACCTCGGTTTAATTGCCACGGTATCGGTTTCGATTCTCGCTCATTAACCGATAGTTATTCGGTTAGTTAATGCCACCGGGCGATAACGGCCCGATAGCGCCAAAAATGGCGTTTATTAATTAGATGTGTTTTCCTGCTTGTGGGATTGTGTCTGATGTGGGCGGTGCCGCCATTTTGCAACTGAAATAAATTTCCTATTCACTTACGGACAAAAGAGCGCATGAATAAACTGAGTACCGGTAATTAGTCAGATTTGGGGTAATTCCATCCCGGGGGTCAATTTTTGACTTTAGAGCGCTCGAAAATTAAATAAAGATAGGTACCATTGTACTGTCGAAACGAAATTGCAGGCACTTACTTTCTACCGATAGAACGGTCGATACCTCACTCGTTCCTCAATTTTCTATCGCTACTTCAAAATAGCATTCTAGTCGAAAGTAAAAACCGGTCCCCAGTTCCATTCATCCCTAAAAGTTGACACTCTCATATACTTTAACCTCATAAGTGAGATATATTTCTTGGAATCACAAGTAAGGTATATTTCCAGAGTACAGTCGAGTGCTAAATATGTATCGATATAATCCTCTCAAAAAAAGCGACAGTTGTACACTTGACTCACCCAAACGATTCCCGTAACAAGTTTCATCGACACCTGATCAAGAAAGGGTGACAAACAGAAAGACGCATTTTCGCACTTGTACAAAGTGTAGGTAATTAACTTTCAGACCGACAATAGTTTGTTCAACTCAAGTGACAAAACTGTTGCTGGTCAGAGAATTTGGCAGTCTGGCCCCGTATCTTGGCCGGCCTTATCACGCGATAAGTGACAAGATAGAGCGTCCGTCACTGGCCGACACCGTTCCATAGAACGAGACTGACGCTCTATCTTGTCACTTACTGGGCCTGGACAGGCAACACATATAGCCATTCGTTATTTATCGGTATTTTTTGCTTGCCAAATCTCCTGTCAGCATCTCCTGATGATGCCTCGTAGAGAGGTGAAACACGTGTCGGGGTTTTGTCATTATTGGTGGTGGTTTGCTGTTTATGCGTTTATACAGTATGGTTAAATTGTTTTATGAGCAACCACTTTATGTCCATTATAAAGTACGCTTAAATCATTTTATGCGCATCAAATTTATGCGCTTGACACAATATGTTCATAAACATTATGATTAAAAACTTTATGCGCATAAATGTATGACTATTTGCAGTTATGCTTAATGATAAGTATGACGAATCCACGTATGCCGATCAAAAATATGACTTTAAACTTTATGCAACCCGACCCCTACCCCAACTTAAAACGTGAAACCAGTTTAAAATTCAACAACTTAATTATAATCTAGGTAAATAAATCACTCGCGCAAACGAAAAAACAGTCAAGTACGTATACGTCCCGCACAAACTCACATGAAATGTATTCAATCTGTGCGGAGCAGATAAGGACCCTCCCTGAGGGCTAGGGGGAGGGGGGGCAGCCTTGGAGGTGCTAAGTTATTTAGATGGTCAGTCTTTTTTAAATATTTATTTTGTGGATTCTAGGTCATGGTTTAGAAGCTATTGTAGTTGAAGGTCATGGTTAACACGAACACGGTTGGCTCGAAGCTGCCCGATCAACGTATGGTTTATTAGCTTTTTTTTTCCGTAATGAAGGTGTTAAGTCTTAGTTGGGTGCTTTTTTATTGTTAGTAGTTAGAGTATCACATCTAGCATTTATCACACATACTTGCCAGACGTGAAGATTTTATCTACGATGATACACGATAAAATTGCGACTACGTATGTTTACATAAGTATGTTTACATTTCACTCCCAGGAACCCACCTCGCGGGTGCCTACGCCGTAGCCGCTTTCCGCTACATACGGGGAAAGTCAAGAGAATGGCTACGGCGTAGCGCGTAGCGACATAAATTTGTTATAAGTTGTTTTTGAAAAACTTATTTAGTTATTCTAGAGCGAGACCCGTCAACAGAATAACTTAAACCAGTCAAGAACTTCACGTTGAATATATTTACAGCGTATGAATGTTTACAAAGTAATCGGAAAGTACTAAGAACCTAATCAGCTGCTTGTCTCTACCTCCACAGTTGGCTTTAATACAATTGCTTAGAAGCTAAAAAAGACTATAGTGAATTAAAAATACTCAATTTGAATACCGTCCACTCCACATAAAACAGTTTAAAAAGTAAACAAACACAGTTAATTAATATAACGGCAGTGTCCGCGTGTCAACCCTAGCGATAATAAAATTATTATTATTCCCTATCAGGGCCGCCACCCGCGATGTTATCGCGCTATCTCGCCGCGCCAAGCCTCACCCCCTTCGCAGGGGCGGCGCGAGTCGATAGTGGCGGTGAGGTGGTATATTAGTTTTGGTTTCTTTCAATTTGGGTAAGTGCATTTGAAAATTTTGAAATATTTGTAAACTAGGGTAGATAATTATGGCTTTGATAATACCTATACCATATATTCGCCTCGCTGCTCAGCGAAACCCCTTACTGGACCCGATTCTATAGTGGCCTCTATACTTCCTATTAATTTTATTTAGGTGTCGCTAAAACACTATGAGCAGCTGTCATAATCAAATGACAGCGCTAATTTGAATCTGACGTTTCTTATTTTAGGCGATCTATTCAACTTAGCTTAGCTGCCTAAATGCTATTCTAAATATGTCGTTGTTAATCTGCCGCCTAAATTATGTCAAAAAATTAGACAATTTAGTTTAAGGCTATTTAAGCCATGTGCACGTAGAATCGGGTCCAATACCATTTTGAAATATTATACTTTTTTCAATTAAAACATGTCAATATTACTAATTTCATTAATATGTTCAATAATCATTTTATGGTCGATATAAAGCCTCTGTCTGAAAAAGGGTTAAACATTTAAGCAATAGATCCAAGTGATATACCTTTTCATAACCTGATTCATGTATCGACTGGTTAATTAACAAGCTTATCTGTCCAATCAGTAAGACAGCTATGTCAAGAGAGGGTCCTATCGCCTGTTAAATAGTAAAAGCAAAGTATTGCACGCAAAATATTAAACCGTAATTAATCATACATTAATGAGACGGCTGCTTCGACCCCATGCCGCAAATTTTGTAAGTTATAGAATATTTAATTGTGTTAAAATTAGATCGACACACGTCACATCACTAGGGGTGTAACCTGACTTATTCCGGATAAGAATAAATACAGTGGCGCCCGCTGGCGGAATGCGCTAATACATCCTTATCGCCGCGACGCCCGTCCGCACACACACTCACACACATGTGTATGTGTGCGTGTGAGACTTTAAAGTTGTAGTGAGATCCTTGGAGATTTTGCGAAAAGCGGAGTCTACGATATAGATGCCATTATAGTCCTTAAGGCTATAGTCCTCACGCTGGCTCAGTACGGGATGGGTACTTCACATACCTATACGTTATTTTTTCATAGATCTATGCGGATTTCCGATATTTTCCTTTACCGGAAAGTTAGTGTGTAAGTGGGTGGGTCAACTATTTTCTGTCACTCGTTGCCATGGTTACGTCTCGTTAACTGCCATTGCAACTAACATTGCTATGTGATTATACCTACTATACTTTTTTGTAATAAATATTTGCTTAATTTATCGTTTTTAAATCACCAAATGTCGGGTTTTCTTGGCAAGATCTACTCCTTTCTGTATGGACCATTTACTAAGGCACGTTCGAAGTCAGTTTTGTAACATTTTTTCTAAGAAACTCTGTAATGTTGTCTCCTGGCTAACGGGACAGAATAACAAGTAGATTATAGGGTGATTGTCATTCTCTCTCGTTAATTAGCAGACTGTTAAGCTATCTCTCCGTTTGATCTACAGGATGCCCCAAAAGTCATGCTTTTTTGATAATAAGGAAAACGCGTTTTTATTATTGTTATTTAATCAAGTAGATACAGTGTATGCGTATACGTTTGACGACGGTTCAGCCTAATAGTGGGTAGTGACGCTGCCTACGAAGCTGAAGGCCCTGGATTCGAATCCCGGTAAGGGCAAATATCTGTGTGATGAGCATGAATATTTGTTACTGAGTCTTGGAAGTTTGCTGTGTATGTAAGTATTTATATTTATTAAATATATCGTTGTATCTACCCATAACACAAGCCTTATTAAGCTTACTATGTGACTATTTCGATTTGTGTAAGATTATCCCCTAATATCTATTTATTAAGGGTTTTGTACGGAGTAGCACAACGTGCAAATGACTTTCACGGCTTTTTCCGAAATTTTCCGTAAGTGTTTTGCATACAATTTTCAGAATTTCGTTGAAGCGGAGTTGAATGTCGTCCTTAGTGAGCGGTTCATGACTGCATATTAAAAAGTACAGTCGACAATTAAAGCTGGTACCTAAAAAAATTTAAGCAACCTATTAGAAATGAAATGGTATATTCTTTGCCCATACCTTTACCACCTTCACAGCACGTACTTGAACTACTGATCATATAATATTTCCATACGTGCACAGTTAGCCAAATAAGTCATCTACCACTTTTGAACCTCGATGTACAAATCATAGAGTTTATAAATGGTAAGCTTTTATGGTACACTGTACATAATTAATATTGCAGGTGTTCATATTTATGTAGTAAATATGAAATAATAAAGGAAAATCCCAATATATACGCCAAGAACTTTAATTTGATTACATTCTTGTTATATTTGTTTCACAATTTGTCTACGGGCACCATGAGGATGTTTACGGTAAACAAAAGCAGAGCAACGGTTTAATTAACGATGATTAATTAGTAATAGGTAATTAAGTTGTCAAGTGGGATTCCCAGGTCCATGATTATGCCAGTCATTGATGAACCACACTGTATCTTTTAAAACAGACTCGATTTTCTAGTTCTTATTATTGAATGTATTACTCAGCAACTATAAAATCAATAGAATAATGTACCTACGTAGTCTTCATTAAGAAATCTGACAGGTTGCACACTTTAAATAACAAAGACCTGCTTCACTTTTAGCACTTTTTGTATTTTATGACATACCTAATTTCGCAGGGAATAATAACGTGTATCCACATGCAAACTTCATACTTAACACACCGTTTCAGACGTTTCATCAAAAGTTGCTATATGAACTATAAATCTAATACGGTTTTTGCAACTTTGAAGCCACTTATCCACGGCGCGCCAGCGGTATACGCCTCACCCGACTTCAAAAAATGTTTCTCCAATCGACTAACATTATAGTGAACATTCGGGATGAACATAAGGTAAATACTTGATCCCAACCCAAAAATATTTGACCATATTCATAAACGTTAAACAAACGTATTTTATTTTAGCTTAGATGCCGTTAAAATTTATCTGTGACTTTAACATTTGTAAACGTAAGAGAGGGACAAATCACATGTTTTATCACATTAATTTAAAGTGTTATCAATAAAGGGGCTAGTTGTCTGACTCAACGCGAAACCCGATAAATATATATGTTCATTTAATCATCATGGTAAAGTTAACTTCCGAGTGCTCGACGCTTTACTAATACGAGTAGAGCATGTCAAAGCAATATTAGTCCAAGCATTTTATTTTCATTAGTATGAAAAAAAAATGGAAATTTGGAAATAATTCATCAGCAGCTTTTTTGTGTGCAACTGATATATAATCATTTTACTAATTACGTAGACTCAAAATCCACCAAAATATTAACATCAAAAATTCGATATTTAAACAAATTTTAAAAAAAGAGGAAAAATATTGATAGATATTTTCATTTTTGTTTTGGTTAATTTACAGAAGCTCTTCAAGAATAATAAATAAAACGCACAAAAAACTAATTCTTTTTATATATTTACTTCCCCATGGAAATTTTGTAGGATTCTTGGATAAGGCAAGAATAACATTTGAAAATTAAACAAACAAAAAAAACGCTGTTATAAATTATATTTTGAAAAAAAAAGTATTCTCCTGGGGTAAGTAAATGGGTTAAATTAAACTAAGAGGGTTTTTCTTTATTTAAATTTAAGCCATGTCACTTTGACATAGAGTGCCAATGCCATATACTAGCACAACGTCGAGCACTCTGACGTTTACCTAATAAGGCAATTGGATTTTGATTTTGAATTCTATATCAAAGTTATCACTTAAAATAAAACATACGAGCAATGCAAAACTCGCTGTTAATTTATTGTTCAACAAAATATTTATCTACTTACATTAGGTTTTTTGGCATGGGAATCAAGGGACTACCGTGTCTTGAAAAGAAAGTTTTTGGACATGCCAGCCCGTATTTCCTCCTAAGATTGCCAGTCGGGCGCAAACACTGGGATGTTTCTTTTACATACCCCACTATCAGGTACTAAGGTTTTAAGGTTAAGTCCAAAAGTTAACGCAAGTGTTATCGCCGAAGCCTCCACAACAAGGTTGTGTTATCAGAAGGAAGCACGCCGACCTTGAGACAAAGACCGACATTCAACGTGCGCATACGCATAAGTACATACTTATGTGCCCATAATTATACGAGGATAGCACGTGTTTGAGTCATACAGGGCCGCTATTCCATTTGTAACACGCCAAGTGTCAAGGCTGGCGCAGGCTCCTCGCTTGTAGACAGTTAATACTATATGCATGTAAGCGCTTTATTGTTCACAATTACAGGTTAAAGAATATACATGTCACACAATAGATCACCGTACAAATTCTAACTTATCCATATAAGTACACACACACACACACACACAGTCAGTCAGAGAGTCACAGTTATCGCTTGATATCCAAAAATAATGACACTGAATGTGTAAATTGACGACCGGGTATACCTTACCGCTCGGCCACGACTTTGGTCTTAAGCGACCTGCGACCAGCGTTTTATCTGTTCATTGCGCGTGATCCCAACTAACCACAGTGCGTTGCGCATCTCGACCGCGCAATGAACAGATAAAACGCTGATCGCAGGTCGCTTAAGACCAAAGTCGTGGCCGAGCGGTTAGTTGTTAGTGATCCGGCCTGCGAAGCTGGCAGCCCTGGATTCGAATCCCGGTAAGGGCAAAAAATGTGTATATCATAAGCATTAATTTCTTTTTTCCTAGTTTTAGATGTTTTTTATTGTATGTATAGCACAAGCCAGAGTTACTATTGGCCTGGTACGATTTGTATGACTCTTGGCTAATATTTATTTATTTATAATATTTGCATCTAAACTTAACTGGCAATGGGCGGGGCAAGGTGGCCGGACAACCTTAGGGGTGACCACCTAACTTAACGAACGCGCCTTGGGACAATTCAACTGTCATTTTTCCATATAAACAATACCTACATTTAGATCTACCTGCTGACGTACGAATGCGTTATGCCATCGACCGCTGGTAACCGGCACTCTTTGGGAGGGGCCTATGTCCAGCAGTGGACGTCATTGGGCAGATACGATGATAATGCTTATTTAAATCATCTGTTTACAGAAGGGGACGTTCGTAGGATAACATACGATGGAAGCGTGCCGGGCCCATAACCTGATGGGTTTAGGGTGCAAATGAAACAGTAAGTTGCTCAGTTATGGAATGTATTCCAGATCAGGAGAGGAGCGTACAGCGGATTCGACTAGCACTAAGGCAAAAGTAAAAAGCTACCACATTATAAGCTAAGTTGACATAAAGCTACCATAGACTAAGAATGTATTGCGTTTACAGAGTATCCGACATATATGTGTAATGACTGTCATTTTGAAAGGCAGAGACGTGTAAGTGCTTCATCAAATGTTGCATCCATTAGAATCCTCAAACTTTTTAGGTACCTAGCAAAATATAAATATGTACGAGCCTTTCTCAGTGGCCAAACCAAACAAAGGCGTACCCGTTAATTAATTACCTGCTACCGGGTATCTACCCTTATCTTCAATGTCCAGTCGCGCCTTAACGATAATATCTCATAATTAATTTTTACCACAAACAATATGAAATGTGTGCTTTTCATACCCGCGTCGGCCGCGCCCGCCAAATATGTCGTGTATAGAGGGATTAATAATTTATAATTCTTTATGATAGGCTTAACAGGGTTTGCAATTACGTTTATAATTTTCACGAATACGAGTACCCAGGGACAATAAGGTAAATGTTCCAATGTTTGACCTTAATTGCTGATAGTTGACACCTAATTATTGTTCACCTATGGTTATGAATTATTTAGGTCAATAGGTTAATTCTGTATGATATGTTTAACAGGGATTTCAATTATTTAAGTTTAAAATGTTCACATGTACCTATGTAGCTATGTACAATAAGGTCGGTGGGAATGTTTGACAACTCATAAGCTATTAGGTGCTCGTAGTGCCCAGTGCACCTGGTGTCATGTATTGGTCCAGTGTTGAGCACTGGAATGTTGACATTGTTTACCGTAATGAGGATAAACCAAACAAATTATGCTAGGCTTTGCAGTAAATCGTTCTCCCGCCGGAAGAACCGCTTGTATAGGTATGTATGTTTAGTCTAGTCTAGCATAAATCAATGACACATATCGCGACTGACAAACGTATTGACAGAAAACACTTAGAAAAGGAAAATCAAAGCACAAAGAAAATAATGCGACCCGCAGCTCAATGAAACGTGCTATGGACTTAATTGAAACTTCATTGCACCTTATTGCTTAAAAGTTGACACCTATAGTTCACCTCTATTGTTTTGGCATAAAATTGAAGCTGTCATCTAATAGACTAGTGTCGGGCACTGGGACATTTACTTCATTGGTTCTTGATTCTAAGGGTGTGTTATAATCAGAATAGATTCGAATTATAATCAAATTGTTCTTTGTTGCATTATTGCGGCCCTCTTTCGACCAATCTATATTAATATCATAAACATGTAAAGTTTGGGGATCTCTGGAACTAATCCTTTGAAAAATTGTTGGTGTATTGTTACATGTAGGTACTAAGCATGTAGTATTTAGAATGGGCCAGAGGGGTAGACCGCGGCAAGTGAATTTATTTAAGTTCCTATACTACTAACAGAGAATATAGTGATTGGGGTGTAGACTCAACATTTATTATTACTCTAAAAGAAAGAAGGCAAAAAAACACCTCTACCTATCACCTATCACATAACTATCTAGTGACGAAAATCCTATTCAGATATCTCAAAAAATTACGAAGCTACAACCGTTTCAAATGCTGTTTGTTAAAGAGAGAAAACGCTCGTCGACCGTGACGTCACGGCACGAGAGCGAGAGCGTCATAGTAAATGACAATCGTTTCATATAAAGGTGCGTTTTGCGGTAAAGAGACAGAATAATATACCCCCCCTTAAAACTTTGGACCCTTTTAACTTTGTTTTATGCTGCTTTACTTTCTTCTCCATATCACAATATTTTTAATCGTGAGCTACGGTAGCCTAGTGGTTGAGGCATGCGGCTGTCAAGCGGCGGTCGTGGGTTTGAATCCCGGCTCGTACCAATGAGTTTTTCGGAACTTATGTACGGAATATTTACCGTTAGCTTTTCGGTGAAGGAAAACATCGTGAGGAAACCGGTCTAATCCCAATAAGGTCTAGTTTTCCCTCTGGGCTGGAAGGTCAGATGGCAGTCGCTTTCGTAAAACTAGTGCCTATGTCGAATTATATTCTAATGCGATTCCAATTTAAACTCACTCACTAAAATCAAGTACTCCTAACCCAATCAGAAACCCTTTTTAGTGTAAGAAAATTTTAGGAGCACCTAAGGATATTACCTGAAATATAATAAGTTTCTGTCAAAAATTTCATTTTTGTTACAAGCTTTTATTGCCAACTGTACTTTTTTGTATACCATCATCACCTACTCATTGAGACGATTCTAACGAACCCAAACTCAACGCTGTTACGTCGGTAACTTACATAAGTATTCCAAAATTTCAGCTCAATCGGATAACGGCAAGCGACTGAAAAATTGGTTGCAAATTTTGACGGACAACTTACTTACATACTTTTATACTTACATACGAACAAGTCAAGATAATATAAAGCTTGTAAAAAAGGTGACGAGGTAATTTAAAACTTTACGAGTTTGTAAGTAGGTCAGTGTTGATAAAACCATGTACCCACGTAATTATGTGCAAGTAATCGCTATTGACCTTGGTTACAGAAGGCCATCCAATGTGCCTAAATCTCGTCTAGTGCCCTAACCTGTAAACCTCATACTCTCTTAGGGTGACTATCCACTAGAGCTGTGCGAGGTTGCGAGGCGGTGAGCGCGGCAAAAATCCACCAATGGCGTGTATGGCTGCGCTCGCGCATCACTTCACATTGGTTAATTTTTTTATCGCTCACCGCCGCGCAACCTCGCACAGCCTTGGTCGATACTCACCCCTAACATAAATACTTCCATAATCCAAAGGCAGGGGCGGCTCACTCCGTGATTTCGCAGCGCCGTTACAAGTACATGCCGGCACCGTCTCCAGCCGGTATGTCGGCACTGCTAATATAAGCACGCACGCGTTCTATCGCAGCGCGTTGCATTCGATAGAAGGGGATGGCGACATTTAGGCTCGTTCGCCATACCTAAACACCCCGGATATTTCTGTAGTAGGTACTTACTATTACCTATTTATTCTGTGCCAAAGGTCATGACTGCATTTCCGCATGCGTATCGGTGTGCGTTATAAATTACACTTTAACGAGAACTTATATCGCATATCTATATATACTGCATCGCATGTGCACCGCTGCAAAAAGTCACAGAGTGTAACCGCCCTTAAATACAGGCGCACGTAAAGAGTCTATACTGACTAGACTGACAGTTGACATTAACAGCTGACAGCTTACTGGTACCTCACCCCCTCCGCACCGCCATTGCGAAAGTAGCCTCACAAAAATCCCGCGGGAACATTTAATTATCCCAAAGATCCCGGTAATTTGTTATTACGTGATTCGGTAGAGGGCGCTACCAGGCAAACGGGCCAATTTCCTGGCGCAACAGGTCCCAGACTTGTGGACTCTGATGTGGGGTAATAAGGTTCGTTTTACACTGGCTGCTGTTGAAGGGAATTTCGGGAGTGAATTTGTTTACGACGGACGTTTTTTCGGTTGATTGCAATTAAATAGTACTTTATTCGTCGATTTGTGAGTAATGTGAGCTTTTATGATGGGCGATAAAATTAATTGCAAGGCATTTCTCATAGCATAAGAACAATACGGTGTACAGTATTTTTTTCCAAGTTCTGGTACTGTAATTACTGTAGGTTTTTTTTTTATATGTAGCTCAAGTTTGGCTTCCAGAAAGGAGCATAAGTTGTCTTATAGCATAAGAACAATACCTACAGTATTGTTTTCTAGTTCTAGTACTGTAATAACTGTAGGTTTTTTTATATGTAGCTCAAGTTTGGCTTCCAGAAAGGAGCATAAGTTGTCTTATAGCATGAGAACAATACCTACAGTATTTTTTCCTAGTTCTAGTACTATTATAATAATAACTATAGGGGTTTTTTATATGTAGCTCAAGTTTGGCCTCCAGAAAGGACCAGTTACTAAGTTTTGAGGAATAACTCCAAGCTCGTACCTACTCATGGGCCGAGCTAAGAGAAAGAAAAGATAACAGGAGAAGAACAGAGAGAGAATAGAGAAGAGCCATTGTAATGTTACATAGTTGCATAACTAAATAATAACTAAACCAATTGTCATACCAACATGAACCCAGTCAATTTGAACACCTTGTTTCTTTTTTTTGAGAAGAATACTTAAGATTATGAAACCACATAAAAAACATGCATTTAGCTCCTCAACAGTCCTAACTGAGATGTATGTTTTAATTTACTTGTGAATTTACTTATTCTACATACTTAGATATTAAGAATGTTTCATTAGTTGAAATGTGTCTATGTCTGTACTACTGTCATTATCTCATTACTTGTCCAACAAAACATTACCAAGATAACAGCTTGAATGTTCAACCCATACTTTTATATGAGTAAAGTGATGACTTGGTTTTTACATTAATTACTTACTTATGCCAAATATTACCTTTTCTCCTCATCATCATATCAGCCGAAAGACGTCCACTGCTGGACATAGGCCTCCCCCAAAGAGAGCCAAAGTGACCGACGTCGTTTTTCCTACGTCGCACAAAACCGACATTTAACCTGTGGTACAAGATTACTACGCATGTTTTTTTTCAATCTTCTACTTCTACGATATTGGCCAAGATTTTACAAAAAATAAACATATTTTCACGCGGACAATATCACCATCGTCCAAACCCGTATTAAGATGCCTTAAATAAGATATATTGAAATATCCAAATGTAATAATTTATGTTATGAACAAAACGCTAGCATTCAAGCAGCAATTCCACTCAAGGTGCAGGACCAAGTTGATGTATAAAAAATGCGAACGCACCTCACCAGCCTTGCGCATTCAAAGGGTTAAAAAATAACAAGTAAAATAGCCTGTAATAACCCACCCACAAACCATTGAACCTCTTAACTTTTGACATTTAATAATAAGTTGTCGGAATCAATACGCGGCGGTATCGCGACGTAACACATCATTCCCACTTTCGCCGTTATCTTCTCTCTGCAAGAATACCCCTGGTAGGGACACCACGCGTCATGGAAACGTAGGACATAGTAAAACTAAAGTAAAATAACTTGGAGCTGTCAATGAGTGACGCTGTTGAGCTGTTCTAACCTTCATATCAATGATCCAATCAATGAATCAGTGTTTTAATGTGATCTTCTTCTATCATAAAATATTTCTATCATTGATATACGAAGTATCAATTAGTCAGCATAAAGGCGTTCCTTTTAAAGTCTGTAACATACCGATCATGACACTCATGTAGAGTGTGAACGGTATTGTAGTATATACCCTCCTTTATTCTACCTTTTGATTTAGTGAGCAATGTTTTGATGTAAGTTTTGTTATAATGTTGAGCTAATAAATTAAGTATAATACTACTTAGTAGCTTTTGATATTAAAATTTCTCACTGAACTGACTGGCTTCGGACTATTCGACGATCAATTTTGAATTATGAATGCAATTGATTGTAGTCGATTGGGGTTGATCATTAGAATAGAAACATTTGATTGAACACCTTTTTTTTTTAAAGCAGACAGCACTATTTCGGAAAATCAATGGTAAAAAACAGAAAGTATTATTTTTTAGACCAGGAAAGGTTAAGTCTACAACGCCTTTTTTGTAAAACCTAAAATAAAACAGAAGTGAAACATTACAAATGGTCATTACCTACGTACCATACCGACCGCCACGCAAAGGGACTTGTCCGCAAACTGCTCACCTTTCTGGTCACCCTAGCATGGAGACGCTCCCTTGACTTATAAGATGGCTCCTAAAGATACCGAGATATGAATTTTGATGTCGCGAATTTTGTTTCGGGATTAACATTTCGTACAATCTCACTTTGAATTGTGCTTACATCTTACATGTATGTGAAAGCTTTATGTGTAATTGTGTATATATAAGTATGTTATTGTAAGTATTGTTATGTCAAATATTACAAGAAGGAATGTAACTACGCAGCGTTTCTATTGGAGTTCGTATGTTACACAATCGTAATTCTTTGATACACTAATATTTTGTAAAATATTAATTTTGATTAGCGGAGGTTCATACCTACACCCAGGTATATTTTAAAGACTGACAATTACTTACTTACTTAAAAAATTACTTCTGATTTATACTTTTTAATTTGTCTAAGCTATTGCATCATATTTGATTGATTAAATTGTTAGAAACGCCTCAAAATACTTTTACTATTTAAGTTCCCTTTTTAGTTAAAGTACTGAAATTCCACGGCCTCGCCTTCGAATCGGGCATCAAATACCCACGATCTGAAAATGTTTTATCGCCCTAGGCGAGTAATGATTTATGTCTGATGTTCATTAAAAAACTATCCTTTACTTTAAACTTGTACTAATTCTGCCCATTTTTCACAACATCATACACCTAGCCCGGTAGCTGGAATGTTTTGAGCGATCATTAAGAGGGCCCAATTGAGCGTGAGAGCCGATAAGCCAGGTGTGCGCCTCCCTTACAACCAAAACAGCCTAACTTCCTACAAATGTTACTGCATATACGTCTTTTTAATAGAGTCAGTTGTTTCTACAGCAACTGAGTAAGTACCTACTAGTCATGTGTAAAAATATAGGAGCCCTACTGGGCATCTCTTAAATGTTTTACCAGGTCGTAGTTACGTACGTATTTTGACAATTGAAAGTACACTCCGCCCGCAGCGATCTGCTTTGCCGTGGAATCAGAATCAAACATTCATTCGCGACACCAATACAAGACAAAACAAAAGAAAAAGTGTATCGGTGGTACATCACGATAAGTGTAGAACGCAGCCAGGGCTGGAGCCGTAGACAAGGTTACAATCGACAATCGCTAACGCCAATAGAAAATAATAAAATGTATATGGGATTGACAGATGCCGACGAAACACTTTTCGTTTACATCTGTCATCCCCATACATTTCATTAGTTTTCTATTGGCGTTAGCGATTGTCGATTGTAACCTTGTCTACGGCCCCTGGTCTTCCACTGGTTCCGTTTTTCAAAATGAGGATGGAATGCCGCGCGCTTACGACCAGTACGACTATGGAAAACATAATATGAAAGTTCCCATTGCACGCCTTCCCACCAGAACTTCTGAGGTTGCACCTGTGTTCAGAATGCATTTGTTTCTACCTGTAGATCAACACGATAAATCTGCACCTCTTCGAAAGCCTCGACAATGTCAGTCTATACTTATACATGTATATCGCCAACCTTATTGTGTTATCACTCCGGCAATCTCTTGCCAAATTGTGCGTGCTGTCTTACTTCAGAGAGTTTTTAAAGGCACCCAACCGTGGAGAATACCCTGTAAAGCTATTCTTTAGCTCAATGAGTAGATGACGTGAAGATAAGGGTTCTCAAAACATGTATAGGTACTCTTATAAAAAATGTTTGAGGCTTGCTCTTTCGACAGTAAATAAAATAATAAATATTTGCGAACAATCTTACACAAATCGACCTAGTCCCAAACTAAGCAAAGCTTGTACTATGGGTACTAGACGACGATTAACCTACTTATATAAAGATATAAATACTCAAATACATAGAAAACATCCATGACTAAGGAACAAATATTTGTGCTCATCACGCAAATAAATGCCCTTACTGGGATTCGAACCCAGGACCTCTTGCTTCATAGGCAGGGGCACTACCAACTAGACTAAAGCAATCAACTATAACAGGATAATATGCTTTTAAACAGAACTTTTTGCTTTTAATTGGAAGACATTGGGTGAAATGGACTGACGTCTGTTGTCAAGTTAAAATTCAGTGTAATTGTTAAAATAATAAATTATTTAATTACTATGCAGTTGGTAAAATAACAATACGTTAACGAAGAAACTCGTACCTTTGTTGCAATCGAAATAGTAAATGGCCTTCAATTTTGTGCGAAATATTTGTCAAATCCGGAGGAGCATAAAAAAAATTCTTGGTAAATATACAACTTTAGGCATTACCAGATCCTTATCGACCCTTTTTTCACAGTTCGGTAACATTTTCTATAATTGTTCTACCATTAAGACATATTTGAAGTCGTTTTAGGATGCTTGAGCCAATTCATTTGTCTGAACTAGCACAGAAAAATAAAAAGTAATTTACCTTTTTGCACATATACTTCGGTACTTTCGGCCATCGCCCTTCCAAATCTATCTTAGGGCCGTCAGGTATGAAGCCCGATAAGCATAATCAATCTGGCCCTCCTCACGCGCTATCCTGGATCATAATATATCTTCAGGTGGGGCTGTCAAAATATACAGGGTGTTTTTATTCATTTGCTTTAACTTCGACACAGTGCTTGGTACATTTATATTTAGTACTGTTTTATTTTTTGCGTAAAGCTCAAATGTGGCAATAAAGTTTTTTTATTTTTATTTTTTTATGATATAAGTAATCCTGTATATCGGTTTAACGAATATCGATTTTTTTTTTCAGGTTTCATACAATGTAAATTAATATTTACTTGCAGACTATTGTAAAAGGTCTTTTAGAGTTAAGGAAGAGTTAGCGTCAATTTGGTGTCAACTATGTCAGTACGAAACGTTCTGCGTGACAGCAGTGACAGCTCATTAATAAATTTAGCTCACTGGTAGTGCAATTGTTTATTGCATATAACAAAAAAAAATTTGGTTATGAATTAAGAAGATTTTACACTAGTTTAACTTAAGTTAGTGATTAAATTTCGATTTGAAACATTTTGAAAACGGTGCGAGTTAGGACATACGTTTCTTTGAGAAATTAACTACATAAGATGTAAAGAATCTGCCCTTAAAATTAAAGCAGATGTATATAAACACCCTGTATAGCTAATGTATATTTTTGCGGTAGCTTTAAGCCGGAAGCAGGAAGGGTGAGTAAGAAAATAATTGGATACCTTGGTCGCTCTATGATGCGTTTGACTAATGATAAATAAATATTTGCGGACAAGCTTACACAAATTGACCTAATCCCAAACTAAACATAGCTTGCTTGCGTGCTGTGTCATCGCTGTAAGATTTAACCTACACATTCACTGACAGATTGATACGCTCGTAGCAGATTCCGTGGTTTTCCTCGTATGTAGCGGAAAGCGACTACGGCGTAGGCGTCCGCTGGGCGAGTTCCTGGCAGTGAAAGTGTCCTCAGATCATCATAGTCGTATCTTCCGAAAGCCGTCCACCCCGAACACCCCAAAGAGTGCCACAATAATCGGTCCTGCGCCACCCGCAACCCGAGATTTACCTGTTCTGTTATGTACGTATTAGTTTACGTAGACGTAAACTATACAAAGTGTACGAGTATATGGATAGATTGCTATTAATTCTTGTATCTAAGGATTTTTGTTTTATTAATCTGTCTCATGCAAGTCTGTTTGGTCCTATGGTTGTCTGGTAGAGGCTGCCTCGAGCCATTAAGGTCGCCTTTTGTACTTATTTGTTTCGTGCAATAAAGTTTAAATAAAATAAATAAGTAAGGTAGTTCGGAAGTTTCGGAACTACTAAATCGATTTCAAGAATTGAGTATAGCTTCAGAATGGACATGGTCATACTCTGAATGCATTTCTTGTAATGGTGGGTGTACCAACGAACGGCTATGTATCTCACTCTAACAAATAGCTGTCACATAAATGCTTCGCGTTCGTTGGTCATTCGTTTGCTCAGTGTGTACCCACCAACGCAGCCAGCCAATCTCCCATTAAACAATATCTGCACCTATATCCTGAACGTTATATGATTAAATCAGCCACTATCGACTCCAACACCTTACCTCCAATTTTTCCCCCCGGGGTGGCGGGATAAATAATTTATGATGATCCGCGATGCGATCGCAGAACAAAGCCACGTGGCGCTATCGCGAGGCGCAGCCATACCGCGTCTCCACTAACACACGATACGATATGAGATACACTCTAGAGCAAAAGTTTCGGGTCACTACCATTTACTTCAATATCTTGAAAACGAATAAAGCTATCGTATTGAAATAAATTGAACCTTATAGACAATTTAATGTTACTGAAATAAAATGCATTACATTTACTACTGACCATTTATTTTATTATGTTTAAAACGACTAATTAGAAATGGCGTCATTTTGCTTGCAAAACCAAAACAGAAAATATTGAACTTTTTATATTTACAAGTAGTTTTAACACAGTTTAGTACTTGGTATTACCCCCACGTGCTGTCTGGCCTGCTGCAATGCGATTCAGCATGCTGTACACCAAGTTTCTGAAACACTGTTGGGGAATGTTCTCCCATTCCTCTACCAATGCATATTTCAAGTCACGAAGCGTAATTAAAGGAGGATCTCGTTGTCTTACACGTCGTCCGAGCTCGTCCCAGGCGTGCTCGATCGGGTTGAGGTCGGGGCTACGTGCTGGCCACACCATGGGACGAATATTCACCTCATCAAGGTAGTCTTGCACTACACGAGCAGTGTGGGGACGGGCGTTATCGTGCATAAAGATGGCATTCTCACCAAGTCTTGCCATAAATGGACCGACGTGCTCGTTGAGGATTTTATCCACGTATCTTAGGCCATTAAGAGTACCGTTTTCGATCAGTACAAGCTCTGTTCGGCTTTCCGCAGAAATTCCAGCCCACACGAGTACCGAACCACCACCGTATGCCACCTTTTCTTCAATACAGGCTTGGATAAATCTTTCTCCTGGTCTTCTGTACACCTTTGCCCTTCCGTCGTGTGTATACAGCATAAATTATGATTCGTCCGAGAACCCGACATTTGACCAATTTTCAATCGTCCAATGCGAGTGTTCGCGTGCATAAATTCGTCTTGCTATACGATGGTGCCTCTCGAGTTTCGGACCATTTGCGGGTCTAAATGGTTTCAAATTACCTTCAGCAAGTCGCAGTCTTACAGTCCAAGCAGAAGGGTTGCTTCTACCTAGCCCTAAAAAATGATGAGTCAGTGCTGTTCCCGTAATAAACCGATTTCGCAGCATAGAGTTGACTAGATATCGATCTTCCCGTGCCGTCGTACACCTGGGTCTGCCTGTTGTTGGTCTGCGTAGGTTCGAACCAGTTTCTAGAAACCGCTGGCGAACACGCTGAACTGTAGACAACGATACACCGACTATTCTTGCTGTTTCTCGCTGACTGCTCCCATTTTCCAAGATCGTGAGGATTCTCGTACATTCCTCAGGTGTGAGTGACATAATTACTACTTTAATAATGACTATTCGATACCTGGAAGACTTCTTATAAATACATTTTATGACAGAACAAAAACAAAAGCAAAAACAGTTGCGAAAATTAGAAGTTCTGATTTGAAAAAAAGGGATTATGTTTATAACTTTTTTAATGCCATTACTTCACGTCAACCAATAAGTTTTTATACGTTTAACGAAGGATTATTAAATTGTCTATAAGGTTCAATTTATTTCAATACGATAGCTTTATTCGTTTTCAAGAAAAGTAAAGTAAAGTAAAATGTTATTTATAACATCGTTATACGTCGTCACATCATTGTATTATAATTATAATTACATTCGCAATTTTGTTATAATACTTATTCATAATATTTCATTTATTCACTTATCTGCGAGTACACATGTATTCATTTTATATTTATTTATTATTGAGTAATTCATTTATGTCATAAAATTGTGATTGTAACAGCCATTTCTTAAGTCTATTTTTAAATATTTGTGAGGAAGGTGCATCCTATACGGCCAATGGTTGTATACCAGGGGACCAAGAACGTAGATCGACCGTTTGGTTTTCGCTAGCTTGTGCGGCACAGAGGCGAAGAGCCCTGCGTTCTTATTGCTACGCAGACAGTATTTAATATTCGCTTGTTTTGTCGTAAACTCTTTCCTATTTGTGTGTGTGAATATTGCAAGTTGTTGGATCAGCAAACAGGGTAGTGTAAGAATATTGTACTGTCTGATATTGAAGTAAATGCTAGTGATCCGAAACTTTTGCTCTCGAGTGTATTTACAATGAGGAATTTTGAATGCACTATGTTCCCAGTGTTGCAGGACTGTGCCGAGCGATGCACACATTCAATATTTCGGCTGAGAAGTGGGAGGTCCTTGTCGTGGAATGGCGCAAACATGTGTTCGATGGGCGTAAAATTCACGATAAAGCGTAAAAGACACTCGCAGATAAGCAGCAACGTGGCTGGCACCTGTTCGGGCAAATTACACCTCGTGTCGTGTATGCTGCTCCTGCATTGAAGGGTTTTAAAAGCAGCTGTCAAATCTCTCGTCACAGTCCTGGTAGCTGGTGACATAATACTTTCTGAATAACCCTTATGTGATGACGTTTGTACGATCTCCCAACAAGTTCTAGTTTTAGCTCTGGGTTGACGGTCAGATGGCAGGCGGTTCGTGAAACTAGCTATAAGAATACAATTTTTTGTCATTATGTATACAACCGCTGGATGCGGGTGGCGCGGGATCGGTCACTTTGCCACTCTTTGGGGGAGGCCTATGTCCAGTAGTGGACGTCTTTCGGCTGATATGATGATGATGATGAGTACAACCGGGAAAGCACTAGAAGCATGATGATGAGTTTTATAGAGTTGGAAGGTCAAATAGTTTTCTAGTAAGATCTAAATCAATGGAATTTGCTAACTATGTAAACAAACCGTCAAACTGAAATTTACATTAAATGACAATTTCATTACATTGTTTGTTTACATAGTTAGCAAATTCCTTTGATTAAGATCTTAGTTCTCGCAGATAGGTACTAGTGATTATAGTTTTGAGGGCTGATCACGTAAGTTTACACAACTCAACTGTATTTTTTCCATACAAATGTGACATTTAGGTCTACCTGACGGGAGTATAACGCGTTTATAAATTTACTATTCTAACTTCAGTCTTAAGGGTGATATGTGCGAGAATGTGTTTGCACATATTTAAAAGCTAGCTGTCAAACATCCGATACATTCACCCTAAATGGTGCAATGGAAACGCGCACTCGGCCGGGGTTTCACGCGACTCTTATGAACGATTCGGCGCAGCGATAGACGAAACCCGATTAACTAATATTCTGTTAACCCTTTGTCTGATTAAACCCTTGAATCTTTTGGATGGGTACCATCTCTCAGGTTATAAGTTGTTAGGTTAGAAGTATGCATCTCTGTTAAATTGGCAAAAATGGGTGAGTTTCATAATAATAGAAACGTTATACGGTGGTGTTCCTGTGTGTGACTCATCGCGACTTTTTAGTTGTCTCAAATAACGTATGGCGCTTTCGGAAGAAAAATACACTTCCCACTTATTATTAAAAAAATTAAAAGGCAGCAACGCAAAAAATATTCTGTTGTAACATACAGTGGCTAATTCTTTTTACGGAAAATATAGAAAATTGACGTGTAAATGATTCCAGATTTAAAAGTAGCTGCAAGCTCAGTTATTGATTATTTGTTTAAGTGTATTTTGTTTTTAATTTGCAAAGCCAAAAGACAGATATCGGAAGGCGGACGACAATTTCTTGAAGCGGCGAGAAGAAATGCATGCCTTATCATTTTCAGAAAGTACATTTTTGTTTTCTTGCACTTTTTTTGAGAAAAGCACTATATTTGTCTCAGCTGAAAGACATCTTCATGTAACATAAACGGTCAACGTGGTAGCGTCGGTACCTCAAGCTCGGCAAACCTATGTGTTACGTATTACCATGTTTACATATACGAGTATCGCGGCCGCGATAAGGCACGCCCGTCGAGTGTAACGTGCCGAGTTAGGCTACTTTGTAAGGATAACGAGACGAAATATCTCATACATAGTGCTCAGCATTAATACTAATATTATAAATGCCAAAGTGTCTGTCTGTCTGTTACCTCTTCACGCTGAAACCGCTGAACCGATAAGTCCTGACACTTTAATTATTAATGTCAGTTGACACTGACAACCGGCATCTTACTGATACCGTACTGAACCCGCACTGCAATGAGGAGGTAGCCTAATTATTTTACCAATACCGGTATCAAAACACAGCCAACACTCAAGAATCTCACTTATCTCTATCCACACAATTACGCTGATCAGATCAACTTTCTAGTATATCACCCGCGAAGGGGGTGAAATGGGGGAGAGAGGGGGGCGTTATCAGCCCTCTCGGGCCATTAACTCTTACGATACAGTCCTCACTCCATGTAGAGTACGCACTATGGAGGTTGTAATTGATACAGGTGGTTTTGGGCTGATTATCGCATCGTTATTACTACATAATTATTGTCCAGACAGCTTCTTGGACTGACAAATTTTTGCAATAAACCAATTTTAGGAGACTTCTAAGGTGTAGATTGGCTTTTGTTTGTAATTTAATGTATTTTTCTACTCCTGTACCGTTATCTGTCATTTATATAGGCTTTCGCTCAAATACAATGACACCGGTAATAAGTCGTCGAAAAACTTATGCTCTATGGCCTATAAACGCACTCCTTAGTGTAATTTTATGATTCATACATTTTCCATAAAAGCACTGTTTACCACGACGTCAAGTCATCTAACTTTTTTTAAATCAGCCACTATATTGCAGTTGTACCAACTTCATAAGCAAAGTCGAAATAAAATGTTTTTATTTACTATCAAATATTTGTAAAATAAAAGTATATTATCATGTGTTGTGTGTTAATATACATATTTTACCAATTATTGGTATTATTTATAAATATAAACCGATCCGATTCGGATCCGGTTTCAGTTTGTTCGGATGCCAAGTGCAAGGAAATTTAAAACAAAACAGACTATAAACAAGAGTTGTCAATGTGTCATATTTCTAATTTCCCACCAAAGTTTGAGTTCAAAATTAAAAGACGAATTATGATAACTATTCCTTATAGATAACTTAAGATTTGATTCGTGTTTGCGAAGTGAAAAAAATGTGTACGTTCCTTTTAAAATGGAAGAAGAAGAATATAACTGCACCGCTGAAGAAATTGCGTGAGTAGTAATAGAACTAACGGAAAACTTACTGCCTGAAAAGCCAAATGCTATTTATTTAAAATTAGTCATAGAAAAAATATTGTATGCAACGGTGTATAACTTGGTCTTAAAACGCTCGTGGCGTCTTTAATTGCGATGCTCGCCAAGGCTCGCATCGCAACTCACTACTTTATACTACTTATACAACATTTGCATAAAATACTATGACCTCACACCTCGCTTTCAAGTGATTTTTAACCGCCCACTATGCGTATATATAAATTCCACTTACTGGTGAGGGGGTGGCGTTAAATTTGTACTCACCACGATCGATAAACCTCTGATCTCAGATTCTGCTCAAAAATCTGCGAAATCTGACATTATTTATTGCACCACCCGTAGTGGGTGAGTACCTACCGTCGTGCGGAAGGGGGGGGGGGGGGGGCATTACTTTAGTTAGACCGTATATTATTATACCATAGCAGTAAAATATGTAGAAGGAAAATAAAGGAAGATTAAATAAAATACCTAATGAGCGAGAGCATGCATATAAAAAGCATTATCTACGCACAATTCTACACGAATACGTTAAGGATAATAAATAATAGTAACCTATTTAACATACAGTTATTCAATCAGAATGGGTTTTTCTGCATCTTTGGAAGCGTTTGTGTCTGTTCTACGAGCATTCTATGGAAAACATTTTCTCCAACATTGCACTCATATAAAGAAGTAGGTACTTACATTAAAATATGTATTCAGCTAACTCATAATGCATGAGGATACAATGCATTATCATTTCAATTAAAATAATCTCAATAATTTTTATCAATTACAAATTATTATGTTATACGCAATTTAATATTATTTTCAGATGCGTTTCCGACCTGTAGACTAATTGGTTGGCTTATTATTTTATTATCCGAGGCAAATATATTTGTTTAATATATCCATATGAAAACCAGGATAATAGCGGGTTTTCTGGTAATCGAGCGACCACTAGCGTTAGAACAATTTTGCCTAAAATAGAATTTTACATGTATAATTTAGGGTGTTGAATTATTTCCAATTTTAGATTTTCGTTTCAGTTCGCTTTAAGTCTTGGTTCCACTCATGTAAAAGGCATGTAAAACTCATGCCAAAAAAATGTAAAATCATCAATAATTAGAGGTTTTACAACATCGATAAAGTTTATTCGTCTACAATAACCTAGTATGAAGTTGCCAAGTTGCGGGAAATAAATCAATATCCGCTCAAATTAACTAGATTGTTTATTAGCCATCAGCCACCAGCCTTTCCGTCCCTCATTGGCAACACGTGTAGCTTGTCCTTATGGTCCATGATTCGGAATTTTGAAATTTCGGAATTGTCACTAGACAAATTACTGTTCGCAATATTACCACTAGTCCCCACCAGCATTACTGTATCTTAACGTCCACTTCTAAGGCATTTTCCGCCTATCTGCCATCTAACCACACATTCAGCTGTTAGGCTTGTATTCGATGCTAATTCTCTTGTAAAACAAGCGACGAAATACCACTTGAAATTATTACAGCAAAACTGTACACAAAATAACCTTCGAATCGCGATTTTATCATCTAGGATGGAAGATTCAAATTGTATTTACCGTTAAAATGCTGGGAATAAATCTGTGTTTAACTAGAAAGTAGGATCAATAACCATTGAAAGCCGTTTAAGCCAATTGCGATTTATGGAAGAATTGTATGGGACTGTGCCTATAGTTGTATACCTACATGAGTGGAGAAAGCTTAGCATCATCCTCCTAGAGTTATTCCCGGTAATGCCCCTATAGGAGCCCGGGGTACGCTTTGACACCTAATCCCAACATTTGGCATAGGCACTAGTTTTACGAAAGCGACTGCCTCTGACCTTCCAACCCAGAGGTAAAACTAGCCCTTATTGGGATTAGACCGGTTTCCTCACAATTTTTTCCTTCACCGTAAAGCTAACGGTAAATATTCCGTAGGTACATAAGTTCCGAAAAACTCATTGGTACGAGCCGGGAATCGAACTTACGACAACCGCTTGGCGTATACATGCATCCCTCTCGCTCGAGTATTGTGAGTGCGATAGAGATGGAAACACCCGAACTTCGAATTTCGGAGTCAGCCTATAAGCTCAGTTTTCTATGAAATGACAGCTGCTGGCGCAATATTTAACGTTTACCGACCCGTATTAGAGTGGCCACTTTTACTAGGAAACTGTAACAGATCGACGGCTACCACTACCCAATAATAGTTAATTAAGTCACGTTGTCACTAATAGATCATAAGGCCGGCCATAAAGGCGTCACACATGCGTCACCTCACAAAGCCTTCTGACGGCGCCCTTATATTTATTGCAAATTATGCCGCAATCTCGCCATCGACTCGATAATGGACTTCAAATGTACGTGAGAATATAGGGGATATGCTGCAGAATAAAATTGTTACATTTAAAAATTATTCATCACAGTTCTTTATAAAAGTACGGCAGTGGCAAGCAAGCATACCGCCTGTCTGGTGATGAGCAGACACCGTCTAGCCTATGGACGCTTGCGATTTCAGAAGAATCATAAGCCTGTTACAGACACTTTAAATATTGATTTAGCGGATGAGTTGGCTAGAAGTCTTCAGGAGATGGTCAAAATGGGTAGAAAATATACCTAGTTTTCTCAAGTCAACTTAGGTTTTTCTTGACACAAGTATCTACAGTAAACGGACAAAATTATTCTAAAAGGTGAAGACACAGTTACAGTCACAATGAAATCTTCGATGACGATGATGGTCAAAAGAAGAATCATTTTACAATAGAACTGTACCTATGTACGCATTAACATGCATATTTGTTTTTGTCAAACTATCTCTAGGAACGCAAAATTCACGATCGATTGCATTTAACGCACAGTCTGAAAAGGACAGCCGGGCTTGTACCAAAAATGCCATTTGTAACGGAAAATCGTTGCACCATTTTCTTACAAATCGCAAAACGGATAACACTTTCTCTAATCTCAAAAAATAACATGTAACTTTAGCCCAGTAATGAAAATGCCATAAATATTATCACACACCTTAGCCGTTTGTAAAATCAGACAGATATTTTGATCAGCCCGTGTCGTATCCTCCCTATTCTACGGCAGCGGCCTGCTTCACAGCTATTGACATTACATTGATACGGCTGATTTATTCACCATTACACTTATTCCTTACCTTCCCCTTATCCTCATTTCCTCATCCTCCGATAACTGATAATAACGATTTTAGGACTAACTGGTTTGAGCCCTTGAAAACATTTTTTGAGTGTGAAGAAATTTAATTTTCAATGTTTGAGATTATGCTGCTTTTGTTTCACATAATATGTTATGAATACACAATAGCTCAGTTGGTTGTGAGCGACTGGCCGGCGGTATACCAAAAGGTCGCAGGTTCGAATACTGATCGGAGCAATGTTGATTCCTTTCCTTGAAAAGTAAAATGTTTTTTTTTTGTTTTAATATATATAACTTACAGTTAATTCAAGCATTATTTATTTCGAGATAAAAATTATAATATACTGATATCAAATTAAGGAATTTTAAAACTCAAACTCAAAAATACTACTAAAATTATAACAGTAACTAACAATACTACTTATACTCAACTAAAATAAATGGTCTCCCCGCGGCATAGTGCCGAAGATGCTGGGGGCATTTCCCCACTGTGTTGCAATACTTATGCGTTGAGCGAGGAAGCCGCCAGCTCTTCGGTCCTTAATTATATATACTTATACGTATATAAGGCCTACGTGTCATTAATTGCCAATATTTATGCAGACACCGTAGCATATGGACGCCTGCGATTCTAGGAGAATCAAGCGCGTTGCCGACCCTTTATATATTTGAGCATGCCTTGTGGTGATTGCCAGAGACGAACGAACGCATCCACTCTCAACACAGCACACCTTCGGGATCTCTGGCGATTTAGAAAGACATAAACGTGCCTCTTACGCGGGGGCGTGGTTAATAAGATTCGAATTTTAATTATGAATCATCAACCTCCTAACGTTATTCCTGGTGCCGCTTTGACACCTAATCCCAAGATTTGATCTGACCTTCCCAGAGGGAAAACTAGACGAGGTGTTTCCCTTCGCCGAAAACTGGTAATTGGGTAAGGACCAAATTCTTGGCCAGTAGTTAGCCTGATTAGTCGGCAGTTAGACTAGTTAGCAATACAAAGCGAAGAAGTGAAAAAGTACTGTTGTCCCACAAAATGAACCATATAATTTGTATGGTTAATTTTCGTATTACAACGGAGAAAATAATTGAGTGTGTTTATTTAATCGTGGCATACATTATTTTGGCCTTTAAAGTTTGTCACGTGCAAGGTCGTGGTAAGTAGCTCCTGCGGACGCGAGTGACAGTTATCCCCCCCTTTGTCAAGTGAGTGGGCAACTCTACTGTTAGAAGTTCTTAAGCCGCCCGCAGGCCTCTAACTCGGCTTTACGACTACTGTCATAGACAGCAGCCGGGATCAACTGCTTAGCGTGCCTTCCAAAGCACGGAAGCGCTTATTTATATTAAGCACTTAAACGTCAGGCGGTCACCCATCCAAAGACTGACTGCTGCCATCTTTGCTTAACCTGAGTCATTGTGCCCGACTCGCAGGCGCCGCTAGGCTACGAGCGCTTCAGTGAGTGAGTTAAGCTGGCCAAGAATTTGCCTAATTATTCCGTATATAAGTTCCGAAAAATCTATTGGTAAAAGCCGGGCTTCGAACCCACGCCCGCCGCATGCCTGAACCACTAGGCTACCGTAGCTTAATTACGGCTACACCTAGATATCTACCCGTCTACTGAGTAGGTACATCTTATTGTGTGAACGTCATGCCCTTGCCAGACAAAGAATGAATTACTTTGGTAACGGCTATCCGCAACCAAAGGAATTCAAAGTGCTTCCGCTGAGCTGCATCATCTGCTATGTGGAAATGATGGAGCGAGCTTGGGAGTGGCATAAAGGAGAGGACAAATGCACAAAAGATCCCACTGGGTCGACGTGCATCCGAAAGGGCCCTCATCTAGATAAGATAAGATAAGATAGTAGATACACCTCGGTTTCTTGATAATAAGGCAAGCATTTAAACGCGGCACAACTTTGTGGTTATCTCCGCTTAAATTGTCTGGAATTGATGTCAATCTTATCGTAACTTGTAAACTGCGATCCGCCAACTTGAAGGTTATGCCAATTATTTAAATTTAAATATATACGGCTGATAGTTGAGTTCTGTTCAGGTTATTGTAGTGTTAAAACAATTCTTACAATATGCACTGTATTGGCGGTTGGCACCACTGGAGCTCCACGCGTTTGTAGGTTACGTTGACCGCTAGCAATCAGGGTGCTCGTTTGGCACGCACAAAAATGAAAACAAAATGAAGGCCGCGATTCCACCCGGGATATTCGACAGATGGGGATAGATATCCCCAATTTCATGTATCTGTGACGTTGGGATATGCGGGTAAGTGTCGTCGGTCAGCCGTGTCGCTTGAATTAGTCTACAGTCTCTAGTCTATAATTCACGACCGGTTAGCCTAACAGTGGATATAGTGATGCTGCCTACGAAGCTGAAGGTCCTGGCTTCGAATCCCGGTAAGGGCAAATATTTGTGTGATGAGCATGAATTTCTTGAGTCATGGAAGTTTATGCATTTAAGTATTTATATCTATTATATATTTCCTTATATTTCCTTGTTATTGTGTTGTTGACATTGTCCTATTAAGTTATTATTATATCTTAATTTTTATTTTTTGTCTGTTTTTGACGATTGTGATAAAAACTCTTATATTTTTGACATGTATGCAAATCTGTAATGTATTTTTTATCATAAAATAAATAATCTAATCTAATCTAATCTATATATATCGTCGTCTAGTACCCATAACACAATCCTTACTGAGCGTACTATGGGACTAGGTTGATTTGTGTAAGATTCTCCCCTAATATGTCACATCACATCACATCATCAGCCTATATACGTCCCACTGCTGGGCACCCCCTAATATGTATTTATTTATTATTTATATTAGTTCCCGTTTACCTAGAATCATGAAATGACACTGTACTCCTAGTACTTACCTGTTGTGCTCTAACTGAGACCATTTTGACATCTGATCCCAAGATTATAGACATATTTTAGGTCGTATTCATAGTTATTTACCGCAAACACATTTATTATTTTTACAAGTTTGCACTGGGCTATTTTAGGTTCACATTGTTTTCCCAGACGTTTATATTGATTCTAAGTATAACCATATCTCAAACTTGTTATGTCTGTTGTAGATATCGGAACATTTACATTTCGTTGAGTAATACTACGCACATCTTAATCTTACCAGAGAAGAGATTAAGTAATAAGGGCCAAAGTCAAGGACAATAACAGAAATAAATGTATACAATAAGTAAACAATGTTATGAATTGGTAATTACATACATCAAATAACCCATTCGCCCACCGCTGGCTAAATGCCTGGGCTAGGGTTTATTTAATTATTTCTATGCGAAAAAATGGTACCTAGTAGGCGCGAACAATGTACTTTCGCGGATATTTTAGTGTAATATACCGCGGCTTTGCGGGTATTCCCTGTGAGCCGTGGAAAGAGCTCGTAGCATACCAACCTACTAATTAGTTGCACATTGGAAATGACCAATCAAGAAATCGAATTTGAATAATTATCAACATAATTCGGCTTCATCAATACGGTTATACCTAGTTGATAGTGTCAAAATAATTCATTCCTACATTGGCTAAAAACGAATTTCACCAAAGTGCTGGGAAATTATAATAAAACCTAACATTGCTATTTTAAAGATTTTTACAACAAACTAATATAAACAATTCATGCTGATTGATAAATTGTGTGAAGTTAACATATCGTATCCAACTTTTCATAACAATACGTTGCAGATGTGATCAGACATCAATCAAAATCCCTATTGCACAATACTGATAATAACAATCATATTAAAAATATTACCGAATACCGATATACCGATATTACCGAATTCCATCGATGTCAAGAGCATCAGCTCCCTATCTCGTGGGCGGCGATATTTACAAATAACCGATTCCACTTTCACTTTATCAGGACATAACAACCTTATCAGGGCAATGCTCTATCGAGGGCCATGCTATCTTACTGGACTAGACATTGAAACTGCAGTTAAGCATCTTTTAGGGTGCCTTTCCACCAGAGATGTGCTATGCAGCTATGCTGCGAAGATTGGAAAGCTACGCTACGAAACTGTGCGACCGTTTCCACCAATACTAAGCTATGTAGCTGTGCGAGGAAGATGCGCTCGAGCTATGCGATGGTTCCAGATTTCAGAGGGGCGCGAGGAGCGGTAGCGCGGGGAGGGCGGAGACGCTAGCACGCATCCGTAGCACGCATACATAGCATGCATCCGTAGCGCATCCATCGCATCCGTAGCACGAATCCAGGGCACGCATCTTTCCATAAAAGTCATAGCTTAGTTGAACCCGTTTCCACCGGTACTATGCTAGGACCAATGAACATGATTGGTGAATATCAGACGCAGCCATAGCAACGTAGCGTAGCACATCTCTTATACTTTTATTTTTTGACACTAATATTTTATAATTTGACTCTTTATTGCTATGTTTTTTTTTCATGTTTTTAATTTAAATATTGTCATTTTTTTATATTTTAGTTTGTGACATACATACTCTTTACGTGATGAATTTGTATCTTTTAAGCTTTTTGTTGATTTGATGAATTAGAACATTTTTACTTTTATTTTTTAACACTAATTAATATTTTATAATTTGACTTTTGTGACTTGTACAATGTTTGACATTTTCGTAAATTAAGCTTCAATTGTTTTTGTTTTAATAGCATGTAAACGTGGTGACTGTACTGTAAGTTTATTATGTGACTGAATAAATGAAATGAAATCTCTGGTGGAAAGGCACCCTTATTCCTATTTTAATCAATTTTGGTACTAGTTGCCCAACGTCACAGAATCGGATGCAATGATCAGCGCCAACAGGGCTTCATGGCTAAGGGGACGTGTAATGTACAAGAATATTTATCTAGTGATTCTGTAAGCTGTAAAACTGAGAAGCCTTTTGTAAATTTATATTCCTTTGAAAAATTAATGTTTTAAGAAAATCTATGTTAGTATTGCACCTGAAGACCGAATATTAAAAGAGGTGATTGAGAAATGCGGTTTGTAGAGGAGAACATCCTGACAGCCGGACATACGGATATAAGGAAGAGTTTTGGCCCACTTCGAGAACTTCGTTCGCTTAGCTCGCTAATTGGAGCACTTAGCTACAGAAGACGCAAATAAACAAAACTATCGTAAACCCTTTTAAACCCAATTTAGTCATAGATGAATTAGGAAAGTACTTTTCATATCGCCTTTTCATATTTTTTGTATCCAATATCCCAGCAATCACACCACCAGAACTGGCTAAAATTATATTTTCAAGACAACGAATATAACATCTAGCACGACGATCCAGCATCTAGCAAACAACCCTTTTCGATTTCACTGTCCTAGCTACTTCGTAGATTTTCTAGGTATAGGTGACCATCGTCAAGTCAACAAGTCTATTACGGACAATGTTATCGGCGCAAGTCGCATCGGAGACTGCACCGCGATAGGGCTGCCTCTTCTGATAAAAGATAAAATAAGTTGCTAAATTCAAATGGTGTAGAAACATGTAAAATTTAAGTCTGTAAAAGTACTATCAACGTCCTTTCAGTGTGCGTGAAAGACGCACATGACGTATATATTATGATTTCAGTGTTATCATCATGATATCAGCTGAAAGACGTCCACTGCTGGACATATGCCTCCCCCAAAACATCCCGCAATGACCGATGATTTATATACTTAGAATGGGTACATAATAATAAATATTTTCGCTGTCGGCCATAGAAAATCGGAACGTTACCTGTTCATATTTCACTACAAACTACACATTAAGGGAGGGTTGCACCGATTTACGATTACAGACCGATCAACGTTAAAATGAACGGGAAATATGTTGGGCATCTGATACGACATGACAATTACATTAAACACTATACCTAATTGAAGGAAAGATAAAAGGGAGAACAGGCAGGGGAAGATCAAGACGTGCGTTTATGGACCAAGGTAAAGAGAAAGGTAATGTAATGTCGTATCAAGAGCTCAAAACAGTGGCTGATAGAAGAACAGAGTGGCGATTACTCCACCGACAAGAGCCCAGCTCTTAAGATTATGACGATGAACGTTAAATATGGCGCCTGTCATTCCATAGAAACTGGTCAAATTTTCCACACAATCAGATTTTAACCAACACCGCTTACGATTACAGACGGTTGGGTGCAACCCTTCCTAACAAATCATATTTCGCCATTTCATAAAGTTAATAACTGTTAAAAAAGTTACTTATTTAACTTACAGTCAGCATTAAAATTCCCAGTGGGTATTAGGGAGTTTTTGCTCAGTACCTACAAAATGAATTGCAACCCATAGGTGACAACCCTAGCTATCGAATGAAAGTGCACGTCGATAAGGCAATGTGACACCGTCGATACGGCGACGTGATCGCACCGGTATCGCCCCGCATCGCGCCGTATCGCGCCGCATCGTACCGTTGTTACTACGTACTAATGAGCCCGGGACCAAGCTTGAAACAATTGAACAGTGTATAGTGTTTCTATGAACGTCGAGTCATACAGGCTTATTTAATATCAGTGATAGTCGTAAGTAGGCGAGACTGTAAATGTCAAAAAGTTTCCCGGTTTCAATTAAGGTCCCAATAATACAAATTATAAATCGATTTAAACTTAATGTATCGCGTAAGTTTGAGGGAATAATTTGGAACGCCTGGGAAAGTGAAAGCCAAACGGTGGTCAGACCAAATATCGCAGGAGCTGGAGATACCAATGAGTGATGCAAGACATCAAGCAACAGAACGCAACCGATGCTGACATCTAGTTGATGGAGACAGTAGCCAAGTTCCTCAGCAGTGAGGGAAATGACTAAGAAGATGTATGAAGTATAGGCCTCACACTTCAAGCCTTTTCTAGCGGTTCTACTGGGCTGTTATTGGCTCACCCCGCCGTTCACCGTCACGAAACTAGACCTCTACCAACGCTTAGTTACTACGCATCGCGGTGTCAGGATATATTTGTGGGTTGAGCGTTGAGGTGAGCTTAAAACAAGTTATACAATAGGGGGGCTGTAAAGGTTTTACGTTGTAGCGGGCTGGCCATACAAAAAGAACGGCTGATATGTTTAAATTTAAATAGTTTACTGAGAAAACTGTCAGGACAACAATTTATTGATTCTTTCGGCTGTAATCCTTGCGTTGTTGCAGACGCTGTATTTTATTTATTATAATCATATAGAAAAACTCTGAGTATCGTTGAAAGAGTTACCGACCCCAATACTTGATCTACTTACCCTGAGTTAGCCTGGTTAGTCGGTAGTTACCGATACAAACTGAAGAAGTGAAAAAAGTTCCGTTGTGGCACAAAAATTAACCATAGAATTGTTTGGTTAATTTTCGTGTCACAACGGAAAATATTAATACAAAATTTAATTGAGTGAGTTAAGCTGGCCAAGAATTTGGTCCTTACCCATTTAAATTGGACTGTCAACTTTAGATTAACACATAAAAACATCTAACAATATATATAAAAGGTCATGCCCAAATTGTCCTTCCCTACTGAAAAGTAAAGGTGTCTCCACACGTATGCGAGCCACGCGCGAGTCTCATTTCCGCGCGCTCGGCCGTTGACGGATGAACCGTTTATACTTTTGTTTGTGAGGTACAGTCGCCATCAGATGTATCGGAGCGGCCAAAGTGCTCACAAATACCTGGACACGTGTCTATTGTCGAGGTATTAGACACCTCTTGAGATATTTGTGGGCACCTTGGCCGATCCGATATACTATGTCTGATGGCGAATGTACCACAGATGTTAAACGATTTCTTTTTTAAACAAAAAAGGACTGGCTTTGACTGCTTAACTCATCTCGTTTGAGTTTGACAAAACTCCTGCCAGAGTACGTTATTTCTCCTCCTACCATTTAAGGTTAATTTAGTTCTTATTGCACAGCTCAAGAAGCTAGGTTAATATCATAAAGCGTTATCTTCCAGTCAACTTGGAGGCCAAAGATGATCCCTACATAGATACATACTCGTGTATTGAAAGTGGTACTTATGACTTAAAATTTTGACTTATTTACAACTTCAAGCTTATATTAGTTATAGTAGTACCTATGCCCGCCACTTAATATAACTATCTAGACAGTGCAACAGCCAATAATGGATTTTGTTTTAAATGTATGACAGGCAAACATTTCCTACCAAAATATTTCCAAACCAGTTGAATCTTGTTTAATTAAGCTCCCTTCTCTTATTACCAGGACATCATATCCCTGTATAAAAGAGATGCTAACGCGATAAGCCAAGTAAACTCCACATTTGACCACGCTACTGTCAAAGTGTCACCCGCCCGCCAAGCTGTGAACTTCAAACTGTCAGATAAACTTTATCTGCCGCATCACCCAGACAACAACACGGAAAAAACTGTCGATAGAAGACACACACGCTAAACTTTCCATTAGCAGACGCCACAAAGCCTGAATGGGCCTGAGATAGCCCACTTCGCCTGTTTAAACCGGTTTTAAAGCAGTGTATGCCGGTTCAAACCAGACTAAACTGAGCTTAACCATTGTTCCAACTCGCGTAGCACATAATGCCGCATTTGAATTGTCAGCAGATTAAAAAGTTTCCGCGCCGTGTGGCGAGGGCTTTATGTTTTTTTTTCTACCCGGACTCACTCTGCCACTGCGGACTTACCTGCGGAAAGAGAAAACGGACATATTAATTAATATTATTCAATATAAGAGCCTGCCATTTCCGTATCGAAACTAAAATCATAACAATAAAATTGTATCAGTAACAAATATAGATTTGTGTTTGTGAAAATCTGATAATTCGATGTGACACGTAGTTCGTTATTCTACCTTGTAGTTACAAAATAATTGCAGCCGAACAGCGTTACGTTTCTTTTGTATTTTTTGTGTAATATGGTTTTAAACATCACTCTCTTTAAACTGAAAGCTATATCTTCGACTTACAATGTTGCCATTTAGTATCCTTAAATTAGTTCATTGGAATTATTAATATTTTATCATATTATTTAAAATGAAGATTATTAATTAAGATTTCAAGTTAGGTTAGGTTAAACCCTATAAACATTTTAAAATTTTCCAGTGTCCAGGTAAAAAATATCAAAAACACAAAACGGTCCAAATTCCCTTCCTAGCGTGGTCATTAAGCAAAAATCTGTTTTTAATTGCACTTTTTTCTTATCCCTTATTACAAGACGACATTAACAAAAATTGCGAGACATTAGCCATGATATAGGGCTTTAGGGCATTTTTCCAATTAACTTAAATAGGTTTTTTGTTATTATACTTTTAGGTTGGTATTTATAAGAAAGCTACACTGTTTTATTATAACTCTGAAACGCTGCAAAACTACTGTTTTTTACATTTTAATTTTATTTTTTCAAGGTAAAAATGTTAACCTACTTTTTTGTTGTTGCCTACCTATACATATATTTATCAAACTAGACTGTAAACTTACTGTTTACATAATATGCTGTTTAATTTCTGAAATATTTAAACCCCTTGTTTTCTGAATTAGTTTATTCTGCGATTTATAATTTTAAACGGGTGTCTATCATTTTATCGAAACCCATTACGTCGATTCACATTTCGCCGAAAACTATTCCACGAATTTCATTTCGTTGTATTTCTTGTTCACATAATCATCAATTCATAGTTTTTTATTTCATCGAACAACTTTTCATCGTTAATCGTTTCGAATTTGTCTCAAATCGTAGCGTAACGATTCATCGAATTTACTTTTCATAGAATAGTCAGTTGTGTATAGTATTAATTTATCGAAACACGGTTCAATGTTGGTACGTTCCATATATTTTTGTTGCCACGATCATTATTTCATTTTTCTACCAAGCTGTTTACCTATAGGTCATTTCGTCTAAGTATATAATACCTAATGGATAAAATGGGTCCACATTGACTCATATACGCTCCATATACGATGTAGACGTAATATTAAGCCTAAGTAAGTAATATTAAAAAAACGGTTCTGGCGCTTCGCCGGCAGCTACCGCGGCACGCTCGCTGCGCTCGCTCGGCTCGCGCGCTATAGGATCACAGTTCACCTAACACTCCTCCTCGCTTCGCTCGTCGTCGTGCCTACACTGACCTGCCTTAAAGTAGAATACGAAGTAGTCCGATATCCAGAGGGAGAGGTGGGTAGGCTTAGAGCTCTATGTATACGTCCAAAGTCTCGGTGAAATGTACCTACTCATTTCGTTGAAAGGTAAATATTATCAAGTGACAAACACAGATGAAACGATTTTCTATGTAATAATTATTTTGGGAACTGAAACTTATGTTAAAACAAAATTATAGTAACGGCGTTTCGATGAACGACTATGTCGATGAACAAATAAAATATTGAAGTGAAATTCGATGAATTCATTTTTGTGTAAATGGTTTTTCGAGCAAATGTATGAGCGATCTAACGAAGTTCGATGAATGATTCCTGTGTGATGATGAAATTCTGCGAAGCTGCTGTTATGGGAAACGATAATCGATGAAACTATTTGCGGTAAAATGATGGATTCCCTTTTAAACACACATATTGCATTTATGCAAAATGCGAAATTATATAAAATCGAATCAAATACCTCATTTGCTATGTAGGAGGTTAAAACGGAAATAAAAAGTCTCTCCATTTTAAAGCATTTTCAAATCGAAATAAACACCTATCACCCACAGGAAATTACTCTTTTAACCATTCATCATCTACATCAGCTACTTAAGATTCCCGATGACGGTCCACACCAATTTGTAAACATAGCGTGTCGTGGCGGAAATTTGACCGTCGCACAACAACTCAATGTTGGGTGATCTATGGTGAAAAGGTTAAAGGAAAGGTTATCTTGTTTTTGGTGTGAATTTGGGTGGTGATATGATTACTAACGTGGTACGTTGTGTTTACTGAAATATATCAAAATTTTGGGTTGGGGAGGGACGGGGTCTTTTTTGCAAAATAAATATTATTCAAGTTTTCACTTCTGTCGGCAAGTGCAACCAGGTCTTTTCTGCATTTTTTTATAGTTGGTTTTACATATAATACATTTTATTGTTTTTAAGTTTAAATATTTTATTATTATGAATTCTAGGAAGACCAGATTTTAACTAAAAACTAAATTATCACTTTAATATCGTCGTGGGTAGAATCAATTATTTTTATTTCATAATTTTTTACAGGATTTCATAAAAATCCTGTAAAAACGTGGTAACCGTAAAATAGCTGCCATATTTTTATAACGGTATTTTTTTTAGGAAAACGCATTTTAAACCAATTCATGCGCAAGTATACATACCAATAATGATCAAAATATGCCAGACTTAAATTTCAACACACACTAAACACTAACACTTATTTGATCGTCTTTTTATTTTATTTTCATTTCACAGAGACGCTACGCAAACTGTCGATTATTTTCCAAAATATATGCATAAAATGTCATGCAAAATCACTAAAACATCCATTAGTCGTCGTCAATCGGTACCGACGTGAAAAATGAAAGATTATGTGCAAATATGTAATTTATATGCGTTGCCGCTGGCGCACGGTTAGGGCTGTCGCGAACGTGTTAGATAAATGTTCTGCATTTTTTATACCGCTAATGTTACCATAGATTTATGAAACTTCGCTAGATTATAGTTTATGGATAGGGTTTCAAATCGGGTTGAAACATGTCGAGCTTAAAGACATAAGTGCCCCGTTTCATTATATTTTACGGATCTGGTTTAAAGCATGGCGACACAGGCTTTTTAATATCATCATATCAACCGAAATACGTCCAAGGCTGGACATTTGCCTCCCCCCAAAGAGTGCCATAGTAATCGGTCTTTTTTTTCAAATTTAATGTAATTAAATTATTTAGTTCAGCCAGCTGTATCGGTATAATGCAAATCAAATTTTCGCAACTCATGAAATATAATATAAGTATGCAATCGGCAGAGTGCAATATATATGTACATGTAATACAAATATAGTACTGAAAGCCATGAATTAAGGTTTTATGCGGCTACTACGCTACTTAAAATTTTATATTTTTACCCCATTTTCGTCATAGACAGTTTGCCAGTTAAATTGAAAAAATATTTGGATGCTGATATAAAAACCTACCTACCTGTTGAAAAAAATCCAATAACTCCTATGAAACGAGTAGCCTATACTTAAATATATTATAGTTTTTACAAAAATATTTAAGATCTCGACAAATAACAGTTACAACCGTATCTTATCGCCGTGAAAAATAACAGACAGGCCCGCTCTTCTTTAAAATAGCGAAATCCTGTAATTTGTGTGTATTTTTGTGCTAATACTTTGTTTAAGATTTTTTACACGGAACATACATTCCTAAATAAAAAATCAAACTAAGCTAAGGCAAGCGCGGATGAGTTATTGTGTTACAAGCTTTTATTTAGAGCCCATACTTATTCTTGCACAAATCTCAGTGAAGTGGCAACCCTACAAATCGGCGCCCAATTTATTTCTTAATAAAATCTCGCCGTCGGCGACCCCGCCTTAATTTGTTTGTACTACAAATTGAACTGACACTAAGAAGCTTACCAAAAAAAACATGTACGAAATATAATTTAATATTTAATATAATTTAATATTTCACAGTAGCTTTTCGGTGGCCGAAAAAATCGTGAGGAAAGTTGTTATTCAACCGAATGTTTCGGTTGCATACCCGCTATCCTCGCAAGTGATTTTTTTGCCGTTTTATAGATAATGGTACGGAACCTTTCGTGCGCGAGTCCGACTCGCACTTGGCCGGTTTTTTTTAAGATAGCTTCGCAAGTTCTACAGCTCATAAAGCCGGTTAACAATAGTGCAGATATAAGGTATTATGACGTCACAAACCAGTAACACCGCCGTCTGCAGAGTTGGCAACTTGAACTAGGCTTTGTGGTAACTGAACTACTTTGGAGGTAAGGCTACAGTCGAATTAGCAGAGGACAATACTAGCACTAACTCTTAGCGTAGGGTTACACCAAACCGTCTGTAATCGTAAGCGGTGTTCGTTAATATCTGAATGTATCGAAGATTTGACAGTTTTTTTATAGAATGACAGCTGCTAGTTCCATATATAACGACAATCGGTCAGTAATCGTAAGTTGGTGCAACCGGCCCTTAGTGGGCGTTGTAGCTAAAGGGCCAATTGCTTCCAATCATTCTTAGTCGTCAGTTATGTCCTAAAAAAAATAATTGTATGACGAGTTCAGTACTCTATCGGTTGACAGCTGTCACGCGGTATTCAAACGGACAGAAAAATAATTAAAATATCTTATACAGGCTATTTTCCTATCATTTTTTTCATGATTCCATTCGAACCAGTTTAACATAAGAAAAACATATACCATCGAGCTGATCTGATGATGGAGACAGAAGGTGGTCATGGGAATTCAGTATTTAACCAACGTAACACCGTTTTTCCCCCGTGTCCCGACTAAGGGACCAGGGTTGAAGTGTGTTGTGGGCGATGGGCTAGCAACCCATCACTGCAATATCACATTTAGTCGATCTTTTATACCCACATTTATGCTAAAAGTGGCGCTGGAACATACGTTTCATGTGCTCTGCCTACCCCTTTTGGGAATAAAGGCGTGAATGTATGAATGCATGAATGTATGTATGTATGTAACACCGTGAATTTGGGCTGTTTTGAACCGTCTGCGTCTTAATGAGTAGTTGATATACAGAAAAGTACAGAGGGCAATAAAAGCTTGTACCAAAAATGAAATTTTTGGCAGCAACTTATTTAACTTTATATAACACGTTTCAGGATTAAGATTAGTAATAACATTTATTTAAACTACGAAAGAACTAAAATAATTTCATTGGATGTTTACTTGATCAATTGACCCTCTCTTACATCTCACTCTCAAGTTGTTTATGGTTTAAAATTGAGTTCTCACGACAACACTAAGGAAGTGCTACTTCTATACTTTTCACTATTACTTGGGCGGGTTTACGATTACAGACCGATCAACGTAAAATATGGCACCGGCACCTGTCATTCCATAGAAACTTGTCAAACTTTCCATGCATTAAAATTTTAACGAACACCGCTTACGATTACAGACGGCTCGGTGCAACCCGTCCTTACTCTGCTATACAACGAAGAAATCAAGTCTATAACTAGCTCAAACAAGATACGCTCGCCCGCGAAACAATCTGGTTCACATCCTTATAAATTACAAACTTGATCCGTTACAAACAAACCACGATTTCTGATCGAGGCTCCACAGATGTATCGACGTTATTTAGTCAGCAGATCAGCATTGTTACTTAGGACCACGAAAAAACAGGGGCGGGGCCCGTATCGCGCCGCTCATCTCTCGCGATGAAACTCGCGCCTATCTAGATACATGCCTTGCAACACAGCAGAGCAAGCACGCTAAAAAACATCATATTACACTGCATTCAAAGTGCATAATTGAATGGAGAGCTTGAGCAGCTTATTAAAGAAAATTAAATTTGCAGCCACACGAATCCGCGAAAGCAGAAGAGTTGGATGCAGCGCTCAGGGCATATTAATCCTTATGGCTTAAGAGCGAGTTCGAATTGAACAACGTTTACTCTACAGTTATGGCTGCTCGTAAGTCATGTTATAAGGACCATATTCGCTTGCTGTTAAATGGGGGTTACGGCATTTGGGAGGCGGGGTGGATTGTTTATATAGTGCATGGTGTTTATATAGAGTGGATTATAGATAAGGAGGTACGTATTTTCATTTTATTACCAAATTACCGATGGAGAGATTGTGCGGCGAGCCGATTGTTGTATCGGAGCATTTTGCCAACAGGTAATTGTCTTATTACTTATTTTGTTCGGACAGGCATTCCGACACTTAGTGGTCAGTTTAGTTCTTTATTTGTGTAGCGTAGTGTTTGACTATTCGTCGGACTTTATGAGCAGGAAGATTATTTAATTACTTACCGAAATAATTTGGCAACTGGGGCCCGATTATAGAATCAATATAAGAAGTCCTAGGCATCTCATAGGAATATACCCGCTATCATGTCTGTTTTACAAAATCAAAATGACAGAGATATGATGGAAGAGCGATATCTTAGGGACGTGGTCTTGAGACATATTTATTAACTGGAATCACGGCCCTGTACCAATAACATATCTGAGGTCAAGATACCGGACAACTGTATCAATACGAACAGTTTTTTTTTATCTTTGATGAACGATGAAAGTGGGTAAGTAGTCAAATTTATTAAACACCTTTATTAAACAATGAGATTTACCAACATTTCTCACTAATTTGCCCGTTTGAAATTTGCAGGAAGTTCATAATCAATAAATTTGATTGTCAATTTTATTGAGGTTTCTCGCAAGAATATACCCTGGTGAGGAAAGTTCCAAAATGGGAACTTACGTAAATAGGTTACTAAATACCTACAATAGGTACATTTTACAAAAGAAAGCCGTTTGAGAAAATATAACTAGCTGCATAAGTTTTTAATGGTAGGCAAGGTACGAGTATACCAAGGTGTACAAACAAACCTCTACTTATTTAACAAATGTTTATTAGCACCAAATCAATACAGCATTCATTATATAGAACCTAAGTCCTCCCAGGCTATCCTTGAGGCTCCAAATCTACTATCTTAAACCGATGTTTAGGATAACTAAGGTTATAAAATTAAATAAAAAAATAGATTTAGGTACTTACTAAAAACATTATAGGTAAACGTTCCAGTTTCCGACGTTGTACTAGTGTATGACATGGGTACTTTACGTCAACACAAAATAGGGTGAAATTCAGACTGAGGCTGGGCACACACAGTCTGAATTCATGCACGCAAAACGCACACCCTCTGGTAGCAATTCTGCGCGAAATGTACCGTTTTATTTCCTCGTCAGTGTTACAGACAGTCTGAGCCTAGCCAAAGAGGAGATTTGTTTCTTTTCATCATGTCACTTTGACAAAAAACACTACCTACATACGTCGTGGACCAAGACGTTTACCTTCCTTAACTTAACCAGATTTTTACATATGACACTACGCTAGACCTGCCTCGTATGGGGTCGATTCAACTTTAAATCGTCCATCTGACTTGGAGCTCACTCCGCTGGCATTGTTACTCATACTAACACATAAAACCCAATAAAACTCCACGCCTCAAACCTAGGTCTAAATAACGCTATCACCTCCACACATAAATCCACAGTTTTAACAGGTCGCGCGTGAAACAAATACAGCGGGAATTAATTATAAAGGTCTATCCGCCATCGACACGACCTTCCCTCGCCTGGATCACTCGTCGAGGTTTTATTGGCTCACTCATGTACAGTTGGCATGGGTTTTGTGAGTTGAATGAACGTCTAGTTGAGTGTTACATACCGTGTCCTCACTGGATGGTCCCAACGGCAGACCAGCGCGGGCTGCAAAGCCAACAGCTTGCTGTGTTGGGCCCATTTCGTGACACGGCACAGATTAAGTTTTTCTTTTGTCTTTGTGTTGTAATACTGTGTGTTGTGTTGCGTTATGAATAAATGTTTCATTCTGATTCTGGTTGTGGTGATTTCGCAAATCAGCACCTTACCTAATTAGTGATTTATGGGCAATCGCCACAAATGCAACTTTCACGTGTGTACTTGTGGGTATAGCTACATATACAGTACATAACATTGGTTGGATCAAAAATACATGCAAGTTTGATCTGACCTGCAGGTCGACCACGTAACGCATTGTACGTACTTTAGGTACATCTAAATGTCAATTTTTATATGGGAAAAGGACAGTTGGATCTACCTACCGCGCGTTCAAAACATTACATGATTACCCCTCTGATGTAGGTACGCAATAATCAATTTTGGATGGATTATATCAAGGTCGCCCTTCTTGCGGTATTGAAGCAAAATTCATTTTCACATCTGCTATTCGGAAAAAAGTGATTGTAGCCCTCAAATGAGGGATTTATATTTTCCTCGTGGAAGGTGTGAAAACCAGTATCCTGTCACTCAGAAGAAAAATAATCTGGCTTGGGCGTAAACCCTTGAATCCCTCGTTACGCTCAATACTCTACTCTATTCTAAAATTGTATAATCTGTAACTTCTTTCAGCATTCAATATACCGCCTTAAATATAAAGAAACTGCCCGTGATAGCAGCTCATGAAACGTAAAAAGCTCTGTTAACTAAAATGTGTGCTGTCATATAAAGCCAACTGAAATGGTTAGACGGTCGTTTGAGCATAAGAGCATTAAGTGTAGCAGCAGCCTACTCTTAAGGACGTCCAAATACAAAGCATTTGGACGTGAATATAACACAACCTGAATATAAATAATAATATTAAAGCTACCTGTAAACGTCTCACTGCTGGGCACAGGCCTCTTCGCGTGGATAAGTGGGAACGGGAAGCAGTCCTACCTTACCTAAATCTAACCTAAAAACTAGTGACTCTGCGAGCAGTAAAACACGCGACTCTTTAAAAAAAAATCAAAAACGGAATTGAGAATAATAACTGCTTAACCATTGAACCTGCTCCCAAAATATCACGACAATCGGTTGGGAAATGCGGCATGTGGCGAAGAATAGCCTGACAGATACCGGATATGAGAATATTTTTTTACCGCTCGCTCGTTGAATAAGCAGTTACAATATCCCGGAATGTTAAAACATAAAATTAGTCGACATGCTACATTCTCAGTAGCTTGTTATATAACACTTCCTTTAATACCTATTTTTACACTCTGACCCGAAGATTTTACAATGTTCTCTTTGAGGTTATGTCAATAGCGTTCGATTGGCTCGCTTGCAGCGGTGGCGCCAACATCTTTACGGCTAAATCACGAGTTAATTATACGCGTCTACACCTCGACACGATCTTCCCGCGCTTAAATCATGGCCGCGAGGTACAGTCGGCTTCAGTATTGCGAATGGAGGTGTTGGACAACTTACAAGTAGAGGAGAGGAACTTTAAGTGTCTTAGAGCGAGGCACCAACTTACGATTCCAGACCGGTTAACATTAAAGATGGCGCTGACAGAGGTCATTCCATAGAAAACTGTAAAACTTTCTATACATTCAGACTCTAACGAACACCGTTTACGATTAAAGACGGTTACGTGCAACCAACCTTTAGAGTTGCACCAAACCGTCTACGTCTGTAATCATAAGCAATGTTCGTTAAAATCAATGTATTGAAAATTTTGACAAGCTTGATAGCCTTCGTATCGTAAGTTGATGCAACCCACACTAAAGTAAATTTTAAAGGTCTGTCGCATTACTTTAAAACAATGAACAGAATCTAGTTTTAATACATAGATAGCTAGGTCTCGGTACCATTATATTCGTATGGGAGCTGGACCTCTGTTTAACACCCTGGCGCCATCTATTGGGAGTTTTGTCATTGAGTTGATAGATGGCGCGAATGTTTTAAGTCTGGGTATTACCTACTTTAGATACTAGACTTGAGAGAGATCTAATTGGACTTGATTCCTGCATTATTTTGTTGCTTGACCCTATTTGAGATATTTAATGCTGACCACACCGAAACGAATATTAAGGGCGGGTTGCACCGACTTACGATTACAGACCGATCAACGTTAAATATGGCGCTGACAGCTGTCAGTCCATAGGAACTTGTCAAACGTTCCATACATTCAGATTTTAACGAACACCGCTTAATACGATTACAGACGGTTTGGTGCAACTCACCCTTAGTCGGAGGTCCACCTTTATTCTCAGTATATATACTGCTACTAACTAACATCAACTTGGTGATCGTGTCTTTTTCGGGACTGAAACCATATCCGTACCAAATTGCAATAAAATATGTACTGCATCTAAAATTTAAAAGGTTGTTTGAAACCCAGCAATTTGAAACATTGATTGTTAGCATATTCGGCTTTCCAGTCATCTAATGTATTTTTAAACATTCTATTTCAAAGCCAGTTGTCAAAAACCGAGATGTTAATCTCGAAAATTATCGAATAATCGACGTTACGGTGCGCATACGACGGATGTCGATCCAAAGTGCGTATTAACTTTACATGCGGCCAATTTAGGACGTTAAAACCTTATTCCAAAGGATTAGAGTTCGATTTTAATATAGCAGTCATATGTGTATATTTGTTTGTTTGTTTAATAACAGTAACCTGTCATAGTGTCGCGTTTTTGTGATTAAATCGCACTATTAATGCTTGTCCGATGGCATGGGCGATAGATGTGTTATTTTAATGGCTGAATCGAGATATGGGTGAAGTAGTGTTATTGAGGTCGTGGGCTGTCATTAGGCTGATCTGTGTGTGAACACTGTGAACTGACAAACACACACTAGGGCAATCATGGCTAGTTCTAAGTTATACAATCACTAGCTGTTGCCCGCGACTTCGTCCGCGTAGAACTTGTATCTTAGAAAAATGATTGGTATTAAATTATTGTAGGTGGAACCTTAATTATCGCCGACCCAAACAAAGTTCTACCATCTTATGGGATTATTTCAGAGATAAAAACTATTCTATATCCTTCCAAGGGTGTCAAATTCAGCGTACGGAAAATTTCATCTAAATCCGTTCAGGGATTAAGCGTAAAAGGTAACAGTGAAATGAGTTCATTAGTTTAAATTGCTAAATTTAAATTGAAAACTCCGTTTTTAGAAATATAAATATCTTAAGAATCATCAACAGACATTTCTGCTAAAATTGTATATTTTTTTATAATGTATTAAAGAAATCTACATTACTGGAAATGTTTGCCTAAATCCGTTCAGTAGTTCACGTTAGTCCGAGCTACCTGTATAGTTATGAAAACCTATCTAATGCTAAAAGACGTAGAACTTTCCATCTCCATCTGCTGTCCCCATTTAACGGTGTTGTTAGAGCATACATGATTTTGATTATCTAAAATAAACTTTATAAATTAACAAAATAATCCGCAGTTTAAATGAAACATTACCTTCTTTTCGGTTATGGGAACTGGAAGCTGTTCGGTTCTGTAAGGGTCGTGGTTCTAATTTATCCTTGCCTACTTCTCTGCTACCAGTGGGATTATTTATTTTGGCTTACCATATAATTAGTATAAAAGACCTATGAATTCCCTTACTTCAAAAAATACTTATTCCTCATACATACTTCCAACCCTTTTTAACCTCCTTACAGGATGAATTTCAAGAAATGTTGTAATTAGTTACCTAGTCTTTTAGCGAAGTTCCAGATCCCTTAATTAAAAATTGTCTTGTTCCCTGTACAAAAATCTAACTCCTTTTAGCTCATTTTGGGGATGAGTGTTTTTAACCCCCTTATGGAATCCATTTCAAGCAGTCTAAATTATGTTGCCCCCATAGGGGATGAATTTCAAAAAAATCAGTTTTGTGGTCTTTCAAGATAAAGGCTATAAGACCGAAGTTACAAATCTCTTACTATAATATTTTCTTGGTCTCCATCCCTTGAATGCCGTTTTAAACCCTTTAGGGGAGGATTTTTTCCAACACGCTGAAAGATCTTTTTTATTCTGGTAATAATTGTTTATACAACGTTTTAAGTCTCCAGCTCAATAAAGAGTTTTGCTAATCCAAACCTTGCACCTCCTTTTAACCCCCTTAGGGATAGAATATTCTTAAACGCTGGAAGTACTTTTTTATTTGATAAGTAATCTTTCTACAACGTTTCAAGTATCTTACTAAAAAAAAGCGTTTTCCATACAACCCTTGCCTTTTAACCCCCTTCGGGGTGGAATAGTCTAAAACGCAAAAAGTCCTTTTTTGTAATCTAATAAGTAATATTTCTACAAAGTTTTAAATCTCTAGCTCAAAAACTAAGTTTCCCCATATTCACTCTAAACCCCAATGTCACTCCCTTAGGGGTGGAGTTTTCTAAGTCACTGAAACGACTTTTTCTATATTTGAATAAGTAATTTTTCTACAAAATTTTTACTCTACCTAAAAAACAAAGTTTCCCCCATACAAACATGTCACCCTTTTTAAAACCCCTTAGGGGTGGATTTTTCCAAAACGCTTAAATTCTTTTTTTGTATACAAATAAGTAATCTGTCTACAAAGTTTAAAGTTTCTAGCTCAAAAGGAAAAGTTTCCATCATACAAATTTTGCACCCCTATTTAACCCCCTTAGGGGTAGAATTTTCTAAAAAGCCGAAAGCACTTTTTTTGTTTTATAATAAGTAATCTGTCTACAAAGTTTCAAGTTTCTCTTTCAAAAGGGAAAGTTTCCCTCATAAAAACTTTGCAACCTTATTTAACCCCCTTAGGGGTGGAATTTTCTTAAACGCAGAAATTACTTTTACTGTATTTTAATGAGTAATCTTTCTACAAAGTTTCAAGTTCATAGTTCAAAAATTAATGTTTCCCCTATACAAAAATTACACCCCTACTTAATTAACCCCCTTAGGGGTGGAATTTTCTTAAACGCTGAAATTACTTATTTTGTATCTTAATAAGTAATTTTTCTACAAAGTTTTAAGTCTCTAGTTCATAATATAAAGTTTCCCCCATACAAACTTTGCACCCCCATTTAACCCCCTTAGGGATGGAATTTCCAAAAATCCCGTCTTATCGGTTGCCTACGTCATAAAAGGGTGTCCTGGTGTAAATTACAAGTTTCTAGTCCCAGTAGTTTCGGCTGTGCGTTGATGAGTGAGTCAGTCAGGACAAAGGCATTTATATATATAGATTAGTATTTAGATTTAACCAACTAAAGTTTTAAAATCAGAATCAAAATCAAGTCGAAAAATATTGAAAATAAATCGACAGTTAATCTTATTACTGTCGATACTCGTTAAATAAAATAGCTAGGTACATCACTATCCTAATTCGGAAAACTAGCTATGTGGCCTACTTCAATTCGAAAGGCACTTAATTTTTATTTCGTCTATTTTTTTCCGTATACAGTTTTTAGACATGCATACCGACGCATATTTGACTTTTACAACCCTTAAGTTTTATTTAATTATAAAGCATTTTCGTGCGTTCGTTCGACTTGTCAGCAAGTTACGCTAGCGCACCTGACTCGCATTGTTACAATTGGAAAGAGGAGGGTGGAGGCTGTTTCACGTCGCGTCATGGTGACATCACGGCTCAAGACCGCGAGAATGCTGTCTACCACTATCTATCTACATAAACATCATCATGTGCTTTTCAAATTGCTTGGGTGTATGGTGATATAACTAACATACATCACCTCAGTACTTATTCCTCTCACAGACGGGCGCGGCCTGCATTGGTGGTCAATAGTAAACTTGACAGTAACTGTAAAATTACTGGGATAGCGATTCGATTCGATACGCGGATTCGATAGCGAACTTAAGTGGCAGTGGGCGGGGCACATTGCACGTAGAACCGATGGCCGTTGGAGTCGAAAGGTTCTCGAGTGGCGACCACGAAGGGAAGGCGACCACGCAGCGTGGGTAGACCCCCACAAGGTGTCTCTTTGGGCGAGGCCTATGTCCAGCAGTGGACGTCTGCGTCTTTCGGCTGATAATTATGATGCTGATACTAGGCTGAAGGCTAAATAACAGTCCGTGTCAACTGTCAAGTACCTAAGCTATCTGAAAAGGTCAATAATTGTCAAGTAGGTGGTATACTATGGGCCGCCATCGCAGGCCGCGCCAGATAGTGACAGGCTTAGGTTATTTATTAAAATCAGGCAACAAGGCCCATATTACAAATACCTTAAAAACGAATGTACCTACATATAAATTTAAACTTATCAATAACTACAAAACACACAATCACTGTGACGTGTTACACTGGGCTGGGCGATTCTCCGAGCGTTTGAACCGCTCGGTTTTAACGTCATTGTCGCTTCAAGATTATTTCATCAGAGGTAAAACGTACCGCAGAACCTTTAATCAAAAAAGATTAAGTACTGGTATTGGCAAACATCTTCATCAAAAGTAGACTCTGATACTCGTATATTTTAATAGTATTTGCTGTCTCCGACAATGACGAAAAAAAAACGCCTTAAAAACGCTGATATTCGCCCGGCTAACAGCTAAATGACAGGTAACACGGTACCGAAGCTATCTCAAACGCACGCCAACGCCAGTGTCCCAGTCTATATACAAGGCCTGGCTATACACACAACGTTGTAACTTGTAAACAACCATTTTCCAACAAACTGCTGCATTGTCCATACATTAGTTAAGCTTATCCGACAAACCGGTCTCCCAGATAGCATCGCCCTAGACAATGGTGCGTAGGCGCCGATTAAAAGCTATCGGCCATCTTGTTGTGATGAATTGAATTAAACGTATGACTACTGATTTCGGTTTTTGAAACGAGGGTAGCATTGTTTTAGCTGTATGTCGCCTGTAGGCCTTTCATATCCTACTCAATAATATTGTCAATGTGTAAGTTTGGATGTTTATTAGGTAGTCAATCAGGCAAAAACTACTGAACCGATTTAGATATTTTTTTACAGATATATTATATATAACCATAAAACATGAGATACTTTTTACAGTAGGTAAATGTTTAATAAGCAAAAAAAGCTGCAAACGAGATTCTAAATATCGTTCAAATTGTACAATTTCAAATATTATTCGTCACGAGCGGGGCGGATAAATTTGAAGTTTTACTTTGATCGAAATATAGGATACTTTTATTTTGAAATTCAACCCCTAAAAGGATGAATTAGGGATGTAACTTTATATCGGTACTTACAAGATGTATCTACATCTAGTAACAAGAACGATAAACAACTTTAATTGTTATAACTATCATGGGCAGCATGATTGATACCAACTTAACACATAAACGCCTAAGAAGGGGTGGACAGACCACGTGAAATTGATTTTCACCAATTGTAGCAACTTTGGGTTCAAAGAGAAGACTACTGATTTATCAAAGAAAAACAAAGTTATCGGGAAATGTTAAGCCAGCAAGGCAAAGCGGAATATGACATCATATTTGGAGCAGTCTAACTTTGGAAGTACCTCGACCTTACTGAACGCGGCCATAACAACTCATTAGGAACTCATCTCTGTAGAAGTAGGTTTGTGGTATTGTGTTCATGCCTCTGGGACTTGAGACACCGTAGCCTAAGGCATCTGCTTTCTTCCAGACCCTGCCTGCCTCGCTGTGTGCATTTTCCATCGTCATCTCTCCTGTCAGAGCTCCCGAGTATGCGCTGTGTTAGAGTAGGGGACCAGGGGGCCTAGACAAGGTTACAATCGACAAGCGCTAACGCCAATAGAAAACTAATAAAATGTATGGGAATGACAGATGCTAACGAAAAGTGATTCGTCGGCATCTGTCATTCCCATACATTTTATTATTTTCTATTGGCGTTAGCGCTTGTCGATTGTAACCTTGTCGACGGCCCCTGTATTTTGATCTATAGCTATCAGCACAACGAATTTTCAAATCGATTGAGGGACAACGCGTTTATGATTCTTCTGGACTCGCAACCTTCCATAGCCTACGCCACGGTGTCTATAGTTACCATCAGGGATGCGATAAAGCCCCTCTTTTTTTTGGACCGGTTTGCAGCAGCCTGAGGGGCTGTGGCTGCTGGTCTTGGCTGACCTGTGGTGGTCTCCACTATAGGGCTACCCGACTGCCGGAAAAAAGAGCCCCTCTTTTATTAGATTGTATTTGTATTCCGACTTGCGTTCATGATCGACCGACAGAGCGTCCAACACCACGGAGCGTATGTTGCGCTATTATCGATATAAAACATATATAATTAAACTAAAACACTGCCCGTTATCTAATCTCGCGGCCATTAACGAACGCGGACTCACGGACGGACGGACAAAAACTATATGAAATGTAAAACCTGTGGACACACGGCTGCGAAAAATGGCGTGCAGTATGTTAGGCCTACAACACCGTTCACCATGTGGATATGGCTTTCTCTTTCTGAAGGTTTACCATCCGAGTATCCTCAGCTGGTGCGTCGGGGCCCAGGTTCCGCTGTCTCTACTGGCCAAGACAATTCCTATGGCAGTTAAATAAAAAGTCAGCCTCATAAAATAATCCTATCAATATCTTAAATGCGAATGATTGGATGTTCAGATGTTTGTTACTCTATCACGCTTAAACGGCTCAACCGATTTGGATGACATTTAGCACGAAGATAGTTTATAGCCTGGATTTAAGGCCTCCACCCACCGGACGCGTGTGCTGCGCGGCGCGTGTGCTGCGCGGCACACGCGCAAGTTGTAAAGCATTGAAACTACACTTCAAACACACATCGAACGCGGCACACGCGCAGCACCCGCGCAGCTGCAGCGCAGCACACGCGCAGCACACACGTCCGGTGGGTGGAGGCCTTAAAATATAAGATAGTTTTTATCCCGGGTCCACGCAGACGAAGTCGCGGGCGGAAGCTAGTCTCAGCTATACAGTAAGTCGTTCTCCAAATTTAAAATCCATTTTACTTATCATCAGACTTCCCCAGCGACAGTTATATTGCTGTCAATATTAACTGTCACCCTGTAGGGAAATATAAATTCTCATGTAGTCTATCGGCGGTATTCATAAACGTTCTATATTTTAACTAAAATGCGTTAAAATTCGTTTGTCTTTATCTGTCACTTTGACAGTTGTGTTTGTAAGAAAGGGACAAAGGACATTTTATTTAACAGAGGTATTTTGAATATTATGAATGAGGGAGGTATAACTTTGACACTACTACGCAAAACGATGTGTAAGTATTATATTTGTTTGTGGATGAACCGATTAGAGTGCGTTTTTTTAAACGAAAGTCTTGTCTGTTTAGTTGGTTCCTAGCTGTGTTTGTAGTCAGGTTTGTTTAAATTTATCTAGTTAAGACAGTAATGGGGTAACCGTAGTGTGGACTGAAATGTTAAACGGGACATCATCTTATTTAACCGCCATTTCTTTATTCAGTTGAAGACGTTAACCCTCGAAATGTCATTTAATTATAGTTTTTTTACAGATGTAAGTACCGTGAAGTGCATCCAAGTGTATATCCCTGTGTCACGCATTATCAGCTGATCTAAAACGCTCCACACAATCGCATAATCGTAGTCACCCGTAACACGTAGACTGTCTGTCAAAACAAACACACAAACACAAAATATCACATCCTATCTCACTAACTTGTCACACAAAAACGTACCCTAAAACTACTTAAATAAAGATGAGATTCCGTTGTCAAGAAACGCGTTATCCGTCATGCAAATAGATGAATCGATGGAGATAACAGGTGTCAATTAGAATAATTCGAAAATGAAGCTTAACGAGCTCAATTTATGGTTGAAACTCGCCTGTTACGTCCGATCTAATTTGACGTAGCACCGATCTAAACGCCTGGGGCGACGAATAAAACCAATCGCAACTCTAGTGGAAGAAAATAAAACACAAAATTGATTGTATCGGTCCGGGAGAATCGAGAGGTTGTTAACAATTGACGCCTGTTTTGTACTTTATGCTTGGGAGAGATGAAATGGATCGCGGGGCCGTAGGTCGAGACGTGCTACTTTACAGGAAAATGCACCCTATGACTTCAACTTAAGGGTTCGTTTTGTGTGAAGCGAATTGAAAACGAGAAAGAACAATGTAGTACAAGATGGACGAAGTGATTGGGAGCGAGCTCTGGACAAGGGCTATTCAAGTTGTATCAAAAATCTTTTTATAAGTACTGGTGTATGCAAAAGCGTTTGTATTTACAAATCTTATTCTGCTCTCAGCAATAGCTAATTTTATTTACTTTGATTTCAATTTATATTAAAGATGGGTGAGGTATGTGCGTTTAGTCGGGGAAACCAATACAATTCCAATCTTATCTCAATATGCCACTTAAGACGTTCCGGAAACGAGCCATGTGATATTATGTTCAAGTTACATCGCTCACATATTTGTCATATATTTTTCCCAATCGCCCAATGTGAACACCTGTGTGATAATGTTTACATTAAAATTAATAAAGCACAATGCAAATCACCCAGAATTACCGAGAACGGCTGCTAAAACCGCACATATCGGATGAATCGCGTGTATTAAAAGAGGCAAACGGCACGCGGTGGATATGTCACGGTTAAATTGTGAACATCATCAGTGGCGTAAGAGTTCCGTTTTATCGCGTATTTCCGCGACTCCCCCAGCAGCTGTCCCTATGTGAGACCCACCGCTGGCGGGAAGAGATGTTTACTAGTCCCCCAGAATAACATACCTAACCTAAACCTTCAGACCCCGTATCATGGTCGGCCTTATCACGCTATAAGTGACCAGATAGGAGCATTCGTCTCGTTCTATCGAACGGTGTCCTGGTCTCGGCCAGTGACGGACGCTCTATCTTGTCACTTATCGTGTGATAAGGCCGACCATGATAGGGAGATTACGCCACTTTCGGCTCGGGCGTTTATTAATTTATTTATTAATACATGGAAAACCAACAGCGCAACATATTTATAGACACAATAATAAAACCATACAGCCAATTACAGGTTCTCACTTATAGAAATAAACTGACACGAAGAAATCTATAGCCAAACTTAAAGTTAGCGTACATTACGCACAGTATCCAATCGCGCACTAATAGCAAGGCAATTGGAATATATACAAGTACAAGGTAGGTAATAAATAAGGATATAATAAACTCTAGTAACCCGAGCCTATATATACACCTGAACTATCACACATGAAGAATCTTATCAGTTTAGATTTTATTGCTTGTAGCATACACAAAATGAGTCTATATCTAGATTAACTACAACTCTGTTTAAACTCCTGCCTACTCTGCCCAAAACACTATTATTTTTATATTTTTTAGTGGGTACGTGCTAATAGGACGAAAATACCTATAGTTAAGTTTATAATATAGTTTATTACCCATTTCCAAACGGCATGTATTTAACCAGGCATCTAAAAATAATAAAGCCTAACCGAAAAAATAATAAATTGGCAGCTTAAACTAATAACTTGGCATCTGTTCCCTGCACGGCTATTATGCGACGACGCGCGAGCCCTCTCGATTTTTCTAGCACTATACGTCTCTTTCTTATTAGAACACATAGAACAAGAGATATAGTGCGAGAAAAATCGAGAGTATGTCGTAGTCGCTGGGCGACCAATATTTTAGATGACTATTTATAATTTTTGTAGGCCAAGTATAACATCCCCGTGTGGTGCCGGGTTAGAATTTCACCACCCCTTTCTTCCCGTAGTTGTCGTAAAAGTGTACTAAGGGAGCAGGGTTGAAATGTGTTTTCGGCGTTCGGCTAGCAACCTATCACAAAGACATCACATTTTGTCGATCTTTTATACGCACTTTTATGCTAAAAGTGGCACTGTAACATAAGTCTCATGTGCTTTGCCTTCCCCTTTTTGGGAATAAAGGCGAGAATCTATGTATGTATGTAAAATATGCCAGTTCATTATATGTATTAGCTGCCCGAAAAAGAATAACCCTTTCCAGACTATTGATATTCCTTAGAAGTCTCCTGATTTAATTGCCCCTCAGTATATTTTGCAACATACTGCATCTGCATCCATCAGTATGCGCTTGCGCACACTGTTATGTCAGGTCCACCCGCTATCGCGGCCACCCGCGAGTACCGGGAACGAAATCTCACATGCGCAGATACCCTGGACAATAACATGGATTGGGTTACTCGGACATTGTTTTGAATTCACTGTGGGGCATTAGTACTAACTGATGTTGTGAATAAGTTATGAATTTATGATCATAGCTAAGTTTTATTTCGAAACTCGTCATGAAACTTAGTATAAATAATATATTGTCTTCCAGTACCTAGTGTATCTTGTCTGACGTTCCATAAATAGTTCCTCATTTGTACAAGTATTTATATCTATTAAATATATCGTCCTTTATTTCCCATAACACAATTAAGTATTAAGCTAAGTGAGGCTACTTCGATTTTTGTAAGTTTTGTAGGTCAGGTTTTTTTATGTTGAGTACCTATGAAATAAGCAAACAGAATATAGAACAGGACGATAATATAGCTTAGGAAATCCTGGAAAAAAGATGAAAGACACGGTACCTATATCGTGTGATATTATTTGTCGAAAACGAGACAAAAAATATAAATTAATAAAAGCTATTAAAGCGAAATGTATCTCGTATTGAATACATCCCGATGTTTTGAGCTCTCTCCAGTGCCAGTTCACGGTCAAACGGGTAGACTGAAAATAACATTAATTCCCCTGTGAAGTTAAACTGAGAAAACTACCCACACAATTTTCTCAATACATATAAAGAGTGGTACCTAATGGTTTACTTGCCAGTAAAATCTAATTAGATCATTATTTGATCGGTAATAATCACGTAAACTGTAATAGTACATTACGTAACTAGGGCGGTGAATTCGTGAATGCCCCAGATCGCAGGTGTTTGTGGCCCGAACCGAAGGTAAGGGCCATAAATATGCGCTCTGGGGCTTTACGAATTCACCGCCCGTGTTGAGTACAAAATTTTACGTCCTCACCTGGCCACAATGCGAGTTTTCTCGTACGCGTGCAGTAAAACTCGCATTATGGCCAGGTGTGACGTAAAGAAAATTATACTATCACACTTTTATTAATTGCTTTTAAGAAAGGATAAACAAATTAAATTACTACAACTAAAACTGATCAACAATGCCTAAATAGTAAACCGTGAGACTTCACACTTAGCTAACATACAGAAAAAAAACAATTAAATCACTTCACACTAATCGAACCCAACCTTTCCCTATTGTTCTACGCGATCCACAGATAAGACAAACAAATAGCTCTAATTACAAGTTAACAATCACGCCATCTCTCGATTGGGAGGACAAATCGCCCGTCAGTCTGGCGCTACGGACAAATTAGGCAAATTATTTTTTCGATTACCGAGCTATTGTTTAATCGGAGACGGTTAATAGACTCAGATTGAGATCTGGAGGGTCCGTTGTAGCACGGCACGGGATTTGACGGGTGAATGCCGGATGAGCGACGAAATAAAAATAATGATGACGGAATTACTCAAAGACGCAGCATGGTCTGATTGGGAAAATAATTGTTTGTAAGTGTATCCTACCCCAATAGTCATCAGGTCAGGATCTGATGATACGATCCTGGGGAAATCGAGAGGACTCTTCTAATAAGGCGAAGTACAGAATTGAAGTCGTTTAAAACTAAGTTTTTAAAGTACCTAATTGAATAGACACGTTTATGGTTATAAAATGTTGTAAATCTTCCACGTGGAAGCAAAAATAGAATAATATAACCGTAATCAAAATGGTATTTTATGGAAAACTGTAAATGTCATTGATGATATGATCGCAGCACAATAGTATAAACAACAATAAGTATTATCATTTTCTCCATAGTTACGTTTCTCTGAAGATCGTTAGAAAGCTCCAAAATTGGGCAAAGAAAGATTACATTGCCACTTTGACTCCGCATTTATAAATAATAGTGAGTACTGAAGTAGAAATATTGCATGTATATTTGATCAATACAGTTTTCTAATACAAGAGGAGAAAGAAGTTATTTAGCAGTTTAAATCACATCGTAAGTTTTACTTAAGTGAAATTTTCACTCAACGTTATATTATAATGTAATTGTATTAAGTGTTTATTCGACCAAAGTAGAATACTTAGTGTTTCATTACGGAGGAAAGAGATTGTACCCCCAAATTGAGTTCTTCTATTGGTCGGATCCGGCCAGCACCCATACTTTCCAAACATCGGTACAGTGCAATGGAAACACGCTCGAATGCTCACTCTCCGCCGTATCCGGGAGTACCGTGGATAAAGACCCGGCAATTAACTGGAACACCTACAATTTGGGGCCGTTACCCTTCCCGGTCAAATTTCGAATTAGCCAAGACGTTGGCCCATTTTTTTCTTTATCTAGCTGGGCTTGAGTTAATTTCGGAGGTTCATAATTAACAGAGTTCGAGCGACCTTGCACCTGGATTACGGTGACGCATAGATAGCTCTGTTTTATTTATACTATAAAAGCAAATAGAAAGAAAGAATCAGAATCAGAATCAAAATGTATTTATTTGTTTAACATAGGTAAGTTACATAAAAGATCTTAAAAATAATGCATATAGCGAAACACTATGTTTTGCCGACTGGCGTGGCGAAAGAAAGAAAAGCATTTCTTCATGGCACAAAAAACACATGAAAATTCAGCAACACACAAATATATAATTAACGTGAAATGGTCTTGACTCAGCATGGCGCCGACCTCATTGGCCAGCGCTGGTCTTCCGTCGGGGCCAAATGGCCATGAGATCGGTGTGTTGAGCTGTTATCACAATCTATAGCAGGGTTTCTTGTGTGGTCCATGGACCCCTTCCTACTACTACTTATGGTCCGTGACATGATTGCTAGGGGTCTACGACCACTTCGTTCACTCTTAACGTAGGTAAGTACGTAGGTATAGCCTCCTAAGACCCCTAGTACTCTTTAGAACAAATTTCAAAATTGACTTTGTACTTTAACTGAATGTCAAAGAGTTCATAATTCAAAACCACTAAAGCGTACCGTGGGTCTCAGGAGGATAGACACATGAAACGTGAGATTTTCTTCAACAGGGGTCCGCGGTATACTGGGTCTCGGATGTTTTCGTTGCATTTATTGTCTATATTTTTTGAAGGCCCCGATCGTCCTCGATTAACGTGTGACTGTCCGTAATATGTGTTTAAACCATCAATACTCCCATCGCAAATAACACAAACTATAACTCCAAACACTCACTTTAAAACCGAAAATTCATTACTAGTTAGCTATATCTTATCTATGGGACAACGAACTCCATTAAGAAGTATCCGTTATCTTTCCATATCAGACTATTATCAGCAGGAGATGAGGACTAAATCGGTCTGTGACGTCACTTAATTCGTATTTGATTGGATTTATGTACTTAAGAGGCCGCAGTAAGCTCGGCCGAATTTCACCTTCCCATACAAACGTAGTTACGCTCTCATTTTAAAACTACGTGTTGGATTGTGACGAAACTTTGCATGTACAATGACATGAGGTATATCTATGTCTGTAATTAGTTTATATGGTTCCAATTTATAAAGCAAAGTAAATACAGCAAAAACTAGTTTTGTATGAAAAACTTAAATTCGCTGTATCTTTTTTATTATGGTATCTGAAGCTACGTAACCTAATTTCAGACATAGATATACCTCATTTTATTGAACATGCAAAGTTTCGTTACAATCCAACACGTAGTTTTAAAATGAGAGCGTAACTACGTTTGTATGGAGAATCGAGCTTACTGCGGACTCTTAAAGTAGCAGGATGCGAAAGTACCGGGACACAGATAGAGATGGCGCCACTTCATGATATCAAAGTTTGAATCATCATAAAATACGTATTAACCTCTTATCGGTTGCTGGAGATATCTACGGGCACGGCAGTGCCCCCGCCAAGACGAGCCAAGCGAAGCGCAAGGGCACTGCCTACCTTTACTAGAAGCGCTTCGTCGTTTTTTTGAACCCTCATAACTTGGCTTTGGATTATACCAGATAAACAAAATAGGTAAATTTTCAACTGTTGAGATGTACAATGTGTTGAGCATGGCTGGTAGTGGTGACTAGTGGTAGAGTTACGCCGCGCGGAGTAGGAAGCTTGGCGCTACTTATTATGATATGTAGGTACGCTTTTTTTTACTTTGGGGGAATGCTTTGACGCACCGTCCGCCCAGTCAGGGGGGACCAGACGGGTGTGTGGGACCCAGACTACCCACTAAACCCCCAACGATGGTCCAACCATGTCGCTGCCAAGGAGGGCCAAAGGTTCGCTTGACGCATTCTACTCTGACCCTCGCGACTGGCCCGTTTGCGTGGGCACGACTAGGGCGAGCGCCCCGGGACAATTTCGGGGCGCTACAATCCCGTGGGCTTATTGGACAGAGAGGGTCCCCCCACCCTGCCATCCAGACAACTACGGCGGGGGGAGCAAATGCGCATAGCGACGGCGTGCTTAAACTAATACTTATTCCTACTAATTTTAAGCAAGAGATGTACTTACCTATCTCCAGGATCCAGGAGGTTAAATTACGCTCGGATATACTTACATTCAGAATGTCATCGGTGTCCGCGATTATTACTCATTAACACGCTTTTTTTTTCGCTTGTGGAGCGAAGCGTTTTCGTAAATAAGACAATCTTCTTGAGATTATTTGAGTTCACCGAATTGCATCAAAGTAATCCATTCTAGAAGCTACCACTGTCTATTAATGTTTTTTTAAAAGTCGCCCGCATTTATTAACCAAAACCATACGCTACATGGAGATCCAGACGATTGCCACGCCATCTAGTTTATCGCCGCAACACTTGCCGGTATTACCCGGATCCATTATGCAACTAAGTTTTTCGATAACAACCGATAGCGGGAGTCATTGCAACGTTTACATCACAGAGTTGCTTTGTTCCCGATACGGGGGAGAAGATAACACACGTACCAATCGTGCCATGTACCTGTGACCACCGCATGGAAGGCGATCGGCACGATTTTCTATTGACTGTAATTGGTTGTAGGTCAACTGATAAGTTGCGTTGAGACAAAGATCTAGTACAAAGAAACATCTCTATTGCCGGTATTCTTGTTCCAAACGGAAATTGAACACCGATTACCTATATGTAGGTACTATAGCGGCGCTAGCATACATCTACTAATCCTCATTCCTGTAAGTCTAGCACAACTTGCTGCTAAGTCGCGTCGCGCGCGATCAGCGACACCTTTCTCACTAGCACTGTGCCAATTAGAAAGTGGTGGGTAGATTTTCTCGTCTTGCGCCGCTTCGTGTTGGCACTTGTGCTAGCTCCGCTGATCCTAATATACCTACCTACACGCTTTGACATACCTACGCTTACATACCGACTGACCAGTGAAAACGGTTGCCCGAATACGAGCCCTATCGACGAGCGAAAACGGTTGCCCAAATGCGATTGCGAGCCCTATCGACCAGTGAAAACGGTTGTCTGAATGCGGGCCCTATCGACCAGTGAAAACGGTTGCCCGACTGCGGGCTCTATGGCATGCCTTTTGGGAGTCTCCCGCTTGCTTGTCTGCTGCTTGCCCTATCGACCATTGAAATGCGCCTTCAACCTACCCGATTCCTTAGGTTTAGGTTAGGTTTTTTTTTACTCGCCAAACTGACACTCTTATGGCTCTCATGGATAGGCACAGGGGAATTGATATTCTGGGTCATCTCGTTTTCCTACCCTCTTATCGCCATTACTTTTAATGAGAGTCAACTATCGTCCGATAATCAGCGTGTTATCGGGGTTCATGCATCGGGTAAACAACGCACAGTTGTTTTTTTTATGCTACAGATACATACGGTCGTGTGGAGATAAGATTGGTATGAGAAAAAATATCCTGTAATTAATACAAAGTACGTTTGGGCAACAGAAACTTTATTCTCTTGTATTTTTTTAAATTGTTTATTACCTTTTGTTTGAGATCTAAAAGTGCCATTGTGCATTGGTAACGCTTTAAAATCCACTATTAATTAAAACCAAGGTGTTTTGTCCCTTTCTCACAAACAATAATTGTCAAAATGGCGGGTCAAATTATTACGGTGATACACACTTATAACATCGTCAAGTTTCCCTCATTTTTCCCATTTTCGACCCTGACGTCTCCAAAATAAAAATATCTCACATTTTTTGACAATTCCATTCCCAATTTTTGCTTCTAGGAACCCCAATGGCCGTTAACATAAAACAAATGACGAAATTCATAAATAGAACGCTCCACAGATGTACGCTTATCAATACGTAGCGGATGCTGCGATACTGGCCGCGATAGCCAGATATTATTTTTTAATTCGCGCGATAAGGACAGACATATGCACCGACCGACTGGCGACAGAGACGGACGATGGTAGAGGCCAGCATCTGATTATCGACCACGTAGTTAATGTGTGAACTGGTTAATGATATGAGAGTGATTTAGGTCTCTAGTGCAGGAATATCGCTTTATTCGGGTGCGGGGAAGCCAAGTCAAGTGATACATGAGTCATAAATCTGCAGTAAATAATGCATCTTAATTACTACAAAACGATAATAACTTACGCCAAAATTCCCGACACAATTCAAGCACGGGTACACAGGACGGCCCTCGAACTGTGACTATCCATCCCTTTCCATACTCGACGCCGTATTTAGATTCCAAAAAAGTTACCAAAGATGGCCGAATGTCAGTGTCACAAATGTCATTGTCATTGTGACGTTCCAGATGTAACCAACCCATGCATAACAATATATTATTTCGTTGTTACTTAGATGTGAATATTATCGTTGTGTCTTAGATGTGAATATCGCCTAACACATCTCGGCTTGGTACATCAATCTGTCTATGAACAAAACACTACCCCCAAGTACTCAATTACGTACCTACTAGCTTTTTCCAGCGAATTCTACCGCGTTAAGGTTATCACAACAATGTCATTATTAAATACGAGTCATGTTAATCCTTTGGAAATGACTTCAGATGTAAAAGTATTCTACACATTCTGTTTCAGGGTTTGGCTTTAAACTATCCATGTGCTAAAATTCATCACAGTCAATTGAGCTGTTTCTACGAGATTGACTGACAAACATACAGACATTCATACACACTACTTTTTTACACTGGGACTCAGGAGCTACTAGTTATGAAATATGTATTAGTAATAAAAAACAACTACATGGTGTTATGTCAATAGGTATTATTATGTCCTTATCAAAAAGATTTATGCACATTATGAGAATATTAATAGATACCAATTGTTGTCAAAACCTGAAGTATTACCACAGTAATATGAAATTTTCTTCTACTAAACAGTTTCAATCAAGTATCTATTTTTTTATTAATATTTAGATAAGATTATTTATTTAGGCGGTTGCATTTAATTTTAACTTTACAATGATGTATAAATAAATAACACACAAACATAATTTAGAAAAGTTAAAACTTACCAATTCAAAACTAATTCATTTTAATGGCAAACCATGGGTAGTTTTTTTGGAATCTATATACGGCGTCGAGTTTAACTAGAACGCTTAAATAGAGACAGATGTCTTTTTCGCCGCGACACAGCTCGCGTGTTGTCCAATGACAGCTATGCAGAAGGCATATCAATACGTCCTCGCATCCGTTTGTGCGCAAGCGAGACCGCATCAACCAATACGATGGGTAATATTGAATCATTTCTGTGGAAATGCTGAGGATTTGAAATGACTTCATATTTCGCGATATTAAATCAGAATGGATCGCCTTAACATATTAGTGCTGCACTGTAATCGTAAATTGATGCAACCCTTTGATCGTTTTACTCTTTTAGGGCGGGGTCGGAATTCGGACTTTCGACTGGCGTAAAGGGTTCTTTTTTTTCTAATAATTTTGCGTCGTTTTAGCGATATTCAACTATATTCTGAACAAAAACTAAATTTATCTAAAACTAGGCAATATGCAGTCTTAAGTCTAGAATGTTACTGTAGTGGGTAGACTTATTTGAACGAGATGGAAATCTTAGCTCACTTATTGTTCACAGTGACAGCTGAATCAGTACACTGTGGGCGACAAATTATCATAAAACTGATTAACTTATCGGTCCGTTCATTATTTTTATCACCACATTATTCATTGTCATTGTCATATGAACAACAAATAATTTCATCTCTCCCATCTCTTAAGCTTCATTATAATGTTCTAGATGTTGTGGTGAAAACTGTTAAAAACATGCATTATTTTATCTACAGATAGTATGCGTTTTTATCGCGATTGCGTAAAGGGCCATATAAATAGTGCGACAAGCCGTATGCGATTATTATTACATTGCAGGGTTTCATTGAGTTCGTCGTATTTCGCTAGCCCGCAGGCCCGCAATGTATTACATTTCGCGTACGAGATATTGAACCATGTAGATTGCCTTTAAAAAAGCCTAACCACACACCCACAAACCTTAACCGTTGTACTTAGGTATCCTTGTAAATAAACATTTAAATTTCAATTACCCAAGAATAAGTTTTTATAAAAGTGACCTGCAGCCTTTAACTGTCAACACATATATCCTCATATCAATAATGGGTCTGCAACGCGCCTGTGATTCTTTTGGAGTTGCCAGCGTCCATAGGCTACAGTGGCTTCTTACCATCAGACAGGCCATAGTCTTGATACCAGTGTGGGGCAAAAAGTAATTGAATTACAAATTACAATTACAAAAAGTAATTTCAATTATTGCATTACAAATTACAAAATTTGTAATTTTAATTTGTAATGCATTACTTCGTAACATTACAAATTACTTTTATTTAATAAAATATTTTTCAGTATTGACCGAGTGAGTAAACCGTCTCCGTTTCAAAGTTTCAACTCGGGGAAAATGCTTTCGTATGTGCGTTTGTCCAGATTTCCGGTTATTCTCGCCCACAGGTCGCCTTTCTCAACCAATTCTCGTAAAACTTTGTGAGCAGGTTAATTATATAAAATATTTTTATCAGTTTTCCGAAAAAAAAAATCCGGAAATATGAGTTGAATTTTTTTTCTGAGATTTTGAAAACTCACGATGTCTACAGCTCACACAGCTACTAATTTTTGGATTTTACAAGATTTTATTTAGCTCAAAATTGCAATGTAATGCAATTGCACGTGAAATGCAATAAATGTAATTCAGTTTGTAATTCAATTACATTTTACTAAGTAATTCAAATTACACGTAATTCAATTACAAGTGTAACGCATTACTCGTAATTGCAATGTAACTCAATTACACGTGTAATTGAATTACTCGTAATTGAATTAAATGTAATTCAAATTGTAATTTAATTACAAATGTAATGCATTACGCCCAACTTGATACCACTGTCGGCGTAGAAAATCCTGCATATTCCACTCTGACCGCGACTTACCCTTTCCTCACAATGCCTAGCAGAAATAGGTATCTATTTACACTATACGTCAGTGGAATTTGCCAACTATGTAAACAAACCGCCATATTGAATGTGGCGGTTTGTTTACATAGTTAACAAATTCTATTGGTGGCCACTTCAGAGATATCACTCAGATAATTTTCAGAACCAAACTATACAACAAATCTCTTATATTTTAAACGACTTCAAAAAAAGGAGGAGGTTCTCAATTCGGCTGTATTTTTTTTATTTATTTTTTATTTTCAATGTTTTGTTCGTATGTATATACTTCCAGGTGGGTCCCATATTTTTCAAAATTCAGTTAGATGATGGGATCCATGAGGAATTGAGCGAACTCCTCAATTTTATTAGGCACGCGTGTAGTGATTTTGGTATTTTCTGTTATAACTTGTGTATTTATTTACATCCGGAATCATACATTTGGTGGCGAGGAATTGATGATGAAGACCACAGATGACTTATCGAATTCCTCAATTATGTACTTAAAAGTGCAAAAGTATGTCACAGGTTCTGATAAGATTCCGTTGAAATAGGAACTAATGAACAATGCCATTGGTGATGATCTTGGGGAATCGATGGAAGTCCTCAAATATTATCGGCCCACATACAGCGATTCGGGTTTTTTTTCTATAGTAATCAACGCATTTGCTATCGGAAATCAGTTCATGTGGTAAATTGTAAAAAAAAAATAGGAAATGTTCTCGTGGCTTGGCGGAGTACTAAATTGGTTTCAGTTAAAACTTTGTTTTTAAAGTAAATTATTTCTCATCAGAACACGATGCCTGTTATGCCCTTAAACGGTTTCGCATTATTTTTTTAACACGTTGTATAGTCGGTGACCTAACTTAGTTATCTAGTGACAAATAAGGTGTCACTAAACCCATATAATATAACAAAAAATCTCACAACTCGCTAGATATATTACATTTCAACATTTCGGACGTCAGATCCGGTTCATAATAATTACATTCACGCTCCAGAACCGTACAAAACTCAACCTTATACCGATTATAATAAGAACTACAGATAACGTATAAAATTGTAGATATGTTAGATGGAGATACGCGATTGCTATCAGTGACCTATGGCCTATGAACTCCTTTGGATAGAACAAGAAGGGATTATGTCTCATAATTATTGTACGGACATAGGTCCTTTTGGAATAGAGTGTTTTGGACACGCATGCGCTAGATGCTTTCGTGAAGTTTGGCCTGTAATATATGTAAATAGATAGGTTGAGATTTAAAACGAAGAATCTGATAGATAAATTACTGATTTACTTTAGACGTAATTTATTCTTCTTTTTTATAAATATATATTTTTAAGTCAACGTACGTTATTAGAGCCGATGGCCGCTGGGGCGAAAAGGTTCTCGAGTGGCGACCACGTACCGGAAGGCGCGGCGTTGGTAGGCCTCCCACATGGTGGACTGATGACCTGGTAAAGATCGCGGGAGTCCGCTGGATGCGGGTGGCGCAGGACCGGTCACTTTGGCACTCTTTGGGGGAAGCCTATGTCCAGCAGTGTCACTTCGGCACGTCTTTCGGCTGATATGATGATGATGATGTACATTGGTTGGCCGTACAACATTCAAAGAAATATTCGTCTATTTATTATACAGAATAGGTACGCACTAACATTTTGCTGGGTACCTATTAGAAATGCATAGCTTGATTCATCTTCATTTTATTATGTCACAAGCAATATATAATAACTATCTCATTATACAACAACGTTAAATATCACTTGCACAGCAATAGCTAATTATCTTTACTAATATTGTAAAGGAGCTTTATACGGTTTGTTGGAGGTAATCATCAGAACAATTTCTTCTACTCTAAAGAACTTTCACTAGTATAAGTATACAACGGATCTTCGCAATTTACTTGCATAGACATCGTCTGTGTATTCTGTGTAATAAGTACGCAGGCTAACCAGCTATTCTACACATAAAATATAGCAAAATCTACATAAAAGGTTGTTGTTCCTGATATCGCATGATATCGATGGAAGGATTATAATCGACTGATATGAGTCGATAACGATCTACAAACAAGTAACATCGATAACGAAATAGCTCCTGAAGAAGGCAACTAGTACCGAGCACGAGGTTGTGGTTCGTTGAACGTGTTATGTGCAATCTTGTACTTACAAAAAAACCATTTACGCAAAGTAATTATTCATATGAACAACAAAATGCGCCAGAAAACGAATTCCTGAGGATTAATCGTTATGTCAATTACACCGGCTAAGGGTGCAGTTTTAGGTTTTAGGATTGAGGATTTTTTTTACCTCACCACTAACCAGTGATTAGCTTGAGATACCAAACAAATGACTTGCATTTATTCTTGACATATGTCATAGTCGAAGTTTTTTAGCCAGGATTATCAAGAGAAAAGTGTTCTTGCTGTTAACCTCCATGAAATAATTGCACTACGCACGTACCAGTTGACTATGTGACGAAGCAACTACCAGTGTTGCCAATAATGTGAAATAAATTACTAAGGTGCATTTAAACTCTTTTACAAGTATTTTACTAGTGGATGAAAGTTCTTATCCAAGTCGACACGCAAATCAAAGTAACCCCGGTTTACAGTATGGAAATAATTCCACTTCGGTGAGGATAGAATATACTTAATGGTTTATTGCAAAAAAATTATGGAATTAAAAATAAGAAGGTATAAATGTGACCCTGGAAGCGCATGGCATAGCAATATCAGACAGCTAACTAATTATTTATGAGTAAGTTTATACTACGCTGGATGCGTTTGGCGCAGGACCGGTCACTTTGGCACTATTTGGGGGTTAGGTGAAGTGTTCAATTAGGCATTTGTTTTATTGCGTTAGACATTTTATTTAAATATGTAATATTTAGTCGAATACTTCACCACTACATACCAGGGGGACTAGCACAACTGACGCCGCGCCGCGAGTCGAGAAGGATCTATCGTCCTCGTTCTAATTTGCACGGTGCCAGTGTGACAGGGGCGCTCAGTCGCGCGACAAGCAAGCAAGCGACAGTCAGCAAGTTGTGCTAGACGTACGGAGGGCTTAACTTAAGGTTTTACCTATACCACCTGTGGTAATGCACCTGTAATCCAATGTACGAGGACATCCAACATGTGGCGTCCGATAGCGATCTGTAATCGCGGATTAGATATCGTGATCGATCGGCCGTCGATACCGATGCTTATCAGATTTATCAGTTATATAAGACTCCGTTTAAGTAATTATTATAAGATACTTAAAATTTTCCGTTATAACCCCCGGAATCCGTCTACATAAAAAGAATATAGTTGAAAAAGCGTTTTTAAAAAAAAATGTGTTTGACGATTTCTATATTTTTTTGGGTTCTTCCTATTCAGAATCGTTTTAATCGATTTCCACGCAGTCTTCTTTTATTTATATGGTCGTCAGGTCGTCACGCACTGGAAGAAAAAACTAAGATACTCAGTAACATCTGGGTCAACCTTTTCATAACTTTTTATATCTACGACCTACTACTTATAGCCTGATGACCTGATATAGGTCGCGGGAGTCCGGTAGAAGCGCGTGGCCTAGGACCGGTCATTGTGGCACTCTTTGGGGGAGGCCTATGTCCAGCAGTGGATCTTTGAGATATGACGATGATGATGATGGATGACTTACATCGCTCAACTCTACATAGCTAACACTACTCGAATACATTAAACACGACGTATGGTTGATGAAATTTAGTTTGCACTCATTCCCCATCCATATATATTTCCTCAACTATATACTTTGCGAATGTCATCTGATCCCGTCCCACACTTATCGCATCTTCGGTTATAAATCCCCGTATCTCGCCATCTCTCGGGACCCGGCAATGTTAATTAGGCTCGCATGATCACCCTCTATAACACTTTATTTTACACCCTGTAGTGACATGTCTTTTTTGCGATCGCTGTGATTGAGATTAAATTGGAACTATTTGACTTGAACTTGTTGAATTGCAATCGGTTTCGAATTTCCCTCACTCCCACTAATGTATAAATAATGGTACAGTCACCTTCAGATATATAAGAGCGGCCAAAGTGCTCTCAAATATAGGAACACGTGTCTAATGCCTCGACAAAAGAGACGTTCACGTTTGTGACGTCACTAACTGCGAGCTTACTCTCTCTCACAAGCGTGAGAAGTGATTTTCGTCACTAGACATATTCTTTTGCCTTCTTTCTTTTGAGATTTTCGAATCTACACCCGTTTTATGAAGAGCTGGCAGCACCACAGTGCCTTTCCACCAGAGATGTGCTATGCCATGCTGTGCTAAGTTTTCATACATTTGAAACGTAGCTCCAGCTACAGATATGTTTTAAATGTATGAAAAAAGCACAGCAAGCATAGCACATCTCTGGTGGAAAGGCACCCTTAGGGTTGCGTTTCAGCGAGGTTATGCTACCAGCATCATGCATCATAGGAAGTATACTGAAAGGGCCAAATTATTGATCATTTTAGTTTTCATATTAAGTACTCATAATTTTAATAAACCATAAATCATTTACTTGTCTCAAAATATACAAATAGGTTGTTATTTGGACTTCACAGGATGAGCCAAACCACAAATGGATAACAGCCTGATAGACAGGCTAGGATCAACAGGAAAATAACTGTTTCACGAGAAAATTTCAAAACAAATCTACAGGAAAACGTGAAGATTCCGCTGTGTTACCTACAGTAGGCGCTGTTAGCCCCGGTCTGTGCGTAAGCGGGCAGCGGGGCGGCGAGCGAGCGTACATAATTTTGTTTTTTTTTTTATTTGTACTAGCTTTTAGTATATATGTATCAATAAATGAAATAAATTAATTGTATCGTGCAAGTAGGCCGTAATGGCACTTTTACAAGTCAAAATTCTACCAGCGTTTCTGAAAAAGAAGACCACTGTTAAGAAGAAACGCCGAAACAAACTCAACAGTCAGTCATTTTTTGCCAAGAAAAGCCACAATAATAATAATAAAAAAATATTAATAAAAAAAAATTGTTGCATGTAAATAAACCCGTTCACCGTTCCCATCTCCCTGAATGTATATTGCTGTCTTTGTTTGTTTTATGTCACTCAATGTTTAATGTCTTGTCTCGACTTAGTTTTAGCTTGAGTTTTAGTGTTATGGTTTTAATTTTAGCAACTTATTGCATCTTCCGCTTATAAAAAGCAACCTATATCAATATTTGTTACCTCCTTAGCACCTGAACTACGTACTTAGTAGCTCATATGTTCTTGATGTTTGAAATCTTTCTGTGCAGTGTGCACATTATTAAGAGTTATAGGCCAGATCTGTTTATTATGCCTTATTTATATGTCTCATAACGTCTGTAACTTGTTTTTGTGGGACTCATAATAAATAAATAATAGTTTTTAACCTACTTAAGATGAGTCAAACTGGATATCAATACAAAGAAGAAGAAAAAACATCATAATGCGTTGTTCTACAATTAATTTACTGTACACGTGTTAGTTATCTTTTAGTTTCTGATCTCGTCTTTATTGCTCAAAGGTTAATTGGAAGAAATCACTTACAGGGACAAGTTCGCCTTTGTACCTACTTAACCTATTTTGTCTGTATTTTTACCAATACCTTGTGTACAATAAAGTATTTACATACGGACAAACAAATACATATATTTGAACGAGTTCAATGCATATTTTTTTATCCAAAGTGATGATCTTTAACTTATTTGTCTACTTCACTTCAAGAAATGTAGGATGACTCTAGCCCCCCTATTCTGTAACTTGTTTTAAGCTCACCTCATCACCCGTCACTAAACTAGACCTTTACGTACGCTTAGTTAGTACGCATTGAGGTGTCAAGATATATTTGTGGGTGAGCGTTGAGGTGAGCTTAAAACAAGTTACAGAATAGGGGGGCAGCACGGCCAATCACAAGACAGCACCCGAGCTCTCTCAGTTTTTCTCGCACTACCCGTCTCTCTCTTATTAGAACACTTAAAACAAAAGGTATAGTGCGAGAACAATCGAGAGGAGTCTCATGATAGACGTGCTGGCTGGTTGTCAGTGTTGCCAGTTTAGAGTTTTTCAAAAAAACATTGCACCCTTGCCTCGTCTGAATCCTGCACACCACTCCTACGATTTCTACGTCTTTCGTTTTTTCAGTGTGTCTTGTCCCTTACACTACACTTTACAGGAAAATTCAAGATCACGCAAACAAACATCGTATTTCCTTAAATTCTTCAAATAGCTCCTTTGCAAACGAAGTTATTAACGTTATCAATCGCAAACAAGGACAAATGGGGCAGAAACCGTTTCTGAATCAGGTACATAGTTTCATACCACGGATTGATCGGACAAAAGTCTTCCTGGTTGGTTGAGATTATTTAATAGCCGTTTTTTTATAACACTGTCATTGTAATTGGGATCTTCTACCTATGACGGTAGAGTTGCTTTATGAAGGGACTATTTTGATGCAATTGGGCCAACGTAAATAATAATAGATACACATGTCATCGCCTTCATCACGATATGAGCCGAAAGACGTCCACTATGGACATAGGCCTCCCCAAAGAGTGCCACAATGAACGGTCCTGCGCCACCCGCATCCAACGGACTCCCGCCACCTTTCCCGAGATTCCCTATTTGGAATTATTATATTCGCAGAGTATCTAAGAATATATACTCCAATCTGAACTCAGGCTATAAAGAAAATTAGTGCTAGTCAAGTTTACTAGCTTTACATACGCAAACGCAGTAAATTGATATTATTTGATACCCTCCCCATATCGGTTTATAAGACACAGCTCCCAAAAGTTAAGTGTCGAGGGTTGCCACCAACCCCTGTGACCGTGGGAACAGGGGTGTCACAATATGTTAGGGATGCGTAGGGGCGGCTTTTTGGGTCAAACGGTAGTGCCACGCGTCGGTTGAAATTGATTTTGTTAAATGGTTTGAGAGAAAAAAACATTATTATTCTAAAAAAAAATGATTTGCCAGTGATCGCAACTGCCGTGTACGAGAACCTACGCTGGCATAGGTATCAGCATCCTAAATAATCTTAATTTGCGCAGCGCTATAGATGACAAGGTGTCACTTCTTGGAATTGGTGTGCCAAATTTTGGGACCATTTATCTGATGCAGAATACTTTCGCGACAGTCGCAATTGAGCGACAAAAACCTTGAACAATTAAAGATATGAATAATTATCTTGAACTGTTAGAAATGTACTTGACCACCTATTAACTTTGTATATACATAATAATGAAATTAATGAAGTTAAGTATTTTTAAATTAAAAAATATAATTGAACGTCACAAATTGTCAGATAGATATTACGCTTCCATTATTCCTTTTTGTTACCATTTTTAAGACAATGGTTATAGATTCTCGTCAATTAAGAAAATACATAATACTTAATGTTTATGTGGATAACAAAACCTTAGCGACCAAAATTGCAATAAAGTTCAAAAAAAATTTTTTTTTAACAAATATAGAATCGTTAATTATAATTATAACTTAATTAACGTGTCAACTAAGTATATACAAGCTTTTCTAGAAATGCTCAGAAAAGTGTCATACAGATTAAGTAAACCGAAAGCTGTATTTCCTGTGTACAAAGTAAAGGGCTTCCACACATTTAAAAAAAATGCATGAAATCATATAAGTGGACATTCCGTTTATGCGGAGTAAGAATCCGACCAAAAATTTACCTTTGGTAATGTCCACAGGAGAGACGCCAACCTAAATATTTTTACGACCCCTGGACATCATCAAACAAAAAAAAGCAAAGTGGATCCTTAAGATTTTTAAGGTAAACAAAAGTGGCTCTTTAAGCTGTAGAAATAGCAACCGTATTTTTTTATATGTACAGTCGCCATCACATACATCTGAGCGGTCAAGGTGTTCACAAACATCTGAACACGAATTTATTGTCAAAGCCATAGAGTGCATGATCAGATATTTTTGAACACCCTGAAGAGCACAGATGTATGTGACGCTGACTGTACATAGGTATATATTTTTTTAAAGTATCTCGACGAAAAACATATAAAATTAACGAACCTGCTTACAAAATTTCACGAGAATCGGTTGTAAAATGCGATCACGTAACTTTTTGAACGCGCAGATCCAACTGTCATTTTCCATAGAAAAAGTGACATTTACATCTTCCTCGATCGACCGCCCCGTATCATGGTCAACCTTCACGCGATAAGTGATAACTAGGAGCGTCGTCTCGTTCTATCGAACAGTGTCAGCGACTGACGAACGCTCGATATTGTCACTTATCGTGTGATAAGGCAGACCATGATACGGGATCTGCTGTAAAGGACAACAGCCGGACAGCGGGGCAGAAGTCTCTGTTCGTATGTCCAGTCCGTCATACGAACGATTTTCGGCCCAACCTGAAGTGTAGAATTGCGTCCGTTTCGCTCGCTCTTTCAATTACCAAAGAAAGTGTGCATCACAAGTCAATGTACACTTTATCACCTTAATGTTTACACATGCGATGTCGAAATCCTAGGTAAGTGGAATGTCGATAGGTGATCGCAATATTTTTACACTACACTTTCCACGGTGTAAGTGATATGTTATCATGCTATCAGCTTATCAGATGCGTGTACTGTTAATACTATCTTAGCAATAAATTATAGATTGCTACTTGTTTACAGATAAAAGAAGTAAATTGTAGATTGTGTACTGTCTTTTAAAGGAATATTGAAATGATAAAATTAAATAGTAAAATTAAAAAGTGAAATCGGAGAACAATTAAATGTAAAATATGTTTCATTGTTATATTGCTGATAAATAATTTAATGTATTTCACATGTTTATAGGCATGCATTCTCCTCTTGGAGAAAACCTTACGGTAAGGTCAGGTCAAGGTAAGAACCTGGGAAAAGGAACAATTAAGCAAGGTAAACGTCCCAATGTTTGTGAACCATAATTACTTATTCTTGACGTCTATAGTTCACCTCTATCAACACCTACTATTGCTAACTGTTATGATTGAAACTATCAAGTCCCACTCAAACCAAGTGTCACGTTTACCATACCTTATACTCCAAAATTGGAATGCGAAATATAGTAAGTGTGGCGGTCACACTTACTATATTTCGCATTCCAATTTTGGAGTATAAGGTATGCCTGACCTGTGCAAAAGTCATTTCATCATCATCATCATATCAGCCGAAAGACGTCCACTGCTGGACACAGGCCTCCCCCAAGGAGTGCCACAATGACCGGTCCTGCGCCACCCGCATCCAGCCGAAAGTCATTTAATAGATTATTATTGAAGTGAAAACTTCTTTAGCGGCGCTGTGCACTTTTTGGGATGGGGAAAAATTGTTAAACTCGCGACAGGTGTAGGGTGTATAGGTCATATCATAGCGCAGATTTTTTGGGGTTTGCAAAATAAACATTATTCAAGTTTTTTTTATGTAAGACTTACGGGACTTGGGGGCGGAGGCTGGGGGGAGGGGGGGAGGTGTTTTTTTGCAAAATTAAAATTATTCAAGTTTTCACTTCTGCCAGCACTCTTGGAGTGCAACCATATTTTTTTTTACCGGTCTAACGTTATTTCTATCCGCCGTTTCGTTCGCCGCAGCCAACGATTTTTTTCAACATCTTCGCTAGTAAAAACACGAACACCCGTAGTATTACTCACAAGAGATTGCGAGATGTAATAGGTGGGTGTATAGATTTCATTGAATACGATAGCGCGGAGTGGCTCGCATGCCACTTCACTGTAATGGAAGTGCTGATAACGGCTTGTTTCCAGCTAGGGTTCCGTAGCAGTACACATCTAAAGATGGTTTAATTAATGAAAAATATTGCAAAGAAAGCCAGCAATAACAACGCTCCCTGCGGCTTCGCCCGCGTGTGGGAAAGAAAGCAAGCCAACCCGTAAGTCCAATCTAAGGCCAAGTGCGCACTACCTACGATTTTTTGTCGTGCGATAATCGCGTCGCAACAATGCAATGTAATGAGCTTTATATGTCAGTACGCGCACATGCCATATGCGCGCACTGACTAAATCGTAGTGCGTGAGCAGCCTAAGACAATTGACATACCTACTTACACAAATGAAATATTTTTTGGAATCGTCCAGTGTACCGGAAATGACTACCTACAATCTACAAGCTACATTCTCACTCTTTATGATATTAACACAGGAACAACATACAATTGAAGAAAAATAAATAAGACTGAGAGAATGTGTTAGCATTAAAATTATATTTCTGTGCATTACTCACATACAAATGACGCATTTCATGTCCGAGCCAAAGTCAAGGCCGATAAATATGCGATCTGAGGTTTTGTTTATCACCCCCGCAGTAGAAAATGTTTCTTAGTAAAAAGTAGGCTTGGTTGATAATTTAATTTATGAGCTCTTTTTGTCTGTTAGAGTATTGAAAAGAATATTTTATCCGCACCCATAAATGCATATACATAGCCTCAATACATTCAATATGTAGGTATAATAATTTACATACGGAATCCTGTCTAAATACCACGATTATCTTTGAAAAGCTGTTAACGCGTATCGCCGACAACTATGACGGCGCATCTGAGATGGCTCCGATTTGTGGCGTCGATACATCGCGGAATTCACGACGCCAACCTTATCTTGTACCACCAGTGTAACACTGACCTGCCCCGCTATTCTGTAACTTGGTTTAAGTTGGCTCACCCGCAAATACATCTTGACGCTGCGATTCGTAGTAACCAAGCGTAGGTAGAGGTCTAGTTTCGTTAGGCGTGACGGGTGAGGTGAGACGCCAGGGCTGTTATTAGCTACGCGCTAAAGCGGCTCACCCCGCCGGTCACCCGTCACGAAACTAGACCTCTGCCTACGCTTGGTTACTACGCATCGCGGTGTCAAGCAAGATATATTTGTGGGTGAGCGTTGAGGTAAGCTTAAAACAAGTTACAGAATAGGGAGGCAGGACCGCCCAGGGAGGGAATTCACGACGCTTACCGACTTTTCCTCTTCATAATATTAATACAGATTAATGTCAAAACATACTGGATTAAACAGTCAGATAGAAAACGCTTTGCGAATGAAAATGGTTCTAGGTTTACAACCTCCCATGTCAGCCTTTTAAGTATTCGATAAACGTTTAAGGTCCAGTTCTACGAGTACACATCGGGGTCTGTATCGGAATGATCGCATTAATATTAATTGACACGTTTTATATAACATTACTTTCGTATAAATTAAAGTGTACCTGCTAATAGCATAACAATTTTACTATATCTATACATCGATACTAATTGTATAATAATTTACTTTAAAAACAAAGTTTTAACCGACTTCAATTTAGTACTCCGCCAAGCCACGAGCACTGCATTTCCTATTTTTTACAATTTACCACATGAACTGATTTCCGATAGCAAATGCGTTGCTTACTATAGAAAAAAACCGAATCGCTGTATGTGGGCCGATAATATTTGAGGACTTCCATCGATTCCCCAAGATCATCACCAATGGCACTTCATTAGTTCCTATTTCAACGGAATCTTATCAGAACCTGTGACGTACTTTTGCACTTTTAAGTACATAATTGAGGAATTCGATAAGTCATCTGTGGTCTTCATCATCAATGCCTCGCTACCAAATTTATGATTCCGGATGTAAATACACGAGTTATAACAGAAAATACCAAAATCACTACACGCGTGCCTTATAAAATTGAGGAGTCCCCTCAATTCCTCATGGATCCCATCATCTATCTGAATTTTGAAAAAAATGGGACCCACCTGGAAGTATATACATACGAACAAAAAAAAAATTTTCCGAATCGGTTCATCAATGACGGAGTTCTGAGGTAACAAACATTGAAAAAAAAAAAAAAAAAAAAAAAAAAAACAACCGAATTGAGAACCTCCTCCTTTTTTTTGAAGTCGGTTAAAAAGCAAGTTTACGAATGTAGCTTTGTAAGTTAGTATGTAATTGGGTAGGGTTTGCAATTCGAATATTCGAATATTTATGTTATTCGAATATTCGTCATAAATATTATTCGAATAATACAACACGAACTATTCGAATTATTCGAATATTATGCATACCTACTATTAAAAAAATATATAATTACTGTTACACTTAATAAAACCTTAGGAATCTGTTTTTGCAGGAGAATGTCACATTATATTTATAAGGAATTGATATAAAACACAAATATGAAAGACCCAAAACTTAATAAATTTTCTCCTTATCTAGAAGAACTCGTAATGATACTGGGAAAGTCGGCAACTCCACGTGTTAAAATTTAAATATGTTTTACACATTCAAACATGTTTTATGCGAGAATCCCGGGACCCTTTTTCTATCTGCTAAATAATTAGTATTACTTTAAGTTTATCTTCTTCTTCTACCTGGCGTTATCCCGGCCTTTGACAGGGTCCGCTTTCCTACTCGCTTTCCTCCATTTTGCACGATTCTGGACGTCTTCTTTTGTGAGCCCGTTTTCGCTCATGTCGGCCTTCACGACATCCAGCCATCGCTTCTTAGGTCTGCCGCGGAGTCGAGGGCCGTCGAGAACTAGGCCAAGGCATTTGTTCCCCACGTAGTCCGAGGGCCTGCGAGAGACGTGACCGAACCAACGAAGGCGACATTCCTGGAGCTTATCCGCTACGTCACGAACTCCGAGGCTGCCACGGATGCACTCGTTACGAATGCGATTCGCACGCGTAACGCCGCAGATCCACCGTAACATCTTCATTTCAGTAACGCGAAGCTCCTGAATGTGCCTTCCAAGAACTGGCCACGTCTCGCTGCCATATAACAGAGGACTGGTCGTATGACGCACTTGTACACTAGCCCTTTGAGTCGAAGTGGTATTCTGCGATCGCAGATGACTCCTGTGACCTCTCGCCATTTAGACCAAGCCGCGCTGTTTCGGGCTCGGATGTAGTGATCAATGGTCCCGGACACATGCAGTACTGATCCTAGGTACTTGAACTTGAACTTGACTTTGTCATCTGCATACATGAGCAGCCACGGCGGCGGATCTTGTATTTCCGACGTGACGGCGTCAAGCACCACACTAAACAGAAATGGACTTAGGGCCGAGCCTTGGTGTACACCCACTGTAATAGGGAAGGGTTTTGTGTCGCCAACGGCGGTCCTCCCTAGAGAAACCGAGTTGCGGAACATATCTCGGATGATGTCAATATACGAGTAGACCTGTGGCACGTTCTTCACCTTCAGTGCCCACCGGATCATCTGACGTGGGATGCAATCGAAAGCCTTTTGCAGGTCAAGAAATGCCATGTAAAGTGTGGCTTTCGTTTCTTCCTGTAAGCTTCGGTCAGACTGCAAGCTTCGCTCAGATATTACTTTAAATTTATGGCTCTGCTAATCCCATCACGGTCATATAAGCAGTACTTAGCAGTTCTGGGAGTTCGTTGTTATTGTTTTTATTGTGCCGTGCGTAGAGGGGACCTATTAACATTGTGTTTTTAACAATTAAAGTACATGTGGTTAGTTTGACACGCTACTGCTGGCCTGGATGATGTAAGTAAATTGTTTTCTTGTATGCATTACTCTGGTGAAAATAATTAGACATTAAACTGATACCTATTTTACGTGCAAATTATGATCTAGTATGATTTTACATTACTGCATATTCAATTTGTATTCTAGCTAGCGATAAAAGGTATCACGTCTGAAAACATTATTTTTACTTTTATTGCATCAGTTAAACAAAAACGTAATTACATATATTATGTTACACGTATTTATTCAGGCATGATCATAATCAAAACAATCCTATTGATTATCCACAAATTCAGCGATACGAAAACTATTAAGAAAAATTCAAAATTAATCAGTGAAAATATTCTTACTTATTCGTTTTTCCTTTGGCAGGTTGACTTCGTTTACTATGTCGAGCAAGAAATGCTTTTAATGGAGAATAATAGTGACTTTACCGAATATGAAACTTCTAATAAAGAAAAAAACTTTGTGACTTGAAATTTGATACCTAATAGTACAATTTCAGTAATGTTAATTTGTAGTATGGTCTTAAATGGACTACTTTATTGAAATCTAATTTCAGAATTGATATTACATGACTTCAAATCGAAAATTTTGTTCCATTTTCTCAAATATTCATATATCAAATATTACTATTCATATTATTCGAATACTAAAAACTAAATGGGTAACATTCTAAGAAAGCCACAATTCCTCGTCTAGAAAAGTCAAAACGTAGCATCGTACTCCACCTCATAGCGCGTGCTCTTTCGTTTTGGTTAGGGCTGTCAGTTGTCAGTACGAATGATGTGGACTGTCAAACACGAGCGGGTAAATTGACGAAGGTACGCGACAGCCCAGTTTTTAGCTGAAGCGGAAAGTGGGACATGCCACCCGTTATACACAAATTAGCTTGCCGTCTGTTATGCGGTGTGCTTTTACAAACACGGATTCCTTTTTCATACTACAACGGTGGCAAACAAGCATGCCGCCTGCTTGATGGCAAGCAGACACAGTAGTAGCCTATGTAACTTTACGAGTCCCTTATCTTTACTCGCAAACCATAAATTAACCTTAAAACGCTTAATAATTTTGATATTCCGATCTTAAATCCATTCAATCGACGTGTATGAAACAAAAAGGCCATACACGTGTCGCTGTCAACGCTGGTAATACGCAGAACCGTTCAAAATTAAAAAGCACTAACTTTATACAAAGACTGCTGGCGCTAAGAACGTTTTTATTCCCCAGGTTAACATAATACAGTAGCCCCAGTTAATTTCAAAACGTCGTACACCAGTAAGAGATTGGTAGGCGTATACGACGTTTTCATTTTCGTATGCGCACGCGCAGCGGTGAGATCAAAGAGCATTGTGCGTACGCTAATGTGGTATTGTCGGTGCTTCCTTGTGACTGCCGTAATGTGTCACCGCAAGTTATTAGGGACTAGGATTACCTTATGGTAGTCTGTATACTAATAGTATAAAGATGAAAAGTCTATGAGGTTGTAAGAAGTTTTGTATGTACCTATGGGTGATCTTAGGAAGGTATTCCACTAATTTAAAAATTCTTTCACCAGAATATACAATGGAACTTTAGGATATAGGCCACGGTTTCACCTTGGTTCTCTTTAAAGGTCGAAAAGCACTGACAGTTCGTATTAGTTCAAACATTACAACCGGTACCGCCTCCGCGCCGCACCGCGCCGTGATTTAAGGCCGAAACGCACTGACAGCGGCTGTGAGTGCGTTTCGGCCTTAAATCACGGGCGAAGGCTCGCTGGCGTCTAGTATACGTATGAACAAGAACAGTTGAAGCAACCCAACGATCGCTGGGCTGTTATTCGCTACGCGCTAATGCGGCTGCTAGTGATGTGCCGCGAGAATATTCCCGGGAGCGGAAATATTCCCCAGGGGAATATTCCCATTTTCCCAGGAATATTCTCAAAACAGGGGAATATTCTCAAAACAGGGGAATATTGAAATAGAGATTGGGCAAATTCTAATTTGAAAAGTTAGTTAGAGTCAGCAAGGCTTGATGAGTAACCTAATATAAGATATTCTCCAAGTTAATATTAGAATTCTTAACCCATTATTATAGTCATTTAACTTGTTTTATTGACAATGTTTCGCTTTAATAATTAATAAAAAATTACCATTGTTTTAATTGAATTAGCCTCTTCTAGAACAAAGAATGATGGCATCACGTTGAACCGAATAATTCAGTCGAATATTCGGTTCAGCAACAGCTGCACCGAATATTCGGTTGAATGTTCGTATTCAGTGAAACTCATATTCGGTGCAACTCTAACATTGAATGTCTAGGGGTCTACACAAGTAAATACCTAGCTAGAATTATCGTATGTATGTATAAATGCCTAGACACTAGTACCTTCTCAAAGTTTAACCAAACTATTTAACTAACACTATCTCTTAGATATCGCAGTTCGCACTAATTAACTGACATAATAACGATAAGTAAACACCCAATTACATAGTACAAGTCTGGCAGGAGCACGTCACATTTAAACGTACGAAAAGGTCCTAAAAAGTATGAACTTCATATGGACTTTAAGACCTAATTCTATTGGGGAGAAATTCTCAGTACCTAAAAGTATTACGTTGCCAACACAAATTACGTTAACGCCTGACACAGTGGAATTATGAGCAGTAATTTGATTTGTTCTAAACGTTATAATCGTACAACTTGCCATTTATGTAGTAGATTTGAGAAATCAGGAAGCAATGGAGAAAAAAGTAATAAGTGTGAGTTTAATAAAACTACTACAATTAAACTAGTCGAGAAAGGTTACCAATAATTAACAATGATAATTCTCAAGATCGCGGCAGTGTTTATAGCATAGGTACTCATTGAACCGATTGAACATCACGTTACACTTTTTTACCTTTCAAATGACTTCATCAATTAGTATTTCGCGTGTTTCTTCACTCTATTTTGTAAACATCCTCTTGATTTTTTGTATTTAAAAAAAATCTTCTTCTTCGTCGTTTCTCTCTTGACAGAGTGGTCGTGGCAGTTATGGCTCTTCATTCATTAACAAAATTAGTTTTGTTTTAATTTCAACAAAATTGATAGGTACCTATGCCGAAATAGACTTCAATGTTCATCTGAAGTCTGAAGTCATTACCTATATAATATTGTTTGTTTGGTGAATAATTTGATAGGCTACGTAAATGAGCACCTTTGTAATAAATTTTAATACCCTAGCTGTTAAAATCTTTGTAAGTTAATGCTCGTATGTTAATAATATGGAAACGTTCTGCCCTTCTGCCTTCTTTTTTAAGTAGGTAGTAATTTAGCTAGCTACCTTGGATATATCAGTATGAAGTAGGTACCTGCAATACGAACACCATATCATCACACATTTCCTAACCTTTCGCTTTCCTTCTCCGAACGTCCCGACGGCAGCGACAAAAACGAAATATCTGTCGTTGTTCTTACAACCCGCTTTTTTTTATTTAGACATTTTTACGAGGTGAATGACGATTCAAAGCGCGAACGCTTACGTTTGGTAGCAACTCGTGGCAACCACTGTAGTCGCACTGATAGTTCGACGAAATCAAAGAGTGCCCTTGGCCATCGTGTCGTCATCGTGACTTCATAGTCAATTAACTGCTTTTACAACGCTACTGTGTAAGTTATCAATATTTTTATTTGCCTTTTCAAGAATCATATGATACATAATGGATTAATTCTATTTACTATATCGCAATCGAGTACAATCCAGACCAGATTGTTGATAATTTGGGGTAGGTTTCAGCTATTATCGTCGGAATAACATGATTAATTAGATTGATTTTGTTACATTTGGGTTCCATTAGAATAATTCAATATAAACTACATTGCTATACAATTTTATTATAAAATAATATTATTATCCCTAGGTAAGAAATTAACTGTCACATCATATAATAGTTAATTTCTTACCTAGGGATAAATAATATTAATTTCTTGTAACTCGGGCGACTTGATGAAGAATGACTTGAAAATCAACTCAACGAAAAAGACTCAACTTTTCGTACAAATAAGGTATCACATAACCTAATTATATAGCAAAATACCCACTAACCGTGAAAATTAAATGGAATTATATACATTATACATATTCTGTATTTGACGACCGCTTTAGCCTAGTTGGTAGTGACCCTGCCTACGAAGCAAGAGGTCCTGGGTTCGAAGGTTCGCAAGGGCATTTATTTGTGTGATGACCACGACTATTGTTTCCTGAGTCATAGATGTTTTCTATGTATTCAAGTTTTTATTTATCTATTTAAGTATGTTTATCATCCTCTAGTACCCAACGTACAAGCGTTCCTTAGTTTAGGACTAGGTCGATTTGTGTAAGATTGACCCCTTATTTAATTATCTCAGTCTGACGGGTTAACTGTGAATCTTTATACACCGAAAGTCGTTTATATTGGATATAAAGCATTTTTCCCTTTCGAACTTGCATAGCTAGTGGGAGATTTGGAAATGTCTATTCTATATCCGACTAGTCATAGGACTTGTAGAATAGACATTTACAAATTGCTTTCCATCCTTTCTTATTTGCCATCGCGGTGTAAAATAACCTTGAAATCAACTTTCTTAATGGCAAGAAATTGAACTTTCATTACTCAAGACTTTATCGTTTGACCCGGGCGAGAGATAGTGTAATCATATAAAAAATATTAGACACGAATCGGAATGATGGTCTGAGAAATTACGGCAATCGTGGTGGTAACGAAGTGATAGTGGCCAGACGGGCACATCGATACTGTTACTATGATGGTCCTCGACTCTATGGTTAGCTGTTGTGTCTTTCATCTAGGTTTTATAAGTAACCGTCACCGGACGCCGTATTGTAAAAAAGAAAATAAATCAATATAGGTAGTTGAGGAAAGATCTCACGGTTCTAAATACACTGATTTGCCATACGACAAATACATAAATATGTCACTTGGGTACAGTCAAGTGCAAAAATATGTATCGATAACATCCTCTCATAAATGTGTACAAAAACCTTAATCCGCTGACATAAGAGAGAGGTCTTATTTATGAGTAAGTTTTATGCACCCATATTTTTTACACTTGACTGTACCCCCCAAGGGACATTTTTTTAAATACGTTTTCAACGTTACCTCGTTGAATAGGTACTAATTCAAAATAATTATTAGGTTTCATGAATAGTTTTTTAGTAAAATTAACTGTTTAGGATTTATAACAATTTAAAGTTGCCTTACAACAATGTTCGCTTAAATCACTTAAATATTCATAACCTTAACATTTGCTTGATACATTTTGCCATATGAGGTTTCGTTGGATTCCCCATAATTGTGGCTATATAGGCTACAAAATTTGAAAAGAGCATTTGGGTTTCTTGTAATCTTCTTCTTATTTCACTCAGGAACTTAATGTTCCCAAGTTACATATTGAATGTTTTTCCAATGGCACGGTAGATGGTGCTGCACGTCAGATAGAACGCGCTATCGTTTGTCGAACGTAGTTTCACCTAGTCCCCACAGAAGTTTTTGTCCATTATACAAAATTTCACGATTAATCGGAATTTTTACATGTGAGTTAGCGTATATTATATACGTAATAGACTCCATATTATTAATAACTTTAAAATTAGTTCCTCAAGTTCTATGGATACTGTTATTTTCAATTTTCATACATTTAATTTTGCGTATTATTCAGCAATGTCCTATTCAAACCAAACAAGATTTTGGTATAGAATAGGAATACTTTTCAGCTACGTTACACATATCTTAATTACTTAAAAATAGTTTGCATCATAAACTATACGTAATTGAAACACTTGAGCCGGCAGCACATGAAAAGGGTGGATTTCAAGCTTTAATTTAAAACACTAAATAAAAAATTAAAATACCTCTTATTCGTATTTAAAACCTTTTTTACATAGTCTGATATTGAAATTAAACAATAATTTGGATGTTGCAATAGAAATAACAAATTACGTAGAAAATAATATCTGTGAAAAAAACGCCGATTTCATTGGTAAGGACCTAATAGTACATTTATATACATATACTCCCGCTGGGGTAGGCAGAGATCACGGCTGTGTTGCTACGATCTGGATCTGGGCATACCTTTTTTGCTTCGTACACTTTCATAACATTTTTCATGCATGCACGTCGGTTTGGGGTACTTGACCTGACCTTTCTTTAGAATTTCTCCGATTTAGGTATTAACAAACTGGCAAAAGGGTTGTCAATGTCCCCCACCACCACTTTTAAGTAAACTACTAACAGTACCTACTATTCCAATTAGTTCGACATGTCAAGTGCAGCAGAAATGTTTAAAGTACCTAAATACTTTCATAGGTAGAATCGAAAACTTATCTCTCACTTATAATAAATCTCTTAGTTAAAAAAAGAATCAGCCAGTATCAAACTAACCATTGTTGTGTCCCCCGATGATTTCAGATTCCCATGAACGGAAAAATATTTAACTTTTTTCATAAGCACATTATTACTCTAGCTTCCGTTTAGGATAGTTTTTATCCGACTGCGACGATTAATTAATTTTCGGAAACATTTGACCTCACTAAATTATTAATTTCTTCTGCTTGAAATCGTAGCCGCCATATCTGTCAGCTGTCAGTGACGTCAAAATGGCGGGCTTGCCATAACTATCGAATATTAATAATTTCGATCCGGTGTTGTGATGATAAAGGATTATCTATTATTAATTCCTAAACACATCTTTACTTGAGAGTCGGAGTGACTCAAGAACTCAAGATCATTTCAGTCATCCATCACGTTTTTATAATATAACATAACACAGTGTTAAAAATATGTAGAAAAGAAGATCAGTAAACTTTTAATACTGCAGCGTGTCCTACCTGTTAGATCTATTGCCACAGACATCTACTAAACTTTTACCCCATTATTCATAAATCTTAAAATACCTCTGATAAATAACACGTGTTTTGTCCCTTTCTTAATAACTTAAATATCAGAGTGACAGGTTTAAACGTCATTTTAACTAATATATATAGGGTTATTGAAAGTTTTACATGATAGGTTAAAATTAGAACTGCATGTGTCCTATTTCCAAGAGAAGAAATGCGTTAACTCCTACATTAACATGCAAACGAAGTCGCAGGTACAGCTAGTTTCATATATATCTGGCCAGCGATATTGTTGAGCGCCTAAAGGCCGAGCCACACCGACTGCGTGTGCAGCACGTCTGCGTGTGCAGCACGTACACCGGATGCGTCTGCGTAGCCGTGCATGCAGACGCATCCGGTGTGTCATGTCGTATGAGGATTCATACATTACAACGCAGCGGTGTACGTGCTGCACACGCAGACGTGCTGCACACGCAGTCGGTGTGGCTCGGCCTTTATGCCCGGAATACACGAGGCTAGTTTTTCAAGCTAGCTGAAAGCTGAAAGAGCCCTTGAGGCCTACTTGCAGAATAAATATTTGAAATTTGGAATTTTAGCAAGCTAGTACTGTGCTATATAACTATCCGGGCTTGAAAAACTAGCCTCGTATATTCCAGGCATTAAGCATTTTCAAAATGATACACGATTTTTTATATTTCATACTAAGTAATATTATAAATGCAGTATGTCTGTCTGCTACCTCTTCGCGCTTAAACTGCTAAATCGATTTGGATGAAATTTGGTAAAAACATAGTTTGCGTCCCGGGGAGGACATAGGATAGTTCTTATCCCGGAAATCATCGCCTAAAGGTGTAAATTGGAGGTGAAAATGTGTATGGATCCATACACCAAATTTCATCCAAATCAGTTTAGCTACGATATAAACAAGTTCCACACAGATTGAGTCGCGGGTAGCAGCTAGTTATTCAAGAAATTAAACTTGGAGCTAACCGGTGGTGTTAATCATAATCATCCACTATTGGACAACACGAAAAACACATGTAACCAGATAAAAAAAAGTTATTGGCACGTGCCTGGTTTAATTCCCTAATATCCGGTTCGAAGGACCGCATGTGCAGCCCCAAGCTGGTGTTTAATGCCAGCTGTATGTTAAAAAACGGCCAAGTGCGAGTTGGCCTCACGCACGAAGAGTTCCGTACCATCTATAAAAACGGCAAAAATCACGTTTGTTGTATGGGAGCCCCCTCAAAAATTTTTTTTTTCGGTTTTGTTATAGCGGCAACAGGAATACATCATCTGTGAAAATTTCAACTGTCTAACTATCACAGTTCATGAGATACAGCCTGATGACAGACGGACAGACAGTCGGACGGGCAGCGGAGTCTTAGTAATGGGGTCCCCGTTTTACCCTTTGGGTACGAAATCCTAAAAATGTATGATTACTTTATTTTTCATTGCATTTCGTGGTGCTACATGTTGCATTTGCATAGTCTTTTTAACCCCCGACGCAAGAGAGGGGTGTTATAAGTTTGACGTGTCTGTGATCGTAGCTCCCAAACGGATGGACCGATTTAAATGCGGTTTTGTTTTATCATAGATAATTTTATCCCGAGTGTTCTTAGCCATGTTCCATGAAAATCTTTACAGCCGTTTTTGAGAAATAGGACTTTGAAATGAAAATGTCGGGGATTTTTTAACTTTTGTAAGTTCTAGTTATATTTTTCTGAGCGTATGTAGTGTCCAACTACTGGACAAAGGCCTCCCCCCTAGATTCCCAACTACCCCGAATTATTGCCAATTCTGGCCAGTCGCTTTGAAAGCTTGAGCATCCCTGTGCCCAGCAATGTGGTATACATATAGGCCGATGTCAGTATGTAGGTATGTATGTAATTAAATAAGGAGGCCAGCACGGCTATCACAATACGGCGCGCGAGCTCTCTCGATTTTTCTCGCACTACACCTCTTGTTCTAAGTGTTCTAATAAGAGAGAGACGGATAGTGCGAGAAAAATCGAAAGAGCTTGCGCGCCGTCTTGTGATAGCCGTGCTGTGGCTGATAGCTGGCAGTTGATTATTATTATTATTGAAGAATTATACGTTTTTTTAATATTTCAGTACTAGGCTGTAATTAGCAGGCAGGCGGTAGCTTAAAATTGAACAGGCAGTTTATTCCAACATATACTGTATATCTGCAGTAGGTATTGATATTCTATTGGATACGCGCACTGACGCTATCGCATAGCCAAATATTTAATTTGGGTGCATACAACTTACTCATAAATATGTCCCATAACTCGTCAACGGATTAAGGTTTTGGTACCTACCTACATATTTATAAGATGTTGAAAGCGATACATATGTTTGCACTTGACTGTACTAATAATCCGATCCGAATCCGAATTTAATTTCGATTTCATAGTTGTTTCACTAGTGCAGACCTTGAAGTAATTTTAACCTATTAACTACGAGAATAAATTAATTTTGGAAACTTATTATAACTAAAAAAACATGGATATTAGTTCTCGCAGTGGCTTCCGGGCTGTGAGAGCCCTTATAATACTGCGACCATTGCCGACCTATTTTGATCTGAATATAAGTTTACAAGTTTTTATTTTATTTTTAAATGACAGAAAGTCATTCCTGGCCGTACTAGGACGTGTCAACCAAAAGGTGCCCTTAACCATTTAAAAAAAATTAGGTAAAATCTAGTCGCACAGCAGAACAAGAAACCCTCTTTATTCTGAATAAGTTAATAACAAGATTCCCAAATAAAATTAAAGTAACACAAGGAAGCTTACTCTGGAAACGACCACGACAACAAATAAAATATTAAAAGTATACTTACTCTGTATCGATCTGTATGACTCCCGAACGATAAAACTTAACACAAACCAGCTCAATAAAACAAACTCAATAAAATCCGCAATCATATAAACCCTTGACAAGTGTCAAGATTGCATTCCGACGCATACTATCCCGACAGACATTTCCATAATTAGCTATGCCGCTATCGAGCCCGATAAACAAACAATCAAACACATTAACTGTAGATAAAGGTTAATGAACCCTCTTGCACTTTGATTGGTTAAAAAAATATGCGTTATCTATATCAAAGTCACCTTACTCATTTTGACATAGTGTTTGGTTGTTTCTTGTGTTTGGAGGTTACGGGGTCAGTTCTAAGAACTTGTGTAACTTTGGGAGTCGGAATCAATGCGGTTAAGTTGACATAAATATGGTAACATGTACTTTATTGTCTGGGTATTAAAACGATGAGTTATTTTACTGACGATTTTATTTTTAGGTCCTGGGTTCGAATCCCGGTAAGGGCATTTTTTTGTGTGATAAGCACGAATATTTGTTCCCGAGTCATGGATATCTTCTATGTATAAGTATTATTATCGGCACACATAGTAGGTTCAAGCTTTGCTTAGTTTGGGGCTAGGTCGATTTGTGTAAGACTGTCCGTAATTTTTTTTTCTTTTTAGGGCAGTATAAGGTCAATGTTTCAATGTTAGACGCCACGTGTCACCGTTGTTACTTTGAATGAAGATTGAAAGATGCCAAGTTTTGTAGGTACCTATTGGGTCTTAGTCAACTAAGTCATGCACTGTGACATTCACTCAATATTAAAACTTTGACTATGACTAATAAAGACATAGAAACCTAGGTACTACATAAATATGGGTGTTTCCAAAAATGGATCGAAAGTATTATTTTATTATGGACCTTTTCATCGTCATTTGTCATGTCTAATTTAGGCACAAAAAATTTACTCACACGCAAACTTACATCAGGTTTTCGCTAGGTGACAGCAAAAAAACCTGATGTAAGTTTAACTTGTTTATAATAAGTTTAAGTAGAATGATATAAGACTAACGCTCGTATCTGTTAAATTTTTCACCCGGTCTAGACAATTTCGCAATAACTTGTAACTATTCAGTAATCGTTAAGTAAATTTAAATATAATATAAGTATAAGTAAATAAGTTAAAAAAATATTGACAAGACGACCAAATATTATGGCAATCGTGCGCAACTTGAGTACTAACGTTACAATTGTACTTTACACCTTCCTAGAGCATGATAGCGTGCATGCCGTCCCTTACTAGCAGTATGTAAGTGCAAGTGGGATGAATGCTTTATATCTGACATAAACGCAATGAAGTTAAATAGCAACGACTTAAAAAATCCAAGAAGAAAATCAAACGCTTTATTTTGGACACTTTTGCTGTTGATTTTTCATATTATTTTAATTTACCTACTTCAGTATATTATTTATTTGTTTAAGTAAAAAATCTTACAATATATGTACTTATTAATTAAGTCCGGGAACGTTTGAATGTATTTACTTCAAGTTTAACTGATAGATAACAATCACAACTGTCACTTTCCTGACTTCACCTATGCAGAGTAACTTGAAACTTGACAATTATTGCGCTTATATTAATTCGATCCGTGTTATTACATTGAAACGAAAAAAAATGTTGTATCTTCAGAACAAAAACACTTAAGATGTTACCTTACAGAATGGACAATGATTAATTTTACAACGCGACCTAATCACACATCTGTCTACATTAGACGATATGTTACGTGATAAGTTACATCTTAAAGGTTGTGAAAACATAATTTAGTAAGTAAAAGGAAACTTTTACTTAGGAAAAAAATAGGAGATCGGAAGTAAGTAGTTATTTACAATTATTAATGAGACATGTTTAACAATAGTACAGAAATTCAGCAAAATAAGTATTTTTTCTTCTTATTTGAACTACAAAAAGTTCAACATAGGTACTCGAAGATGCAAAACATAACACGAAGGTAAACTATACACGGCATTCCTCAAAAAACCAAACCTGACAACGGGCCAACTTGCAAAAACAAAACACAACTCAAATTAAATTCGAAAAACTTTCCCATGTTTGAATTCCGAACTCACGTTTCAACGGCTTCGGGTTGCTCTGTTTCCTTCGCGACATGTCCACATCACAGCACTGCACTCGCGAGCGGCCCCGAGCGCGGTCGGCGGGCGACTGCCGTGGGGCGGTGGGCGAGTCGGCACCGCCCCTTCTGAGGCGTCGCGATTCGAGAACGGAGTAAGGATGTATCGCCGCGCAGTGTCTATACTGCGTGTTGCTTATATTGTGTACGATGCAGTCTGAGATGCTATGTGCTTGTAAATAAATATGTACTTACTGATTTTTTTTGTTGGTTACTTTTTTGCGTAGTTGGATGAATGTTTGTTTGAACGTTGTTAAACCTTGCACTGGAATAGGAAAATGTAACGATATAGAGTTTTTGCAGACAGTCAGTTTATTATTTTTTTATTTTTATAAAATGCATCACCGCGTCTTTTATATTTTTTAGGGTTCCGTAGTCAACAAGGAACCGTGTCCGTCTGTCCGTCCGTCCGTCTTCGGCTTAGCTCAGTAACCATTAGATACTACTAGAAAACTGTGATTCAGCATTGGTATAGAAATCAATCACGCCGACAAAACGGTGCAATAAAATCTTGAAAAAAAAAATTTTTAGAGTACCTTTCCTACATCTAAAGTGGAGATGTAATTTTTTTTTCTCGTTAAACCCATGATATCGTTAGAGAGCTCGTTCGAAAATATTATGGGTTTCCTTATTTTCGATACCTCGGGTCACTTATACAATGTGATGGCGATATTGACCGTGACGTTAGAAACCGAATCAGCGCAGGATGGATGAAATGGCGACAGGTTACGGGAACAATCTGCGACGAGCGAATGCCCCTTCGACTGAAGGGCAAAATATACAAGACCATTATAAGACCATTATAAGACCTGTCGTCATGTATGGAGCGGAATGTTGGGCCGCAAAGATGACGGATGAAACGAGATTGCATGTTGCGTAGATGAGAATGTTGAGATGGATGTGTGGCGTGACGAGATTGGATCGTATAAGGAATGAGTACCTATATAAGAGGAAGCCTGAAAGTAGCACCGATAACTGAAAAGCTGAGAGCAAATCGCCTACGGTGGTATGGACATGTTATGCGGAGGGATGATAGTCAATGTGTTTTGTTCGAGTCACAGTGTCCCCCCCGCCCCTGCCGGCTTAATGGCTACTACTGGGGATGTGAAATAATTCGTGGTAGTAGTACATATAATGCAACTTAATGTGTACTTGGAAAGGCCAATTTTCGTACAAATTCGGTCGACGCAACCGCACCGCACGTCGATATATCTAAGACAGACAGGCAACTACGGAACCCTACACTGCGCATGGCCCGACAGGCACTTGGCCGCTTTTTAACCGACTTCAAAAAAAGGAGGCGGTTCTCAATTCGGTTGTATTTTTTTTTTTTATAAATTGAGTATGTAGCTAATATTTCACAAAACATGACCATAATCAAGTAATATTTTAAGAACCGTTAGAACCATTGAGAAGAACCATTTTTTTAATATACAACGATGGTGGCAAACGAGCGTCCGGCCCGCCTGATGGTAACAAGCCACAGCTAACACAAGCCTGGTGCTAGCAAGCTACGGAATAGAATAGAATATCCACCCTCCAATCCTCCCCTGCCCCCCCCCCCCCCCCGCATCATGTTAATTCCTACCGTCATCCAATGGTCAGACCCCATTGCGCACTGGGACCCCACGGACCGAGGGTCTTGACACCAAAGGGTACAAAGTTGTACTCTCTCCCGAGGCCTCTATATTTAGGGCGGATTATATTGCAAATATCACTCAAAGATCGAATTGTTAAATGTACCTACTTACCTCTTTGTTTTGTACAACATTCCTGTCATATTTTTTTCAGAATCCGCCAACTTTTTACGTAGGTATACCATGGACCTATGATACTTACTCAGGACATATACGTGATGCCACAACGAGGGACGGAAAAGCTCCTATGCAGCTAAATTAAGAAGTGCTCTTAAAATGGCTGATGACTTGCCAAAAACAACCTATTCAATTTGGACGGGTAATGGTTTATGTGCCACAACTTCATACTAAATCAGTTCAGGCAAATAAAATAAAACAGCTTAGTAAAGTTGAAAAACCCCCGACATTTTCATTTGTCTGACCTTCCAGACAACTAGACCTTATTGGGATTAGACCGGTTTCCTCACGATGTTCTCTTTCACCAAAAATCAATGGTAAATATTCCGTACATATTTAAGTTCCAAAAAACTCATTGGCACGAGCCGGGATTCAAACCCACGACCGCCGCTTGACAGCCGCATGCCTGAACCACTAGGCTATCGTAGGGTCAACTTATTACTGTGTATGATATAAATGTACGTCTATGAAATGAAAAATGTGCGAAACAAATATTGGAAAAAAAAAACAAAAACCAAACCAAAAAACTATATCGCCACTGACTTGACGAACACGATGCGATATTGAACGACACACATAATTATTATTTATTTGTACCTACATCAACATATAATTATCATACTATGCATAAAAAAGTTTCCCCCACAATCACGTTAGGACGTAGGAAGAAATTTAAAAATTCAAGTTCAATGATGAGATCTGCCTCTCTTAAATCTAAAGAATATTATTGGAACATTTATAAATCGACTAGATCCTAACTGTAATTAGAACTATAATATTGTAATTGAAAATGAACTTATTTCACATTTAAACAATAAAAGAAAACAATTAAAAGACCTGCCGAATCCTACACCGGAGACGACGATGCAACGGGGCCACGCCGTTTCGTCGCCTAAATAGTATTGTTTGTTGTTTTGTTTTCGTGGCGCATTGGTTATTACTGTAATGTCATGTAAATGTATTTGTCAATAAATAAATAAATAAACAAATTATAAATTAAAAACTTGGCCCAGATCGGCGCCAGGCGGCAGGGTGCCCAGGAGGCTGGCGGCATTGCCACGTTGTATAGCAATGCTATACGTTGGGAAGGCTGGCTCTTACTGTAATTTAAAAAGTAGATACCTGCCATAACTATTTAATTGTTCGAGTCGTCAATTTAATTTTTAAATTGCCTTATTACGTTAGATTGTAATTTTATTTACATTTGAAGGTTGTCACATTAATTCCTGACAGTCAACATCTATTCACCTTTTTTGTTACGAATAAAACACTGGGACGTTTACCTTAGCACTTTCCGTCTCTTTCTAATTAGAACACTTAGAACAGGAGGTATAGTGCGAGAAAAATCGACAGTATGTTGCGGGCATCCCATGACGTGCTGCGATTTTTGACTTTCAGGCGCTCGACTCTTTCACTCGATAACTGACAAAAAATATGAAATGCTATTTTGAAATAGCGATAGAAAATTGAAAAACGAGTGGTATTGACCACTCGTATTCAATTCTATTGGAAGAAAGTACGAGTCTAAAAATCGGTTCCCCGGGGATCGATTTTTGAATCTCACCAAGTGACTAATTCTCACCGATGTGAGTGATTTCCGAAAGTTCGTATTTTTGAAACTCATCGGTGACTTACATTTGTCATACCTATGATATCGATTTACGAGTTACCCACTCGTAATTGAAATCACCATGCGATTGTTTTTGACAGTTGACGTATGTGACATCTGCCAAGAATTTTTCAAAACTTTAATGTTCGTTTACTTGACACTGACAGATACGCTACGTTTTACGTTTGAATCTGTTTTAAGTTATAGTATGAAAAAATAAAAACCGGTATCAAGGACAACATCTGCGTAAAAAGGAACCTAACGGGAAGATTGTCTCTGACTGACATTGTAAAATTTCTGCATGTTGGTAAACAGCGTGTGACTTAAATAATAAGTTTTCGAGTACAAAATTATAAGACCCAAAATGGACTTAAGGAAAATTGTAATTGAAAGAGAAATTGAAGAAAATAAGTACCCAATTTCTCTAAAATGTTGTACCCGTTGTTTGATGTAAATCGCAGTTTTAGATACAAAATTGACAACCACTGGGCCGTTTCAGAAAGCTTCAAGTTAGCCGAAACCAACACTGGCCAATTGACCAGTTTAGATTTGCTGAATACGTGTAGACTCGAAAATTATTACAACTCTAAAAAGTCTAAAAGCCAAAAAATATGCCTAGTGAAAAACATCCCATTCAGATATCTCAAAGTATTACTTACGTATACCGTTTTAATATCGCTTGTTAAAGAGAGAAAACGCTCGCAGTTAGTGACGTCGCTAACTGCGAGCTTCATACTAAATGACAGTCGTTTCATACCTATGTAGTTGCGTTTTGTGGAAAAGGGACAGAACATACCCCGTTTTAAAACTTCGTGATTATTTTAACCTCTTGCGTTGCATTACATTTTCCTTTTTCGAGAAAGTATATGACATTATTTATAATTTTAATTAGTGTCTATAGCCCGATTGCGTCTTGTAGTTTCGTGAATGTAGACCCAAATTAACGACGCGGATGACGTCACCGTGCTACGCCGTAGCCACGCGTAGCACGGCCTACGCGGCGTGCACGTATTTCTAATCAACGCTAGGCCAGTATAAATACGGTATTATAAACATAATTTTATTCATGACTAGCTGCCCAAGCGGCTTCACCCGCCAATTGCGAAGAAAGCGGGCAAAACCGCTGGATAATATATAGTCTATAACCATCCAGAAAATCTATTCTACACGCGGGTGAAAGTATTATTGAAATCGGATAAGCGGTTCCGGAGATTACCCGCTATGTACACACAAACTCATTTTTTTTTTCAAAGCTATGTCACATACACTTCCTGTTTGTTAGTGTGGGTAGCTTTTGGGGGATATGATGGTGATGTTATGATAGCGCGTTTTTTATTTATTTAATTCAAAAATTTATGTGCTGATTTCATTCAAAATTAATGGGATGAATTATAATATCAATATCTACACCAGGACTCAGGAGTGCGATTTTTGAATCTCACTGGTGATATCAAAGTCACCGGTGACTAAAATGTCACCATTTTCCAAAAGCCGTATTTTTGCAAGTCACACGCTGTTTACCAACATGCAGAAATTTTACAATGTCAGTCAGAGACAATCTTCCCGTTTCGTTCCTTTTTACGCAGATATTGTCCTTCATACCGTTTTTTATTTTCTCATACTATAACTTAAAACAGATTCAAATTCCGATTCAGGGAGGGAAAAAATCTTTCGTATGTCCGGCTGTTCTCTAGGGAGGCTTTCGTATGTTCGTCTAGGGGTCGTATTAGTTTTGCATTAGCATATAAGTATAATAAATAAATCCATACTGATCCATCCATACTATCCATACTAATATAATAATTGCTTAAGTGTGTCTGTCTGTAAGCGTGAATAAGTAACAACTTATTCACGCTTAAACCGCTGAACCAATTTTGGTGAAATTTGGTATAGAGATAGTTTGAGTCCCGGGGAAGGACATAGGATAGTTTTTATACCGGAAATCATCCGCCAAGTAGGTGAAATGGGGGGTGTTCTCGTAAGTTTGTATGGAGCTACGATATAACAGAGTTCCACGCGGACGGAATCGCGGGCAGAAGCTAGTATACGATAACATAAGATAAGATAAGATAATTTTATCGTCAGAACTGTGTACATTGTGGTAAAAAAAATTGAAATATAACATCAACAATTCGTCCATTTCGGACGTATAAAAATTAAAATATTACGGGACAATTTTACCATCAACAATTCGTCCCTTTCGGACGTATAAAAATTAAAATATTACGGGACAATTTTGCCAACTCACCATTTTTACCAATCTACCAGTAGTTCCTATCTTTTCCCACAGATGACGCCGCCATGTAGCGCTTTGCCAAGTTAGAACGCGCTATTAAGATTTTTCTTGGTTTGATTGGGTCGGTCACGTAACAGCTAAACGTCACTCTGGTTTCCCTTCAAAACGTTATAAATCTTTCGCCTTTTACTAAAGATTTCCGTGGAGGGGAACACTTAAACGAGTCTAACTCAATTTTTTGTGGCCTTACGCAAGTGGGGCTAAATTATACCGAGAAAGCAGTTGTATCTTAATGCATACAGTTTTACACATATTCTTTGAACCAAAATTTGTTTACGTATTTGCTTTTTACCTTTCGTCTTCAATTGCAAAACTTAAGTAGTGCTACTTCTATATAATTCCCAGGATTACTTAAACCGAAATAATCTATTTACTCACACTCGAAAATCTGTCATAAGTTCCTATCTTTCCTCACAGATGTCGCCGTTGCGTAGCGCTTTGTCAAGATAGAACGCGCTGTTAAGATTTTTCTTGGTTTGATTGGGTGTGTCGCCTAGTTATATGTCGTTACTCTGGTTTCCCTTCAAAACGTATAAATCTTTCGCCTTTTACTAAAGATTTCCGTGGAGGGGAACACTCAAATGAGTCTAACTCAATTTTTTGTGGCCCTACGCAAGTGGGGCTAATTAAACCTACAATAGAAAGCAGTTCTTAAGCACGTTACGGTTGCGCTGTAAGGCCTATTACAGCGAGTAAATCGAATACAAGCAAATAATTAAGGTGAGGTATCTTGAGGAAGGGTGTAGAATGGGGCTTCGGATTACGTAGTTTATTACGCGAAAACTACATAAAATGTGACAGTTTCTTCTTTAGATGATATTTGAAGATATTTTCTACTGCACATGAGGCCCAAAACACGATTTGATTCATTTGCATCGATGGATTAGGATCGCAAAGTCAGGTCTGAATTTGCGGGTAGGTCGAGTTGACTAATAACCTGTACCATTTTTTTCCTAGTCAATATTCAGTATTTATTTTTGTATCCTTTTATTCCTTATTATATATGTGACAAGCAAGTGGGCTCATTTTATTTTTAATAATCGTGAATTAGTGAAATTAAGCACATAAATACAAAATCACGCTGACATCGGGTGAGCGTAAGTCATCTCGCTTGAATTCTAGACATTCTAGTAGGCAGATGGCCGTGCGGCCTCGGGCTGGAAGGACGTCTGTCGCAATTTTTTCATTTTGACAATTGTATAATTCGCTAATGTAGCCATTTGATAAGAATACATTTTTAGGGAGAATTAATAGGATGTCGTGTGGTTGGATAAACGTTTCAAGTAGTTTTTTTGGCACATTTACAATTTGTGCTGATATAAAACTCAAAATTTCGTTCACAACCCAACCATTACAACCCGATTATTCCTCTTGCAGACCATTCTTAATGAAAAAAGTTCAAATATGTTTCTTTAGTACGTGGAGTATTTTTTTAGTTCGCTGGTCACATCGTCTAGTAAGGTGTATGTGTGCGTATTTATCATACCATCATCTGTCATATAGGAAGATTTGACTTTGTCTTTGGCAAAGGCCCCTGAGGCTGCCACTTCATTATTAACTAACTAACTAAGATTTGACTTGGATTTGACATTTGTCATTTATTAGGAGAACAATATTTCTTTGGTATTCCGCTAAAAAACGTGCTGGTCTATTAGTGAAGATAAGATGCAACTATTTGCGTAAAAAACATGCAAAAAATTACAGCAAACCACCACCAATAATGACAAAAACCTCGACACGTGTTTCGCCTCTCTACGAGGCATCATCAGGAGATGCTGGCAGGAGATGTTGCTTGCGCCACGTCCACTGAGCAAAAACCACCACTGATTCCACCACTGATTCGTCCACTGATTTTTGCTCAGTGGAGGTGGCGCAAGCAACATCTCCTGCCAGCATCTCCTGATGATGCCTCGTAGAGAGGCGAAACACGTGTCGAGGTTTTTGTCATTATTGGTGGTGGTTTGCTGTAATTTTTTGCATGTTTTTTACGCAAATAGTTGCATCTTATCTTCACTAATAGACCAGCACGTTTTTTAGCGGAATAGCAAAGAAATATTGTTCTCCTAATATATCATGGACTTCCGCAAAGTAACGCCTGATTCAATAAATTATTTGTCATTTAGGTTTTCTTAGGCAGCACATTTATAATTTTCATCAATAAAATAATGATAAATAACTACAATGAGCATCGAATCGTGTACGAACTATAACGTTTATGATAATATATTGTGATCCCGCCATAATAATGACGCCGTCCAGTAAAATCCCCTGCAGTGTTAACAAATTGAATGTGGAAAGACAGTGTCAGAATATTGATACTCTACTCGGAATTTGCAAGAATTATGCAATTGTGTTTATTGTGGTCAAATCAAGACGAAATAGTGTCACCCGATTGAATACTGTTCTTCAAGATACATCCTAACTACACTTCAACTCCCAAGTTTTTAACACATTCATTGCCAAGAATCTCTACGTGCTACGCTGGTTGCCGATCCCGTGGTCTTCCCCGTATGTAGCGGAAAATGCCTACAGTCACTAAGCGGGTTCATGGCAGACCTGAGTGAGAGTGAACAAGAAGAAGTAGCAAATAATTGTAATAAATAAATGCGCCTAAACAGTGAAGTATTCCATGGCACATAATAATATACATGTGCATAATTTGGTTGCCTATTCCTTCATTTAATAACCAGAAAAATAAAATAATTCGAGTTGGATGATTTCATTGTATGTTATACTTTTATATTATTGTGGTATAAAACATACACCTACTATTGAAGTAATTGTTTTATTTTTTTTACCTACTCCCTCAGGGCTAAGGAATTCACTAGACCAGACATATTTATATTATGCTGCTTTTATACTCTGCTTGCTTCTCAGTCAAGTGTGAGTCAGACTCATTCACGAGGGTTCCGTGCCGTACTCGCAAGATATTTAGGGATGGGATGCCTACCCCGCAAGCTCAACGGCTGTTTTTATGGTTGCCAATGAGAATACAATTATGTAAGCTCTAAATCAATGGAATTTGCTAACTATCTAAACAAACCGTCATACTGAAATTGACATTAAATGTAAATTTCAATACATTGTTTGTTTGCATAGTTATCAAATTCCATTGATCTGATTTGATTGATCTCAGCTAAAATCGACTTCAGAGTTATTTTTACAGTTTGGCGTATTCCTTTGTGATTAGGCGAAAAAATAAATGTTATACTTATAGTTTTCTGTATTTTGCATAACCATACTAATATTATAAATGGGAAAGTGTGTGTGCTTGTTTGTTTGTTTGTTTGTCCGTCTTGCACGGCAAAACGGAGCGATGAGTTGACGTGATTTTTTAATTGGAGATAGTTGAAGGGACGGAGAGTGACATAGGATACTTTTTATTCCCGAAATCATCCCCTAAGGGGCTGAAATGAGGGGGTAAAAGTTTGTATGGAGCTGCGTATAAACGAATTCCACGCGGACGGAGTCGCGGGCAGAAGCTAGTAGTATATATAAATGGCATATAATTTGTAATCTTATCCGTAGAAAAGAAATGCGTGTAAAATACATTACTTACAAGCATGAATCTCAATCAAGGGGCCATCCAGGAAGCACGGCAGTCAGTACAATAACCAAAGAATTTATGTAGGTACAGTCAGCATCAAAAGTAGCTGCGCAATTGACGTCTTTAAAAGCTTTTATATATTTTTTGGTACCACGTCGTTTCCAAACAAGCATACGGTTTGCCTGATGGTAAGCAGATATCGAAGCATATGGACGCTTGCTAGTTGCTACTAAAGAGGATGCCAACGTGTTGCCAACCTTTTATTGATTCAAAGATTTTGAGGATTCTTAGTGTTAGTTTGAATTAACTCACAGATTCCACGAGTCCTCACGAGTTGACGATATATTGTTGCTTACCAGGTGTTATTATTATGTAGATATCGTATCAAAATCAGCAAAGTTCATTGGATATGGCAATGGGGAGCACCAAAGAGTTTTTATGATCATCGTGAATGTACTGATGACTTCCTTTTAATAAGAAAAAAATACTTTTATTATTTTTTTAGTTTCTAACCTATGACTACCTATACGTAAATTGCTTATGTAAATTAGATAAGACTAGATCTAATCTAATCTAAATAAGATTATTTGTATTTATTTTTTATACAATAAAAATTACAATATCAATTTGCATAAAATGACAAGATTTCGAGAATTTCTAACATATTCGTAATTTTTTATAACATAAGCTTAATGAGTTAACTGCGAATACAAAATATTATATTATATATAATACCTCCCGAAAAAGATCGTCATTCATTACACTCATTAACATAATAGAATAATTATAATAATAGTTAATTTCATAACATTGATAAATATTATGTTAACAATAATAAATGTCAATAAATGTGTTGCGTTCCGTAGGTCACGTACGGTGCTGTATAAAAATCGGCGCTGTAGGTGTCTGTCTGACACCTCGGCATAATGCTGAGACAGCGACCGATTCACTGCCGCGTAGACACACACATTATAACTACTGTGTCAATTGTATTGTATTTTTTGTCTCTGTTTGTCTTTTGTGTAGTGAATAATTGTCTTCTTTCTCTTTCTTTCTTTCTTTCTTTCTTTCTTTCAATTGGACATTTTACGCTCGATGTTGTAGACTATTATATATACCTACCTAGGACAAACTGTACAGTTAGGCACGTCCAACTTTAAGAAAGGAATCAATCATAGAATCCAACTCGGCTGGTCAGCGTTCAGGCAGCTTCTCTCGCACATACATATATGTTTATGCCGGCTGTACACTCTCGGCGAGAGTCTCGGGGGAGAAGTTCTCGACGAGAGCACACCATGTTGCGTCATTTGAACCGCGGAACAGCCCTTTGACTCGGCCGCAAAAACCGACACGCGACCGAGATGTACCGAGGCGAGACCCGAGCGGGCGAGACAAGGCGAGAGCTTCATGTACACTCTCGTTCTCCGTCTTTCTCGGGGTGTCTCGCCGAGAGTGTACAGCCGGCATTATGTTTTATCCAATACTCTGCAGTTTTTACTACTACTTCAATAGAGCCTTTAATCTGTATGCCGTATAACGGTATAACACAGAAACGTTTTCGCTTACTATGGTCCTCATAAGTAGCCTCAAAGTCACCCTAACAGCAATGGAGAGGGTTATAGTGGCAGTTTCTCTGGGTGATCGCATCAGAAATTAAGCTATTCGCAGCAGCACAAAGGTCACCTAAAATGCCCTGGATCATTAAACTTAAGTGGCTGTTGCGGTAGAAAGGTTCTTGAGTGACGACAACTTACCGCAAGACGCAGCGTGGGTCTTATAAGTCTTGCCTTGCCTTGTGGATTTGCGATTGTTTTATATTTGTAATAACTGCCCATACTATACATCATTTTATCATTAAATCTTTACATTTTCATTCCAGAGATCCCTTTGTTTAAAAACTTACTTTAAGTAACTTTTTTACGTTTTGACACAAAAAAATACCTGTGTACATATTTAGCCCTTTCACAGTCAGGCAAAATAGTAGTTTTCTGAAACATCTAGTACACAATGAAACATTTCATTGCATGTTTGAGAAAAAATATATTTTGGCCTGGTATTGGTTTACGGGGATCCAAAATACATTGGTGTTACAATTTCGTAATAATACTTAAAACAGCAGTAGAAGCCGAATGTATAAATATATTTTAGGACGGTATTTTCTACTTAGTATTTGCATATTATTGATAGTCTATATAATACTACTATACTGTTCGACTATTCGACACCATAAACCTAAAAAGGAAAATAAGGATTATACTCATATTAAATAAATTCAGACTGACGTGATCGCTTAGTGACCCCTCTATTGGGATGAGTTCTATTTTGGAATTAAATTAAATTTTCAAATTTAGGTATCCATCCAGGCTCAAGCACCCCCTCAAAAAGCCAGCTCGATCTGAGTCCCTACCAAAATCTAGCCTCAGCGAGGTTAAACACCCCAAACATTTTCAAGCAATGTTAATAACTGAATTGCTTATTTTAATGAAATTTTGCGCCTAAGCGAGAACCGAATAGAGTTGCTATAACATTGCCAATCTAACGTACTATTGACTTATCAATAGTAGATATTTCATAATACTTAAGGTTCAACGTCACTGGTTCCTGTCGAGCTGTTTTTAACAGATGTCGCGATATATAATTTCGATGGTTGCTCATCGTTTTACGCAAAACCTTGACGAGTACCAACATGTGTTTCAAACTGCGGAAGCCGAAGAGCTTGCTACGTATGAATCGCAATCAATCTGCACTAAACAGTGTTTATTTTTAAAATGTAGTCCGAAAATATGCATAAAAGTGCTTTTCCGTGAATTTACGCAGACTAACGTAGCTAAATGTCACTTCGGAGTCAGTCATTGTCAAACATCTTGCATTTAAATCAAACTAGAGGGCGCAAAACTAAATCTATAGTAGCGCCGCTATTAGGAAATAGTGAAACTAAATGTACTTGTGGCAGGCACTCAAGAATGCAATATGAATGCAGCTGACTTTTTTACTCATTACTTAATGTCATGCGGTAGTGCAGTGCGCGTCTCTTTTGCTTAAATCTGTCTGTAACGCCATCCTTGAACCGGGTTCAAATCCCGACGGACATACTTCTTTTTTGTTTTTCTATTTGGATTTCTAAACCAATATGGCCGTCTCAACTAACTTAGATTTACTTATAATATGCAAAAATATATTTTATAAGTTAAACATGTTTATAATTTCTTGATAAGCATGATTGTATCTAGATGATCCACAAAAAACCCTACTATATTTATGGCAGACCTATTCTTACATGTTACATACTACATAAATACTATTTTGGATAGGTATATCATTTAAAAAGATATTACGCCTTTCATTTAATTAGAAAATCATGATTCATGAGTATCCGTAGGTTTACTGTTGAAAAATCAAAGTACGACCTTTATCTATTCTATACCTTATTCCATATGAGATTAGACAAATCGTGCGTAAATCTTCAAGTCATTCGCGTCATGAAAACCATTTTGATTAACAAAAACATTTACATTGTTCTATTTGAAACACATTAAATAATCGAAATAACACTAGTAAGTACAATATTTATAAAGGAAGATAAAAGAGGTATTTTTCCTTACAAAAATCTAACATTGTAAGGAATAAGGTACCTATACTTAGTAAGTATATAAGTACTTTGATTTGTTATATTTATATTCACCCGCAGTTGCGGTACTACATAATTACAATCAGAGAGGCTACGTATTATTCACAAAATGTTTTGTATTCGCCCGTGACTCGCGTCTAAAATAATGATCTCAAAGTTGGTAACAATTTTGCTTTACCGGACGGACGAATTTAGTAAGCTTTGTGAATAACAGGCGAGTTTGTATATCAAAACTCTGTGGCCAGTCTCTCGAATCCGGACCTAGACCGCGTCAGAAAGAGAGAAATATATATTTGACAATATGGTACTGTTTTCGATGAACGTCAAAATTCAAAAATCAAATTCAACTTTTTCACGCGTTTACGTTTCTATATGTTTATGATGCTTTCACTCATTCATTACTAATCTTAAATGGTTGGGTTATGGGCTTACAAAATTATTGAATGTCTTGTTTAGGTAAATATGAGATGAAACTTATCTGTAGAACCCATGACCGCCGTTTGACAGTCGCATGCCTGAAGCACTATGCTACCGGATCGATTATTGCAAAGTGTTATTTTTTTGTTTGTTTGTATGTACGGTATAACCTCTGAAACCACTTATCCAATTATAAAAAATAATTCACTGGTGATGGATGACTGAACTTACTGGGGGGACATAGCCATGCTTAGGCATAGTAAGTATACTTTGGTACATTTTATACGCAAAAAAACGAACTTGGATTTTTAGACAGATTTGACTGTGTACTAAGTTAAATGCAGTTTTTATTCTTTCTAAAATCGGTCTGGGTGACTCCTTAGAGCAAATTTCCGTGTCAGTTTCGGATTGAATGTCACTCTGTATAATCTTCAAATCAGCTCACAAAATTTCCCGAGAATCGGTTGAGAAATAGCTACCTACGACATATAGAGAAGTCTAGACAGCCGTACATACGAAAGAATATTTATTTATTTATTTAATCTTCATTGAACAAAAGAACAACTTATCGTACAAAAGGTGGACTTCAAGCCGTAAGCATTCTCTACCAGTCAACATTTGGGCAAAGCAGACAAATTGTGGGCGGTGCAACTACAGATTTATATCTGTAGTTGCACCGCCCAAAATTTGGTTGTGTGTTTATACACACAGTGGTTATACATACATAATAAGGAACGACAATAGACAATAAATAAATAAAATACATATAAATACCTTCATTATATACAGACGAAAATAGAGAACAGAAACACTGAATTTACGGCTCTGCTAGCAAACAACTTGCGTAAAGATCTTTTAAACGCGAATCTGGAAATCTGGAATAATTGCCTAGCTGAAATGAAAATCTTCGTTCGTCTCGCTCGCTCGTTCAATTAAGTATATGGATATTGTTTTCGATTCAGTTTTTAACAATTGGCCAACAATTATGTTTTTAAAGGCAGACTTACGAGCATGGACGATTTCGGTTACGGTTATACCGGTATGGAATCGGTATTCCATTACAATAGCGTTATATTGTAAAGGTTAGCCGCGCCGCCAACGTAACGGTACCGGATCCGGAACCGTGCAGAAATACATATCGGTTACCGGTATTTATTTTTAATTGTACTGAAATTTTTATAATTCCTTTTCCAAACCGGTATAATTATGATACCGTTGTTTTTTTCATTTCATTCTCGTCCATGAGAGGAGGTCTGTGTCATGAAGTCATTATTATAATCGTCAAAAACGAAATAGATATATACCTTCAATATCAGATGATCCTCAATCCTGGTAGTATTGAATTGTGATATTCGACCTCAATACCGGTATTACCGGGACTTCGATAATAATACCTATGAACATTTGGTTGCACATTATAGTGCGTTTTTTTTGGATTAGAAATACGCTAAACGAAGAAGAATTCGTTGTCAACCTTTTCTGCTTGGGATAAATATTGAACAGACATGGTTTGTTACACGATAATTCATTCTTGCTGCAAAGTTCACACACCAACTTGAAAATGTTGAACACCAACGTTGCTCGATTGTTGTTAATGGACTTTGTTTCTGTCTCTTTGCTTTTGTTGAAGGCTAAACGTTCGGGAGAGAACGAGTCTTTCTTTTTTGCAAGCCACTTGAGCCTGCCTCGGTAGCTCCATCGCAGTCCGCACACACACAGCGAAAAATAAAATCTTAATATTAATTAACAAATAGATACTCGTTTAATAATCTCGTGATCAGAATCCAATAATTTGTTGATTAGCAAGAAAACAAAGGAAAAAGAACGTGATACGATTATCAATTTTGACAATTTCGATAGCGAAAAATACGAACAAAGTTAAATAATAAATACAAAATAAATATATTGTTGTAAGTATTATTTAGATATAAATAATAAAAACACTTGTATCATTTTAGGGTCGACAACAATGATCTTAGTCTTTTTTAATGGCGGCTTGAGATACTTTGACAGCTGTGTGGCATAAAGTGTCTTATATAAGAGACCTCGTGCTTTGTGCTTTATCCTTTTTTCTAATGCTAAAAAAACGCACTATAAAGTTCACTTTTTCTTGTAAAATAAGCCTGAAATTAAAAGTGTAAAAAAAACATTTGTGTTTTCACCAAATACATAACACTAAATTGTAACAATTTAATTTACAATTATAATAAGTTTTTTAATAAGTATTCGCAAAATTTTGTTTCATCTCCTGCATTACTTGGATTTACATTATTGGAAGTTTTACAGCTTATTTTTTTGTCAAAAAATACATAACTATTGGTATATTACCTAATATACAATTAAACACTCATCTCTCACAGCAAAACCAACTTATTTACTTAAAAATACCTATGGGGCTGTTTTCGACCATTGCTTTTATCTGTTCAGGGAGTCATTGTGAATTTGGAAACTGTCTATACAATAGAATTAGTGCCCTCCCTGAACCAATAGTAGTAAGACTATATGCATAATATTTTTTTAACATTCATGTTTACAACCAAAGGTTTAGTAAAGTTTATGTCAGGTAACGTTTGTGTTATCAGTTAACAACCCTAAAAACTACGTTTTTTTGAGAAAAAAAGAACGAACTTACCAGAAAAATAATCAATAAATCATTTTTTTTCTACATTCCCCATTTCCGGTGTTCTACGTTCATTCATAGAAGTTACCCATTCTAGCGGAAGCCTATTTTACCTTCTAACAGTTCAAATAGTGCTCCTACCACCAGCATCAATAGAGTGGAAAAGCGATTATTCTTCAGTAGAAAAATTACGTAGGACAGACAATAACTAACAAATAAATTGAACTACACTAGATTATGCGTTCCTTTTTTTTACAAATGCATGACAATTTCATATTTTTTTTTATTAAAAACTAGATTCCACTCACGGTTTTGTCTGCATGAACCCCGGATAAAAAATTGTCCTATATTTTAATCTAAGCTTCTCCTAAGGCTCAGCATATATTACAAAATGGCATTGGAATTGCCATCGCGTTGTGTTGGAAATAGAGTTGACTTTCGTTTATTTTGAAAAGTGCCCGAAACAAAACAAATTCAGCTCTATTCCAGTTGAATATAATTTAAATGCCTTCGACAGAATAAGTCCTATGAGTAGGCCCATGGGCCTTAAGAGGTTAGGCAGGCAAATAGGTTGCGCAGTTTAGGCGTGATTGAGTTACGAAAATCCAAACATCTAAACATTCAAACATTTATACATATAAGCATCTAAACTTTCGCATTTACAATACTAGCAGGATAAAAATAATAATAATACCGGTAATGTAGTACTTATTTCGACATTGGTCATTTTCAATTCTGGTATTAGAATATTGGGAAAATCGGTAGGGGATTCCGGTATTTCGGGATTCCATGATGGTGGTTGCATACCCTATATGTAGTATGTTAATAATAACAAAATTAATTAAATATATGGGTTTTCTCCGAGACATAGCTGGCTGCAGCTTTATATTTTATGTCATATCGTATAAATACGGTTTCATAAAAGTTACAAAAGTAACCGATACTTCGACTTCGGCGTGGAGGGCAAAGTCGACCCGCTTCAGAACAAAATAATATCTAAGTAAATATCGAAATAATACCGGTTTGAAACTGGTATTAAAAATATATCACTAGGCTTTAAAAAATACCGGTAATGGATATTTCTAACTGGTTGCGGCACTGTTATGTTGTCGCCTAACCACTTTGCCTAACCACCGGTCGTAACTGGCATCAGTTCCTGCACCGAAGAATGCCTACGAGTGTATAATTCTACCCTCACAACATTGTAAAGAAGAAAAATTGTGACTTAGTTAATTTACATGTTGGGGGTAATCTAATATTCTATTTGAGCAGTCGATTCCTAAATAGGTTGCAGTAGGTATTTTAATGTCAATCGATGTGCAGCCGACTAAAGCGAATGTTTAAATTTATCAGGTACTTACACTCCTAATAATAAAATTGTCTGTTATATTATATTACGTAACATTCACTCAATCGAAACTTGCTTATAATCTGCAAGTTGGAAATTCAAACGGTTCATTTGATCAACAACACCCTTTCTTCCCGTGGGTGTCGTAAAAGTCGACTAAGGGAGCAGGGTTGAAGTGTGACGTGGGCGATGGGCTAGCAACCTATCACTGCAATATCACATTTTGTCGATATTTTATACCCACATTAATGCTAAAATTGAGGCTGAAACATACGTTTCAGGTGCTCTGCCTACCCCTTTTGGAAATAAAGGCGTGAAGGTATGGATGTATGTATGTATGTCATTTGATCTAAACCTATATATGTATACGTTCGGTAGCACAGATTACGTTTCAATATTGGATCTTACTCCTTTCTAATAAGACGCAAAATGTACAGACCCATGCATAATTATCGTTCCGTGGACTTTAGGTAGGTCTATCACGGCTAAAGAGCAAAGCATTGAAATTCATACATTGTTGCTTGAAATTCAGTCTATCAAAAACAAATGACATTGCTCTTACGTCATTACCGAAATGAGCAGCGTAGCAAGATAAAATGAAAGCTATCTCTTTCATCAAAAACTAAAATGTGTTTGTACGATGGTGTCACCGTCTGGTGAGTATAATTACTACTATTCACTCCGCTATCTAACTAATCTTGTTTGATATTAAAGACATCTAGTGAAGGTTTTGGGCAACGTGCTGTCATGTGACGCGGCCATGTCATTTACACGGACAGTGTCTAACTCACGCACACATACAAGGCTCGGAGTAAAATTTTATGAATTTCAAATGGCTATATTTTGAATATTACTGGTTTTTGCGTGTATTTATTCAAACTGCGGGAGAAGAGGGTCATATATTATCTGAATATCACAATTTCAAGTTTCTGACATCGATAGATTAGACGTCTAGTCCGAACGAAAATTGTATGGAATTCGTCAGTGACGTTGCACCTTAACCAAAATGTACCAAAGAAACATAAGCAGAATACGAAAATGTCTACAAGTCTCTCTCTCTCTCTGACATTTTTCAATATGTTTTGACAATTTCACTTTCGGTATGGAGGTCGATGACTGACATAAAATTACAATGTCACGAAAGAAAAAAAAAACCGAGGTCAGTGACCTATCACAGTAGAGTGAGATAGTGTGCGTTAAATGTAGTGGTGTGTGTTTCTGGGGAGAATTACGATAATTTTGCGCCGCCTAGTGCTATTTTAGTGTCGCGTATGTAGCTTCATTCAACTTGTCTCGCCTTAGACATAGGGTTAAAATTACCGAGCAGCAATGTAACGCAAACATGTAATCTACGTAGCTGTTCATTAGAAATCTTGGTTGTTAGTGATGTAATTAATTATTTAGGAAATGTTAGCTTGCTTTGTTGATAAAGACTGATATGCCCAGTCTGGGGGGTGGGGAGACTGGTCAAGACCTGGATACATGGAAACGTGAGAGGGAGACCTTTGCCCAGCAGCAGTGGTGTACCAGTGATCCTTAAATAAGTAAATAAATACTTAACTTCACAAAAAATCATGTTCATAATGTTGTGTGGTTATTTCATTAGGCTACACCACTAGATATGTAATTTATTGAATACTTAAGTATTTGTTTATCAACAAGCCACTGAAATTGTCTTCTGCCATTTTCATCAGTCACGATAAAAATTACTTAGTTGACAGCGTTGATATTAAAATCATAGATAAAATTACCTTGACGCGGAATGACACCTTTTTTCGAAAATCATTCCACTTAATTTAAATAACTAAGTAATCTTGTTTGTAAATTATTTACAACCAAGATTGCACTTCTAATAGTTGTTTAATTTGATAACTGAATTTAAATTCGACTAACAATTATTAATTGAACTGTACAAAGTATCATAGATACATACATGGTTGTAAATTTTATCAAACTCTTTGGTAAGTTTTTGTGTATTTGATTTCAACTATGATTTGACAATGTCAGTCACAATTCAGTTATTGAATTAAAATGCCCCGTCGAAGCAATTTTAGTGTTCCGGAATTAATGGACATGATTTTATTGTATGGTGAAGCACATCAAAATGGCAGAAGAGCGATTCCTAAATCGTAGAGTGCCAAGTACCTGCAGGGAGCAGCTGTTAACTAATTTTTTCGTATGAGCTCGAATGAGCTTCCAGTCCAGTCTCATTAGAAGACCGGATCCTAGTACAGGTTGCGGTTTTGAATGAACGTAATGCTCATTACTGGTCACGAAAGAAAAACACGCATCTCATAACGTCTTCCGCTATAAGTGCTATACCTAACTCAATGGCCAAGGACATTACGAGATACGACATAGCTGTATTAACTTTTGGTTTTAGACATTTTGGAAGTGGATACTTAGACAGCTGACAAGTTGACAACTGTCAATGAGCCTTAACTTGAACATTTTACTTTACGTTGCGGGCTGAATTATTTTATATGGTTAATTTTTTCGTTGTAATTTTAGACAAAAGTTGTCTTAATACACTTCTTAACTCCTTTACTAACCATTATTTAAAGATTTGCTCGTATTGGATTTACACGCTGTATATAACTATAAAAAAACAATATATAAGAAAAAGTTTTACACAATATATTCTTCGTACCTTTGTTTACTTATTTGCTCAATTATTCTACCTTACCTGTTCAATTGAAAAAAATTAATAGTGCTACTTTTATGTAATTCCCAGGATTACTTAAACCGGAATAATCTATTAACTAACACTCGAAAATCTGTCATAAGTTCCTATCTTTCCTCACAGATGTCGCCGTTGCGTAGCGCTTTGTCAAGATAGAACGCGCTGTTAAGATTTTTCTTGGTTTGATTGGGTGTGTCGCCTAGTTATATGACATTACTCTGGTTTCCCTTCAAAACGTATAAATCTTTCGCCTTTTACTAAAGATTTCCGTGGAGGGGAACACTCAAATGAGTCTAACTTAATTTTTTGTGGCCCTACGCAAGTGGGGCTAATTAAACCTAGAATAGAAAGCAGTTTATCTTAAGCAATTTACGGATGCTCTGTGAGGCTTTAACTATGCCCTATGGCGGCTATGGCCCTACGCAAGTGGGGCTTATTAAACCTAGTAAGATATTAAGAGCTTAAGCAAAGCTGCAGCTACAAAATAAACAAAAAGGCAATAGAAATACGTTTCAACATAATTTTCGTACAGGCAGCGTCACATAGGTACTCGTAGATCTATATGTATATTGAAACGTATTTCTATTGCCTTTTTGAACATGCGATCTAAGGCTTCGACAGTCGTGTGCAAATGTTTTTGAACACCTTGACCGCTAAGATGTATGTGATGGCGACTGTACCAAAAGTTGGTTTACGTAATTTGTTCAAGTATTCTTTAATCACCTACATTTATTACTTCTACGGTTGGAAATAATAAAAAGTGCTACTTCTATGTTACTTCTTTGGGATACGTGTATGTATAAGGGCCGGTTTACACGTTGATCAGTGATTAGCGCGAGTCCATACAAAAGCTCGAGTTCATACTCGCACTAATGACTAATCAATGTGTAAACCGGCCCTAATCCATATATTTTTGTCAAAGCAACTTTAAGAGTCATAATAATGATAACATTTGAGTTCCACTTTTTTCTTAACTTCCGGTCCAAAGATCTAGTGATTTCACTTAGTGGTATATTCTCTTAGGTGATTTCTATAATTTAAGTATAAGCATATAAAAGCCATGCAAACATTTTCCTGATATTTAATTATTTCCTAAAATCCGTATCTCCCTATTTTATGAGGGATAAGGACAACCTCATGGTTCACGGGCTAACAACATATTTTCATGACCAAGTTCCTCGAGGTCGATATGTTGTAATATGCTTCAGAAAGTTGTATCATGAACATGAAGCCCTGTGCACTTCAGCTGCGGCACCATTAATACTGTTTGGCGTTATTTTATTTCAACTACTATTTATTTAAATTTATCTTACTACTTTTCTTCAAATATAAGTACCTAGATCAGATTCAGATATAGATCCGAAATCATTTTATGCGGAATAATGTTATTACATGTAAAAAAATGAAATAAAAAAATCCTAAATGAAAAGCCATGACATGAATATTATTGAAATTAGGTCATCTACCAATTAAAAGACCTCGGTTCAAATTACCTAGTATCGAGTCCTCGACGCAATGACTTGTCGATGAAATGAAATTACTTTGAAATAATATTCGATTAAATGTCTGTCGGCAATTCAATGGTAAACCCTCCAAATCACGTAGATGTATGCCGCCGCGTTATTTCTGCCCGTGTGGTTAGGTGCAGTACGCTTACCATGAGTTTGACAATGACGGCTTACACTAACGAGTATCGAGTTTTCTCTCTGTGCATCCCGCTCGTACTGTCAAAGTGCAATAGAGATGCACAGACAGAAAACTCGATACTCGTTAGCGTAAGCCGTCATTATTAAACTCATGGTAAGCGTACTGGATGCACGACGACCTGCAAAATTCTATCCCTATCTCGCTCTCTTATAACTTGGTACCGCATATGCCGGCCGAAGGCGAAGTGACTAGATTTTTGAAGTGAAAACTTCTTTAACGGCGCTGAGCACTTTTTGGGATACGCAAAAATTGTTAAACTCGCGACAGATTTTAGAATTGGGAGAGATTCGGGACGAGGCTTGGGGGCGGGGGGAAAACGGGGGTTTGACTAGGGGCACATAGTTCTAATTTGTACTTTATTGTTAACAGTATAAGGTCGTAACACATTTTCCGTAAATGCAAATTCCATTTTGTTTAATCAAACTTTTATATTTTGCTGTTAGCCGATCCGCTTCATTCAAAACTGAACACTATTCGTAAGAGTATAAAGCCGTTAAACACTTTTTGCAATTGCATATTCTGCAAATTTTGTAATTTTGTCCACGCTTCCTTTACCGTTTTGCTATTGAGCAAATTCGAACAGTTCGAATTTGGACGTTATTCCTAAAGAGAAAAATATTTGGCAATGGCAAAAACAGATTGGTAATTTATTTCATCCATTTCCTCTCCTTCATCAATTTTGCTGAGTTAAGTTGAACTATAGCGTACTACTAATAAGGTTGTTATTAGATATATTGGCACGCAGGGGGAGCGAGGGGGGAGGAAGGGATTTTTTTTGCAAAATTAAAATTATTTGAGTTTTGACTTCTGCTGGCACTCCTGGAGTGCAACCCGGTCTTTTTCTATCTGCTGTCATTTATAAGCTCTACCCGGGATTACTAACACCGGAATTATCTATTTAGTCACAGTCGAAAATCTATCATTAGTTCCTCTCTTTTATCACAGATGTCGCCGTGGCGTAGCGCTTCGTCAAGATAGAACGCGCTGTTAAGATTTTTCTTGGTTTCATTGGGTGTGTCGCCTAATTTCATAACGTTACTCTGGTTTCCCTTCAAAACGTATAAATCTTTCGCCTTTTACTAAAGATTTCCGTGGAGGGGAACACTCAAATGAGTCTAACTCAATTTTTTGTGGCCCTACGCAAGTGGGGCTAATGAAACCTAGAAAGAAACGTTTATTTTATAGCTTGAGCAATTAAACGTTGCGCCGCAGTGTGTTGTTACTTACATTCTTGGCAAAATGGTAGAACAGGGTGCAAAAATTAAAAGAATTCGAAATGCAGACCAATCAAGTTTAAGTACATTTTTAATGATTAAAAATATCATTAGTGGTCTAAAATACTGTTCAGAAACCGTAGGAAATGACCGGCGTTATTACAACCGATTTTACTATGAGAACTTTCTTGTCTGTGGTAGTAGGTAAAATCTGTACTGTACTGTTATTACAGTACAGCACGTCTATCATGGGACGGCCGCGACATACTCACGATTTTTCTCGCACTATACCCCTACCTCTAGTTCTAATAAGAGACAGACGGATATTGCGAGAAAAATCGAGAAAGCTTGCGCGTCGTCGAGTGATAGCCGTGCTGATTTTTGTAACGTTATGTTAGGTATGAGTTTAAATTTGGAACAGCAGTCAAAACTCAAGCGGGTCTCTATTCTAGTATCCATAGATATTAAAACATTTATCGATACAAAACGTCAATTCAGTATGTTTTTTTAATGTAAACCGCTCGACATTTGATCTCGAGTGATATGAGTATAGGGACTTCATTCTGTTATTTAAAATAACCATTTGTCATGACATGATGAATGCCGCCTATGATGTTGTCATTTTTTTGCTGGTTTTTTGCTGTTACTTACCTACTTATGATATGTGTGTAGATAAAGTAGTGTATGCAACTGTACATAATTAGGCCTAAAAACAATCATGTGATCCTATTATGAAACTCGCTAGTAACGCTCGTTTCATAAAACCACACTCTTGTTTTATGGCCTTCATTATGGATCAGTAACATAAACTACTATTATGGGTGATGTTAATAGATATTTTTATTAATTAATCTCAAATGTTCATCGTTAGGTACACCACTTTTCGCAATAAACCTCAGAGTATCTGTACCTCATCATTCACTTGTTTCAAATAACGCGTCCCGTTTTAAGTGCAAAAATTCAAAGACAGGCTTAATTCGATAATGAGGTTTCGTTACACGCGTGGAGAATTGTTAACAGGGTGCGTCTCATGGCCGCTCCACACGATAGGCCATCCTGACCCATCATACAGGACGCGGCTATGCGGTAGAACGTGACATAAATATATGTCTTATTCCCTTTAACGCATAGTTGCGTCCTGTATGATGGGTCAGGATGGCCCATCGTTTGGAGCGGCCATCACGAAATATAACAACTGCATATATAATTTCATATTAATAACGTCTACAAGATATAATGAACGTTAACTTTAACAACAAAATCAATACTTTTATAAGGAATAACGGTCAATTGACATAATATTCGTATTACAACGTTTTTTTCTATAATACTCAAATTGACTAATTAATTTCAGTTTATATTAACATACATAACGTATCACGATCATAACACATAATATATTTTCGTATAACATACATGACACATAGTTATATTTCCTTACTCAATCAATTAACACAATTAAAACCATGACATCAATTAAAAACAAAGAACTTACCCATAGACACACATTTGTCTCATAACTCATTTTCATGTTTCCCGGACGGACAGACAGCGAAGTCTTAGTAATGGGTTCCCGTTTTTACCCTTTGGGTACGGAACCCTAAAAACGTGGCGTCTTTCTTTACAATGTTAGCCTTCGGCTCACATCGTAACCCGCGCCACTCGCCTTTTTTGACCTGTCTTATACAACTGTTGCATAAAATACTATTATTTATTTTATTACCCGTGTTATTTTTGTGACTAATAAGTGTTTGAAATAGTGTTTGAGATAATGTTGGCATTGAAAAAAATGAGATTTCGTTATTTTTGTAGAAATAATAAGTGTCGATAACTGGTTCTGGTAACTTACTTGTCTCCAATAATCGACACTTATCGATCAATTCTGATTTTGATTATTAATTTTGGTGCGGAGGTAGTTTTAATATCGTGGAAGAACTTAATAAAATTGGTATCCCGGCAATCACCCTACGGGGCGGAAATGTATGGAGTTTGTATGGAGGCACGACATAAATGAGTGATCCCATTCCGTACAGTATACAACTGCAAAATACAGCAATTTCCTGTGAACGTAGACACAGGGTCCCATAGCAACAAGTTTTCCTTACAACCAGTTCAATTATTTTCCGCAATAAAACGAATTTCAGACAGATTTGAACGGGTTCGATTCCCGGCCGAGCACGACGCTCTTCTGAGATATTTTTACTATAGAGAACACATTTCCGTATCGCTTATACGAGTAGTTTGAGACTTTCATTATTATTGGGGACTGCGTCCAGACCTAGTAATTGATGACTTCAAAGTAAAAACCAAAAACCATCCATTTTATTAAGTATCTGCTGTGTTTTCGGACCAGTTATTTTCTTAGTTAGCATATTTAATTATCTATATTACGACTTCGTACTAATTTAAGACGTTTGATACAGTTGACAATGATATTACTGTTCAAGCGACATTGCGGCGAAAACGCTCATCCTGAAGGAGAACTCCCGATGAGTTCAAAACATGTCGCCTCGCCTGTCCTTATATTTAATACGTGAGTTTTACCGTGGATATATTAGTAGTATTTTAGACCTGTCTAACCAAAGTTTAATTCTATATTACTGTTGTCATATAAACACTTTATAAAATAAATCTCATGCTCATCTTTCATTACCAAGTTTCTAAGAACAAACGGATTTTAACGGGAATCGTTTTGATGAAGGTTTATGCATAAGAGCATTTATTTACAGCCTGTAACGCCACCTACCTACTTGAAGCCGAACTACTTATGTTGCCACTAACTCCACACACCCGAGCTCGTCATAGTATAATAATCACAATGAGTTTGTCTTGTAAACACTCATCCATAGATGGCGCTAACTGTTCAATACTTTGTGTAGTAATAACAGGGATTAGTAGTATAGTGGTAGTATATCAATTACTTGTATTTGAAATACGTATTTGAAATACAGATACATGTTTTGTTTTTCAAATGAGTACCACTTTATAAAATAATTTGTATTGTAAATACTACATTCAAATGTGTTTTGTATTTTGTAATTCAAATGCATTTTATTTGGTTCTCTGATGTCTCTATAATAAAGTAACTAAAATGAAGTTTATCAAATACTTCACAAAACAATGCGGAGCCAAGAACCTATCTTCTTGATTGAGAATTAGAAACGATAAAAAAATACGACAAAGCACACAGAAATACTGAAATAGTTATTTGTGTCTTGTATTACAAATACAGGGCTTTTAAATACTGTAATTTGTATTTCAAATACTTGGAGTAAAAGTAATTTGTATATTACATTTTAAATACCTACGTATATCATTAAATTTTATACTTAATACAATACAAAAGATCGGGTATCTTTGCCACCTCATTTTAGCGGTCATTTAAAGGTTTTTATTAATTAAGATACTGATTAATTGCAATTCTGATAATACTCATCATTTATGTAGCTGCAACCCTGCAACCAGCCAATTGTTCCATAGTCACCAGTTTTCTATTGTACTGGAAAAATACTGTTTTTAAAAACATTATTTTTTTATATAAAAGTTTTTTTATGTCCTTTAATAACGTTATACTTTAATGCTTTATTCAAAAGTCCTACGAAATTTCTAGCCGGAAAGATTATATTTACTTCATAGTGGACTCATCAAACTACTGTACATAAAAAACGATGGTGACTTCCTCTGTCTTTGCACAGATGTCGCCATCACGTAGCGGTTTGCAAAATTAAAACGCGCTGTTAAGATTTTTCTTGGTTTGATGGGGTCTGTCGCCTCAATTATTACCGTTACTCTGGTTTCCCTTCAAAACGTATAAATCTTTCGCCTTTTACTAAAGATTTCCGTGGAGGGGAACACTCAAATGAGTCTTAACTCAATTTTTTTGCGGCCCTACGTAAGTAGGGCTCTATTATACCAGTAAAGCAGCAAATGCTAATTTAATCCTATTTGTCAAAAACTATTCATTGACAAACTGTCGTATGATTGCTCTTAGTTTTTCGGTCACAAAATGTATCATCATGATCATCATATCAGCCGAAAGACGTTCACTGTTGGACATAGGCCTCCCCCAAAGAGCTTCCCGAACGCTGCCCAGCCGAGTCGAATTCGACGATTGACCTCTTCCTCGAAGTTGGACCTACCTAACTGGATAGTCTGTCCTAGGTATACATAATCGTGTACAACTTCGAGCGTAAAGTTACCGATTGTAATGGGAGTTGGTACGACATGGGCATTTGACATGATCTTCGTCTTATCCGTATTCATTCTTAGACCAACTCGCTCGAAAGCTTTACTGAGGTCATCGAGCATCATACTTAAGTCCTCCATGGTCTCAGCCAAGACTACTATATCGTCAGTAAACCGAAGGTGAGTGATGTACTCGCCGTTGATGTTGATGCCTAACCTTCTCCAGTCCATAGTCTTGAAAACGTCCTCCAGTGCAGCGGTAAACAGTCGGTCATGAATACTACTCACCAACTACTAATACTAAACTACTATCGCTAAAAAAACAAGAATCAAGTCAAGAGTCCCTATCATTTTTTTACAATATCCTTTTTATAATTCGTCATACTGGAATGAAAACTTTACAGCATCTATAACATAAAATTGATCCTATACTACCTATCAAAAAGTGAGTAGTTACAAGACGGCACGAAAGCTATCTCGCACTCTTCATCTCTTTCTAAGATGAGACATAAAGTTAGTAAGTAAGTATAAGAGTTTTTGTATTTGGTTAGAAGTTTTCTAAATATGTGAAATATATAAAGAAAATATGTTTAAGTTTTAATGCCCATAAAAATTTGAATTAGTTGTAGGTTTTAGTTCTGGTAAGCCTCAACATTTGTACACCTTTTAGTTAGGTCACAGCGTACTGCATTTTTTATTCTATTATAACCTATTATGTAACCTGTATATCACAAGTAAATATTTACTTACTGACTTACTTACTTACATTACTTACAATGCCATCTATATTAACGGGGGTACACTTCTTGATATGGTTAAGCTACAATAGCCGACCTGACAACATTTAACCAAATACACGCGCGTTGTACATTTCAACACGATGTGTGCCCTAAATGATAGATGGCATTAGTTTATAAATGTACCAACTAAATTTTATTAGAAACAGCACACTACTAATTGTTCATTGTTGTTATAAATATGTTTATGTCGACCATAATGAATAATGTATGTCACTCGTATTTCATAAAGCTTCTTAACAAAGGCTGGGCTACCTGGGGCTACCACGGAAATGTTATTGATAGTTCTTGTGTTTCCTCACAGATGTCGCCCTCGCGTAGCGCTTCGCCAGGTTGGAACGCGCTGTTAAGATTTTTCTTGGTTTGATGGGGTCGGTCGCCTAGACATTTATCATTACTCTGGTTTCCCTTCAAAACGTATAAATCTTTCGCCTTTTACTAAAGATTTCCGTGGAGGGGAACACTCAAATGAGTCTAACTCAATTTTTTGTAGCCTCACGCAAGTGAGGTTTATTAACCAATGTTCACCAACTTGTTGGAACGAGATAGCTTATTGCAGATTATCGTTCATGATGTTTTCAATTATCATGACGTTATTTTAGTTACGATCTTAGAAAGATGCGTTTGCGTTGCCGTGGTAAAAATCAATATAATATTTTAATTTTTATGTAAGTAAGTATCTGTAACCCGATCCTTTTTGCAAATGGTGCTGTAGCTTTTAAGCTGCTGTTGCTATTTTCGGTAACTTTTTTGGTGTCAAACAAGCATACATACGGCCGGGCTGCTCCAAATATGAACGATAGGGCATTCCGTTCGTTGTACCGGTATCTTTATAAAATCCGGCAAATATTGCATAAATTTTGTTAACATAATTTGCTACTTTAATTATGTTCCTTCTGATCTGATACATGCAAGACTAATAAATTTTTGTTAAAGCAACTTACCTACTTAATGCTTACATCACTGTACCGAGAAAAAGAACATGGAGGAGCCTAGTCTAGGCATTGTAGATGTCCATGTTGTAACAATATCTCGAAGAAACTGTCATATAGTCTCCTAGCTAACTAGGCAGAATAACAAGAAACAGTTGATTGACCCCATTTCCAAAAAACACTGCACCTCTATCTTGCTTTACGTTCAGCTTCTATATATCTATCGTACATAGCTAACGGTGATATTGATGATCAAAAAATTAACAGTGCTTTAACTGCATATGGCATTTCTCGGCATTGAATTTTTAAGCAATGTCCAGCCTTACCTTCCTAGATCCGGTCCAACCACACCCATACGAGGTTACTCACTTCACACATTCAAAACAAAAGCGACCTAAGCGTTAACAAAAGGCCACTCCAAATTCTACCTTAACACATCTCCGGAAATTCTAAAGTGTCTCTAACTTAGTGTGTAGATAAGGTTCAATTTACAAATTGCCTATAAATAGCCCGTATGCATCCGTCTGCATATTGATTATTACTCTGATTACAAAAGGTCGCCTTCGTATGGAAACTTCGCGGCGCTTAAGTCGTTTTGTGTGAGACAGTGTACTATTGCGATGCGCATGAGTGACTCAAATGTTAACGCCCGTTCGTGTCTTAACTTAACTGTGTAACGCACGTTGAGCCCCAACTGGTTATTTTAGTATTTGTCGCTTTTATTCAACTGGAACTTTCTACAAGAAGGAATGTCAAATGATCGGCTAAAATTGTACCAATGTCGTTAATCCGAAAGTATCTCAGATTTTTTAACTTTTTGGATGAAATTTTGTATGGAAGTGTTTAAAGAGGTTTTAATCTCGGCAAATGACATGGATTCTTTTTATCCCAAAAATCATACACCAAAACGAGGGATGGAAGTTTGTATGGGAGTGCAATTACCGAATTCTCCATGGGCCGAGATGTTAATCAACACCTACCTACTCTAAAACCGCAAAATTTTGTACTTACAGATACAGTCAACTATAAATAAATAAATAAACTGAACGACTAAAGAACGAACAGACTGTAAAAACAACGAATGTACCTAACGAAAATAAGTAGATATTTTTGCAATTTAGTGTAGGTACACTCACTGCGTAGGTACGCATACGTACAACTTTAGTTTAGAATACAATAGTTAATACATACCTATTGTATTCTGATTATTCTGAAGTTTATTCGCCTGCAAAAATATCTACCTACTTATTTAACAATGCGAAAACTAAACAAACTCAATATTATACTTTGAAACTTTTTTATTATTCTCGAAAACAACTAATCGCGTCCAAGACATTGATTAATTCAAGCATTTAATTAGTCATTAGTAGCAGTGAGGATGATGATGAGTCAAGTTTTTCAAGGTCTTACCGTTTTTAGGGTTCCGTACCCAAAGGGTAAAAACGGGACCTTATTACTAAGGCTCCTCTGTCCGTCCGCCCGTCCGTCTATCACCAGGCTGTATCTCATGAACCGTGATAGTTAGACAGCTTAAATTTTCATAGATGATGTATTTTTGTTGCCGGTATAACAACAATTAGGTGCTAAAAAACAATATGAAATAAATATTTAAGAGGGCTCCTATACAACAAACATGATTTTGCCGTTTTTATAGAAGTAGTATTTAGGAGTCCGACTCGCACTTGGCTGATTTTTTATTCACCGTAGAAGTCTGGTAGGTAAGGGGTAAAAAGCCACAGAATTTATTGAACATTACCAACATTACATTTAGAGTTTCTCAAAAAAAGTAACCAAAAACATTTTTATCGAGACGTATAGTAGTGTAGCTTATCAATACTAGATGGCGTAGGCTGTCCTATTATTTAGTGAAGCGCTACTTTACCTTTGCCATTCCAAGCGGCGCTACTATCGCGTAAAATTTTAGGAGTTAGTATCGAAGAAGGATTTAGTTCCAAGTTCGTCCACCGCAATATATAATTTGGTAGCGAAGTCGAGGAAATCCGTATTCTGCAAACAAACACATTAAGACACGTATATTTCGTTCTAATATTACTAATACCAGTCACTAAAAAAGTGGATTTTTCTCGCACTATTCGTCTCTTTTTGATTATGAACACTTTGACCAAGAGGTGTATAGTGCGAGAAAAATCGAGATGTGTCGCGGCCATCCCATGATAGACGTGCTGCTGGTAAACACAATTAATAATGCGTTCGTCAAGGCGCTTAAGTAGTTGATCGAGAGGCTATTATTGCTTAACTCACACGCCTTACTTGGGTCTTGCTGTGCAATATCGGATTCCTACATTTTATTCCAACCATAAAGCCATATAAAGCGGTTTCACGTGCAAAGCACAGTGGAAGGTACCGAATTCAGAGGAAGACCGCCCATGCGATGGTCTGACCAAATGACAACGGCTGTTATTCGCTACGCGCTAAATGCGGCTCACCCCGCCGGTCACTCGTCACGAAACTAGACCTCTACCTAGGCTTAGTTACTACGCATCGCGGTGTCAAGATATATTTGTGGGTGAGCGTTGAGGTGAGCTTAAGACAAGTTACAGAATAAGAAAATAATAATAATTATAGGGGACTGCTGTGATGGACAAGCATTGGACTTGAAAGCACTTATTGCCGACTGAGAGACATCCTGAGGCAAACTGACGTTAAACTTTGCGGAAATCCATGGTAAGTTTCCAATACAATATATTCCTTGTTCCTCTAAAGAAAGTGCAGGTCTATTGGTGACAGTGTGATCTATCTGCGATTTTTACATGCATTTAAGGCCCCCGGGAACTACTTCCTGACGACCTTTTCATTGTGCCAAGAGCGTATCAACTTAGAAGAAGATAATAAGTATTACGTACGAGTAGGTATGGATTGCAATATTGGGCAAGTATAGGTGTATATTCACCAGACGACTGGCTACTCGCTGAGGATTCTCCAGCTGCGTTCAGGGCGAATATTCAGCGTTTTTAAGGCGTTTTTTTTCTTCATTGTCGGAGACAGCAAATACTATTAAAAGGTACGAGTACCAGAGTCTACTTTTGATGAAGATGTTAGCCAATACCAGTACTGGATCTTTTTTGATTAAAAGTTCTGCGGTACGTTTTACCTCTGATGAAATAATCTTGAGACGATTAATAGATAATGACGTTAAAACCGAGCGGTTCAAACGCTCGGAGAATCGCCCTTCAGCTCGTGTGTGGTGCGCGTGCCGTGGCCGCTGAAGGAGACCATCGCGTGTGCTGACTTCTGCTGGCCGAAGGGTGTCGTGTTTCGGCGGTTCCGGGGCAACCTACCGAATTCTACACCGGACTTGACGACGCTACGGAGCCACGCTGTTTCGTCGCCTAAATAATTAGTTTTTATATGTGTATGTTAGGCTTTAAGGTATTTGTTGTTATGGGCCTTTGATGGCTGAAATAAATGGTTTATTATTATTATTATAGGCAAGGCAAGGCAAAATGAATTTGTTATTGTATTTCTTGATTTCTCAAATGATTTTCACATGACATTATTCTCAGTTCCCTCAGGAGCAGGACATTACCACACTGTTACAATTAGCGTTATTTTTCATAGACAATTAGACACTACACTAGGATTTTATTATGAGACATTATTTTTCCTTTTCTTGTGCAACCTGTTTCACGCCTTTTTTCTCTTTTGCCGGCTACGTCATATATTCGCTGTCGCGTCATGTACCAATTTATCTAACACGTGTGCGATACACTTACAACGGTACACTTACACATTTTCACGAGCCAGCGAGTCTACGCAGGTCACTATTTATAGCTAACCGCATTTTCCTAACACACAATGTTATGGCGCGCAGCAGCTACTGCCGAGCGGTAAGGAGATCGTGGGTTCGAACTCGGGCGAGTACAACTACAGGTTTAATATTTATTTAATTGTTTGTTACACAAGGTTGCAAAGTTGTATTTTAAACGCGAGTGTGGAATTGGAACACGAGCTAGGGAACGGATTCGGTGAGTGGTTCGATAATAGAATCCTAATACTCCTCCTTTACAATATTTTCACCTGATCGTCTCCGAATCTTTTACACACGAGACGTGTGAGAAGAGTGTGTAACACAATTTTTTTCACCTCACTAAAGCGAGGAAAATACTATAAGTACACTTAAAAAACAATAAAACTACATGCAGTCGTAACTTGTTTTAAGCTCTCCTCAACGCTCACCCACCAATATATCTTGACACCGCGATGCTTAGTAACTAAGCGTAGGTAGAGGTCTAGTTTCGTTAGGCGTGACGCGCGCGTAAAGAATAACATAACAGCCTTAAATATCGGATACATTCTAAGAGCCAAAGAAATAGAGTGGTGTCAGATATTTAGGTAAGTTCAGTCAGCATCAGATAATTGACAGCCCGAGAAGCCAAATACATCCTAACATACCCTTATATATTCTTAAAGTAATAAAACTTGTTCCGAAATATTTGCCTACTTTGGCTGCTACTAACTATATGATGCCGACTGTACGTGCGCTTTATGCTGGCAGCTATAAATGCTGGGTACTATCCCAAGTAGTCAGTTCACTACTATTAGATAAAGGAACACCAGTTAAGAATCTTCATAGCAACAATTACCGCGGTGACTAACAACCAATACGTCACCCATTATCACCTTTCTCAACGAAACATCCAAAATACCAAAGCGACGCATTTGTGACATCGAAGGTGACAAGTTTTTTATGCGCCCGCGCCCGCAGTCAGCACTGACGCGAGCGCATGCGTCACCCCGCGTCATTCGTCGATGTGTAGTGATTTCATCTCACGAACGTGAAATTTAAAAAAAATGTTTATTAACTTCACCACAAAGTATACATTGAGTAGTAGGTATGTAGAGATTGATTATCTTAAGTCAAATACATCACTAGGGGCTCTGTGAGCTGTTAGAGCTTGCGAAATTGTCTTATTTAAAAGTTTTACCTTAGTAATACCTATTTATAACTACCTAATATTTGCGGACAATCTTACAAAAGTCGACCTAGTCCCAAACAAAGCAAAGCTTGTACCTTGTACTATGGGTACTAGTCGACGATAAACATACTTATTCAGATAAATAAACACATACATACATAGAAAACATCCTTGACTCGGGAACAAATGTCCGTGCACAATTGCACATCACACAAATAAATGCCCTTACCGGGATTCTAACCCGGACCTCTTGCTTCGCAGGCAGGGTCACTACCAACTAGGCTAAAGCGGTCGTCACTGATGTTAATATATGTAATCCAGTGGCCAAAATGCCAAACAATAAATAAATAATACAGGAGGGCTAGCACATCTTGCGGCCAATCGCACCTCGCACTGTGCCAATTAGAAAAACGAGAGTTTTCCTCATCCAGCGTCGTATTTTAGCGGCAATAGGGGTGTACACTCACATCACATCATCATCAGCCTATATATGTCCCACTCCTGGGCACAGGCCTCCTCTCATGTATGTGTACACTCAAAATGTATTAATTATTATAAGGCAAAACATATAAGGATAAGGCCGTTATTTATTGAGATATTTCAATGGTATTTTCGTCATTGTTCATATGGGTAAGGCCGTTATGCCAATTAGCCATATATATATATATATGGCTAACTGGCGTAACACACTGGAATTGATTAAAAAGTGGACATTTTTAACTGCTTAATCAGGTAAGTACAAGAAATCGGCTTTGCCCATATGAACAATGACGAAAATCCCATTTAAATATCTCAACAAATTACGAAGCTAGATGCTTGCTTGTTTAGAGAGAGGAAACGCTAGCAGATCGGGACGTTACGATCATGGAGCGTGATAAGTAAATGATTCATATGAAGGTGCGTTTTGCGGAAAAGGGGCAAAACATACCCCATCTTAAAACTTTGGTCACTTACAACTTTGTGATTTTTAACCTCTATTGCGTTGCTTTTTTCTCCATTTGGCTACATTCTTAATCCTTATCCAAGAAAATACTTGCATCATTATTGATTATTTTATTTAGTTAACACCCCTATTATGCTATCCCTGCTGAGCTCACCGAAAGAGACAATGTGTATGTGTAATTGTGTAATACCATGAGCTCGTGGCTCACCCGAGTTTGTGAGATAAAACACTCAATTAGCGTATTTCTGTTAAGGGCTTTCAAAAATGTACATAAGTATAGACAAGGATTATATTATTTGACTGGGTAAAGTAACGATTCACTCCACTGCGCATATTTGTATGTGTATTTTTTGTTAGACAGAAACAATAGGTATCTTTTTAAGAGACTAAAATATTATACCAGCAAATATTACGCGCTACTTTAGTATTAGAATGAATTATAATCACTTTAGCAAATCATGTTTTTGGTCATTCGCTAACCAAAGTAACCAAAATGCTTTGCTTCCCACGGTTTGTTGTAGTTAACCGCCATAGATGGCGCTAGTAGTGTCGTTCTAATCTATAACTTAACAACAACGTATGTGGGCAAAGTGTGAACGACATGTGTAAAATACCAATGATTTTTTATCCGTTACTAACTATGGTAGTAGAATTTAGTAGTAGTACGTAGAATTTCAACATTTTATTACATTAGATGACTTCCCACGGTTCCTTTCTAAAACCTCAAATAGATGGCGTTAGTAGTGGTATCTCTTACCGTTTCACGATCTTTTATTTTCTAATTTACTTTTTAAATATGAAATAAGGTTTAAATTATGAAACATGTAATTTTGAATGAAGTATGTGATGAAGCACTAATTCAATTATATAACACAACATCTACAAGTTGTGTTATTTCATTGAATTAGTGGTTACCAGTAACGCCATCTAACTATTTATTTCTCATTAGTTATTAGTTCTCATTCCTCACGTCGCCCGCAAACAAGCTCTGTGGCGCTCTTGCGTATAGGTAGGTACCCGTCTGAATAAACCATTACCCAATATAAAAAAAAAACACTTACAATTAATAACAACACATTCAACACATAATAATAATACATTCATTATACATTCACGAATCTATAGACAAACAAGACACACGCTTCCGCAAGTTAAAACTCCAATTTTATCAGATTAAATAAAACTCACTTTATGGGGTTTATAGTTCAGAATATTAGCGGTCAGTATACGTATTACAATGTTACAGCATACCTTTTAGTTCAAAATCTACAACTTTCACCAACACAATGCTGCTTTAGAACCAAAAGAACATAAGTTACTACCTACACAAATATCCTTTATTTTAAACTTTAATCGAACCCAATACGGTTCACATTTGATTGAAGATACCTAGTTCCCGAAATGTTCTTTTTTTCACTGGCAGAGTGATGTAACGGTGTCTGTCGCAACAAAACGCACTGCTAAAAAAATCTGAAATCAAACCGAATTTTCAGCTCTATGTCAATACAACAAGGTTGAAGTTTGAATAAATTTGGCGACGTTCTTCCCGTAGACGGCCGTCGCTGTGAGGGTTCTATTGCATTCCATAGTCAAGGTATTTTTGCTAACTCGTATTTGATTCGATTGCATCGAACCAAAGTCAACCTTCGAGCATTTGTATTTTAAGTGTAATTTGCAGTGGAGATGTACACGTTATATTGGCATTTTCATTATTTACTGGCATTCCGACTAGGTATGTATGTATTACTTAGTTATTATAGTAGGAATAGAATTGCCTCGAAAAAACCTAATGCCTGCAGCATTCAGACTATTTAGGGTAACAATTAAACTATTTAATTTGAAAATACCTCTACCTATGATAGAATAAATATCTTGTATTTTTATTGACTTTTGGGAACGATTATCTTTCCCACATAGAGTTCCACTCACTACAAAACCTACCAACTAAAATTACCTTTTCTCCCTTTCTGCGGCTTGACAAGGATAAAATATCAGTTATAATGTTGTAAATCTTGAAATGAAATCAACCTTGTTACTTTAATTTAATCTACTTAGTCATCAAAACACTGTCAGTACTGCAATACTTGCCTAGAACTTTCCAACACCAGCAATACTAGATTCTAGATATCAGTACTATCCTAGCAAGGATGCGCCAGGGGTCGTTGACAGTCAAAATAGTTGCAACAGTTGTTCCGTCATTGAGCGAGTGCAAGTGACCTTGCCCGCTACGTCACCGGGGGCGCGCCGATGACGTCACGTGCACTAGCGTTGCACGTGAACAGCACGCGCCAGCACGCGGCGTCTGCGTGATCGGTGCGCGCTGATTGGCCGAGCCGGTACGCTCCCATAACCCCCCCGCCCCCCAGAACCCTGCATCGTTCAACAGCAACACGCGAAGCGGTTTATTCGTTCGCCGCTCGCCGACTCGTACGCACGGCTCAAAACAAGTGAAGCGCGCAACGGGAATCCAAGTTTTGTGAATTAAAAAAGAAAGTTTGAACTCTTTGGATGATATTAAACTGACCAACATGTCTTCGTTTATTGAAGTTTGTGGTCCTCTCTCGCCACCGTCGACGCCTCCCTTAATGGAAAACAAAGTGAGTTTCGCGATGTCCCTGAAAATATATACAAAAGTTTTGCCCAAATAAAAAAAAACTAAAAAATCTGTATCAGAAATAATTGTTACGAAAATAATTCGTTGTGCCATTTGTGCAATCGAAAGTGCGGCCACGGCGCGATCACGCCGTGCGCGCGTGATACTGAACCGTTCACTTATGCGTCTATCTTTGTCTCACAGGTCGAGCTGCCATTGAAGAAGGCTGCGGTTAAGCGCGCCCGCGAGTCTCCGCTGCCTGGGGGCCTGGTGACCCCTCAGCCTTCCGACTCGGAGGGCGAAGATGAGTTCAGCAAGCGCTCCCGCTGCGAACTCGCCCGCCTGCTCCTCACACCTCCCCCAGAATGCACCAGGCCCTCTGTGATAATGCGGGCCCACAAAGACGGCACCTGCAGTCCCGAGCCCCTCCCCCCGCCACCTCAGGACGTGAACATACTGAAAACGTTGAAGTTCAAAATGAATCGCGGACACAGTTACTCTTACGCGAAATACGTCGCGAGTCAGCAGAATCCGCCAGCGGCCCCGCCCTCTCCACCGGTCGAGACCCGCATACCAACATTACCAACCCCACAAAGCCCTAAGCGGGAGGAACCTCGTGTGCCAGCGACGCCCACCGCTTCAACGCCTGGCTGGGTTCCCCTCGCTCCTCGCCCGACCTCCGCTGTCATCGTTCCTGGAGCTCTCCTCCCAACAACGGCGCTCTGGCTGGTCGCGCCAGCGCCCGTCGCCCGCCGCCGCCTTTACGAATGCTCCTACGAAGGCTGTGGGAAAAACTACTTCAAGTCCTCGCACCTGAAAGCCCACGCCCGCACTCACACCGGCGAAAGACCTTTCAAATGCGCGTGGCAGGGGTGCGAGAGACGGTTCTCCCGTTCCGACGAGCTGTCCAGACATAAACGCACACACACTGGCGAGAAGAAGTTTGTCTGTCGAGTCTGCAACCGCCGTTTCATGCGATCGGATCACTTGGCGAAACACGAGAAACGACACGCGAAGGAACGCGCGCCGCCGGCCCCGGTCCTCCGGCTACTTCCCACACCTACTTTAACTGTGTCCGGCGCCCACTAAATCGCCAGCAATACTACTGTGATTCAGATCTCAAGATCGTTACCTAGTTATAGTCCTTCTTTAAGACTGTCCTCGACTACTTAAGTAGTTTCTAGCTTTAAGTCCATGTATGTAGCTGAGAAGCTTCAAGATGATTAAAAGAAAGTTTTTTTACAAATATAGTTGTTTTCACTTCACCTCTCACAATAACTCACTTATAAATCACTTCACTGCAATTCCGTACACTGGCTTGTTTACGTAGTTGTCAGGCGAATTCGTCAGTTAACACCATATGAAAAGCTCAAAGTCCGCTCACGAATTCGCCTACTGAACGTAAACAATCCCTTAGCCTTGCCCACGACGCGTGTTTTGTAGCACAAACTTCGTTCAAATGACGCGGACGCGACGTAGACAGTCGCGCTTACTACAGTACTATGTACTCTATTTAAGTAACATAGTACACTACTGGTACTAAGGTACTTGGGGTACCAAGTACTCCGAACCGCCGAGGCGGCGGACGACTGAGCCTCGGTACTCGGTCGAACCGCGAACTGATAACGCGGTAAGTCGCTTATCTCTGCGACATAGAAGTAGCTGACGCGTCAGTGCTTTCAACTAAAACGTTATCAAATATATATATAGTTATGCCTATCAACAAAAATATTACTGAATACTTGTTAAAAATCAGCACACATATGAGTTATGTTCTAAATACAGTAATTACCTAAAATTAAAATAAGTTAAAATAATAACTTACTATACCTAGCTCTCTTGTGCTTTGATTAAGTAGGAATACATAATCTAAATTGCGTATAAATTGTAACAGGTATATTACGATATATCTCCATTAATGTAGAGTCGAACAACATAGCAATCTTACTTTTTTAATATGCCGAAACATGCTCATAATAGTATTAACAGTCCTTAATTAACCTAAAACCAATAAATACAATAATTCCGACAAATAATTAACCACAGAAATTGCAAAAAATAGAACTCTATCACAATAACAAAGGCTCTGCAGCAGTACAACTGTGAGATATCACTAACTGCGGCAAGGTTTTGAGTTCAGTTCCATTTAAGGTTTGTAACTTTTGTAAGCAATGCCTAATGATGTAAGGATAGCAAATATTACATGAGAAAGAAAAGTTCAGGAGCGCCCTTCACTTCACCATTGTTTTGAGATAGTTCGTGACATTACCAGTCCTGTGAGATAACTATGTTACTATAATGCTAGTACCGTTATTCATAAACGTCTATCAAACCTATTTAAGTTAAACTACCGTTAAATTCGCAACTTTTTATAAAACGTCAAAAACGGTCTATGGGCGGGTTGCACCGACTTACGATTACAGACCGATCCACGTTAAATATGGCGCTGACAGCTGTCAGTCCATAGAAACTTGTCAAACGTTCCATACATTCAAATTTTAACGAAGACCGCTTACGATTACAGACGGTTTGGTGCAACTCACCCTATGACTTACAGAGACATATAATTTCTGTGGTCAAACGGCGTCCATTTTTCCAAGCTCTTATTATATTTTATTTTAAAATGTATGTACTTAAGTAACTATGTTTGTCCGGGTGGAAACTTGCAAGTCTTGCAACTCAATTATGAAGCAGACATCTTCAACCAATTGAGCTGAAATTTTGGGTTTGGAGGACAATTTAATATTATGATACCATCGAGCTGATCTGATGATGGAGACAGAAGGTGGCCATGGGAATTCAGGACTTAACGTAACCCCGGTTTGTGAGAATCGTCTCAACGAGTACTTGAAGACGTTATAAAGATAAGTAGAGCTAGCAAAAATATTTATACGTAAAATGAAATTTTCGACAAAAACTTATTAAGTTGTTATTTATTTAAAAACTTCGTAACAAAAAAAGCGTAACAAACTTGTTGAAGCTTCATGTTTTTCAAGTACCTACTTTTGAGAGTTTCGTTTGATTGCTAAGGGGCTGTCCATATATTACGTCACTTAAAAATAGGAGGGTCTGACCATTGGATGACGGTAGTCATTTTATTAGGCGGGATTTTCCATTCAAGGAATAAACAGGATGATGATAGGAGGGGGCCGAGGGGGGGGCTAAACATCGTCAAAAACGATGACGTAATATATGGACAAGCCCTAATCTATACTGCATTTATAAAGAGGAAAACTCCGTGAGATTGTATAGTTTTGTTATTTTATAAGTTTGTAAGTTTGTAAAGTGATCTCCGGAACCACTTATCCGATTTCAATAATTCTTTCACCAGCGTGTAGAATGGACTTTCCGGATGGTCATAGGCTATATATTATCCAGCGGGTTTGCCTGCGTTGCAATACATAGGCGAAGCCACGCGGGCGGCTAAAGTAGGTAATTAATTACTGTATAACGTAATCTGTAACAATTTGTGACAGGTCGCCGGTGACAGTGAAAAAGTGACCACAGGCCATCATGTAAAAAAACCCATCATAACTGTATATAATAATAAAAAATCGGTTACCAAAAAAAAACGATTGCGCACGACAAATTAGACAAAATAAGAAAACCGTTTTTTTTAACGAATAGTATTTTAGCTGTGCAAATCAGTATTTTTAGGTTTTTAATTCGATTTATTTTTGAATTGCCGTAATAAAACAAGTCGAATAAAGCCCTATACTACTCCAGAATCAAATGACCTTTAGGGATTTAAACGTGATTGGGAGCAAAGGTCAAAAAAAGGTTAACTTGTTTGAGAGAAAAGGTTGAGGCATTAACTATTTGAGGAAATAGCTTGCTTCTAAATGAAATACTTCTAGGTATTGGTAAAACTGACTGTTATTTTATCCTATTAATAACCTCACAATCTTCTCGAAAGATAGACCTAAAATATACAGGAATACAGTATTTGACTATAAATTATTCGTATTTAATTACAAAAGATCAAAAAATTAACAGTGTTTGATCATTCACAATCGTAACGTCACAGCTTTATATTAGATATTTCCCTACAAACTTCAAAGCGTTTTTGAATGTCCATTTAAAGTTGTTAATTTGACTCTCAATGCCAACATCGGTATTTTTAACCGACTTTAAAAAAGGAAGAGGTTCTCAATTCGGTTGTATTTTTTTTTTCAATGTTTGTTACCTCAGAACTCCGTCATTGATGAGCCGATTCGTTTTTTTTTGTTTGTATACTGTATATGCTTCCAGGTGAGTCCCATTTTTTTCAAAATTTAGTTAGATGATGGGATCCATGAGGAATTGAGGGAACTCCTCGATTTTATTAGGCACGCGTGTAGTGACACCCAAAGGTTGTCTGGAAGAGATCGCTTTTTAGCGATAAGACCGCCTGTTGTCTACCATTGTTTATGTTTAACTTACCTCTTTTTTATTTTTTTACTATGTCTGGTGAGCAATAAAGAATATTTGTATTTGTGATTTTGGTATTTTCTATTATGACTCCTGTATTTACATCCAGAAATCATAAATTTGGTGGCGAGGAATTGATGATGAAGACCACAGATGACTTATAGAATTCCTCAATCATGTACTTAAAAGTGCAAAAGTACGACACAGGTTCTGGATAAGATTCCGATGAAATAGGAACGAATGAACTGCCATTGGTGATGATCTTATGGAATCGACGGAAGTCCTTAAATATTATCGGCCCACATACAGCGAAAAGAATGTGGAAATGATCTCGTGGCTTGGCGGAGTACCAAATGGAAGTCGATTAAAACTTTGTTTTTAAAGTAAATGATTATTAAATTGTAGTTGGTTCCGAAATTTAAAGGGTATTGGTCGAACGAAGGGTAATCGATTTCAATGTGTTTAGCACACTCGTTTGCAATGCGCGCCTGTGCATTGCGAGAACTTTGAAATGAGAATGAAAGCAGACAAAAAATACCAGCAGATCGGTTATTTCACACAGACAAAACCAGTGAAATTATCTCACTACGTTTTCACCCATTTGTATGTTAAATTTGGAACTAGGTATACTAGTGTTCCGTGATTATGATCACGAAAAAACGAAGTCAGCCTGAATCAAAGAAGATGGTTTCCCTTCCGGGTCCAGGTGATGAGCGTATTGTAGGTACTCGTAGTATGAAATTACTTTGTTTTTAAATTAGTGAATTGTGCTAGCACAAAGAAAATAATCTTTGCGTGATAGATGGACACCGACGACACTTTTATATATTTTTGCAGGGGAGTCTAATAAAAAAGTAGTATGGTAAAATTTTTATAGGGTGGCACGAGAGTGTATGTGTATCTGAATACGGATTTTTTTTACAAATCTTTATAATGACAGAGCTGCCCGCGCCATATCCATACTGCAATCGTAACTTGGTGCGACCCGGACAAGTACTCTAATATATATTGCCTGCCCATAATGACAGATGGAGACGCCATCATCGGAGTGTGTGAGCCAGGACGTCACCTGCGCCCGCGCACACGGCGGGCACGGCCGCGCCACGCCCGCGCCGCATGCTCTGACGTCAACAATCAAAACTCTTTCACGATTACTGTCACCTAGTGCCATTGTTTTGGTTGCCAGTGCGACATGCGTAACTTACGGTAAGCGGAAATGGTATGTTATTTACCTAGGGGGATAAAACCAAAAAAAAACCGGCCAAGTGCGAGTCGGACTCGCGCACGAAGGGTTCCATACCGTTATCTATAAAAACTGCGAAAAAATCACGTTTGTTGTATGAGAGTCCGCAGTAAGCTCGATTCTCCATACAAACGTAGTTACGCTCTCATTTTAAAACTACGTGTTGGATTGTAACAAAACTTTGCATGTTCAATGAAATGAGGTATATCTATGTCTGAAATTAGTTTACAT